>CM052800.1:129033501-129153835 GCA_028533885.1 Nasua narica
TTAGCAAAAATCTGTGGTTTTGCATAGTAGCGTAAAGAGATAGGTCTTACAGTGGGCAAGATGTATTAGAGAACTGAAAAAGCCAAATTGGGATATAGAGTGAAACACAGGGATAGTGACTGAAGGAGCTGCCATCCCTAGGGCAGGTCAAGGGGTGAGGGCATGGTAAAAAGGAAGAGGTTAGGATTGTCAGAATTTAGAAGCTCACAGGAAGGCCAGCAAGTTGGGTCCAGATCTCTGGGGGTAGCATGGTGGGACCCTGGCCAGCTGCCTGTTGCATCTCTAGAATATAATGAGGCTGTTTTGGGGGGAATCTGTGATGAAGCTGGGTTGGATCAATGCTAGAAGCTAGAACCACTGCAGCTGCCCTGGCATAATGCCTTAACTTTGACAGCAAACGAAGAACGAATCCCCTCCGCTGGCCTTTCTGTCTCTCTCGCGACCCCTGTTGGTGAAGCCTAACAGAGGCTGTTGGCAAAGGAGAGATGTTTGCAGAGTTCCAGACCACAAAGCAGAATAAAGAAGAAGGAAAACAAAATATAACAAATGATATATGTATGTGTGTGTGTGTATATATATACATATATATATGTGTGTGTGTGTATATATGTGTGTGTGTGTGTGTGTGTATATATATATATATACATACACTATATGTATATATAGTGGGTTTAGAACCGAGAGACAATAATTTAATAGCCAACACAGTACTGGACATAGTCTTCCTGTAGAAAGTTCATGTGGGAAACTTTGGAACCAAATAGTATCGTGAGAAAAATTAGATCTGGACTGGATGCGATACGGATCTGACTTCTTAATATGGACAAGAATAGACTTTCTTTGCCGAGGGCCACTTAACTTGCATACTAAGTAGAATGGTGGTCTGCTCAGTCTGATACTCTTGCTAAAGTACCAGAGCTATGCTTATGCAAGAGAGCATAACTTTCATCCTTTTATCCTTACGGGTTAAGGATGCAGCTTGGATTTTTCCTTTCTTCCTTTGGAAGGCCGTTATGAAACTGTTATACATTTCCTTGAGGCTTTCTTGAGTTTATTTCTAGTTTCTGTGACTCATTAAAAAACTACTTAGACTTTTTAGGTGTCTTGCATTGTGTTGGGCCTTGAGGATACAAAGATGACTAAGATACAGTCTGTGTCCTCGGGGGTGTGACAGCCTCGTTTGTGGTACAAGGCGAATGGGAATTAATATACGTTAAGTGGTAGGATAGAATGTATTGTGCCTGAAAACTGGAAAAGAGCAGGCCCATAAAAGAGAATTAGCTTTTGGGCTCATCCTCAAAAGTAGCGCTTTGGTCGGCTGAGGGAGGAGTGTTTGTAGGTGTGTGTTGTGGGGGAAGGCAGCAAGTAGAAACTATACATTTGAGGGGAAAGAAGGCAATAATTATTATAATGGCATTTGGCATATATTTGCCAGTTTCTGTATGAAGTACCGTTATTCATATAGCTCTATGGAGGTCCTTTTTTTGGCTTCGAGGGATTCTCCTTCTTCCAGAATTTTGAATTTGATAGGCATCTCTCCTCCTGCTCCCATCTATTGTGACTTTCTGTACTTCGGCCACTTTCTTGCTAAGACGGTCACCTTTATAAGCTAAAAATTCCTATTTTACTTTACTTTCAAATCAAAGCTTGCTTATCTGTTTTTATATTAGTTGTCCCTCACAAAATAGTTCCGAGTTTCTATCTATGAGCCTCCCTGCTTATAAAAGGCTGTCTTGAGTATCAGAATCGCTAGGCAATGAAGGATTGGCATTGGCTACCATATTCTTTTTATATGTACAGTTGAGTTCTTGAATTGTCATTATCTTAAAGGGAGCCTAACTGGAGCACCTGGGTGGCTCAGTCTGTTAAGGTTAAGCGTCAGACTCTTGGTTTCTGCTCAGGTCATGATCCTGAGGGTCATGGGCTCAAGCTCCACGTTGGACTCCACACTCAGTGGGGAGTCTGCTTGAGATTCTCTTTCTCTCTCTACCACCCCCCACTCCGTCCTGCTTGCACTCTCTCTGTCTCTAAAATAAATAAATCTAAAAAAAAAAAAAGGGAAGAGAATTAAATTGTAGAGAAAGAATAAAAATTCACGTGCCTGAGCCTGTCTCCCTCAGTGTTCCTGTTTGTGCCGGTAGTTAATATTATATCCTCTGTATAACATAATTGAAGACATCTTATAACATCTTAAGGCACATCCTGGTCTCAGTTCTGTCTCTA
Organism: Nasua narica; assembly: GCA_028533885.1. Classification (NCBI taxonomy): domain Eukaryota; kingdom Metazoa; phylum Chordata; class Mammalia; order Carnivora; family Procyonidae; genus Nasua; species Nasua narica. The sequence goes on from CM052800.1 coordinate 129,035,725, forward strand.
TCCGTGGCATGGAAGGGAGAGGTCTATCCCACAGACACAGGTAATTGAACAGGAGTATCTAACGTAGATCAACTATATTTTTGGTGCTGGGATTTTTTAGTCCTGTGGTGTTGTCTACTAGAGATGATGCAGAGTTGGTCTGTAGGCATTGCACCACGGTCAACTCCTTAAGCATCAAAGTCACATACAAAGTAAAATTAAGGGGGAGAAAAACCTAAACGTCTTGCTGAGGAGACCAGTATCCGAGAAAAGAATGAAGTAGACTTTGTTTCTAGAAGCAGAGAAGAAAGATGTTATGGAGAAGGACAGACAAAAAGATTCTACTTCTGCTGTAAGACCTAATTTCCATGAGACCTACCTATTCTAACTGCAAATTAAGTTCTGTGACATTTGCCTGAATCCTTACAATAAGTGCCCTTTTACTTAAATAGGTTTCTGCATCTTGCTAAAATGGCTAAAATGGACACTTTTGGCTAAAAGGGCACTTTTAGCTTATAAAGTTTGTCATATACAGAAATAATCTCCTGCTTTAACCTAAAGGAATTACCATCATAGACATTTCATATATAAGCCAGAGAGGAAGATTTTGAGTAGGGCCTTCAGATCACATACAGGAAGTTGTTTTGCCCAGCTCCTTGTGTCTATTGCTACCTCTGTCTTTTTTTTCCCCCCACCTCAAATTTGTTTTTGAGGTATGGTGATCAAGGAAGATGAAGCAGTTTTTGTACAAGAGTAAAACTTGTTTTTCTGGAACTTAAGATATCTGCCTTTTCATCAAATTCTTTTTTGACAAAAAAGAATCATTAACTATGATACGTAGTATGACTATAGCATGTATAATATGAAATTTGGAGAAATTTCCGTGTAAATGATCACCCAAAGGGCAACAGAATAAAAAGGAATTCATAACTTCCCAAATTTGTTAGCATTTAGTTTATTGCTGATGAGTATTACATTTTCTTTAATCAAAATTTAATCAAAATCCCAAAACTACTTGTATATAAAAGTTTACGTATATAATGTGTGTGTGTACACACACACACACACACACACATTTTTTTCCTGGCTAAGGAAAAGTATCATTTTAACTTGATTTCTTTGAAAGAAATTTAGTCATTTACTAGGGAGGCATCAGAGTGGCTTATGAAATAGATGATTGGGCCAAAAACTAGACTACTAAGTTAAAAAAAAAAAAAAAAGACTAAACATATTCAGTCGTTAACAATACTGATAATTTATTGCTGTTTACTCTGAGTTTTGGGTTCATATAAATTTTGTTTATATGTTGCATATACATACATATATATATATATATACATACATACATATATATAGAATTGTACTGTGAAAGCAATTAGACTTAGTTTTTAACTTTCCTATTTGTAAGTGGATTTAAGTTCTTTTTGATAGTCTAAGAACCAATTAAATATTTCTTTAATGGTTCAATTAATTGCTTCATGATTTCATTATTTTACTGTGGTCACTTTACAGAATGTTAAAAGCATTAAGAGAATAGAATGCTAAAGAGGCTTATGATGTAAACTAATTGGAGTTCTTATTGTCAGATTTAATATAACATGTTAATATACAGTATCTATAGAAGCCCATTTTGTACAAGCCTTGGGTTCTTTTAAGGGGCATTTAAATTTAAAGTAGGCAATTTACTTATCAACGTGGAAAGCCTGTCTTACTGCCCGAGGGTTAGTATACAGCACATTGTAACTCTTAAAAACTGGGAAGCTGTTGGGAATTTTGTTTGCTAACACTTTCACAATCCCAGTAATATTCCATAGCTTTGAGGGTAAATTTAAGATTTCATTATCTTCAGAAACAAGGGAGAGATGATGTTTGCTGATAATAAAATGAAACTAATATCGGGTTTTGAATCTAATTACTTTTTGGGAGGTGGTTTCATGTGAGTCTCTGATTAAGATTTTATCTTACAGGAGATAATGTAATCTGGCTTTTAGCCATAGGAGCATCTAATCTGAGTCCTGAAAACATCCTCTCCATCTTTTGTTGCTATTGAAGAGATCAACAAAAGGTTTTGTAAACCCGAGAACTTCTGGTTTAGATCTCCTTAGCTAACTTTCAACCTAGAATCAGTGGCTAAGTTGAGGTTGATTTTCAGTGCTGGCTTAGTAATGAAAATTCAACTTGTTCATAAGATTTGGTTTCATAACAAAGTATTTTTAAAGGCATTTATTTCCTTTAATTTCAAGACCAAAATACAAAGGCTGTCTTTGGGATTTGGAATTGAGTGTGGGTTTAATAAAGTGTCATTCAGCATATTTGTCATACCTCTTATACTTTAATTATTACTTGTTCTGCCTCATCTCTGAGTATTTGTAACTAAATTTAGTTTTTTTCTTGAAGCATACTAAACTGATTTATAGCGTGAATAGCCAGAACAATCTTCCAAAAATGGAAGGGGATGTGTGATTGGGTTTAGTTCTAGGCTAACTTTGAAGAGAATTTCATATTTGAACCATACTCTGAACTTAGTACCTTTCCTTTCCAGAAGACCTTTAAATGCTTGAGTTGGTTCTCCACCTTCTCTAGAGTAAACTTAATAACTCTTTGAGGATCCTAGGATCATTCTGCAAAGGAACGAAAGTGGCATAAAAACACCCCCTTCTCTTTGCCTTCAATATCTGGAGTGAGTCCAGAAATATTTTCTTCTCTAGGAACATTAGATCCTAAAGACAATTTCTCAGTGTAGGAGCAGGGTTGTCCTTATCCTGATGGATCTCTTTGGATGATCTGTAATGACCATTAAGAATTTCTGTTCCATGGTGACTATGAAAGTTGTTCCTCTTAAACAGCTATTTAGATTAAATTGATGACTTGGATGAGAGAGGTAAAGGAACTTATGTTTGGTTTACTTGGATGTGTACTCTCTTAGACATTAGACACTAGATCTGGCATGGAATCCAAAGAAGCTTTCAAAAATGTCACAGGGGACTTAATGAGGGAAAAGAATACACATCACCATGTGGCTTCAATTGACATTTTAATTTAAACCTTAAAACTAAAATATGCCTCTTATTGATATTATACAAAGAGTAACTGAAACTACCTTTAAGTTGATAATGGAAATTATGAATAACTGCTTATTTGTTTTCAAGTGTGAATGAGATACTTAGTTATTTGTTAATTCCCTAATTAATAGGAAAAAATTAACTCTTGGACAGTGCATTAGATCAAATTATATAAAGCTGATTACAGTTTCCTAGTTCATAATTTAGTGATGGAGAGAATCTAAAGTGGGAATGTATTCAAGTTGTTTAAAATGAAAACATTTTATGTGTTCTACACGACCTTCTAAAAAGAACTTGGATTTTGGAGCAGGGATAGGCACTATTAGTTGGTAATATGAAGATTGTTGTTTGGTTTCATGAAAACGAGTTAATTTGGCGATTATGGTGCCATTGTATAATGACCTAACCTCTGAGCCTTTTCTATATTTGTACTTCTCTTTGCTTCCTGAGCACTATTGTCCTTTATTCCCTTTGTTTAAATATCAGGTTGAGGCATATAAAAGTTGGGTTCTTTGCTGGGACAGTCAGAGGTGCATTTGAGAGGTATATGCATTTCAAAGAAGGTGAGATTTTTAGATCCTTTTTTTGGGGGGAAGGGAAACAGAAGGAACCATATCATTTGGTATTGTCAAGATATGGATAATAGGGATCTAATTCTATGAATGCTGCCTTTTTATAAACTCTGGAAAATAACCCCAGAGTTTTAGACTCTTATCACTGAAATTATATTCTTGTCTTAAACCAAATAGTACTGCTCTGCAGGATTTCTGTAATCTAAGCTTTTATAAATTTATGTTGCATCTGGAGCCTATTATAACATGTTCTCTTAGAACAGTAAAGAAATTCTATGTATATGGGGGAAAAGAAAGCATAGGGATGGCTTTGATAAAACCTGGACCAGATTTTTATGATAAAAGTAATTCATTTCCTAATCGACTTTATTCAGAAATATGGAGAAGACGTTTCTCTTCTTTCTCAAGTCTTATCCTAAAGGAATGAAAAATGGTTGTATTGTTGTCAGATATTTTTTTTTTTTTTTGGAGCTTCAATTCCATGGTACCTAATGTTGTCAAATATTACACTCTGGACACAGTTTCTTCTTGTCTGGGACTTGTACACCCTGCAGTATAAGCACAAGGGGGAGAAGCGTGACCCTCTACCTGTGCCCCATCTTGGCTGGCCACATCTCACTCAGGGTCATCCCAAAGCCCAGGCCCCAGGCATGTCCAGGCTCTGGTTGAAGAGAAGTTGGGAGATGAAGAGGTGGTGTGTGTAGTAGTAGGAGATGGATGGGCTTTGGAGCCAAAAAGTTCTGAATTTGAGCCCTGGTTTATCTTCTTAGTTCCTAGGTGTAATGGAGTATATTAATCTTTCAGAGCCTTACTCTCATGATCTGTAAAATGGAAATTGTCCCATGTCACAGCGCTGCCAAGAGGATGAAACGTACCTTAATGCGTGTTTCCGTGTTACGGTTCCTGGCCTCCCTTACATTCCGGAGGGTGGGTCAGGGAAGGAGGAAGCAGATACAGTTGGGCGTAGCAGAAGCCCAGGACTCTGTGCATGGGAGCAATTAAAGAAGCAAAGTGAGAAGTGGTCTCCAGGAATATAAACCCTAACTTAACCCTAGTTTTCGTAACTTCACAACTATGGAAAATAATGCAAAGAAGTGGCAGGTACGAGCCAATACTTTTAGTCGAGAGTAAAATATTCTTCCCTGCCTTTGGCTACTTTTATTTGTTCTCCCCCTTGAGAAAAATATCTAAAGGAAAAGCCCTCCTTTCTTTGGTTGGGTTTGAGTTTTCAGACTAATAAAAATGTGAGAAAGGCCAGGTTTATCAGGGTTAGGTGGGAAGTTTATCAAGTGGGAGATATATAAATAAGTTAACCTAGTATTCAGCTTTGTGACCCTGAATTCCCTTCCTTCCATTGCTGCTGACTTGTTTCAGTGATCTTACCAAACCTGTTCGTTTAGTGAGAAAAAGGCTTGGGGAGAAGGCTGCTTCTTAAAGCAGCATCCATCCGGAATCTCTCCTAGAGTAGATCTCTCTCTGTGGTGCTTCCTGGGGTGTCCCCCTGGGGGGGGCTCCATTAAAAATAAAAAATTCTTGTGGCCAGATAAATGTAGAAAAAAATGTTTACTAAACCCCCACCTCTTTAAGGGGTCACAAGTCTGAAAAGTGTTGAAGAAATTTAACTTTGACCCTGTTATTTCAGTAAATAGTGCTGGAGAGCTTGCTGAGTTCAGATCCTGTTGTCGGCTGCCTCCGGGAGGGCTAGGGAAGAGACTGAAATGATGATTTCAGATAATGATGAATACCCTGGACATCTTACAGCCGTGTGAGTGCCGCGGGTGAGAGGTGAGAACTGGTTTTGATCGATGGTCATAAAAGGCCTCTTGAAAGGCGCTCTTTGAGCCCGAGGAGTCTGAATGGTAAATGGAATGATGTAACCGAACTAGACTTGCAAAAACCTTGGAGGGTAGAATCCTCTAGGCCGAGAGAGAATCAAAAAAGGAATTCATGTTTTCCGGAGCACACTTTGAGGAGAATAAAGGCAAAGAAACACATGTGAGAAGGATTTCGTAATCCCGATTTTGCATGCGTGATACATATTTCATCTCTATTGAGCATCGTGTGCTAGGTACTCACAGAGACAGACACAGAGAGGACAGTTCTGTTTTAAAGAAGAGAGTCTTTCAAGAGAGAAAGATTCAACATTTAGGGAACCAGGGCGAAGTGGTAGAATGGAGGCAGCACATTGTGGTGGCTGAGGCCAGAGGGAGTCCAACTGCCTGGGTTCAAATCCCAGCTCTTCCTCACACTCGCTTGAAAACTTCGGGCAAGTTACTGAGCCTCTGTGAGTGAATATTGGGGACCCTGTGTTGTCTCTTTCAGCAGGCTATTTATATATGCAGAGTTCTTAGAATAGTGCCTGTAATGTAGGCCCACTTGCTAATGATGATGGTGTGCTATTCCTAGGACAGTCACTCATGTCATTGTCCCCATCATCAGAAGGTAATGGTGACATCATCATAGTAGACTGCCTAGCACCCCACATAGCACACTGCAGATGCCTGGATAGCTTTTGTCCCCTCCTAATAGCTTGCCCGTGAGAATCCTATATGCGATCACCCACCACGTATGAACTGTCCTTACCCAGCAAAGGAGATTAAAATTTGCTTCATCTGCTTTCTTTCCTTTTCAATATTGACTTATTTATTAGAGAGTGAGAGAGGGAGGGAGAGAGCATGTGCATGCGTGAGTGGGGGAAGGGGCAGAGGGAGAGAATCTTCAAGCAGACTCCCTGCTGAATGTGGCTCCCAGACGCAGGGCTGGATCCCACCCTCCATGAGACCATGACCTGAGCTGAAACCAAGAGTCAGTCACTTAACCAACTGAGGCACCCAGGTGCCCCTCATCTACTTTCTATCCAAGTTAACCTTTTTTTTTTTTTTAAGATTTATTTTATTTAATTGAGACAGAGAGAGAATGAGAGGGGAGAGGTCAGAGGGAGAAGCAGGCTCCCTTCAGAGCAGGGAGCCCGATGCAGGACTCGATCCTGGGACTCCAGGATCATGACTTGAGCTGAAGGCAGTCACTTAACCAACTGAGCCACCCAGGCGCCTCCCCCTTAACCTTTTTTTTTAACAACAATGTTTTTTAAGGGTTTGTAAGCCTTAAGTCCTATTGTCTTTCATTTGGGGCAAGGGTGGAGTTGATAATAGGATTGAGGGTAGGAAGGAACAAATCAGAATCTGCAGTCCACCACTTGTTGGAAGGATTAGGTTAGAGGAGAAGCATAGTTCAGTAATAGTGCCGGATCATGACAAGTGACCTTAAGGCACTACAAGATTCATTGTGTTCCTTCTAAATAAAAAAAAGTTAAAATTTATTTGGAACAATTTTAGCATTTTATTAATTTTTTTTGGTAAGATTTTATTTATTTGTCAGAGAGAATGCGAGTGCACAAGTAGGGGGAGCGGCAGGCAGAGAAGCCAGTTCCTCACTGAGCAGAGAGCCTGATGCAGGACTTGATCCTAGGACCTGGGGATCATGACCTGAGCTGAAGGCAGATGCTTAACTGACTGAGCCACCCAGGCATCCCAGCATTATATTGATTTCTAATTCTTAAAACATTAGCAATCCCTGTATAGAATAAGAAAGTCCCAGTGGCTACAAGCATTCATAACCTGAAGAATTCATTCCCTAACCATTTAGATAAAATGAGATATCTTTATAAAGCTAAAGAAATTATTAAACTTCTATTTTGTACATGGAAGAAGCGATTTAGCTAACCAATTATATATCTAACTTCTGTAGCAGCCCTTTGGAATTAATCTAATTACGTTCTATTGAAAGTCACTCACCTTTTGCAACATGACAGTTTTATGTCGAGAGAACGAAAATGTCAGGTCTTCCCATTACAGAGAGTCAGATTTTTCCCTTGATTATTTAAGGCAGAAAGAAAGCCAGTGAGATTAATCTGTTTTAAAACTATTTTTAAAACGTGCTCCCATGTTCTAAGACCACTTTGTTCTTGGATACTGCTTTCTAAAATCTGTAGGTTTCTATTCTTTAAAAAATAAAAGGAAAAAATGAATATCTCACTTGACATACCATTTTATTCTGGGGATTCCTAATTAACACACTAATATCAAGGAACTGACAACCTCCTACATATTTTAGGATTCCATGTGCAAGACTGTGTTATTCTAGTTATTTGAATAGCATATATTCTCCATAGCTTGCTAATAGCAGTTTTATGTATTCTTTTTTTATTTATGCCTATCTAGTCTTTAGAGTATGCTAAGGAGTGGGAGGTAAATGTGTACTCATAAAGGATGTTGCAGGAAATAGATCTTGTAAGATACAGTTATTTCCATTTTTTTAGTACAAGATTCTAGAATCCCAAAATTCTATATGGTGGAATGTTGAGCGCTGCTTTTTATTTCAGTGAAACAAAAGTAATGTTCCGAATGAGAGAAAGATTAGAGAAGCATTTCTCAAATACCATTTTTGATCCTCAGCTTAAAATAGATGTATCACCGAAAATCTTAAGTGAAAACAAAGAAAGAACATTTTTGAGACAGATACTAGGCGTTTTCATGGAGGATATGATTCTTAACGTAAAACTTTAAGATCTGTGATCCATCCCAAATTTGTTCAGATTAAGTAGTTGCCTGATGGCTTTGTGAATTATTATTTTGACTTTGTTTTTAATGTTTTTAAAGTTCAAAGCCAAAGTTTTTGCTTACTTTTAGCACCTGTGTAATACCTTCTTAGAATGAAAAAAAAAATGTAAGGTTTTATTTTTAAGTCATCCCTACATCAGCACAGAGCACAAGCTCATAACCCCAAGATCAAGCTTTGCATGCTTCGCCAGCCAGGTGCCCCTAGAATGAATTTTCTATTTCTTTTTTTCCCTCACTTTCTTGCCTTCATTTCGCCCTTTTGCCTAATATTTTTAAAATTGTATTCTTTAGGACATGTTTTTAGATAGACTACCTCATACTCTTTTCAATATATAGTAGAATTAATTATATAATTACAAACTTGGCCAAATTTACCCACCCAGGAAGCGGAAGAGCGAAATATTAATACAAACCCTCCTCTGATTAATTGCAGAGTACATGCTGTTCCAAATGCACCTTGCTGCCTTAATGGAATCCAGATAAAAATAAGGGAGAAAACTTAAGTGCTTTGAATGAATTCATAGCTATTCGTATGACTAGAATACAATCTATTTTGAGCAAAGAGAACTGGGTTATATTCTATTTCTATATTGAGCCAAACTAGTAAGTCATTTTCCGTCTATAGGATTCAATTCAGCATTGTATTAACTTAATGAAAATGCCAACTCCTATTCAGGGCATATGACCAACAAGTGATATCAAATAGGACATCTTAGAAAGAGCACCCGTTTTCTGGTAATTGCTGATCGTGTCCTACAACCTTCCATGTTAATTGGCTTGGAGTGCCTAGTAATGCTTTAGCCAGGTTGTCTAGAACCCTACAAACATCTTTTTATCAGCTCACATTAGGATGCCATTTTCAGCCTTTCCTCAGTAGGAAGGCAGAGAACTTTCAGACTTCTGTGTCTTTTAGTGAGTTTTGATGTTTGGAGAAAAGTGACAGTCCTATTGTAAGTGGATGTCTGATCTTACACTTCTAAAGTGAGGAAGAGCAGAAAATCTTTCTGAAAGAAAACAGCAGATCCTGTCTTTATGAATTGTTTATTAGGAAGTCTGATTTTCAAGTTCATAATATGCATTGATTTTTTTTCTTTCTGATGTGATATTGTTCTTTCATAGCAACCTCGATATTGTATGATATCAACTGTTTTCATTTTTCCAAAGGAAAACACTCCTATATTTCCAAAAACTTGAGAAGCAAGCCTTTTAAAAGGGCTTTTCCTGATTCATCCTTACTGCCGGGCTACGGAGACCGCTAGGGTGAATGAGCATTCTCTCAGGAAGAGAAACACAGATCGCTGTGGGTCTAGCCCTACACCAGACATCATGGAAGGCAGAAGTCGCTGCCACCTACTTCCTCCTAAGCCTGTGAGTTCCTAAGTCTCGCAGATCTACAGTGATTAGAGCCTAAAAAATCACTTAAAGAGGGGTTGAATCTGTCTTCTTGCCTTTGATCCTGCGGTCTTGTTTTCTGGGACTACCCCCTCTTTACTTTGTTTCCTGCCTCTTTAATCCTTATCTTGCTGTCAGAGTCGAGTTCAAATCCACTTCTGGGAAGGCTGGCCTGCCCATTCCAGCTCCCAGCGACTTCTTTTCCTGGCCAGTTAGAGCACTTGTTGCACCATCTGCTGGGGCCCTTGATTGGCTACTGCCTGGTATTTCCTAATTAAGGCTGTCCTTGTGTTGGATACGGACTAGGGAGGAGCTTGTTTCTATTTCATGGCATCCCCTTGAGATAGGTACCGTCATGATCCCAAATTGACAGATGAAGAGATGACTTCTCTTGCCAGTCACAAAACCTTGAAGCACTAGAGCCAAGTTTGAGACCTAATCTTTCTGGTTCAAAGCCTGCTTGCTTACACTGTGGGGACCTAGACCCTAAAGCTCATCTTTAAGTTCAAGAATTTTCTGCCTCTCTGATGTTCTAAGAAATGGGAAGTAGAAAGGAATATGGAAGAATGAGGGGGAGTTTCCCTTCTTCCATCTGTGCAGTGCACACTGGCCCCAGGAGGCCCGTTGCTGGAGGGGTGGGTGGGGTGAGGACAGATTGTCCTTAGTGTCCAGTCCAAGGTCTTCCTCCCACTAAGTAGTTCCGGATTTAGAAAACTCAGTTCGCAGCCAAGATGTGACACAGCCTCTCCTGTGCTTTGGAAACTGCTGTTGTGGCTATTTGGGGGCTCTGTGGAAGGGGGACGGTTTGCTGGCTGTCACTGTGGCCATTGCCAGCTTCCCCGTTTATAGCAACTCTCCTTAACCGCTGGGGTTTACCCTCCAGTAAGTGGACTCCATGACTGCCATCTTTGTGTTGCCTCATATGGGGCCTTGAGTCCAGATGTGCTAACTTGCCTTTTCCTTCTTTCTTACAGCTCTGTCAGTTATAACTGTTTTCAGTACCACTGTAGTGGGCTCTTGAGTTTCTCCAAAGGGGGCCTCCTGTCCTCGTCACCGGGGCTATTCATGGGCCTCCTACCCCAAAATGAAAGTGATCCTGACAGGAGAGTTGCCCTATCATAAAGAGTTTTTTCTCAGTTCAAAAGAATAAATTTTTGTGGAAAATGCAAAGAAGAATAAAATAAGAATGACTTAACCACCCAAGGATAACTCGCTAAATTTTGGTATATATTACTCTGACATTTTCCCACATCGGTGTATACATTTTTTTATGTACAGTATATAAACACTTTAAAAAAGGGTGTGTGGCTCATTTTACATCTGTAGTTCAGCAGTCTTTTTCTCTTAAAACTGTCTTCCATATCATTATACTCTCTAAATTATTTAGAAGTAAAGTTATTAACTCAAACCTCTATTTGGGTTGTTTCCCACCTCTCTGCTTTTGTAAATAGTTCTGTGGTAAGAGATGTCGCTAATTTTGTACACACATTCTTAAATAGTGTGTTTTCACCCTTCCTGTTTTTTTAATCTTTAATGTATGTGCATGAGAAGAGTAACCTAGTTTGCCAGTCATCCATAGCCTTATGATTTCCTCAGCATAGATTTTTAGAATTCTTTTCTTCTTTTAAAGATTTTGTTTGTCAGAGAGAGCGGCACACAGGCAGAGGGAGAAGCAGGCTCCCCGCTGAGCAAGGAGCCCGATGTGGGACTGGATGACCTGAGCCAAAGGCAGACAGACGCTCAACCAACTGAGCCACCCAGGTGTCCCTCTTTTTTTTTTTTTTTAAAGTAGGCTTGGGGTACCTGGGTGGCTCAGTTGGTTGAACGTCCAGCTCTTGATTTTAGCAGAGGCTGTGGTCTTGGGGTTGTCGGATCGAGCACTGTGATTGGCTCTGTGCTCAGTGTGGCGTGTGCTTGTCCATCTCCCTTTGCTCCCTCTCTATTGCCCCACCACCCCGTGCTCGCTCTCTCTAAAATAAAGAAACTCTGTAAAAAAAGAAAAGAAAAAGTAGGCTTCACACTTGGACTCACAACCCTGGGATCAAGAGTTGCATGCTCTAGCAACTGAGCCATCCAGGCACTACAGATTTCTAGAATTTTGATGGTTGGGTCAAAGGGTATGCCTTTTGCAAAGGTTATACTGTGTAAGTTTATTCTCTTACTAATAAATGAAAACCTCATCGAGACTGGATATTTCATATTTTGTCAATTTTATAGTTAACAAAATCTCATTTTTAATTAGTATTTTAAAAATACTAATAAAATCAAGCATCGTTTTTATTAGCCATTTGAATGTAGTCTTTTTTAAATTTCCTGCTTATGTTTTTCCCCATTCTTTTCCACAGATGTTTATTTTTCCTAAAAATCTGCAAGAGATTTTTTTTGGGGGGGTGGAATAGGGTGGCTAGGTTATTATTTAAAGATATTGACTTTGGCTGCCATATATATTATAAATATTTCCCCAGAAAAAGTGAAAAAGTACACTCCATATTGTTTCTCTAACAGCACTAGAAAATAGGCAATTCTTCTATTTTTGATTTAACAATGGAAAATTTCTATTTGCTCCTTCATATAAAAGATGCAGATTTGGCCTGTCTTTTTCTGTTTACCTCTGTTTACCAAAAGTTGGGATTTTTAGATGTTCTTCTCTTTAGCTTTATGACTCAAAATGACACTTCTATTTTGTATCCCATTATCAGCCTCTCTTGAGGCTCACTTTATAAAATGAGAATATTAGCATCTCTACCCTTTGGGCCCATCTTCTCTCCCCATCTACACCAGGGGATTCTGAGACCAGAGCTTTTCCGGAAGTTTCCCTCTCCTCTGTAGTCCTGACAGGACTGGCATCCATCTCTACTCCCCCTCGCTCAGCCTGGTTCATCTCCCAGCCCGCTTTCATTTGCTTTCTATCTTCCAGAACGACTCTATTTCTGCTTATGCCTTTCTCTTGCCTGTTACAAGTTTCCTTCCTTGTATCTTTGTCTTAAATTGAGTTCTCAGAAAGATGAGAACATGCCTAGCCTGCCATCTCCACCTAAATTTTACAGTGGGTTTGGACATAGAGAATAAAACTTTTTTTTTTTTCTATGATCAAACCTACAAAAGATTTCTTTTGGTTTCTGCCTTTGGTGCCATGTATAGAAAGTCCTTTTTCAATTTAAGATTGTTTTCTTTCAGTATTTCTATGAATTCTTTGTTACATTATTTATTTGTTTATTTATTTGAATTCTTTCTTACATTTAAATCTTTATTTATTTCTGGAATTTATTTTGGTGGTGTAATGGCTTAGAAATCTTTTGTCCAAATAGTTAGCCAGTTGCTCCAGTATCATTTATTAAATAATAAAGTTTTGAAGTACTCCCTTTTATTAAGTACTTATTTGTTTTATTTTTTGTTTCGTTTGTTTGTTTTTTTTTTTTTAAGAACAAGAGAGCGTGAGCAGGGAGAGGGGCAAAGGGAGAGGGAGGGAGAAAACCTCAGGCAGACTCCATGCAGAACATGGCACCCAATGCAGGGCTCGATCTCAGGACTCTGAGATCTTGACCTGAGTCAAAATCAAGAACCAGATGCTTAACTGACTGAGCAACCCAGGTGCCTCTAAATACTTAGTTTCTTATAAACATTTGTGTCTGTTTGTGAACTATGATTCATTAATCGGTCTCTAATCTATACTGGTGCCAGACTTTTAATTGCTATTTCAAAATTCATTTTAATATCTGGAGGGCAAGTCTCCCCCCACATACCCCAACATCATTGTTCTTCTTTTGAAAAATATTCTTAGCTGATGTGTTTTGTCTTCCCTTCTGCAAGAAGAAAAGTTTGCTGTATTATTATACATTTTGAATGAAGTTGCCTTGATCAACCCATTTCTTAGATCTTCAGGGCTCTTCAGTATTTTTTTTTTTTTTCCCAGCTGGGCTGGAGAAGTAGAACTTCAGTGTTACACTAGTTCCTTGTCCAGAACTAGTCTCACTCCCAAGACTAGAATTGGAAAATGCAGTACATTGCCAATAACCCTAACTCCTCTCTGATTCTGTGAACACGTATAATGTCTCACTGACATTTTTGTGTAGTTACTTGGAGCCAAAAGGAAAATAATCGTGTAGCCAAGTACACTATCAAGAGTGCAGGTGGGCTTCCCCTCTCTGGTACCCGCCAGTAACTCCCTCTCCCCCGGCCCCCACAGATACCTCATCTGCTCTCCCTGTCTCTGGCAGTCTCACCCAGCCTCCATCACTGCCTTCTTCAGGAACAAGTAGATGCCCTGAGGCCATTTCATCAGGTTCCTTTCTCACCCCATCTGCCAACCCATCCTTAGCCTTCCCCCATAGGGTACCAGCACAGAAAGTTCCTGACCTTGCGTACCTCTGTGCTCAGGCAGAGCTGGGCACCTAACAATGCAAGAAATATTTAATTATCCTCACACAGAAACATTGCAGCATCAACATGACTCATTCCAGCCAGAAGAATGAGCACTTGTTTCCTGGCAGGAAGGATGCCAGGAAACCTATGCTTTGGAGTCCCTGTGGGCATGGAGCATGTGTTTGAGGTAGATAGAATTGAAACTAATCAATTCTAGGGGTTCTTAACCGGAGGATGCTTGTCTAAAAACGCCTCAAAACTTCTTCAAATTATGCATTCCTGTCTGTACCCCCGTTAGATCTGCCGAGGTAAAAATCTGAGTCTGGGCAGGAAAAGGATACATAGGTGTGGGGTGCTGGGGTGGCTCAGTTGGTTAAGCAGCTGCCTTCAGCTTGGGTCATAATCTCAGGGTCCTGGGATCGAGTCCCGCATCATGCTCCCTGGTCAGCGAGGAGCCTGCCTCTCCCTCTCCCTATGTCTGCTGCTCCCTCCACTTGTGCGCTCTCTCTCTCTCTCTCTAATAAATCTTAAAAAAAAAAAATACATAGGTGACTATAACAAGTACCTTTAAAAACCAATGAGCTAGTCTCATTTATTCATTTTACCTATGACTAAACTACCCAGTGTGATGAGCTTTCCCACAGGGTAATGATACAGACCTGAGTTTTTCAATGACAAATCTGGCATCCTTTTTGTTACACTACACTGCTCGTCCTTTCTACCATACTGGATAAGAATGTAGACTAAAATTCTGTGAGGATTTTTTTAAGAGGTGGGGGGAGGGGCAGAGAGAGACTCTCAAGCAGATTCCACACTCAGCCCAGAGGCCGTCAAGGGGCTCAGCCTCAACCCTGAGATCAGGACTTGTGGCGAAATCAAGAGCTCAGAAGCGGGATGCTTAACCGACTGAGCCACCAAGGTGTCCCCATGTGGATTTTCAATAGCAAAAGGGATTGGCAACAAAAAGGGTTTTCAGATTAATCTTTAGTTTTTGAGGAAATTATAGAATACCACACTGGTGACATGTGCAAGTGTGCACGCAAACTCATTGCCTAAGTACTCTTGGTGATTGAAATTTCATTCTGATGGGCATGACCGGATTTTATGTGCACGTCCATTCTCCATGTCTTTCATATGTTAGCGTTAGTCAATAGAGCATCATGGGCTGCTATTTTAAAGCTCCTTTTCAAAATCTGTATCAAAATAGTCAGGTTTTTTTTTAATATTTTATTTATTTATTTGACAGATCACAAGTAGGCAGAGAGGCAGGCAGAGAGAGAGCGGGGGAAGCAGGCTCCCCACAGAGCAGAGAGCCCGATGTGGGGCTCGATCCCAGGACCCTGAGATCACGACCCGAGCTGAAGGCAAAGGCTTTAACTCACTGAGCCACCCAGGCACCCCTAAAATAGTCAGGTTTATTTTAATTATTTTAATGTATCTCTGGACATCATGATCTAACATTTAAGTTCTTCAGCTTATCAATTTTCAAAGGGTGAAAAAAACATTCCACTCTTGTGCTTCCAGGTGAAAATTTCGTATCTTTAATGACAAGACTGCCACATCTCAGCAGGCAGTATGGTTGACTGCTCTGTAATTTTATGGGAATTCTTTATAGGGTAAATCACAGTGGCTTTCTCCTTTCTTTTACGTAGAGCTGACAAGGGCAGCACAAGTACTGCACTGAAAAAAAAATAGATCGAGAGGTCATCCAAAGGTAATGCCAGGATTATTTTAGATTAGTTGAAGATATGAAGAAAAACGTTTGCTTTTTAACACTAATTTTAGAAGTGACTAAACTTTAAAGTTAGATAAATCTTAGGCAAGTGAGTTTAACAATTAAATATTTTCAAGTTATTTAATAATTCTTTTTTCTTAAAAATCATTTTAAGTGTACAGAAAGTGCAAGCAATTAATAAAGCCTGTTAAATAAAGGAATGGTATCCGTAGTGCCCTCCAAATAACTACTAGATTTTAAAAAAGCATCTTAAAGTTCCAGATCATTTAAAGTCTGTTTAAACAGATTTTTTTTTTTAACAGTGGTCAAGATGGTTATATGGCTCCCAGTTGAGAGTCTTGAGTTTAGATTATCTAGACTATATATGTAGTTATCTATATATAGATTATCTAGCTATATGTATATAGTTATAACTTTATAGTTAAAATTATCTAGACTATATAGTCTAGATAATGTATATAGTCTAGATAATGTATATTCTTTTAATTTCTTTTTAAAGACTTTTTTTTAGAGCAGTTTTAGGTTCACAGCCAAATTGAGAAGGTACAGAGATTTCTCCTAAAACCCCTGCCCCGACACTTGCACAGCCTCCCCTATTATCAACATCCCCGACCAGAGTTGTACATTGTGACAATTGATGAAACCCCACCCCATTGACACATCATCACCCAAAGTACATTGTCTGCATTAGGATTCACTCTTGATGTTATACATTCTTTGGACTTGGACAGTATGCAATGTACAGTTGATTCTTGAATAACACAGGGTTAAGGGCCCCAATCCCTGTGCAGTTGAAAATCTGTGTGTAACTTTGACTCCACAAATACTTAAACTACTAATAGCCTAGTAGTTTAGGCTATTAGTTGACCAGAAGCTTTACTGGTAATAAATACTCGATCAACACATTTTGTATATTATATATATTATATACTGTATCCTAACAATAAAATAAGCTAGGGAAAAGAAAATGTTAAAAAGCAGGAGGAGAAAATAGATGCAGCACTGTACTGTATTTACTTAAAAAAAAAAATCCACGTATTGGTGGACCTGCACAGTTTAAAACCCTTATTATTCAAGGGTCAGCTGTGTAATGACACCCATCCATCATTATAGTATTGTATAGAGTATTTTCACTGCCCTAAAAATTCTCTGTGCTCTACCTATTCATCCCCATCCAACCCCTGGCAGCTGCTGATTTTTTTTTTTAACCATCTGGTTTTGCCTCCCTCTTCTTACAAATGAAAAGTTCAGACTGAGATCCAAAGAGATCAGTGGATTAACTACAGGTCACACAGAAAGTCCTCTGGTCTGCCACTGCCTTCTGATTCACTTCACTGACTTCTCTTTTTTATTGGCTCTGATGACCTCTTTTGTTGGAATGTAATAGCTTATTAAGATGCAATTTGCTGTGACAAAATGATTAAAACTATTTCGAGATCTGTCTATTGGACTTACAAACAATACAATGAAGATAATAGTTGCATGACTTCAGTGTTTGAAAATCTGTATTTCCTTGTTTATCATTGGGCATTAAATAGAGAATGATTATTTCTTCAAAACTGGGTTTCTTGGGCGCCTGGGTGGCTCAGTTGGTTAAGCAACTGCCTTTGGCTCAGGTCATGATCCCGGAGTCCTGGGATTGAGTCCCACATCGGGCTCCCAGATCCACGGGGAGTCTGCTTTCCCTCTGACCTTCTCCCCTCTCATGCTCTCTCTCTCTATCTCTATCTCAAATAAATAAATAAAATCTAAAAAAAAAAACCAAACAAACTAGGTTTCTTAAGACTGAGTACAGTAACCAGAGTTTTAAAATCCTTTTTATGGAAAATACTAAAACTTGAAACTGCAACCCTGCTTTTCTTTTTCAACATTCTTGATCACGTCAGGAAAAATTTTTACATTAAGCAAGTGTGTATAATTGTATATATAAAGTACTGGGACGTAAGGGTTGCCCAATTAACTTTTAATATATTAACTGAGAAAATGTACCTATTACTAATTTTCAGTTGACCAAATGGAAAAATGGGTGACTCTTTGTCTAGGTGTTCTGATGTATTCAAGATTCTTAAGCTAAATAAGAAAAAAAAACATTTCTCTTTTTGCATCCTCTTCTTACCCAGCGGTATTTTTCTTTTTTAATGCTGGGCAGTGTTTTTACTGCCGAATTAAAGCTGCTAAACCTGATCCTCCACTCTGTGTGCTATTCAAGCCGCTTCAGGGAGGAACTGTTTCCTATAAACCCGGGAATTTGTCAGAAGCTAAGCATTTGCCATTTGAGCATGTTAAGAAGAGCTAGACTGAAAGCCAGTAAGAAAAAAGGAATATTTTTCTGGCAGTGTTTGTAAAAACTGATCAGGCAATGAGCCCTAGTCTCTAACACAATTGAGCTGTGATGAATAATCATACATTGTCTTAGAAGAGTCCCGGATTGGTATTTTTATTATGCGCTGTACTTCACAATCAAATAAAGGAGCCTGTTTGCACATATCCTGAAAACTATAATTTGATAAGTATATGGTGATTACTTCTTAGTAATTTTTGAAGGTCTGCCAACCAAAAAATTTGTACTAAAGTTCAGTCTTATGAAATTAAAGATTAAATGACAAGCATGCAGCTGTTTCGGTAAATATTAAAGCACTGCTATGCATATAGCACTTCAAATGCAGTTGTTTTTACCACCTTTGGTTATAAAAGTCTTTTTTCCTTAAGCGAATTATATGAACATCCTTTATTATTACTACAAAGAATTCCTCATAATTTTTCATAGTGACTTTGATTTTAAACTCAGCTTTTAGAGAAGTTTAAATGTATTCTTCTATGCATTTTCAGAGATGTTGACTACTGCACTTTACTAATGTATATTTTACTTTATAAACTTAACATATGGGCTTTTATATTGCTCCAGACAAATTTGGTAAACCTCAGTCTCTGATTTGCAAAAAAAAAAGATTAGGTCACCTCCGAAAATAGTACACAACCCAATGTTATTTATTTTTTGGAAGACCTAGTTAAGATGTGATCATTAGATTATATCCTTTAATTTTGATGTTTTAATAGATGATCAAGTGTTTCCTTTAAACAACAAAGTTCAGTTTGAAAGCTCAAGTACAAAGCTCTTTAAAAACTCTTACCGAGCCCGTGTTAGTGGCAAGTATTTCAGCCGTTGGATTTTGATAACCTAAGAAGCTTTCTTTAGAGAAGTCATTAAGTTGTGATTCGACCCACATCACTCTGTAAGGTCATGATGGCTTCAGGCTTATTTGTGACTAGCCTGCTCCGCTGGGACAATGTGTTCCAGGAGAAAGGAGCAAGATCTCTGTGTGATTAAATTGAGTCTGTAGGGGACCAAGGGCACCCAAGAAAACACCAGAGTTTAAAAAATCTTCAAACAGAAAAGAGAAGCCCAGATGAGCCCTAAGGAAAAGTGGAGTATTTGGTACAGGTTCACCTTAGGTACACACTCAGCGGAGCTGTTCCAACCAAGAATCCAAATCCAGGTTCTCAAGCCCAGTAGAGAGTCAGATTACCAGCCCTTGGCAGTAGAGAGTTTGTAGAATTCCTTGGTGGAATCCAGCAGTAAGTAGTAACCTGTCACCCTGGACTTTCACTTGCTCCCAAATTTGCAGTTTTATGGATTTTTTTTTCCTGTTCTATTGCCTTCAGCCCCAGGAGTTGGACAGCATTTTCCAAAGTGTCATTCAATACTTCTCTAATACCAGAAGCAGTACCAACACATCCTGGCATCTAGCCCACGCTCGTACTTCAGGAATACCCAGCTGCCTCGGCGATGGCCGAATGCCAGTTCATGTAGCCAAGTTGTGGTTTGGACGCGTGGACCCATTCCTTTCTGTAACCCTATCAGAATTGCCGGCTTGCTTTCTCCCCTCACCAGAATCTAAGCTCCTAGAAGGCAGACGCCATGACTTCTTTCTCTGTTACCTCCAGGAACATGGTGGATGCACAAAGGAGGTTAGTTGAAGGAGCAAATTCAGCTATCCAAGCGGTTCTACATTAACTCCTTCAAGTCTGTTTTTCTCTTTTTAATACACTCACATACTAGGGGAACTGAATTAAGTAAGGATCAGAGCTGCTAGCCAGGGAAGGGCCCGTTGCTGACCTGAGTCCCTGAGAAGTCCAGAATTTGGAGACTGTTGGGCTCGAGGAATCCTTTCAAGGAGCATCCTGGGATCACAATTCCAGTGGCAGTGATGTAAATATCTTTCTTTAGCTGTGAGTACAGTAATTTTTTATTTAAAAAAACAAGCAAAACGAAAAAAAGTCTGTGTGAATCTGTTTCTCTAGACAGTCTTACCAAGGCATGAAATTAAAACATGCCTGTGTTTTCATTTATGAGAAGGATAAAATTACATGCAACTGAAATTGATATGAGGGTATTCAGGAAGTAGGGTTACTTAATTATAGAAAACTTAATACTGCTTTAGGTTTAACTATCTTTTTTTTTTTTATTTAAAGATTTTATTTACTTAAGAGAGGGAGCACCCCAGTGGGGGTGGGGATGGGGCAGAGAGTAAGGAACAAGCAGACTCCCTGCTGAGCAGGGAGCCCCATGTGGGACTCCATCCCAGGACCCCAGGTTCATGACCTGAGCCAAAGGCAGACACTTAACTGACTGAGCCTTCTAGGCGCCCCTAGGTTTAACTATTTTGACAGGTGCCAGTCTCAAGAAATCTTCAGTTATGTGATGGAATAAACCTTTACCTTTTAAAATTAACTAAGAAGCTCATTTCTACTTAATGAAATGTTAGAATTACAGAACCATCTAAAAACTGCAATTTTTCTTGTCAATTATTTTGAAGCTGTTGTAGTATGTAGGTTTGAGATAGACAGTATCGACTGCATTTTGACAGACGTTCAGATATTCGAAAGTGGCTTTAGCGATTGCAGAGAATGATGTCCATATGTTGTTTCTAAGATGGTTCAGTGTTAACTCTTTCCTCCTTTAGAATTTTTGTCAACCACTGATTTACTTTAGCAAACACTTTCTTTGTAAAAAATCCAAAGGTAGAACTTATAACTAATCAACAATTCCAAATCAGTAGAATCTAATGAAGTGTTTTATCGGTCCTACTTTAGTCAGAAATATCATTTTTATATCATGTGGCAGTAGTCCATTAGTATGTCTCCTATTAACTAGTAAATATAGGCGTGAAATGACAGCAGTGAAATTTGCTACACTAATTGACACATCCTATCATGCCCAATTTCTCTGTAGCATATGATGCTGTTTGATAGCATTTTACCCACAAGAGCTGATTTTGAAAATTGGAGTCTATTCTCTCAAACCCTGCTGCTACTTTATCAACTAAGTTTATGTACTATTCGAAGTCCTTTTGTTGTCATTTCAACAATCTTCACAGCATCTTCACCAGGAATAGATTTCCATCTCAAACCACTTTCTTTGCTCAACAACTCCTCATCCATTCAAGTTTTATCATGAGCTTGTAGCAATTCAGTCATGTCTTTAGGCTCCATTTCTAATTCTAGTTTTCTTGCTTTTTCCACCATGTCTGCGGTTACTTCCTCCACTGAAGCCTTGAACCCCTCAAAGTCATTCATGAGCGTTAGAATCAAATTCTTACAAACTCCTATAAATGTTGATATTTTGACCTCTTCCCATGAGTCACAGATGTTCTAAATGGTACCTAGAATGGTGAATCTTTTCCAGAGGTTTTCAGTTTACTTTGGCCAGATCCATCAGAGGAATGACTATGGCAGTTAGAACCTCATGAAGTGCATTTCTTAAGTAATAAGACTTCTTGATCTGTGGGCTGCAGAATGGACATTGCATCAGCAGGCATGAAAACATTAATCTCATTGTCCGTTTCCATCAGAGCTCTTGTGTAACCAGGCGCATTGTTAACGAGCAGTCATATTTTGAAAGGAATCCCTTTTTTCTGAGCCATTTCCAACAGTGGGCTTAAAATATTCAGTAAACCATGTTGTAAAGAGATGTATGGTCATCCAGGCTTTGTTGTTCCATTTACAGAGCACAGCCAGAGTACATGCAGTATAATTCTTAAGTGTCCTAGGATTTTTGGAATGGCCCCTCACAATAGAGTCAGCCTGGGCTCTGAAGCTTTGAAACTAAGGCATTGACCTCTCCTCTCCAGCTGTGAAAGTCCTGGATGGCCTCTTCTTCCAATGGAAGGCTGTTCATCTACATTGAAAATCGGTTTAGTGTAGCCACCTTCGTTAATTCTCTCCGCTGGATCTTCTGGAGAACTTGCTGCAGCTTCTCCATCTGCACGTGCTGCTTCCCTGTGCACTGTGGAGTTGTGCACAACTTAAACCTCAGTGAACCTTGAGGACCCTTAAACCTCATGAGCCAACCTCTGCTAGTTTCCAGCTTTTTCTTCTGAGGGCTCTTCACCTCTCAGCCTTCACGGAATTGAAAAGAGTTAGAGCCTTGCTTTGGATCTGGCTTCGGCTGAACGGAATGTGATGGCTGGTTTGATCTTCTGTACAGACCCCTGAAATTGTCTCTACATCAGCGATAAGGCTCTTTAACTTTCTTATTCACGTGTTCACTAGAGGAGCATTTCTAATTTTCTTCAAGAGCTTTTCCTTTGCATTCAAAAGTCTGCTTGGCGTGAGAGACCTAGCTTTCAGCCTGTCTTGCTTTTCAGCATGCCTTTCTCACTAAGCTTAGTCATTTCTCGTTTTTGACTTAAAGAGAAATGTGTGCCTTCCTTTCACCTGAACACTTAGAGGCCTTTTAGGGTTAGGGTAATTAACTGACCTAATTTCAATATTGTAGCGTCTAAGGGAATAGGGAGATCTGAGGAGAGGGAGAGAGACAGAGGAATGGCTGGTGCGTGGAGCAGTCAGAATACACACATTTCTTAAGTTTGCCCTTAGAAGGGTGCAGTTCGTGGTGCCCCCAAACAATTACAATAATAACATCAAAGATGACTGATCACAGACGCCATAACAGATACAATGAAAAAGCCTGGAATGTTGTAAGGATTACCAAAATATTACAAGGAGACGCAAAGTGAGCAAATGCTCTCAGAAAAATGACACTGATTGACTTGTTCGTCACTGGGTTGCCATAAACCGTCTATTTGTGTTTTTTTTAAAAAATGAGGTTATCCGTGGAGTGCAGTAAAACCAAAGTGTATTTGGATCTGACATCTACAGGAACATAAGGTTGAAGTGAATTCATGTTTTAGGTTTGCAGAAAATTTGCTTTGAAGTGCACGAAGAAAACAGCCCAGATCCCGTGCACAGCCTTCTTATTTAAATTGGGGTTACAATCTGTATTGCCCAGAGATTCAGGCGTTTAGTCTTCTCTGTTTCTTGACCTAAATGACAGGAGATGGTGGTTTTGCTATTTGTATTTTTTCTTAAACCCGAGGCACAGATACTTTGCAGCCTGCCTTCCTTCCCTCTGACAGTCATTGAGGTGGGGCTGGTAAACTTGCAACCTTGCTTATTGAAGATAGTCCCTCCTATTAGATACTGTCTTATAATTTGAAAAAATGCTAAGGAGCCTGACAGTTGTTTATAAAATACCATCATAAAGCCATCAGGCTCCAGAGAGTTCTGATTACATTTCATAATAACCTTAATTTCTCTGGCTGAATCACCTCAATACATTTTTCTCCTGGCTTCTGGAGGCAAGGTAGGAAGAAAACAGATAATTCCCATACCTTAAGCTATTTGTTGGGCCTGGCAGTGTTTCTTTTAAAAGTTTAAATGATAATGTAGATTAACAGACTGGTTTATCCTCAAATCTTAGCATAGATGTTTTATGTAGATTGGAATTCATCTCATTTGTGAATGAAGTATGCCTTCTTATATTAAAAAATAACTCTTAGGCAAATCCAGGCGTAGAAGCAATTGTTGGGATTCAGAGGTTGGGTAGAGTTCTATTTTGACTCTTTTCTAATTGAACAAATGTGAGACGTTTTCTGAAAGCTTAAAAGCTTTATTTGAAATTTGAGAGGACTTTTTTTGTTTTGTTTTTTAATTATGGAGATCAAGATACTATCACACTTACCTAAAATTCTCCCTGAATATTTTGTGTCCTTTGCTGTAGAAACAACATCCAGCAGTGGCCATTGAGAAGGGTATGTGTATATTAATAGGTTTTAATTGCTCTTTGAAGGGAATCATATACATGTACGCAAAAAAGAGCAATTTCAGCAAGTTTTTCAGCCACTAAAATTTTGTGTTTCTTTTTAGTTTGGGCATTACTATTCGCATTGTGTTAATTATAGAAAGATGGATAGTTTCCAGCATAAATAATAGAAAAATAAAATTTCTGCTCAGAGTTAGAGAGTAAATATTAAATACCTTAAGAGTGAAAAGGGTATTCTTTTAAGTGTTGGCAGTTGCCCCATGCTCCCATTCATTCATTCATTCATTTTATTCTCCAAGCATTTACCGACTCCTGTTGTTTCTAGGACTAGCTAGTTCTCAGTGTGCAAGGATGAACAAGTTATGGTCCCTCATCACAGGGAGCCACCAGCTTCCAAATGCTTGGTCATTTTGATTGTTTCATTTTTATTTCTTTTCATCAATATCTGTCTTCCTGGAGATCTGCTTAGTACTAGGAATGTAGCAGAAAAAAGACAGGAACACTCTCTTCCTTTATGGGGTTATTCTCCAGCCGTCAGTCAACATGAATGAAGTAACAAAGCAACCAGTACTGAGCTGAACTTTTCATAGAGAGTGAGCTACCAATCATACTAATATAGAGACAATCCTTTGATGAGAGTCTAATTAACAAATGAAATAATATTAGAGGGTTTTTTTTCGTAGACTTTATTTTTTAGAGCTGTTTTAGGTTCACAGCAAAGTTAAGAGGAAGGGACAGAGATTTCTCCTATACTCCCTGCCCCTATTCATGCCCAGCCTCTACCATCAGCATCCCTCACCACTGATCTTTTTCCTATCTCTGTAGTTTTGCCCTTTCCAGAATGTCCTAAATTGCAATCATATAGCATGTAGCCTTTTCATACTGGTTTCCTTCTCTAAGTAATATATATTTAAAATTCTTCCATGTCTTTTCATGGCTTCATAGCTTATTTCTTTTATAGTGTTGAATAATAATCCATTGGCTGGATGTACTAGAGTTTATCCACTCATCTACTGAGGGACATCTTGGTCGTTGCCAAGTTTGGGCAGTTACAAATAAAGCTGTTGTAAATGTGTGTATGCAGCTTCATGGGGACCTAAGTTTTCCACTCCTCTGGGTAAATACCAAGGAGCATGATTTCTGGACTGCATGGTAAGAGTAGGTTTCATCTCGTAAGAAACTGCCAAGCTGTCTTCCAGAATAGCTGTACCATTTTGCGTTTCCTCCACAGCGAAGGAGAGTTCCTGTTGCTGTACGGCATTGTTGGCCTTTGGTGTTGTCAGTGTCCTGGATTTTGGTCCTTCTCATAGGTGTGTAGTGGCATCTCATTTTTATAGTTTGCCTTTCCTTGATGACATAGATTGCGGAGCATCTTTTCATATGTTTAATTGCCATCTATATATCTTCTTCGGTGAGGATAAGGTCGTTAGCCCATTTTTTTGAAATTGGGGAGCGTTATTTTTTTAAGTGACTAATTGAAGTTATGGCCCCACCAATAGAGCAAAATCACAAACCTAAAATAGCAGTCTCTAGACGCAGGCTTGGGAGATTCTTTACTTAGCATTTGAGCCATTGAGAACTTTAATATTTCAGTAAATATTTTACTGGTATTAACTATTAGTTATTAATTACTTTCATTTTATTTGAAAAAAGGTGAAAAGGCAGCTACCAGTTTTAAAATCCAGCTCTGACTCAAATGTTGGCAACTTCGGCTTTCACGTCAGAATTTATTAAATATGCAAAGAGATTAATTGCAGTTACCTCACTGGTGTGTCAGTCAGATTTATTTGACTCCTCCCACTCTTCAATTACCACTGTTCAGGGAAATTGATCTAGTGAGAGAGAGACTTAAATTTTAGCATGAGTCAAAAGGGACGAGGCACTGCTTTCATTAGTTCATGTTCTCTAGCACTGCTCCCGAAACAGTCTGTGTTGAAGGACTGTGTTTGGGTTTTTGGTTTGTTTTTTATTTCTATCCGGTCATAAACCGATACTCTAGATCAGTAAAAGTGAATTGGTAGAAAAATGACAATTTTAAAAGGAACATGCAAAGTACGAGCCTGAATTAGATTGAGAAGACATAAAATTAAGCTACCCGATTGCCTTAAAGATTGTAAATGCTGCCTTTTACCTTTGTAAAAGGTAAGGTACCAAGGTACCTTTGTACCTACGTCCTCAGGGTGTGCTGACCCAGTCCCCAAGGACTGCTTTCCTGCGGCATCAGTGCATCCTTGGTAGCCCCTCAGTAAACATTCGCATCAATAGAGGATTTATTGCATGGAGAAGATCTCAACACTATTTTAATCTGTACATTTGGTGTTGCTTTGCCTTTAAATTGGCTATTTTTTAAAAGTTATGGGGATGAAACAAAGAATTTTACATTCCGAGCACTTCTTTAGAAATCTTAAAGCGTTCCTACCTCTTCTAGATTAAGTACATTTAAATAGGACTTTATGTAAAGTGCTCTCCCACACTTTAGCTCACGTGATCTTTGTGACAGCTCTGTGAGGTTGGACACTTAACTATTTTCCCCATATTACCAATGACTTAACTACAATTTATCTGAGACTATGTAGCTAATTAGTGGAAGACGTGGGCTGAAAGCTAGAATTCCTGACTCCTGTTTTAGACCTGAGATTGAACTCCTTCATCATTGACCTCCATCAGTGTTTGAAATAAAATTGCTATTAAGGGCAAAGCACCAGACTGTTAGTTTTTGGCTCTGGATCTTTTTGGCAACAGTAATATAATCTTCTTCATAGAGAGACTCATCCTTTAGGAGAAAAAGAAATTCCATCAGTGCTTCTCTGAATCATTTCTGGGAGCCACTTGTTGTTAGATGGGGCTCCTAAAGACAAGCAGTCTTTCATTTTTAACAAAAGAGGAGCCCTTCAGAGGTGCCTAATAAATGATTTTGAGAATTTTGACCAGTGATACTTGCTCTAATCATTTAAAAATCAAGTCAGGGGTGCCTGGCTGGCTCAGTCAGTAGAGCATGCGACTCTTGATCTTGGGGTTGTGAGTTTGGCCCCATTGGGAGTAGCGTTTAACAAAAAGTAAAATCAGTTAATGGTTTAAAAAATAATACAAAATAATAAAAGTCAAATCAGACAGTCTCTATATTCTGCATAGGATTCCTTTTGTTGCATTTTAAATGCAGTAGTCCTTCCCGCCCCTTTTTTATACTATATCCTGCCTTGTTTTAACCCATGTAAAGTGTCAGTAAATTCAGTACATAAATTTAGTGGAGTTTTTAAAAATTAGTACAGCAAGATTCCTAAGCTTGCATTCTATTAGTTTAACTTTGACCCAAGAAAAACAGATCATACTAGTTCTCATATTAAACAGTTCTATTCTTGAATGTCTATTCAATAACGAAAATGTTATTATTGAATTAAAGAGAATCGCATGGTGTTGTATTTGCTTTCTTTAGGAATTCCTTTACTTCACTCATCCAAAATGTGTCAAATCATTCAAAGAACTTAAAAAAACCCTTTTTACTCTTAAGCATTTTATAATAGAAATTTTCTTAAAATATACAAAAAGGGGGTGGGGGATGGGCAAAATGGATGAAGGGGAGTGGGAGCTACAGATTCCGTTATGGAATGAATGAGTCACGGGGATGAAAGGCACAGCATAGGGAATACAGTCAATGGTATCGTAAAAGCGTTGTTTGCTGACAGATGGTAGCTACACTTGTGGTGAGCATAACATAGTGTATAGACTTGCCTTATCACTATGTTGTACACATGAACTAATGTAGCATTGTATGTCATCTTCAATAAAATACATACACAAGTATTGAGTATTGAGAGAACAGTGCAGTGAACATCTATGTGAATACCTCTTGGATTCACAGTTGTTAATATTTTGACAAATCTGCTTTCCTTCTCTTCTTCCCTCTCCCCCATATAGGTCTCGACTTAATTTAAGTAAAACATGATGGATTGTTAAAAATACTTTTTTGGGGCGCCTGGATGGCTCAGTTGGTTAAGCAACTGCCTTCGGCTCAGGTCATGATCCCAGGGTCCTGGAATCGAGTCCCACATCAGGCTCCCAGCTGCATGGGGAGTCTGCTTCTCCCTCTGACCTTCTCCCCTCTCATGCTCTCTCTCACTGTCTCTATCTCAAATAAATAAGTAAAATCTTAAAAAAATACTTTTTTGATGTGTGGACTTCATATCGCATCACGTCAGGAGGCAAATGATGTCAGATCATTCCGTTATTAATGATAATATTTAATCATTTGTATATAGTGGTAAACTGCCAGATCTTTTTTTTTTTTTTTGTAAATAGCAAATGTGCGTGAGTACTAGGTTGGTACCATGTGAATGTCCTGTTCCCAGACAACCTTTCACCCCAAGGTTTCAGCATCATTTGGCCCCTGCAGAGACTAGTGTTCAGTCAGGATTCATTATTTCATCTACATGGTTAGCTGGCATTCTTCTGTAAAGGTGAGCATTCCCTCATCAACTATAGATGGTCTGTAATTCATGCTAAAAGTTAGGGTAAATGCTTAATTCTTCCCTTATAATTACCTGTTTGGAGTAGATTTCACTAAATCAAATTTCCCCATTTTTTTTCAATGCTACTTTTCTTTCTGACACAACCAAATTGGCTCACCTTGTGATTGCCTACTTCAGATCTGGAATCAACCACTTCTCTAAGGAGCTGAGTTCTTTTTAGTGGGGCATGGTATTTAGAAATCAAGATCTAAGGGTTGAGCATGTTCGTTCTTTTATATCACTGCTTTTAGGCCCTTTCAGCAAGTGGGGCAAGGAAATATGTTTACTTCTTTTAATCATCATATTGATATTTCTAATTAAATTAACTTTAGCTTTTTTTTGAATACATCTTTGTCTCTTATTCTGAAAATCTTGGTTCTTATTTAAATATTTGCTTATTTCCTTCATATATACATATTTAAAGTTACAGTATCAATATTATTTCTACTAAAAACAAAACTCTTAAGTTTAAGATTTCTTGCAGTTTTCTTATACCTGGGGAGTTTTTAAACCTACAAATTCCTTTACCCCCAGACCTTTTGCATGAGACTCTTGGAGGAGAAATTGGTATAAGCTCCTAGGTTTGTATTTCCAAATAACAAATCCATGACCTACTGCCCTAGTCAATCTCAGGATTGCTGGAATGTGTGAGATCTGTTTTGCTTTGGGTAGTATCCCTACCTCCTTTTTCTCCTCCTAAGACATTTTCATAGTTTAATTATAATGTAATGTTGAATAATTGGCACAGAGAGAAAAATATAAACAAATGGGAAAAGGGTTGACTGGGAAGCAAAAACTGAACAATAACTTAATGTATTTTCAGAGTCTCATTCTCTACAATACCTTCCCTACATTCTTTCAGGTTTTAAACGGTAATTGTGATTTAAAAAACATTTTGATATTTATTTAATAATGGCATAACATTATATTGCATATTTGGTGTTGCTAGGCACTCAGTGTTTTATACATTACCTCATTTAACCTTTGCACTTACATATTCAGTTTTATAAGTGAGAACATTAAATATACATCGTGTCTGCTTATGGAATGACTTTTCAGGGAAAATACACGTCTTACCTTCTGCCACAGGTCGGGTTATCTAGGAAGCTGACTTTGAGATGGAGGTGAGGGTGCAAGTTTTATTGGACAGGAGATCTGGGGATCAGCACCTCTGAAGGGAGAGGTTGTAAGCATAAATACACAGAGAAGTTGAACCTCCCGACCACCTCCTACCCTCAATAAAGCAATACACTGTTTAAAAAAAAAAAAAAGTCGAGATGTGAACTGTCTCTGTGATGTCCTTAGCTAACGCCATAGGGGGGCCCTGGAACTAGGATGGTCCTTAAGAGTTGTTCCAATTTGGAGTGGAGAGGCTGGGTCTTTTTACCTCTGCAGTGACCAGTGATTGTGTGCAGACTGTCCCTGAAGGAGACTTGACTTTGGGCAAGGCAGTTTCTTTAGCAGACGTGATCCCAACAAGGACTGACAGCAGTCTCCACCAGCAGCTGGGGATATAAGTCCTTTAGTCTGGGAGGGGTTATGGGTGGTTATCATGGTGCCCACAACCTCTTCTGTGGATGTGCTATAGTTTCTCCAAAACAAATCGTTCTTGACAAAGACCATTTTTTCTCCATTGGTTATCGTCGTATTTTTTCTCTTAAAGAACCCATGTTCAAGGAAATTTGTTCTCATGCCTTTTATCATAAACCTAAAGTCTTCCTTTTTAACCCAGTTTAATCAGCTTTTAGCTCCTTGCCTTGTATGATGTTGGCTGGGCCAACATTTTTACATGCAGATAACTTTTACACTGTTTTCAGACATCACATGTCTTTCATCTCTAATCCAGTCCCCAGAATTTTATTCTCCTTTACTTCGTAACCATGCTTGAGAAGGGTCTCAGAAAGGTCCATTCAAGAGATAGTCTTTATGTTAACTCAAGCTTGGAATCTCCTGAATTTCAAATCCTTCTTTGTTAAAGCACTTGCTTCGACACTCCACATGCATCCTTCATCCCATGATTTTCTGATGAAGAAAGTGCCTTGCCTGCTCCCCATCTGTCCCAGCCGTCTGTCCTCCCTGTGAAGGTGGAGGCAGAAAAGCAGCCTGGTTCACAAAGATCCACGTCCACCTGCTGGTGTAGATGTGTGACTGGCAAGGGCTGGAATATGGTGTCGCTGCCAGCTAACTGCCAGCCACATCCCTCCTACCTGAGTTACCTCGTCCCTTGCTGGGGGAGGGTGGGGAGTTAAGTGTTCTCGGCAAAAGAAATGCTTGATTTTGAATATTTGAATTAGGTTAGGCTGCATATTATAAATGTACTGCCCGTTATCTTCTTACGTTAGGGATATATCTAGTCTTCATTTTTATTGGAGGATCTCAAAATACTTGCAGTATGTTCTGTAAGTTCTAAAACTTAGTCATTTCTCATTGTACTGAATTTTAGCCCCCAACGACATAATTCATTGCTTTACAATATTCTCTAACCTACAAACGAAATGCTTTTAATCGGGCAGCGCTCTCGGGTCCCCTCCCTCCTTGGGAGGTTTGTAGTATCACTTTGCTATCACTCAATTAACCTTGCTTTGCTGCCTACCAAATAGAGCAAAACAAAACATACACACACACACACACACACACACACACAGAAATGCTTTTAATTTTAACCTCTTTAATTTTTTGATTTAAATAAAAATTTTTAGAATTTTCTTGCCTTTAAAGAAATGTCTTGATGAACTGAGAGCAAGTTTAAGAGGGAGAGATCAGTGGAGAACAAGAGTGTGATAAAGTATTCTATTTGAAAAAATTGTGTGCATCTTTGCATAAAGCCCTTGGGCTTCTGCCTCGTGAATGCCTCGTTTTAGAGGATGTGTCCTACAACATAATTCTCTCCTCTGTGCTTTTAAGTAATTGATAATTGATGACTGGGTCATATGTCATTGAATTCACTGTTTTTTGTACTTTTAAAAAACTTACTAAAGGTGTCTTTTTCTGTTTGTTTTTTTAATGCTACCTAAAATTTTTGATAGTGTACTCAAATGAAAAATATTCCTACCTATGTCCTGTGTGTGAACTTTCAGCTTAGTTTTTTTGTGATCATAATTACTCTTTCTCTGAGGCTTCTATCAACTGTGCTTGGTGTATATTCTCTTTATCGCTAAATTATGTACGGTGACCTCTTTGGCAATCAACGAACTTCACGATTTATTGATGTAGAACCTCCTAATGGAAAACAAAATCTCAAGTTACTGTTATAAACTGCTTTCTAATGGATTTTTGTCAGTAAATTTTAAAACACGTTTGAGAGAAAGGTAATAATTTTTAAAAGCTTTATATAAGCATATACGCAATAGAGCAACCAAGGGATGAGAAAATATCACCTAAAATCTCCCCATCAGACACAACTACTACTTTTAACTTGCTGGTCATTTTTTTTCTTTCCATATTTGAGATTATATAATATAAACAGTATGTATATTCAATGCATGTATTCTACTTTAAAAAAAATCATAAGGATTTTCCTCAAGAATTATTTTTCTCAAACATTTTTACAGTTATGGACAACCCAGCTGTATAAGGGAAACATCATTTTCTTGGCCATTCTCTTGTTAAAAACATTCTATTTGTTTCTAGTCTATTTGCTAGTAAATGCTGAAGCGAACATTTATGCATAATGTCTTTTTCTGTAATTAGAATTATCTCCCTAGAATATATTCCCAGCTCTGAAATTTTGTAGTTAGAAAAAAATGAATGTTTTTAAGGATTTTGATATGTACAGCCAGATGGCTCTGCCAAGAACTCTACCAACATTGTACTATTCATATCTTTTTTTTTAAGGAGAGGGTCCAAGATCTTCATGACCCTAAAAAGTCTGAGAACCACTGCTATGTTTATAAAAAGAGATTTTATGGTTCTTGAGGTCATCCCTGACTTTTAGCTCTCTAGAAGGCTAGCAAAAGCATAGTCTGAAGAAGCGTGCAAGAAATTTGTTGAAAATATCTCAGTGAGACCTGCAGGTGATCAAATGGAGGATGCCTTTCAGGAATACTCTGGACTTCAGGGAGTGGAGGTGGTGCTAACTCTCCCTTAGTGTCAATTTGGAAAGCCCTCTTTTATTTACTTCCTATTTGTCAGTGGCAGACAAATAGAAGATACTTGAAAACCATTCCGTGTTCCTGTGAAATCAGAAGAGCAAGCATAGCAGCTCAGTTTAATGGTCTTATGTGCCCAAGTGACTAACTGAAAATAATTTGTTTTTCTCCGTAGAAATAAAATCATATGAGTGTATCATTCTAATATTCTGATATTCACCTAGGCTAGTGGGCCTCATAGTAAATTACTACTACTTTTTGAAGTACGAATTGGATTCCCAGAAATTTACTTCTTTGAAAATAGCCCTTTCTGAACTATCTTATTACTAATTCCTATTAATAGCATTTTACTGGTTTTACAAAAAAAGGATTTTTATTAAAATAAACTTCTAAAATGAACAGATTCTAAGGACTGTATTTAGGTTCTGATATTTAAAAAATCTGAAAGAAAGCTGTCAATTTGTATAGATAAAAGTTAAGAAAACCTTGTGGATGCCTTCCCTGCTGGAGAGAGTAATGGTTAATTACACTGTAATTAATTGCTGTGGAGCTGGAGACCCTGGCTTTGAATCCCTGCCACGTCTGGAGGGTACGGCTTTTGGCAAGTTACTTAAACTCTGTGCCTCAGTGTTCCTCATCTGCAGGATGGGGTAATGATGGTTCCCAGCTCAAATGGTTATTTCAAGGATGAAAGGATCCAGGTGGGATGCACTTGGAATAGTGCTGGTAACATGGGAAGGGTTCTTCTACCTCCTCCTTATCCTCCCATCGTCATCGTCATCGTCACTGTGAATTGAATCAGCACTCAATAAAATACTTCCAGTGATAAACCGATTTACCGCTGTTGTAAAAATCTGTTCCATTTTCCTGTTTAAGCTTTTGGAGGGTCTTTGCTAATTTTGCTAATGTTGACAAACCTTTGACTCCTTGGCAGGCTGTCTTTGGCACGTGCTGTAGTAACAGTGAGCTTCCTTTTTCCATTCATGCATAGATACAAAGATGACGGTCTTGCTTACCTTAGTTGTGCCAGGAGAAAAAGGAAATCTTACTCAAAAAAAAACAAAAATACTCCTAGGGCCCCTGGGTGGCTCAGTTGGTTGAGCAACTGCCTTCGGCTCAGGTCATGATCCTTGAGTTCTGGGATCGAGTCCCACATCGGGCTCCCGGCTCCACGGGAAGTCTGCTTCTTCCTCTAACCTTCTCTCCTCTTGTGCTCTCTCTCACTTTCTCTGTCTCTCAAATAAATAAATAAAATCTTAAAAAAAAATTATTTAAAAAAAATACTCCTAGATGACTTAAGGTCATCAGAAGGTGATGTCAAAATAAAACTTGGGTGTTTGGTGAGGCTTGAGTGCACATTCCAAGCACTGTGCGTGTTTTTTGCTGGAATTTCACCTGTACTTACAAAGGGATCTCACATTTCAGCTGTACTACTTTGGTAGCTTATGTGAGACCCAGTGGAGTTGGTTGGAATGTGTTAGAGCAGCTAAACCTAGCGTGTGTCTGACTGACTGGCGCGTCTCCGCTGACTGACAGAACTGCTTTCCGTTGCTCAACAACTGCTGTGCTTCCTTCTCTCCAAGCGCCGCAGAGTTTCTTGAGCTTATCCTCTTGAGGTGTTCTAGAAAGAGGTGTGAGTATTATAAACATGACTGTGATAAAATTAGGACACTACTTTTCATTTCCAGAAAGTGGTGGTTAGCATGATTAAGAAATGGAACTGGAAAGTTGAAGTGAACGGCGTCACATTGTTAACATTCTAATGTCCGTAGAAACAACTTACTCCAGGATATATCAGAATGGATTAGGAGAACCCCCTGTCTTATTCTCCATGAAAGCAGTGTCTTGATATGCTACTCCTAACCTTCCTTTGGGTTTCACAGGGCGCATTCTCGTGTATCCTAGAAAACAGACTGTGGTACCTGTGGATATCTACTCTGTGAGGCTTTCTTCTCCTTTCCCTGAGTGAGCTCTCTTACACCATGAACAGGATAAAAAAGGCCATTTTTTCCCCCTTTCATGGTCTTGTATTTGGGCAGCCCATCCTGAAAAGCATAGTAAGCTCCCTGTGATGGTATAATTCTTTTCTATCATGGAGCCATTTTTGGATAAGTTTTTGGTTAGAGTGGAATATCAGTGAAGCCATGGTCACGGGCTTGTGCATAATTTGGTTTTATTCTCTGGCTTCAGTGATACTTTTAGTCACAAAAAGGCAAAAGTGTTTTTTAGCAGGATTTTGAACAGCTCAGAATTTAAAGATGTAGTACATCAGTCAGAAGAGTTAGCTTAGCAGGACCAAAAATACTTTAGTCCTTATGAGAGAGACTGATTTAATTCTTTGTGTAAAATTAGTTCAAAATGTCTTCCCCTCATTTCACATGCTGTCAGGGGAGATCATCGTCTAACACATTAAAGGAGTGAACAAACCATTGACAAGGCACATCTCATTGTTTAGAGTGTCAAAATGGGCCATTTCTTTGGTGTAAGTAGTTGCCAAAGACAGACTTTGTAAAACGTGATAAAGAAGCAGAATAAAGAGACATGAAAGTGTGTATTAGTTGAGCACTTTTAAAGACCTCTCAAATTTTTGGTACATTTCTAGAAAGTATTCGTCATCAAGCAGTTGTAAGTCAAGTGGCTCAGCACTGGGGCTAAATGCTCAGGAGCCCTAGTTATGCAGATGAGGGTTCAAGTACCAAGCCAGTCCCTTAGGAATTATGTGACATTGGACATGGTAGTTAGTCTCTCTAATCTTTAATTTCCTCAACTATAAAACGTGAAAATAAAATTACAGCACCTAGCATAGGATTGTTGTAAGCACTGGAGAACGAAACCTACTTACCAGTGTCGGGCTATTTTATTTTTTCAATCAGACTTTTCATTGCTGTTCCCCCAAGATCCATCTAAACAATCTATGGATCTTTAAAGATCCATAAGGCACACCCCCC
Source organism: Nasua narica (assembly GCA_028533885.1). NCBI lineage: Eukaryota > Metazoa > Chordata > Mammalia > Carnivora > Procyonidae > Nasua > Nasua narica. The sequence continues at coordinate 129,071,091 of CM052800.1, forward strand.
TCTGGAAACGTGGAGCTCAGGGGACATCATGTGTCCTATTGAATAGGTGTTATTTTGCATAGGGGGATAAGAATAAGGAAAACAGAAATGAGAGGAAGATATGAGAAGAATGGAAGAATGAGAAGAAAGGAATGAGAAGAAAGGAAGATACGTAATACAAACTCCTACTGCGCAAAAGGAGTAAAAGACTAAGACTCTCCTCAGCTAGAGCTTTTAGTCTGGGGGCGGGGGAGAAGACGAGCACATGGAAATAGATAGGGAATTAGAAAAGTATTAAGGAGTAGAAACTCATGCGAGGAAAAATATCACTGGAACTAGAACAGATGGTGGGGCTGAATCTTATCAAAGGACTTGGAACTGAACCTCGAAAGAAAGAGGCCGGCAATGGGGCAGTGCTGTAGGCTAAGGCTTGCTAGCAGGAGCCAAACCAGAGGCCAGGCTGACAATGTGTTTCTCTGATCTCCTGAAGGGGTCCAGCTGACTAGACTATGGGGACAGCTTGAGTGAGTAACCAGGGATGACAGAAGGCCAGGCAAAGGATTTTGAACCTGACATGTTAGAAAAAGATGGGAAGACTTTCAATTGTGTGGTTTTTTTAGTTTGTTTTTTTTTTTTTTTTTTAAGAACTCTCTGACATGCATTGCAAGGGTGTCATTTAACATAGGTAAGTCTGACTGCAGGAAGTAGAATAGGTTAAATCAGAACAGGTTAAATTACTGTGGGAGCCATTCAGACAGCAGTAGTGAGGGTGTGGATCCCAAGGAAGAGCAGAGCACCTGGGAGTGCCGCAGTTGCATCCTTCCATTACAGCAGAGGGGCTGCCCTCCTCCTGACCTGGCTGGCTCCACCTCTGCTTTGCCCCCCCACCCCGTCCCCCCTTCCCCCTTCTCAGGAACGCCTCACTGTTAATTATTCCTCCTCTCACATGTATTGGAATATTTCACCCTTGCCTTTCTTTTAAAGCTGCTCAGGGGAGCACCTGGGTGGCTCCGTTGTTGGGCGTCTGCCTTCGGCTCAGGTCATGATCCCGGGGTCCTGGGATCGAGCCCCACATCGGGCTCCCTGCTCAGCGGGGAGCCTGCTTTTCCTCTCCCACTCCCTCTGCCTGTGTTCTGTCTCTCCCTGTGTCTCTCTGTGTCAAATAAATAAATAAAATCTTAAAAAAAAAAAAAGCTGCTCAGGACTTTCCCCATTAAAAACAAAACCCACCAAAACCCCTCACCCCACCTCCTTTCCTCCAGCTCCCTCTCCATTGATGTTCTCTTGATGGACAGAGTTTTCACAAATGTAGCCTACTTTTCCTTGCACCATTTCCACACCTTCCAACTCCACACCTCAACGCCCCTGGATTTGGGCACTTGACACTGTCCTACCATTGGAATGGCTCTCGCTAAACCCGGTTCTCCTCTCACGTGGCCTTTAACCAGCATTTATCCCTGTTGACCATTCCTGCTGTCCCACCCGTACTACCTTGGTTTTGGTTTTCTTCCTTCGTATTGGGCCAGTCCCTCTGTCTCCTTGGTAGTCCCACCCTCCTCCACCAGTCTTCTAAGGGTTGGATTCCTCAAAGTGGGGTCAGTGGGTCCTCTCCTCTTCTCACTTTATGGTCAACTCATAAATAGCATCCAGGTCCTTCTATCAGTTATGATCTATTTAAGATGTCTACCAAATTTTTATCTTCTCTAGTCTGGTCACTGAGATACAAATTCTACGTTTCTCTCTTGAATGTTTCAGAAGCACTTCAAAGCCCACATACCCAAGAAGGGCCTCGTCATCTTCAACATCAGTCTTTTTCAGTGCTTCTCCTCCTAGTGAATAGCATCCAGTCGCACCTTAGAGCTGTCCCTGACGCTCCCCATATCCAGTCCATCATTAAATCTCTCTGTTTCCTAATTAACCCTCATCCACTCTGGCCTCTTTCCAGTCGCTTTCTCCTCAGCCAGTGGCTCTCTTCAGAATGCTCCTGTCTCTGGTAGGAGCATTAAAACTATTAACTGGTTGCTCAGGCTCCCATATTGCAGCCGAAGTCATGACCATCATACAAGAGCCCCGTTTGGTCTGGCCACTACTTCCCTCTGCCTCGTCTGGCACCAGACTTACCCAGCTCTTTGCACTCCAGCCATATTTAGTTCTTCCTACTTACTGTAGAACTTCTTGCTGTAGAGACTCTGCACATGTTCTTTCCCAATACTCTTTCCTCTTTTGAATATTTATTTTAGGGGCGCCTGGGTGGCTTGGTCGATTAAGCATCTGCCTTCAGCTCCGGTCTTGGATCCTGGGATGGAGCCCCATGTCAGGCTCCCTGCTCAGCCGGGATTCTGCACTTCCCTCTCCCACTGCCCCTCCCCTGCACTTGGGCACACACGCATGCTCTCTTTCTTGCTCTCTCGCTCTTGGATAAATAAAATCTCTAAAAGATTTGTATATTTGAGAGAGAGTAGGGGAAGGGGCAGAGGGAGAGAATCTTCAAATAGACTTCCCACTGACCACCTGACACAGGGCTCATTCCCATGAGATCACGACCTGAGCCAGAACCAAGATTGAACTCTTAACTGACTGAACCACCCAGGCGCCCCTCTTTCCTCTTTTTACCGACTTAGTGTCTCCCTCAAACCTCTACTCAGCAGTCCTTCATTCTCAAGGAAGCCTTTCTTAGCATCTTAGATTAGATCGCCTCTCCCCAGAGGCTCTTAGAGCACCATGTTTGTGTGACTGTCGGATTCTATGTCTCCTTCCCTGGACAGAGGGCCCCAGGAGATCGGGGATGAGTTTGCTCCTCACGTGTCCCAGTAGCCCTGGCTCAGCGTGGGTGCTCAACGCATATTTGTCATCCGTCAGTTAGATTATTTCAGAGAAATGTCTGGGGCTGAACAAGAGGATCGCAGAAATGCCTCTAGCCTTCTAGGTGAGAGAAAATCAGATACTTCCATGTGCACCTGGGTAGGCGATGATGCTGAGGGGTCCTGAGGCCCCTCTAGATCCAGCCTCCCGGGGCCTCTGCCAACGTCGTAGTGAGTCATGCTGCGGAACCGCTACTAAAATACCTCCCTTGCCTGTACCTTCAGACCTTGGAATTCTCATTAACAACTCGCCTGCAGTTTTTAGCCCTGTTGTCCACTCCTTGAAATTCTCTCCTGTATTGCTTTTTCCCATATTTGCTACAATTTTTTTTTCTTTTCTTATCCCACTGCAAACATCTTGGCACCTCTTCCCATTCATTCGCTCTGTCGGCGTACTCGTTCCAAAATTCAGCTCCGATCTGGCAAGCGCCCTTCTCATGGCTCCCATAAAGTCTGAACTTACTGGCATTTCTTAAGAGGCACGCTGAGGCGCTTGCCAGCATTTCAAGTCTCCTCTCCTGCCACCGCCCCATATGTCCCCTGCACTCGTTACACCAAATCATTTCTTTTATGCTTCTGTGCCTTTGCCTCAGCTGCCAGACTCCACTTTCTGCCCCACCCCCTTCACCTACCGGCCATGCGCCATCTCCGTGCTGGAGAGTGTCTGCTGCTTCAGAGCAAGGATTCAGTCACTTCCAGCCCATTCGGATGTCCCTTCTCGCAGTGTCTGTGTCCTTCCGTGGTAGGGCGCGCAGTGCCTGGCGGGTAGCAGGCCTGTAATACTTGGAAAACTGCAAGGACGGCCCTTTTACCTTTAATGATACATTGAAATACTAATCGGAATGCCCAAGAACAATTTGGATAAACTAGAGTATCCCTGGATAAGAATTCCCTCTTGAAATTGAACCTGTTGATAGTCGTAAAGTAAAATGCCCAAGCGTTTATTTACGTAAATAACCTCGATCTACCCTTAGTGTATTTTTACAATTACATTTCCTTGACACACCCTCCTGAAGTGGATTTCTAGTCCTGACATGGTAGTAAAATGTCCCACACTTTAAGATGATAGCTCTGCCCTGAAAACTTTGAGATACTTTCTTTCTCGAGGTGATTTTTTTTTCTTAAGATTTACAAGAGGAGATTCTTCTACACCAGTCAAAATGTATGTGTTCTGAAGCTGCACAGTACTTTTTCCTGAGCTGTTATGAAAGCCAAGCTTCAGGGCAAAGCAAGGAAGCACTAGAGGAAATGCTGTTTTATGCATTTCCAGCTGCAGAAAGTAGTAACACTTCATGTGGGAGTGCTATATTCATTCTAGAATTTCTCCCCTGGAGGGGTAATAGGACATTGCTTTTTCAGCTTTCAAAAGGGTATTACAAACATTCTCTCCCAACACAAATACCACATTTGACCTCATTCTTCTCTCATTCGGTCCAATGTTTTCCTCAGTGTCATAAGAATTATTAATGGTTGTGTTGGTGACATAATTTCCAATAAAATTTTCAGGAAGATTTGGAAATCATTTCACGCTTGCACTGGGATTGCCAGATGTGAAGGAGAATTAGGAATTAAACTGTCGGCCTTTGGCAGTTATTAGATTATGAAGTGCATTCTGGTACTGGGAATGATAATCAAAGGATAGGACTAAATAAACACTTGTTCTGGGTTTAAAAAAAGCGTTAATGGTGTCATTCCCCAAGGATTGGTGGTCGGATTGCTCTTTTGAAATATTTTAAAGATGATCTAGGAAAGAGAGTGAAGAGATTCTTAGCTCTTCTAGGTAAAAAAGTAGAATTGATTGGCATAAACCGAAAGAAAGTTCCAGAACATCATGTGAGTGGGCAGAAGAGGAGCAGATGAGACCTCATTTTCAATCAATTCAGCTTGTAAGTAGTTCCTCATTTCTCCACCTGATGAAATGCCATAATTGTTCTTTTGAAGGGTCCATTCAGCTGGGTTAATTTCTTATTTCTTATCCTGCTAAGCTATTTGGTTTTTAAATGTGTATTTCCTCTCTCCATGTGCATATATCATATGTATGCATACATAAATTATTCATGTTAAAAAAATCTTCACAGATTTTATTTTATAATCTTCCTCTCCTTGCTTTGCTTTCATTTTTCTCTCCTTTTTAATACCTTCTTATTTTTAGACAGGTCATTTTGTAGGAATAATGTGGTAGAGTATTTATTGTAAAATACCGACAATCTTATTAAAATATTTTGCATAACTTATTATATGCTATTTTTAGAATGAAAATGCCTCTTAGTAGCTTTCTTTTTAAAACTCAGTAATTTCTTAGCTCCCAAACAGTTAAAAATCTACCCCACTATATCCTTCTACGATTTCTAAGAGGTTTTATAATCTGCCTTTTAGTACCCATGGGAGTTGGAGCTTTTAAATGGCATTGGTGGACCTTGTATTTGTCACATTGTCTTGATGTCGGTGCTCTTACCACTGAAATGATGACATAAACCTTGACAACTATGGCTTCATCACCTTTTGAAACATACTACAAGATGATTTATTGGCCATTGCTTGATATTCATGTTAGATTCTTAAAATTCAGTTCAAATCAGTTAAGGATTTAATATTAAATATTCATAATAAATATTTTTTAAGCTTGTAAAGTCTGTCTGTGACTCAGTTCATGAGCTAAGGCATGCATTTTTCATAAGGTCTCTGGAAAATAAAAATTATTTGGATTGCATAAATATGTATAAATTTCATGTTTCATAGACTTGGTTAGTTGTCTGTGATATTAACTTTGATCTGGGCCATTAAGCAGTCTTACAAATAAAAGTTTTTTTGTAAAAGGATAACCAATTTGTTATTTTCCTTTTGTAGGCATTAACCTACATTTTGGTCCTTTAGTTGCTTATTTCTTCTTTTAATTTGTTCCCCCTTGAGTATTATCTGATACTTTCCTGACCTGATTTAGAATCTCTCTCTTATTACTGTTTTAAAACAAGCCCCCAGTTTAGCAAGAAACCATTTGCAAGATAAATTGGCTTAGAGGACTGAGATGAACACCAGCACATTTACTTTCTCATGTTTAAATAAAGTACTCATTTTCCACGAAGTAACAAATTTCACTTGCAGACATGATTTCTCCAAATCTGAAGAAGAGAAGAAACTAAAAAAAGGATTATTCGAATTTTGGATCGGTAGGGAAAGCAATGTTGTTAGCAGAGAAGATAATGTTTTTAGTTATTTCATTTGGACTCTCAAAATGCTAGCTTAAATCAAGCCAAGCAGTGGCATAAGACAGTGGCTCCAAAGTCTGTTTATATTCCAGCAACGTAGTAAGAGATGACCCACAGCTAGGTGTTCTCCACTTACTCGTCTGCGAAGAAGCATGTGCTGAGTACCTGACACCTACCCTCCCCCTGCCGCTGTGTGGGGACACGCAGACACACACTGCCTTCAGAGCGCCCACAGTCTGACTGGGGAGAAACATGTGCACAGATACTAGGGCAATTCAAGAAGAGCAGTGTTAGAAATATTCGTGGGACTGCGGGGGAGTCAATTGCTGAGTTTAGAACTGCTGGCTTGAACTACTGGTGCTTAATGTAATTTCACATTTACAAAATAGAACATTGGAGATAACGGTATTAATACAGAGAAGGATTTTGTGTGAAATCGCCCCGTTTTCAATTATAGTTGTAACTTCACTGTTGAAAATTGAAAATGTTGATTACTGAGGAGTTTGTGGTTTAGTCTGATACCTTTAAAAATGCAGTGTTTTGGCATCGTTTTTAAAAAAGGAAGTATTATGGGGTACCTGGGTGGCTCAGTTGGTTAAGTATCTGCCTTCGGCTCGGGTTACGATGTTGGGGTCCTGGGATTGAGCCCTGTGTCGGGCTCTCTGGTCAGGAGGGAGGCTACTTCTTCCTCTCCTTCTGTCCCTCCCCTGGCTCATGTTCTCTCTCTCTCTCTCTCTCTCTCTCTCTCTCTCCTGAATAAATAATAAAATCTTCAAAAAAATAAATTTTATAATTTTAACCAACTCAGTCATTTACTTTGGTTGAACTAAATTTTGTTTTGAATTTTGAAAAGAGCCCAAGACTTAAAATTTGCCATATCTAGATATTCTATAGTTGACCATGATTATTCAAGATGTGCAGAGATCTTCAGAAAATTCAGTGCAGATGGATACTTCTCTTAAGAATACCATATGATATGCATGAAGATCCAAATCTGCAAAAACTGACTAGTTGCACAATTATGGGATTTATTGGGAGACTCTTTTATAATGGAAATCTCTCTCCTATTAAGATGATTAAATGTTCAAAATGTGATATAGCTAACTTTTTTTTTAACTTTTTATTAATTTCAGTAGTATTCACGATAGTACAGGGTAGATCTGTATTATATATTGTATTTTGCTTATTTGGCTAAGGAGAGGTGGCATTTAATTGACTCAGAATGCCCCCATATGAACCTGGTAAAATCTTTCCAGTGGGTGGTTCAATACTACAGCACTAACTTACCCATTTGTAACTATGGTTGCCATAGTGTATCATAAGTTTTAAAAGAAAATAAGAGGACTAATCATTAGCTATTGTGTAATAGGTAGCTCTCCATAGTCTAGTATCAGTGTTGCAGAGGAACACTGGTAGAACACTAGAGGAAGTCTGGGTCAATCTGGCTTACTGTGACTAGTGGCTACTCTGCCAAAGTCCAATTTCTAGTACTAGAAGTGCTGACCCGGATTTCTTTTGGTGGGACAGTTACTGTGATGTCAACCATGCTGTTTTCTCCATTCTGTTACCTTTTGGTTTATAATCTGGCCTGGGGGGAAAAAGGGGAAAAGAAGAATTGAAATCCCTGCAATTTTGCAATGGGAGTCTATTTTCTCTTTTCTTCTCTTCTCAATATTTTATTTATTCATTTGACACACACAGAGAGAGAGAGAGAGAGAGAGAGAGGCAGGCAGGCAGGCAGGCAGAGGGAGAAGCAGACTCCTTGCTGAGCGGATACAGGACTCGATCTCATGACCTGAGCCAAAGGCAGAAGCTTAACCGACTGAGCCACCCAGGGGTCCCATGGGAGTCTATTTCTTTCAGAAGATAATTCTTCTATCAGAATGTAATACTGATAAGCCACATCCTTCTTCATTTTCAGTTCTGCCCTAGTTGCTAACAGAGGCCCTGCCGTGGGTCTTCAATCTCTTCTAGTTCATGAGTCTTTACTCGTACTTGGGAAGGTCTGTCTCCTTAAGGGAGACCTTCTTAGATATTCAAGGACTGATAAGGTCTCTGTTTAGTCGGGTTTTTCCATTTTCTGCTTTAGTTAAACAGAGACAAACCACTTGACCCCTGCCCCACCTCTCATGATCAGCAGAGGCCACTGACACCCCCTCTCCCCCCATGCAGTCCCTTCAGTCCTCTGAAAGGAGCAGGAATGAATGGTCTTCAGTCAGCACAAAATGCCAGCAGAGATGGGTTAGCTAAGAATCCAGCTCTAGCTAAGCAGAGAGAAGCAAGGTACTGAGGGTGAAGCACCCACTTTCCCACCCACCTTCTGCCACAGGTGGATTGGAGTCTGGGGAGGCCCAGCCTTACAAGCACACCCAGTTTCTTCTGGGGCCTCCTTATTTTAACCATCTCTCTCCCTGATCTCTTTGTTCCTGTTGCTCACTCACGTAGGAGCAGAAGAAAGTCGAGCTAGAAAAAAGATGCCAGTGTCATTCTTCTAATTAAAAGTGTTCTGTGGGGCGCCTGGGTAGCTCAGTTGGTTAAGTCTAGGACGCTTGATTTTGACTCAGGTCATGATCTTGGGGTTGTAGGGTCGAGACCCCATTGGGCTCAATGCTTAGCAGAGACTCTGTTTGGGATTCTCTCCCTCTTCCTCTGCCCCTCTGCCCCTCTGCCCCTCCCGCCCAAAATAAATAAAATCTTTTTTTTTAAAGGTGTTTCTTGTTGAGAGGGTTTTTAAATCATAGAACTAAAGTTGACTTAACGTTTTTAAGTTCTGTGGCTCATGTAGCACAATAACCAAATAGTGTGAATATTGTTAGCAGTGGCCACTTTCTAAAACTAAATTGTAATTTCTGCACAAATCATGTGACTTCAGGAGCTCATGATGAAGAGTTTAAGTTTTCTAGGTTCACTTATAATTTCAAATCCAGACAAGCCTTTATCTAAAGACTATTTTTCTAAATCCCTTTGTATCCTTATCATTTCTACCAAGGCATGATCATCTTGGGAAAAAGCCACACTTAAGTAGAATCTGGGGGTGAAAGGGGAGCTTTGTAAGATGGAAAGTGAATAGTCTGACCTGATTTCTGATCATCCCATATTTCCCTCTGATGATAAGTGATTCTACTTTCCTGTATATTTCCACCTTTATGAACATAGTGATCTTAAGCAGTTATCTACCCATTGTCTTTTCCATTTCTGGTCAACAGTGATTCATTGACTTTTGACTATAGAGTAAATCAGCTGGTTCTTATGAAGATATTATAGTACCAGTGAGTCACAAAGGCATCTCCTGATTCTCATTCACTCTCAGGAAGGAATGTGTAGTTTTCCTTCTCAGGGGAGTTGAGTATTCTACTGCTTTGTAGCCATTCTTTGAATCCTATAACATTAAGATTTGACATGATTATTTTTAATTGACTTGAGGTTAGACAATTCTCATACTTGGTTTTGCTTTCAGATTTAATGACATACGGGCTTTGAGAAGCGAGCAAATTCAATTTTTCTGGTGACTAGTATAGCATTATTAAGAGTACACTACTGTGGAGAGAATACAAAGTTATATCCTGTTCTCTTGCCGGTTTTGTAAAGTCTTGCCTGATGTGCTATCCGATCCAAGCCCCTCTTCCCATTCCCATTCCATATTCTCCATCTCTCTTTTCCTTTTCTTCTCTCATAACCAAAGCAGAAATTTTAGGACTCATTCATTCAGTAAATTTTTATTGAGGAATTAGTGCCAGGATAAACATGGGTAATGCAGTAGTGCATACCATGGACATGGTGCCTACTCTTTCACAGAACTGCCAGTCTAGTGCAGGGGTTGGGAGGGGTGGTAGTCACAGATCCATCCTATTGCCTGTCTTTGTAAAGAGTTTTATTGGAACACAACCATACCCACTCATTTACATATTATCGGTGGCTGCTTTTGCACTTTAAAGGCAGACTTGAGTGATTACAACAGAGATCCTGTTGTCGGCAGGGCCTAAAATATTTACTCTTGACCCTTTACAGAAAAAGTGAACCAACCCTTTTTCTAGGGGTATGGTGAAGAAAAAGACTGTAAACTCTCCCTGTTAAGGAATATAAATGCTCCTGAGGGAAGTGGACCAGCCAGCGGTGGAGTGTTGTAAGCAGGGAACGTAACGTGTTCATATTTGAATTTTAGAAAAGTCACTATGGTTGCTATGTAGAAAAAAACAATGAAGAGCAAGAGAACATGCGTGCATTAGAAGGAGAAGCACTGAAGTGTAGTGGTTAAAAGCATGGACCCTTTTTAATGTTCAATTAGCCTTTGCTGTAGTGTTCAGCGATTCGTTTGTTGCGTATAACACCCAGTAAGAGCATGGACTTTGGAGCCAGACTGCCAATATGCAAATTTTGGCCCTACCATGTACTGATTCTGATGCTGAGTAACTTCCTGTCAGATTTTCTATCAGTAAAATGGGGATGGTAACCAAAGAACCTAACCCTTGGCAAAATACATAAATAAACCGATATATATGAAGCACTTAGAATATAACGTTTGCGATCATCACTATTATCACTATTGTAGTAATCCTATCAAGGGGTGAGGTGGTCTGAACTAAGGAAACTAAGTCAGGGGCAGTGGCGGAAGTGGTCGAATTCAGGAGCTACAAAGACAAAAGAATTGATAGGTATCAGGGATTGATTGGACATCAGTAGGCAAGATCAAAGAGAACAAGAAGTCGAGAATGAAATGCAGGTGTTGGATTTGGCCAGTTGAGCGGAGGGTGGTTCCTGTCTCCAAAGCAGCGAAAGACTATAATCGAAACAGGTTTGTGATGTGAGGTAAATAGAAGTTCAGTTTGGGGTATCTTAAGTTTAGGTGCTAGGTTGATATAGGTAGAAATCTAACATGGGACTAGATTAGTATATAAGTAGATGTAAGGTCGATTGATACAAGTAGATATAATAAGTTTGATATAAGTAGGAATTTGGGAAGCAGCCAACTGTAAGGATTAGAGAAGTGTGATGTGGGCTAAGGAAAGGGATGTAGAAATGGTTGATGTAAATCTGGTCATAATGCTTGGAAAAGAACATAGCCCAGAATGAAGCTGGACTGATAGGTAGACTTCTCCGAGAACTCCGAAGAACACCAACAGTGGAAGATCAAAGAACCCTTAAGTCAAAGAAAAGATCTAATTTGGAGGAAGATGAGTGTGAAGTTTAAATCCATTAAATATTCTCTTGTTGAGGTGGGTGAATTGGAGAAATATTGAAATTTGCAGGTTTTGTGTTAGCATAGGCCAACCTAAGCCATAGTGTGTATTTTAAATGTGGGTCTTTCGTGACTACGATTTCATGTACTGCCATATTCCATACTCTTCCAGTATACGCCGTGCCCTTTATGGAGTTTCAGGCAATGGTAAAGTGGTTGCTATGGTTACGGATGTTGACATCTGATGACCTGTTCAATCTGCTTTTCTGTATTTGACATTTCCTTCCCCCTCTTTTTTTTTTTTCCCTCCCCAGTTACAGATTCACTGGAGCCTTGATGTGAAAAATTGAAGTGGGGGAGATGGTCTTTTTTATGTGCTATACTTGGTTCGGCATCAGTATCTTGGGTTCAGTATCTTAGAGTTTTAAGATTTTTCTCTTTGAATTTGCCTACAACACTGCCACAACACTTCTCTTTTAGAAAGAGCCGGGAGATAAATTGGAGAGACGTACACTTCTTGTCCTCAGAGTCGGTAGGGCTCACAGGTTAGGCTCCAACTAAGTCCTTGCTACTGAGGTGTGTAATGATAGAAGCCTGATCCAGAAGCCTTACCTGTTTTACAACGTAAGCCTGAAGAAAGGTATCACACTTATATAATCAGGCTGAGTGTTGCATTTTAAATTTAGTTTTGTGTTATAGGAGAAAAATTATGGAAAAACTTCGAAGTGGACCAAAAAGATTATTAGGCATACTCTCTGGCTCGGCTTCGAGGTTATCTCGCCCTTTCCTTATCTTTGAGCTATTTTACAGTGCTAGAAACCACAGAATCCTGATGATAATGCAAAAGATTCTCGTGCATTGAAATGGAAATTGTGTACAGTGAGTGTAGTTGGTTATTGCCTTGTGGATATTGACCAACATTACCAGTTTTGCATCTATTTACAAACCCTCTGCAGTATCATCGATGTTTAGATACTTGTTCTTTGGATTCACTTTCGAACCACTTGTAACATCGTACAGGTTTCCTTTTTAAATAACAAGTCAGGGGCGCCTGGGCGGCTCAGTGGGTTAAAGCCTCTGCCTTCGGCTCAGGTCATGATCTCGGGGTCCTGGGATAGAGTCCGGCATCGGGCTCTCTGCTCAGCAGGGAGCCTGCTTACCCCTCTCTCTCTGCCTGCCTTTCTGCCTACTTGTGATCTCTCTCTCAAATAAAATTTAAAAAACCTTTAATAAATAAATAAATAACGAGTCAGTTAGAATCTGTGTTCCATGTTAAAGACAATTGTTTTGTTACCTACACACGTGTGTTTATACGTGCATATAACTTCTCTAGAAAGATTCCCAAAGTGCTGGCTGTGATTGCCTCTATAGGAGAGGAGGCCAGAAAACGTGCTTTTCATTAGATGCCCTTTGGGTCCTTGGAATTTTCTGTCATATACTTATATTACCTAAACAAATAAATTTTTAAAAATTCCTTTTTGAACTCTCCCCAACTCAGTCCTTAGCTAGCCCTTACCAGAACTTCAACTAAATTCACATTTAAACGAACTGGCTGGGGGATGGACATTGGGGAGGGTACGTGCTATGGTGAGCACTATGTATTGTATAAGTCTTGATGAATCACAGACTCTACTCCTGAACCAAATAATACATTATATGTTAATAAAGATTAAAAAATAATTTAAAAAGTAAATTAATTAACTGGATTTCTAAGAGATCTTTCTCAATACCAATACTGGGAGTCCAGCCGGTAGCAGCCTACATCTCAATGTCATACCTAGCACTTTACTTCTGTACTCTTTAAAATCAAGTTTTTAACTTTCCTTTTCAAGGTAGCTCTAACACTGTAGACACGTTTTGGTCCAAAGGCACTAATTCGATTCTGAATCTATGAAGACTCTGATAGTCTCGGTGTGGAGTGAAGTGGCAGACCCATTTGCCTATTTTGCAGTTCGAAGTTCACCTTGCCTCTTCCCCAGCTGTGCATACTCAATAATCCTCTTGTCTAATTATAGCCAGCAGCTCTTCCTCTGAGCTAGAGGTTCTCAAGCTTGGATGCATATTAAAATCACTTGGGGAGCTTTTAAAAATGGGAATGCCCAGACCAATTAAATCACAAAGTCTGGGGGTGGGACACAGACATCAGTATTTTCTAAAGTCACTGAGGTGATGCTAATATTAGAAAACACTGGCCTATGCAATGAATGGTACTGATCTAGCAAAAACTTCACAAAGATACCTCAGCAGCAAAAGCACTTCGGATTTCTAACCGAAAGATCTGCGCAGGTGGTGAGGAAGGTCCACACAGAATGGGGGGGTGGGGGGGGGTGGCAGCCCTTTATCTGTATGCACCAAATCTGTTTTAACTTGTGCTATCTCTGGAGTGAGGCAGACTAGGTATTCAGTGTGGTTTAAAAGCTTAAAGTGACTTGCTTAGTCTTTAGCATTTTGTTTTTGATTGCTTTTTTAAAAAAATAATTCCAAATCCTGCTAACCTCTCACTGAGTAGAAAATACTGACTGTTGAATGTGTTTCCCCGCCTTTTCCTCTGCCCTTAGAGGCACGAAGCCAGCCTCGTGGTGGGTGACATCTAATACCACTGTCACCATATGGCCGCATTCCTGACAAATAGTTATATTTATCACACACCGGACATCTGGGAAAACCACATACTGTACGTGACCTGTAAAGTGTCTGTTTTTGCCAAAGCTCCCAGAACCCCATTGCTTTAACCCATAACAGTGTATTTTATTAAGAGGTCTTTGATGGAGAGTTAGTTTTAGAAGGGGAGAGGTTAAAAAAAAAAAAAAAGGATCCATTCATTTATTTTGGAATGGTAAGGCAAGGAAAGAGTCTATTTCTTGGGATATCCTCCCCTCACCCAAAAGATATCTTTCAATGGGAAGTCCTGATAAATAGCCTGCTTCTGTTTAACATTTTAAATCATTGTATTGTTGCCTCAACATTTTATTAAACATGAAAATTCGTATCATAACCTCTGCTGTGGTTTGCCTTCATGTACTCATTGTATATCCCCCTCCCTTTTGTATAGGAAGACAGAGATGTCGATAACCCCATGCCTAACCGAGGAGGCAATGGATTAGCTCCTGGGGATGACAGATTCAAACCTGTGGTACCATGGCCTCATGTTGAAGGAGTAGAAGTGGACTTAGAGTCTATTAGAAGAAAAAACAAGGCGAAAAATGAACAAGAGCGCCATGCTGGAGGAGATAACCAGAAAGACGTAATGCAGAGACAGTATCTCACATTTAAGCCTCAGACATTCACCTACCGGGATCCTGTGCTACGTCCAGGGATCCCCGGTAACTTTGAACCCAAAGAACCCGAGCCTCATGGAGTGGTTGGTGGCCCTGGAGAGAACGCCAAGCCATTGGTTTTGGGACCAGAATTCAAACATGCAATTCAAGCCAGCATTAAGGAGTTTGGATTTAACATGGTGGCAAGTGACATGATCTCCCTGGACCGCAGCGTCAATGACTTGCGACAAGAAGAGTAAGCACACATCCTCTTCTTTCTAAAATTGGGGCAGCTATTGTTTCAATAGATATTTAGTTAGATTGTTAGACTGGAGAAAATATTTTTGCCTTTATTTCAAGGAAATAAAAGGCTCTTCGGTCTGCAAAATGGCCAGAAGGAGGAGATCGCTTCATTTATGCCGTTAGATTGAAGGTATGACATATAAAATTCTGGGGTTTTTACATCCGTGCTACTCAAATGTGGTCCCTGGACTGGCACCGGTCTGTGAATTTTCTCTTACCAGTCCACAATGAGAATGTGAATTGGTACCAGAGTGTAAACCAACCAGTAAATAATTTGTTTAGTACATGTAACAGTTTTTTAATAACAAAACTTTCTCGGTGAAAGTTTTGTTGATTTTCATTCTGGATCAAGCCCCTTGTCTTGTTGGAATAATAACAAATAGTAACGCTACTCTAGATGTCTCCTGTAATTACGTAGATATCGATGTTTCCCTTAAATTTTTTTTTCTCAGTCCTGCACCTAGAAATTGGAACACTTGGGGTCTATGCAAAAAGAGTGCCCAAACAGATAAAACTATGGCCTAAACTTCCAAGTTATTTTCATGTAGTTTGATTTAAATTAATGGATCAAAGGATCCCCAACTCTTAACTTTTGATAGACAGTGGTTACTGAATGTACTCAAAAGCTTTTCTCTTTCAGTTTATTTAATAACCTGTTCTACTCCTGTAGGATTAGCCTCCATTAACATGGGTGCAAATTTAATTCTGTGCTACTAGAAAACTCTGAAAATGTATTCTGATGATGGATTGTTAATGGAATCTTTGTCCTAAAAGGTTAACACCTTCATGCACACACACAGACCCCGTAGCAGCGTTCCTTATGACCATTAAGAAAGATTCTCTACCTAATATAGTGCTACTCAATATATTGACTTTTTTTTCTTTTTAAATATTTGTTTAGAGTCTAGGTAGGTTTACATACAGTGCACTATTGGTTTCAGGAGTAGAATTCAGGGATTCATCACCTCCGTGCAACACCCAGTACTCATCACAAGTGCCCTCCTTAATTCCCGTCAGCGATCTCGCCCGTTCCCCCACCCATCTCCCCTCCCGTAGCCCTCAATTTGTTCTCTGTAGTTGAGAGTCTCACATGGTTTGCCTTTCTCTCTCTTTTTCTTTTCCCCAACCCATATGTTCATCTGTTTTGTTTCTTAAATTCCAAGACTTTGGACATTCATGTATTAAGTGGTAAGCGGGAGAGGGGGTGAATGAAATATGCAAAGACAGTAGAAGGAATAGAAGTACAGAACATTGATGGTGAGAGGAGTTAGAGCATCTCAAGGGACAGGGAAGGAGGAATCCTGGAGCAGTTGATAACAAATCAAAGGAGAGGCTTGCCTGGTTGTAAGGTTGCCAGATTTAGCAAATAAAAACAGAGGACCCTTGGTTAGATTTGAATTTCGGATGAATAATGAAAAACATTTAGTATAAATATATCCCAAACAGTGTATGGGACATACTTATATTTTAGAAAGTAGTTGTTTCTCTGAAACTTGAATTTAACTGGGTGTCCTGTACCCCTCCAGTCAGGGGCTAAGGGTGGTGGTTACGGAGCTAGAACTGCCGCGTGAGTACCCTTGGGACCCATCTTATCCGGAGTGTGTCCTAGTTATCTAAAATACAGCATTCAAACATACCATTTATCTCTGTGACAGAAGGTTCTTTGAGTGCTTGAGTGGCATTCTCATCACTGAGAAGGGAAGGGAAGGGGAGAGTAACATGTATTGACTTCGCACCACATGTCAGGACTTAACTATAAGTTCTCTTACTTAAATTCTTACAAGCAAACTGTGAGAGTTTTTACCTGCATAGGTAAAGTCTGAAGCTTGGAGCTCTGACTTCCGTGTGTTTGCCCAGCAAAATGGCAAAGTTGTGGTTCAACCCAGGTTGGTTTGGTGTGAAAGCCCTATCTTTCCACCACACGTCACCTCAGAGGTAGGTCCTTCCCCCGGTGACTTGCCTCTGTGCCAGGTTACAGTCTGCGGGTGAGCGTATTGTAGAAGTGGAGATTTTTAGCACTTGAGCTATTTGGAAAAGATAGATCATTAAAAACACCAATATAAATCTGGTACACTTTTCAATATAAGAGATAGGCTAAGAAAATCATATGACCTATAGGCCGAGACATACACGCCTCTGTGTCTCCCTCTCCTTGACCCCACACATCCTTTTTGTCTGCAAGCTTCTAGTTTCTGCCCCCGAAACACATCTCCGATTACTTCTGAGGGGAGTTCTTCCCACTGCCACCACCCAAGTCCCGGCCACCATCATCTCTCTTGGAATCCCACAAGAATCTCCTTCACGGCTTCTCCGTTTCAACTTCTGCCTCCTACCTTTTCCCACAGAAACCAGTATGGTGTCTGAACCACACAACTCTAGCTTATCTACAACGATTCTTTCCTTCCTAGTGCACTTAAAATAAAACCCAAACTCCTAAGCGGCAACCGCAGCCCTTCCTTGTCTTGACTACCTCCTCTCGTTACTGTGCTCCTCGCTCAGAGTGCTCTAGCTGGGCTGGCCTTTCCCCGTTTCTTTGCCTTCCCGTGCTCTTCCCTTCTCTGTGAATACTGCGATTGGCTCCTTCCCATTCTGTAGGTCTTATAGAACCTCTCTAACCGTGCTGTCTAATTTGGTAATGTCCTGCCTTATTTTTTAATACTTCTCTCCAGCCGTTTCATTCATAGTACATATCCAATTTTATAATTTATCAAATTTGTATAGGTATTGGTTTATTTAGTTGTTTATTGACTGTATTTCTTACTACATGATAAGGTCCTGGGAGCAAGGAGTTTGCCTGTTTTCTTCACTAGCTACTTCCAATAGTTGACACCCAGTTGGGAAATATCTGTTGAAAGAATGAGTAAATGAATGAATGAATGGAATCTGCTAGGGTTCAAGCCTTGACTCCATTACCAGATGTGAGATCTTTGACCAGTTACTTACACTCTGTTACCTAATCCTTAAAATGAGTCTAACAGTGGGGCCTGGGTGGCTCAGTGGATTAAAGCCTCTGCCTTCAGCTCAGGTCATGATCTCAGGGTTCTTTTTTTTTTTTTTTTAATGATCTCAGGGTTCTGAGATCGAGCCTCACATTGGGCTCCCTGCTCAGTGGAGAGCCTGCTTCCCCTTCTCCCTCTGCTTGCCTCTCTACTTGTGATCTCTCCCTCTTTGTCAAATAAATAAATAAAATCTTTAAAAAAAACAGGTCCAACAATACCTATCTCCTCGGATTGGCATTGGAATTAAATGATGTCGGGGTGCCTGGGTGGCTCAGTGGGTTAAAGCCTCTGCCTTTGGCAGAGGTCATGATCTCAGGGTCCTGGGATCGAGCCCCACATCGGGCCCTCTGCTCAGTGGGGAGCCTGCTTCCTCCTGTCTCTGCCTGCCTCTCTGCCTCCCTCTCTGCCTATTTGTGATCTCTTTCTCTCTGTCAAATAAATAAATAAAATCTTAACAAAAAGACCAATCATGGAATTAAATGATGGAATAGGCTAAAAGTCTTTTGTCACAGGCCTGGTGGTTAGAAACTTAAGTATTCTTGAATTTATTATTATTATTATTATTATTATTATTATTGCTGTGGCACTTTCTTCAGGTCACATACCTTCTTGTCAAAATTTTCATGTGAAAACATGAAAGAGTAACTGAAAAGTTACTATTTAACTTTGAGGTCCTCTGTTGCTTTTTGGAAAATGTAAATGTCACGCACTCCCTTATCTTCATCCTCTTGCTTCTACTTGTTCCTTTCATGATGGCAAAGCCTTCTCTCCAGTGGTAAATTTTTGGACATACTAATTACTGCCACGCAAACCCCCCAATCTCTCTGAGTACTCCTTGCTCTCATATAACTTTCTTCCTTCCTTTCTCTCTCCCCTGTCCTTTCTTTCTGGCCTTCCTCATTGCATCCCTCTTTCCCCTTCTCTTTCTTCTCCCTCCCTTCCTTCCTTCTCCCTCCCTTCCTTCCTTCTTCCTCCCTTCTTCTGTGCCGCGCATATGCTAATCACTTCCCATACTCTTTTCTCTTCCATAAGTACTTAGAAATAGGATAGTGCATGTTCCTATGTATCATTCCTTTAAGTACATTTTCCCCAGTCAGACAGAAGGACCCAAGACTATCTTAGCAAATGCTCCCAAGCCCCTCTTTAAACTTCTATGCTGGTGAGAAAACTTTTATGCTTCAAAATACTCAAACATTATAACCCTCAGAAGCTTTTTGTTGTTGTTGTTGTTTTTGAGAGATTCAGTGAGAAAGAGAGTGAGAGCTTGCAGGAGGAGGAGCAGAGGGAGAGAGAGAGTTTTAATCAGGCAGTAAGCCCAGCGTGAGGCCCAGCTGGGGCTTGATCTCATGACCCCAAGACCGTGACCTGAGCCAAAAATCAAGTGTTGGATGCTGTGCCACCAGGTGGCCCCCCCCCCAAACTTTTTTTTAACTGAATCCAGATTTTTTTCCCCCAAGATTGATTTATTTTAGAGAGAGAGAGAGTGCTGGAGCAGAGGGAGGAGGGAGATGGAGAGGATCTCCAGTAGACTCCATGTTGAGTGCAGAGCCCATCATGGGCCTTGTTCCCACAACCCTGAGATCATGACCTGAGCCAAAACCAAGAGTCAGTCACTTAACTGATTGAGCCACCCAGATGCCCTGAATCCAGATTACTTTTTAAACTTGATTCTTTCTCATACTTTAAAAAAAGAGAGAGAGAGAGTGAGAGAGAGAGGCTTCATTCCTCTTTGAACACTGAAAATTCAGTGTAGAATAAATAATGTCTAAGTAGAGTTATTAATAAATTAGGATGTGGATAGTCTTAAGAATTTAATCTAAAATAAAAAGACCAACAACAAATAAAACATCCCTAAGTTTTTACATATTATCCAGTATACAAATTAGGACTTTGCTCCTTTTCCTGGAAACATATTGAAAACAAACATGCATCCATATCACACGCATACAACCTCCCTCACGCTCATCCCACACGGAGAATGTGCTGCATTGAGCCAGAGATTGGCTTGGTGTTGCCGACTTTTTGCAGCTTTGGAATATAGGCCTTATCAGCCCTGTTCTCTTGCATCCATCAGATAGTTATTCATTTTTTTTTAAGATTTTATTTATTTGAGAGAGAGAGAGAGAGCGCGAGCAGGGGAAGCAGCAGGGAGAGGGAGAAGCAGCCTCCCCGCTGAGCAGGGAGTCTGCTGTGGGGCTCGATCCCAGGACCCCAGGATCATGATCTGAGCCAAAGGCAGCCACTTAGCCCACTGACCCACCCCGGGCACCCCTCCATCAGACATTTACATGAGCCACCTGCCAAGCTTGGAAACCAGTCTTTGGGGCTATTTGTCCAGCTGTGACATCTGACACTGTGGTTAACTTGCTTGTTCCTGTGGCTATTCCATAGCCCTTTCAGTGCCTGTTCTCTACCTTAGAAGCAAGACAGAACTGCCCAGCTGCCAACGTGACTCATACTTATGTATGTTACAGCTTTGAATTACATGCACTGGCTGTTGATTGCTTGTTAAGAGTAACTATATTTTGAGTGAACTGGAAGCCTACTTCTTTTTTAGAAACTTGGTCCAAAAATGACTTCACCTGCCTTCATACAAATTTCCTATAAAAAACACATACGGGGGCGCCTGGGTGGCTCAGTGGGTTAAAGCCTCTGCCTTAGTCTCGGGTCATGATCTCAGGGTCCTGGGTTCGAGCCCCGCATCAGGCTCTCTGCTCAGCAGGTAGCCTGCTTCTCCTCCTCTCTCTGTCTGCCTCTCTGCCTAACTTGTGATCTCTCTCTCTCTCTGCCAAATAAATAAATAAAATCTTTAAAAAACAACAACAACATACACAGTTTTTTTTGACAGTTCGACAGTTACTGACTATCTCCAATAAGCAATGCACTGTGCTAACCCATCGTTGACAAGAAATGGTCCTCACCTTCAGGTGGCTTCCCATCTGCCCCTGGGAGAAGGGAAAGAAATCCATAACATAAGAGTCCTAGGAAAGAGGTGAGCAAAATGACGTGGTTTGGGGGGGGAGGGGCACATCACGATATAGGAGTCAGAACAAGATGGAGGGAGGGGACACGAGGGCTGAAGCCTGGAGGATGAGTAGGGTCTCCCCAGGGAGAGTTCCAGCTTTAGAAGACTTAAAGACAGGCAGTGACTAGGAAAAAAGCAGGTGGTGTCATATATGCTTGGGTCAGGAAGTATGTGTAGAGATATTGGTAGGATAAGTAGGGTCACGTTTGGGAGACCACAAGGCCACACATAAAGTCTACTGGTTGGTGGTCAGGAGAGACCCACCGAAGGTTACACAGAGAACCTGAGGAATGTCAGACAGGTAAAGGTGTTGAGAACAGATTAGGGGGTGGAGACCAGTTGGAGAGTTAGCAGCTTTAGACCAGGAGCTGCAGTGAAGGGTACAGAACCAGAAAAAGCGGACTCCGTGTAAGAGTACAGAATCAGTAGGCCTTGGCAGCTTGATGGAGTGGAAGGAGGAATCGAAGAGAAATCCAATGCTTGGATGGGCAGCAATATGGAGAATGGCGCCCTTAGCAGGAAAAGGAGGTTGGGGTGCAGGCTGCTTGGCCCAAAGCTCAGTGGCCTGAACCACTCTTCTTCCAGCTGTAGGCGAATTCCCGCAGGGCCCGACAGGATGGGGAGGCCGCGTGTGGGGAAAGGTGGAATGATCTGTTTGTGAATATGTTAGATTTTCTTCAAATAGAGCTCTAGATTTTATTTCCCCTGCTGTGAACTAACTGCCGATGCAAATACATGGAAATTGTTCATGCCCTTTTTCTGCCCAAGAAGACAATCAGAGGTATATAATCCAAGCTATTGTTTCAAACAAATGAATTAAATATTTTGACTTGTTGAGCAAATTCATCTGCTTCTAATATTTAACCTTGCCTCCTACCTACACACCAATTGCATTTTTATTTTGTAGAAAGCTATCTTCGTTGCATTGACAAAGTGAAATAATAGATGTTAAAGTGCTCCAAAAATTGTAAGAGCTGTGCAAATGTTAATATGATTAATTGTTAATACTTCCTTAAGCTTGTCTGTGGGAAATCGAAGGTTTTTTCTTTTTTAAGAAATTTTCATTTACACTCATGCCTTATATACCAGACAATTCTCTTCTTACCTGATAGCAAAATATTCCTGTTTATACTCTTATTTAAGGTGAATTGTGATCGTGAGCTTTTTTTTTTTCTTTTTCTATCTGTGTTAAAGGCTTTCTTTGATACCTTTGTTTGGAATATAGTGCTATAATTTATAAAATAGATGCTATTTTTCAAAACATTTATTTTGTTGAAATGGTATAGGGTTCCTTTTAGATTTCAGTTTCTACCAATGACCCATAGATTTCAGTTATAGCTAACTAAAACTCCAAGCTGGTCATCAGAGGTTGGAACAAATTATTAGAATAATGTGTGCATCCGATGTACACATATATATGTGAATCATGTACATGCATATGGATTTCAGCACTTTGTCCCAATTTCTATTATCAGAATATATGGTGGACCCCATCCACACTGCACCATCACAGTTACCAACACCTGGTCCTTTTCTCTCATGAATGGCCCGAGATGTGTCTCATTTTTCAAACTACAGTTTGGCAATCCTAGATCTAGTCTGCAGGAAACACATTTGAAATTGGTTTCAGATGACCCATAATGGACATATTGCTTCTTTTTTGTCCCCAAACGTATTACTTTCTAACTGGCTTGAAAATTTTTACTCTTAGAAGCCACTTTTTGTGAGTTCAGAGATTTTCCAGATTAACTTTAAAAAATGTGTTCTAATGCCCAGTTTCTCTTTTTTCCTTTTCTTCTAAACACACACATACGAACACACACCCATGTGCATACATATACACACGTGCACACATACACACTTCACATGTTGGAGTTTTCTCAATTATGGTGGTAGAGCTGATTTTTATTTAAGGTCATGGCTGACAGTGGGAGATATTATTTAGCCAAAGTGGAATTATTACAGATCAGGGGTAATTTAGGTCCTCCCAGGTTTCATAGCAGTTGAGAAGGGTACCACGTTCATCAAGTGAGCCTACAAAACTGGAGATAGAGGGAATTCTCTCTAAGCCACCATGAGCAGAGTAGCAGCAAATCTTGAGTGCCGGTCTCTCCTTGATCGTATTCTGGGATGGCTCCCTTCCCTTGGCGGAAACATTCTTTAGCTGCCAAGACCACATTTGGTTGATAAAGTCCTTCCCATTCTCTGGTCATTTTCCAAGTTGCTCTGTTGAAAAGGGACTTCCCTCCATTTCCCCTGCCCTTACCTGCCTGTCTGTCACCACCACTGGCATTACAAAAGTGTAAGTAAGGTACACCTGATGAAAAACTATAAACTCAAATGATTCATTTTTGTTTTTTCAAGCCCTCCGTCCCCAATCAGGAATTTAGAATAAGTTAGAAAAATACAAAGAGAGGCACCACTGGATAACCCATAACATCCCACTCCAAAGATGGGCAATTTCAGGGAAAGGAAAATCTTGACTCTCTTTTCCCTCTATAGTCTAAGTTTCCCACCCACGAGGAGCACTGCCATGGAGGGTAAGGGATGTTTTTTGTGCCCACTCCTTCTAGGGCCTCTTAGTTTTGGAGCTAACAATCATTTTACCATGTTTAGTCCTTGTCCTCTGCTATAAGGTTATCAGTCCCGCCCCACGGAGGGCTCCAGACGCGGACCTGGGCAGGCCACAGTGTAATGTGGGTGCCCGACACCCGTCCCGCATCCCCCACCCCTCCGGGGAGCTGGCACCACCTGCTCTGGTAATTTAGCAGCTCAGACCAGTAGAGGCAGCTGGACCATTAGATATAGCCTGTTTACTCCAGTGTGTGTTCCCTTATGCGTATCGGCTCTTGTGTGTCTGGTGAATAAGAGAGATGCTGGATGCATGAACTATGCTCACTACTGTATTAAGCTGTCTGGGGAGGCTGCCAGTGGATCCAGAGACGCCGAGAGGAAATGGACTAGTGAAGACCGGTGTCTCTGGATCAGACTTTTAATTTTGGCGAAGCTGCTCTGTATTTGAAGCAAGTGTCCCCCAGGACCTATAGGAAGGAAAACAAAAGCCCCTGGGGTTTCAAGGCTGCAAAGGATGGCCCATGAATGTCAGTGGTGACTTTAGCTATACTGACTGATGTTCTCCTCAGGGCTCTCGTCCCAACGTTCCCTAAGCTTCGAGTGGTCCCGTCCTCTCTCTGTTTTTCCTTTAAGTCCTATTTTCTTCTCTTTCTTTTTTTAAATACGTGATTTTGCAAAACAGACTTTTACCTGGAGATTGCCTGTCTGTCTGTCTCTATAGGCATTGTAGCAGAAGTGGTTGTATTGTCCCTCGGGGGTAGTCAAAGCCAAACTCTCAGACATAGGATCATAGTGTGACTGCAATGTCATCGTATGGGGTGTTTTCCATGTGTAAGATGAATTAGGTACATGCAACTGGTTAACTGTTAGCCAAGCATGGACGAACATTTAAGGAAAGGAAGCACCTTACCCCTTATTTATTCTGGAAGCCGTGCAACCACTCTGGGAGGTTGTGCTCTGGAAGGGAGTGCTCGCATTGGGCCACACACTCGGGAGAAACTTTGGCCAGGTGAGAGCCAGGTCTCACTACTGTCAGGCTAGGCTGTAAAAGCCCGAGCTGACCGCCTCACCCCTCCGCATGGACATGTGCAGAGACCCCTGGAATAGCCCGTAGAAAGGGCTAGTTTGGGAGAAAAGCAAAAAGTAGGCTCTAGGAGAGATGGCGTTCTTTAAAAGTGGTTGCACTGCGTCAAAGCCTTCCTTCCTCTTGACTGGTTGAGTTTCAGGCTGACATCCACTCCTCCGTCTGGGGGGCAATTTTGACAGGTTCCCGCATGGTGGAGACAAGGCCTTGGGGGAAAGCTGTAAAGCAGGGTCATCAGTACCAATTTTTTTTTCATAAGCAAGTCTTGTAGAAGCAGTGAGATGAATAATTTGCTGTACAACTTCTTAAGTGCACTTGTAAGTTACTTATCTTTGCTCACTTTAAGCCGAATATAAAAAAAACACACTTGGTATGTTCCAGATAGAATTACTCTTAATCACTCTTGCAACGAAGAAGGTGAACATGCTAAAAAGGTAAAAAGGTCAAGCGAATTGCATGAGTTAAAATTATGTTAAAATACAGTTTAAGTTCGGTAATAACTAGGAAATGGCCCATAGTTTTTGGTCTCCTCTTCATGGCATCCCTGTAGCGAGATTCCGCTCTCCAAAATGTAATCCGTGTGTAGGAGGAAAATCACATTTTTAATAACCTAGTAACTTATTTTAGAATGAGTCGTGCCATTTTAATCAAAAGGAAAATATCCACTCCTTCTCCAAAATAGCAGGTCCCAGTGAGCAAATCAAAAAGCAGGATAAAGGGCTCTGGGGAATGATTTGAGAATCTACACTGCATGTTCTTAGACCCTGGAGATGCGCTACTGTCACTTTAAAGGAAGGAGTTGGAAAGTTTTCACCAAAAGTGGATGTGGACAGCTGACCGGCTGTGTTTCATCTTTTGTGAGGCAGGAGCTCCCCCCAGAGCCACAAGAGGCTCGCTGGTCCCTCCCTAGGAAGATGAGCAATGCTCCTTTCTTCTCTGGAGGAGAATGGGGAAGGAGCAGTGAAGGAAGACAAACTCTTTCCTAAAAGTTTTTGTTGATACGTGTGTGAAGCACCGCTTACTGGGAACGGAGCATCAGGTAGTCAGTCTTACTTAAAACCAAAGAGGGGATGCCTGGGCGGCTCAGTCAGTTGAGCGTCTGCCTTCAGCTCAGGTTATGATCTCAGGGTCCTGGGATCAAGCCCCACATCAGACTCCTTGCTCTGCCAGAAGCTTGCTTCTCCCTCTACCTTGCCTCCCCGCCCCCCGCTGTTCTTTCTCTGTCTCTCTCTCTCTCTCTCTCCCAAATAAATAGTCTTTTAAAAAAATAAAAGCAAGCAAAGAGGAGTCTGTCTTCTAGGCAGACATGAAACATCCGAGATTGGGTTTGACTGCTTCGTAACCTTCTCTGGCTTCTGTCATATGTGCTCATCTCTGCCTCCATAGTCGTCAGATGCGGGACATTAAGGCTGGGGGCAGGACAGGCTGGAGTTAAGGGTCTGCTAGGGGACACACACCACAGACCTGGAAAGACACAGAAGGGCAAGTTCCAGCCCTAGGGCATTTATTTATACTTTTTTTATATGATTTTTGGGAAAATACTTCTCAGTCACTATTTTTTTTTAAAGATTTTATTTATTTGACAGAGAACACAGGCAGGCAGTGGCAGGCAGGAGGAGGCTTTCAGCTGAGCAGGGAGCCCAACGCGGGGCTCAATCCCATGACCCTGGGATCATGACCTGAACTGAAGGCACACGCTAAACTGACTAAGCCGCCCAGGTGCCCCTTCTCAGTCATTTTTAATGCAGTATAAGCTATGTTTCCATTTCCACAGAATTAACTCTGTCACTGTAATGGTGCTTTGCTCCCTTATTTCTCCGATACAGCAGGTAATGAAGACAGAGGGTCCTCAGTAAATGACAGGATCAATAGCATCGTTGTCTATTTGATTGAGCACCTACTGTATGTCTGGCAGTGTGCCAGGGGCTTTAAAAATACACTGTCTTCAGTCTTTACTACCGGATTGGAACAGTACATATTTTTTCCACTGTGTTTTTAGTGATGCACCTGACACTCACAAAAGTAGGTAATTTGAAGGTCACATAACTATAAGAAAGTGGCACTGAGATTCAAAATCTGGCTTCTAAAGCACATGGCCTTATTAGTGATGCTAAACATGTAGGGTATGTTACGGGACACTACAGTGTTAACTTTCTTAAAAAGAAAAATGAAGAAGTTAGGAAAAGGTAAAAGGCAAAGTCTTTTTTTTTTTTTTTTTAAGATTTTACTTATTTATTTGAGAGAGAGTGACAGAGATAGGAAGAGAGAGCACAGTGGGAAGGAGAGGGAAGCAGGTTCCCCGCCGAGCAGGGAGCCTGATGCAAGGCTCAATCCCAGAGCCCTGGGATCATGACCTGAGCCAAAGAGGGACGCTTAGCTGACTGAGCCACCTGGGTGCCCCAGGCAAAGACTGGTGCCCCTAAGACAGGGTTTCTCAGTCTCAGCACTGTCACATTCTTTGTCGTGGGGGCTGTCCTGTGCATGGTAGGGTGTTTATTAGCATCTCTGCAGTCTGCCCGCTAGGTCCCGGGAGCACGCGCACTGGCCTGGTTGTTGTGACAGCAACGACAGATGTCTCCAGAGTCGGCCACGTGTTCCAGCTAGGGCAAAATCTCCCCGGATTAAGGACCGCTGTTCTAAGGAGTCAAAGTTACGTTTCGGGTAGGGTGAGGGCGATGGTAATACAGTGGAAAGAACAGAGATGGGATTTCTAGCATCATGGAAAAGAATAAGCACAGATTGATTGAGCCAAAGAAATAGGAAGACCTGATCCATGGTAAAATGAAGTTAGTTATTAGAGGTGGAAGATTTTGTCATGGGTCTTAGGCTACCTTGCGGCAGAGTATCAGTGACATTACAGTAATCGTTCACAGATACGTGGGTATCTCTTCTGCTTTTTTTCCATGTAACAAATACTGGGGGTGCAATGCACGGAGCCACCCTTTATTCCACTGTTAAAAAAAAAAAAAAAAAAAGACCCAATCCTGCCTTTTATTTAATCCCACTCTTCAGTCAGTGGTGGCCACTGATGACATTGAACTTTATCCTAAGTTATTCAATCCATTCTTCTCTCGAATTATCTATTTCTATTCCACCCCCTCCTTTTTAAATCTGGACAATTACTAATACTTGTTGGGGAGGGAAATTATTCTAAGTAATAAATATTGACAGTGCTTGTGTTATTAACCTGCAAAGACAATTTTATACTTATTAGGACCATTGTAAGGAAGTGATATTTTAGCTATGTATCAGCAAGTATCAGAATGAATTATGTAAAGGTAAAATCTATAACAAAATATCTGTTCAGTACCTTGGCCTGTTCAGATTCTATGGACCAGCAGTTCGTCACCTTTTGGTCTCAGGCCCCCTTTAAATGCTTAGAAATTATTAAGAGCCCCAATTTATTAGACTTTTGTTTATGTGGGACGTATCTATCAAAATTTACCATATTGAAATTAAAGAAGTTTTAAATTACTCAGTTATTCAGTTAATAGTAATAAACCCATTACATGTTAACACATTTTTATCAAAAGTAAATTTTCCAAAATGAAAAAAATGTTTGGTAAGAGTAGAATTATTTTGCTTTTTTACCAGTTTCTTTAATGTCTGGCTTACAGAAATTATCTAGATTCCAATATCTGTTTCTCCATTCAGTTTATGCACATATGTTGTTTTGGTTGAAATATATGAGGAAAATCTGGCCTCACACAGATATGTAATTGGAAAAGAGGAGTATTTTTAATAGCCCTTTCAGATAATTGTGGATATTCTTCCTTGATACTGTGCCGAAACATAATAGTTTTTGAAAAGTAGTTGCAATGTAGAATCTGCACCTATACAGATGAGCCTTTAATACCATGTTGTTAGTCTGTCTTGCACTTTAGTGTTTTCCTGTGAATGATGTAACATCACCTGTTCATATCCCAAGTAATGCAGAGCTTCCAAATATCGACAGTTTCATTACATATGTGTCACATATGTGTTCTCATCAGAGAGGGTTTTAACTCTTGGGAAGCTGTCCTAATTCCAGAATTCTAAGTTTTGCTTGAAAGCTCAAGTTTTATCATCAGAAACAAATGATGTCAGCTGTTTTCCTTAAAGTGGCAGGCTCCCTTCATCCACATTTGGGAAAATGCCGAATAACCAAAAATTTCATTCTATGAAAAAAATTGGCTACTTCAACTTGGAATTCAGTTATACAGGTGCTTTTCCTTGAGACGACCATCATAATGGAGCAGAAGTCCTCTTTGCATGCTTCTCATTTCTTCTCATAGCATATTTTAAAAGCATGTACTCAAGGGCAGAATTTAATTTAAAAAAAAAGATTTATTGCTTCATCAAGGACATTCAGTGTAGATAGCATTGTTTTTGCTGTGAGAGTGGTAACGATGAGGGATACCATCAATACAAGTGCCTTTTGGTGCTATTACCAACAATTTTATCCACCACTGCCTTTATCCCCTCCAAGTCAATATCAACACAGTGAAAAAGGTATTAAGCTCTCAATATCATGAAAATAATTTTGACCTAACCAAGCTCCTGAAAGGGTCTTGGGATCCCAGGGGTCTGTGGATCATATTTGGAGCCACACTGTTATAGATTTTAGAATAAATTAGATAAATAATGAAAACAGACTTCAGAAAAAAATTGTCATCTTCAGTCTTCCAGTTTGATCACCAACAAATTATAATGTTATAAAATTAAGGTAGAATTCTTATACCTGATTCATTGGTAATTTCACCATGGTTAGTGCTGATTTAGATCATTAAGATGCTTACCTGGTCCAAAATTTAATTGGACCCTATTTTAATTAACTGATAGAAACTTTAGATTACGAAAAGTGCTGGGACACCTAAGGAAGGATGGGTGACCTGATAGTATGAGATCTCATCACTAGACTAATTAATAGGACTGATGGGTAAAGCCATACCAAAAAAAAAAAAAAATTGCCAGCCTTAATAGTCCTGGGACAGACATGTTTTTAAATGGTGTGATGCAACCAGCCTCCAAATTTGGAGTAGTTTATTCTTAACATAATAATTTAAACGATCCAGAAAGGATCTTGAGGGAGGAAAAAGAGATTCAAACCCAAGGATTCAAAGTTTAATAACTTATTGGCCAGGTACTTTATTATACTAATATTTTTGTATTGATCATTTTTGATATTTCAGGAATTCACAGCAGAGTGCCCAAAAGCTATTTATATTTCCTGAAGTCTAGAGCTAGTACCAGAATATCAAATACATCATGCAAGTGCATCATAGAATAAGACCAGTAGTATTAACATGACAATTTTTGATCAGACGTTATACAGAGAACCTAAGTTAGCTTCCACACTGCTAGCTCATTTGAGACATCTGCAAAGCTATTCCTTTCAAGACCTTCCTCTTTAGCAAATCACTAGACCCCCAAAATGCTATTTAATTGGTATTTTATCATATATACTGTTTATATAACAAAATAAGTTCTAAAGCTAAAATTAGTCTTAGGACCAAATTTTTGATAAGGCAAATATAGCAACTGGAGGGGGTGCTTTGATTTTTTTTTTTTTCACTCCACCCCACCCTTTCATTTTCAAAAGAAAAAGATCTGTGTAATGGTAGTCTGGGTAGTCAGAAGGCGCTTATTATTTCTATCCTAATGATTGTAAAACCAAAGAGATACACAGTAAAATCAGAAAAAGCCAACTCTACCAGAGAGTCGAATTAAGTCTTGTATTTCCCATCAGTGTCCATTATAACATACATTGTATACACACACTGGTGGTTGATTCTCATGTCTCTGTCTTCATACAGTATGAGTTCTTTGAGAAAACACTCCCCATAATCCTGAGTCTCAATTTCTTCTTTTCTAAAAAGAAGGCATTTTAACCGTGTTTAACTTGTGTAGCCACACGGTCCCCAGAATCCTTTCTTCAAATGACTCCCTTCATGACTCCGTGCTTTGGATCTGTGCACCTCCTTGGAACCCCAGGCTCCTTAATTCAGTCCGGAAACCCCTAGACAGCTTCCAAGGTCTCTTCCGTCTGAAAATTACTTTTTTCTGTGTTTCTGCATCCTCCCCTGGGTCTTCCACCATGTTTCTCTAGATCCGAAAGCTGAACAGACCCGGCCAGCAAGCAGCTGGTGTGCAGCTGTTTCTGCTCCCGCTTAGCAGCGTGCTTTCTGTTTTGGCCCTGCCTCCTCTTCCTGGAAGAGCTGAGGCGGCTGGCAGCTTCCGGGCCAGTGCCAGGCGCGACAGCTCTTCTTGGAAAGTAACAATTGATGCGGTATCTATTAACTTAGCTGCGCTGCAGCCAACCAGAGGCGAGCCCTGCTTGATTCCAGCATGCTAGCAGTTTGCACCGTTTGGCAAAACTTGCCCTTGATGTCCAGCCCCTCGACGCTGTGCCCGACCTGGCAGAGAGAACATCAGACTGGCCGCCAGGATACCAGGCTCCCCCTTCCTTGGTTTCCCCAGGAGCAGGAAGGGGCGCAGAATGGATTGGCTAGAAGACAGTCAGCCGCTTTGTATTGCCAAGTTCGACCTGCTGTGACAATGTTACAGGTACAATGTTAACCTCTTGTTAACCAATTGTTCGCTTCAGCTCCAGGGAGGGGAGGAAACCTGTTTTGGGGCGCTGACCAAGAACCAAAAGTCCCTGTTCTCCCACTACAGAGACAGCTGCTGTTTGAATATGTGGAATATGTTAAGTTCTTTCCCCATCCATTTACACACCTACAGCCACACTTTAGAACATAAACTTGTTCTGTAAGCTCATCACTTGCTATACTTCCTTCTGTACTTTATGCTTTGGCCTCAGCAGCCTTTGCTGTGTGATCTGAGACTCGGGGCATGGTTGGCGTCCTACTGGCACCAATGGGACGGCAAGGATGTGCCCTGCCCGCAAGAGTGATGGGGGGTTGGGCCCTTATTTCTCCTACTCCTTCTCTCAAGGAAACGGGGCTTACTGTGCATTCCCCGCATGCTCCCATCTGTGGTTTGGCCTCGTCCAGTGCCATCCTGTGGCCAAGTCTCTGCTTCCCTCTCACGCCTCACGTGGCCTGGATAAACTGCTGATCACGACAGAGGGGAGCCAAGGGCCCAAGATTGCACTTTCGGAGCCACGTGGCAACTTCTAAAGGGCATGGCTTGGACGCCCCAAGAACCTTGCTGGTAATACGTTAAGTATCTCAGAGATTAAAAAGTGTGGAGCTAAATGGAGCCAGAGAGCTCGCTATTTCCTCATTTTGTGGATGAGGAACCGGAAGTCCGCAAAGTAAGCAACTACCGGGGATGATGTGGCTGCAGGGGGTGCCTCCACGTCCCTGGGATATTTCTCCACACCAGGTCAAAGGTCAGGAAAGTCTGGTGATCAGAGCAGTCATTTTAAACTTGAGACATTTTTATAGTAATAACATTTCTTACTTAGAAACAAAAGGGGAGCGTTTGTTGCCAATTTCAAAGTGACTCTGTCTTTCAGGGTAGGCATTTCAAGTCCTAGCTGTTCGCAGCACGGGTCTGTGCTTAAAGTCGGAAGAAGCCACCATAAGGCGGGGGCAGAAGGGCACCCGAGTGTGGTCAGAGGAGCAGTGGTAACGTCAGTACAGTGCCTCTCACTTAGATCATGTGCCCTGCCAGCCCCCTGAGCTCATTCAGACCCAAATACCAGGGAGAGACTATGAAAGAACTTTTTCTAGAATATCTGCAGAACTCTGGGACAGCAGATGCCCACACTTGAGGGCATGTCAGAGCTGGAGGAAGATCACCATCCGGTGGGTTCGGCGGTGACAAGGAACTATGGCCTCGGCACAGATCAGTGTCTTCAGCAGGTGCAGCAGTGGGACCTGCTTCACAGAAGCCAAGACCCCTTTGCAGCGGGGCACCCCCCTCCACCCCCAGGGATCCTGAGCTAGAGGGAACAAGGGGTACTGCGTGGGACCTGAGAATGGAACTGAGTTCGGGAGTGAACCCCACGTACCTCTTGGGGATATCACACGGAGTCGAAAAGAATGATAACATTTAGAGAGCCTTGCTTGCCTCTTCTAACAAATATGAATAAAATACTTGGCCCATGAAGCTATTGTAAGGATGAAATGGGATAAAGAACCTAGAGGCGTATAACACAGTAGGTAACGGGAGCCCTGCGGGTTGGAGGTCCCCGTGGTTAGAAGCCACCCTTGTCCCTGGTGCGGCACAGCCAGACCTACAGCTCTTTCTCCTACATAGGTCTCTCCTCATACCGGGCGTGTGGTATTCAGCCTCATCTTGGTCTTTCATCCCTCACATTCTGCTACTTGAGAGGAGGAATAGTCCCAAAGACAGTGAGAAAACACAAAAGGGGTCCTTAAGGTCCGCACACACAATAAAGAACCACTTGCTCAAAAGTACTGGGTGAAGGAATGTACAATTGGCATCATTAAGAGAAGCGAAGAAAATATGAAGATGCATCAGGGCTAAACACCTTCGTCATTTCTAAAAATATAAATATTTGCTAGTTTAACCCTATTTTTCTTTTAACTCAAGCATCTTTTTTATAGTGTAGACTGTCCTTTAAGCAAGGACACTGCTTGCAAGGAGCAAGGAGACCACACTGTCCTTTCAAGGGTAGGTTTTGCCCGTGGGGCTGACTCGTTTCTGACTGGCTGGCTCTTGGTTACCACCACTGCTCAGTGGTGAAGACCTCTCTGTTTCTCCCTCTCTATCTCTGTCCTGTTTCTCTCTTCTTTTGACGGCTTCCTGTAATTTTCAGGGCACATTTTTTTTTTTTTTTTTTGGAAGGTATCCCTGAGTAGTTTACAGAATGTTCTGACTTACCCTAATTTTTTATGACCCTTCTGGTTAAAGTTCTATTCTCCGGCATAATAATATTTGTTTTCAAAGCATAAATTTAATTTTAATTGAGAGAATGTGATGGTCTCTGTCTCTTAAATCTTTGCAAGTTACTTTGAGTCCCTGTGCAGCCAGCAGCGTTTGGCCATAAAACAGAAATCCATCCACCCATCGCACTTCCCTGTAGAGTGGGCAAAGGAGTGACAGACTTGATAGCCGACTTTTTGTAGCTGTCCTTTTCAGCAGAACTGAATTTCTGTCCGTGTGTATTTTGCTTTGCAGGCGACCCTTGTTATCAAGGCGGTTGTGTTCTAGCAAGTCCCTGTGAACACGTGGTTAGGAATACAAAAACATTGCTGCTAGGGGAAGCACAGGATTTGGTTCTTGTGAGCCTCAGCTGATCGATATATAACCTGGATATATGTGTGGTTCTAAGAACACCCAGTTTAACACGTGTTGTTGGACCGTAACATTGAACTCACGGCCCGCGGCACCGGGATCCGTGCCTGAAGGAAGAAATTGAACACGTGTGTTACTTTTTCCAGAAAGCACAGCACTGCCTTCTCACACTTAGGAATGCTAGACAGCCTTCAGCACCAGGCTTGGGAGCCATTTCAGACAGTAAAATCACCAACAGAAATCATAAGAGACTAAGTCTTATTAATCTCACGAAACAAATTGAGGGTTGCTGGGGCGGGGGGTAGGAACAGGGTGGCTAGGTTATGGACATTGGGGAGGGCGTGTGCTGTGTTGAGTGCTGTGAAATGTGTAAGTCTGACGACTCACAGACCTGTACCCCTGGGGCAAATAATACATTATATGTTAATATAAAAAAACAGAACTGAGGAGAGGATGACCCTAAATAGACTATGAAAAGGACACTGTTTACGGTTGTCAGAGTAGAAATGGGAAGGCAGTGTATCCTCTTGTGTTTGCCTGTAGGCAACTCAAGTTGCAATTCACTTTTTTTTTCTCTTTTTTTTTTGCTGCTTTGCACAAGCTCTCAAATGACTATAACAGTGTCCCCGGTATCGATTTGGGGGTTACAAATAAATTTTAGGGCGTATGGAGATTAACACACACAGACTCCAGGATAAATAAGGATCCGTTGCATTTTTGTGTATTTGAATATGGAGCTCAGGTGAATCACAGAAATATTTAGTGTGTACTTAATGAACATAATGCCCAATGCCCCATTATGATAAATGCAAATTTCAAGAGCACTGAAAATGGTAATTCTAACGAACCAAGTATTTTTTACCTGTTAGCTTATGCCCCAAATATAATGCGATAATGGCTTTTAGAAATGTCAAGACCAAAAAGTGTAGAATATTAAGTTTTTCTATTCAAAGAATGGAAAGAAACTGGCCTAGTTATTATAAATAGACTTCCATAATTAATCTTTCTTTTCTCCTTCCCGCCCCTCCTTCCCTGCGTCACTCCCACCTCCTTTGCTATATCTTACCAGTAAAATGGTCTTGGGAAGGAATTTGGAATACTGCCAGGATGTGCTCAACATGGCCTCTGCCGGCAGGGGCCCGGGCAATGAAACACAGGAGGTTTTCTGCGCTGTTTGGAATATTTTTAGATTCAGTGATGAAATCGTCTCTGTTGATCAGCACACCTGATCGGAATTTCAGAGGTACTGAGGACCATTTCATGTGATGGGGTCTTGCTCCCAGGCCCCCAAGTACGTCACCTTACCTAAATGGTTAGATGCTGTACTGAGTCTGTTTACTTTCCCATAACTAGCTCAGGCTTTTATCAGGAATACTTTTTTAGTTTTAGATTTTATCTCCCCTCCTCGAGAGCAGCGATTTAAGTTCTCTCCAGGGAACACATCAATAAATGAACATCCCACCTTTTACTTCAGTCTTGGTCTCAGAGAAACGAACAGCTACTAGACCATGGCCCCAAAGTCCAATTATACAATAATGGCAGGTGAAGAAATGTGGCTTTTGAGGATCAGAAGTTGTGGGCATGATGCTGGGAGAGTTCTCATACTCCTGGGGTCCAGTAAAACGAGAGGCCTCGTCGCACAGCTGATTGTGGGGAAGTTACTTACAAAAGTCGTGTGACTTAAAGAGCAAGACAATACAAACGTGTGTGTACTTCTAGAACCTGAACATATAAAATGCTAATAAAATGCACACTAGTTTTAATAGTTGTGTGGAGGTGTAGAGCTACTGTTATTGCCAATAGGTAAGGATATAGATAATTTCCTAGAGAAAATTTTTAAAGTGGGAATAATTTGGAGGTAAATGGAAGCATACCTTCCCCCCCCCCACCTTTAAATTGTGACGGTGACCCTTACGGTTAGTTGCCTATTCTCCCCAGAATAAAGCTGTAATGGATTGGGATCACCTTCAAAAATAAGACTTTAGTTAAGCAGAGATTCAATTAAATTGCTCATGTGAGGCCTTGAGTTTATCAACTTGAAAAAAAGAATTCTTCTTATTTTGGTGACAAGTGTTTCGTGAATAAAAATTTTAGAGGAGAAGTGGGGTTCTGTGTTCTGGTATCTCAGGTAATGAGAAAGCTGCAGAAGAAACTTCCCTTCTTTCACAAAGGCTTTAGTATAAAAGATCTCCATGGCGGCCGGCACTCTGACCGTTATCTGGGCCCCGCAGACACAAGCAAGCTGGCAGCAAATAGCACAGCAGGTCCAAAGGACCCTCGAGGAGTGGAGGGACTAAAAAGTTCATCTATTAAATCAATACAGTTCTTTAGATGACTCTGAAGTGACGTCCACTCATAGCTCTCTGTAAAGGAATTCATGTCAGACGTTTTTCCTCTTGAGAAACATAATTGGACATCTCTGAAGCACTCTGAATTGCTTCAGAACATTGTGGATTTCTAAGGCTTTTGGTAGATTTTGAAGAGGTATAATTTTTCCACCACGTGAAATACTTTATTTCTGAAATGGTGATAATTAAATACACTTAGTCAGTGATATCTGAAACATATTGGAACTCAGAAGAATTGGTTTTCCCATTAGGATTTATAAACTTCCAAAAGTTGGCAGCTGGCCCTCATAAAAGATTTCTTCCAACAGAGCTCTTATATCTTTGTTTGTGTTTTCCTTTCCCACTTCAGCACATTTGTCTGTGCTTCTAGCAGCTCTAGCATTTCTGAGCAACAGTAGTCTTCTTAGCAGCTCCGTTCTGAGGAGACTTCTTTCCATCCTGACAGGATGACTTTACAATCAGATGGAATTAAGTGGAGTAACCAGCTAGCATCGGGAAGGAAAAGACTGGCAGAAATGAAATGCAGAGGCACCTTAATGATTTGCGAATCCTTCAAATATCTTCGTATTGAATCAAAATGCGAATGGGTCTAAATAGTAATGTTTTTTAAAAACGTGTCCTCACTTCTTAGAAGAGATGCATTCCAGCCCAGCCATCTACAAAGCAATCGCCAAAGTTTGTTCTAATTCTGTTACAAAGGTAAAGGTCTAGCTCCAGGGAAGGCCTTCATGTAATAGTTCTCATAAGAGTTAGGATGGACCTCTTGCTGGGGGGTCGCTGATTAGGAAGCTGCCCAGTAATGTTCTTTTCACTGGGCAGTTGTCCGAAGTAGCAATTTTAAAGGTTTCAAAAGAGGAAAGCATATGCTTAAAAGAAAATATAAAAAGAAAATAAAAATCACCTACCACCAGGTTGGAATTTTTTATTTTTTTTTTAAACAAAGATAATCCACTGCATAGATGACCAGAATTTATGTCCCCAGTTCTTCATTTGGGGACATTTGGGTTGTTTCCAGTTTCTCACTATTCTAATGATGCTGCGATGAACAAGCTTGTGGCCCCATCATTGTGTCTACTGTTGAGGACTTCAGTAGGACAGATGTCTTAGTGGAATCCCTGGATCAAAGGATTAATACCTGTTTCCTTTCACTTGGTGGTGATTTTTTGGCACTGAAGTCTTCCTTCCACTGTCTCCCATTTCCCTGGTCTCCGCCGCTCTGTCGGCCCGCACCTCACACTGAGCAGACCTGTTTTGTTTTGTTTTGATATTTGGCTTCCCTTGTACGTGGCCAATCTATAGACCTACGAGAAACACAGGGGCTTCGAGGAGAGAAGGTAACACATTGATCGTACACTGTCTCCAGAAAACAACCGACGGTACGTCACTTCTAGTGCTCACGTGTGCTCAGTTCCTGGGTTTCCTGCCAGATTTTAATGAACGAAAATGTTTTCCGTGACTTGAGGTTTCCTGTCCTCTGCCTTCTTCAGAGGGCGAGTCAGCCTATCCTTTCAGTTCTTACCTTAGAAATTCCATCTCCTCTTTGAGCCATAAACCTTTTGATAATGAACTTCAAGTTATTTTTGGGGACTCATGAACCTCCCAGTAGAGGATTTGATTTTCTGGAAAATTACAATGAAGCAAAGATGTAAGAGAGAGGTAAAGGTAATTCAGTTAATGCAGGAAAAGAGGTAGACTACTTTAATCATTTCTTGAAATAGTATTTCCAGATTTCTTTACCACAGTATTTATTAAACATCTCATATGTGTCAATTATATTACATGCTAAATGGACAACCTGGCTTCCTAATACCTTAAACAAGATAAATTACTCAACAGTTAATATGTTCTTATTAGCCCCAGAAATTGCCTGTTCTGTGAATTAATAAATATTAACTGTTGTACATTATGTACTCTTTTCCACATCTATAATCATAGTTTTATAGTTGGGAGTCTTTAAAAAATGGTCTAGTGCATCTCCTCATTTTGCTATAGGAGCGTTAGTGTTGAAGACTTCCATGAATAAATATTATACAGCCTATATTGATAACTCCCTCAATATCTCACATTTCTCTCTGTTGGGAAATTATTTACTAACTTCAACCTAAAGTTACCATGTTACCACCGTAAGCTTACACCTCTTTCATCATTAGCAGCGTTGAAATTTGCTCTTAGAAATACGAGCCCTCCATATGGTCGATGTGATTTCCTTCTTGTAATGAGAGTAGAGAAGGCACACACTCACTCACTGAGTGATGAAACATGGAATAGGAGATGACTCAATAAACATTTTAAAGAATGTTTGCAAAGTGTGATTTTCAAATCTGTGTTGAACTGAAATTCCCAACTTGGTCTCTGCACAACTGTTTTTACTAACTTGTGTTTTGGTAGAATGCCATTGGTCTCCATTGACAGCCTTCGTGAATAACAGCCCAGTGAAACTCACTGCCACATTTGCCATAAGGAGGACCTCTAGGAAAAAAAAAAATCCCATCTGGTCTTCACACCAAGATTATTGTACTTCTTCGGAACAACTGGTTTGTTAAACACAGATCAGACCAGGTTTCCCTGCTAGGCAATTTAAGCCAAACTGTGGCCTCCCCATTAACAAGAGGGGCTACGGCAACCAAGGCCACCATATTGCCTGACTCAAGGCAGTGCTATTCATAGCATATTCTTTGTGACTGGTGCCTCAGAACTGTGTACCTTGGGCCCACTATTAGGTACTTTTAACACCTCATTCTTGATTCTTCCTTTTTTCCCCTCATTCCTTCCTTACCCATCTTTTCCCTCTCCTATTTTTAATTTTCAAAACATCGTCGCATTCTCTGGGTCTGTGTAAGCTGCCCAGAGTCCTTTGTGGAAAGAGGTGCAGCAGAAATTAATAGATGCAAACCTGCATTCATGCCATTATTGTCATTATCCCTGCCCTGACACCTCACTCGATCCTTACTCCTGTTAGTGGCAGTTGTTTTGGCTCAGATATATTGGTTTTTGATAAGCTGGTGCCTCTGTAAAGTCAGAATATGGCGTGTAAGCTCATATGTGAAATGAGAGTCCAATATAGCTATAAACATATGGCACCCGCTGTGAAATGTTCATTTTCTCTTCCCAGGGAGTTCTGAAGAAACACACATGAACATATGTCCAGTCATAGGATTCCCTGCCAGGTTTTTTTCTTAAGTTATGGTTTGACATTTCCAGATCATTAAGTGGACACATCTATTTCCTTTTCTAAAAAAATAAATAAAAATTGAAGACATTTATCCAATGACATAGCTCATCATTCTTAGTTTGCCCTGATGTATTATTTAGTATTTTCAACCCTTAAAATCAGGCAGAAATTGACAGAACTGTGTGCAGTCATTCTGTTAGTGGCCATATAGTCCCTGGGTATTGAGTGAACGTAAGGAATTCATCCCCCCCCCCCCCTTTTTCTAAGGCATATATTGTGTGTAATTCTTAGTAAATCTTTGGCTTAAAGGAAAGAACTTTGAAGTTAGAGTCAAAGGATTCATTTTTAGATCTTGCCTCCGTTACTGTCTGTGACTTTGAGCAAATCGTATACCCTGATATAGCCTCAGTCCCCTGATGTAGAAAATGAGTACTACCAATGCCTCTCCCACCTGTAGTGTGTTTGGAAGTGCTTTGGAAACTGTCAGAGCCGTAGGAAGTGCATTTCTCCAGTCTGGCAGAAAATGAGATCACAGTAGCTAATACCAAAACCACTACTTACTTGGCTCAGAAACTGTCCGTTCCGCTAGAATTTTACCTCCTTCAGATTCCTCCCACCTGGTACTGGGAGTCAGCTGGGATTGTTGAACACATGCTTGGGTTCCTCAGGGGCATTCGAGTTCCTTCTCTGTGGCTCACTGAGGTGAGGGGCTTTGCATTGCCACTCAAACAGCTCGGAGTGCTCACTAAATCCTTGGCCTGAGGCCCTTGAGGCCAGTAGTGTCTTCACCAAAGGAACATAAGTCGTCCCTGGGTCCCTCTTGACACCTGTCAACTGTGAAGTTCTCTCCTACGTCGCTTCTCACGGTATCTCAAGATGGAGAAAATGCCCTTCACACCTGGTTGGTTCGTCAGGACACCGAATGAGGAGCATCGGCGGGATGGCTGAGAGGGAGGCGCCCTCTAAAGCCAGACCCGAGGGCTTCTGTCCCAGACTCTGTACACATTATCTCAGGTTGCCACAGAGACCACAGGCTGAGGGGCCCAAAGATGCCGTAAGTTTTAGGAAGCCTCCAGCTGTTTTGGAGCTGTGCATTCTAACCATACCACAGCTGTGTTTTGAAGATCATTGGCAGATGAACTGTCATGGCTAATGACTAGACAGCTGTCTCCCATGAACTGTGGGGGTGCCCGGAAACTGGCTACCTCAGAGAAGGTTGGAGAGAATGGGAATACATACAGATAAGTGCTTTTGGAGTGCCCTGGGTGACAGGAGGCCACGAGTGGTCAGGGCAGATGGTCCGGGCCTGCTCTTGTTACATAAACTACACAAAGCAGTGGTATTTACTAGCTTTTTTTGTGGCTTCTTGCCTTAGGAATCAGCTGTGGTGAGCTAAAGAGTTTGTGGTCCTTGTTATTCTGCTCTGCCAAGAATCTCCCGCCGCCCTTTCCTCTAATATGTTAATCGTTTGGACATGAAATAAACTTGTGCGCCTCGACTCTGTCTCGGAAAATGAAATCCGTCCCAGAAAAAATTTAAATGCAGCTACTTTGATAGAACAGGAGCACTTGTCCTAAAACCTGACACACGTAGCAAGCATGTGTTTTTTATTTAGACCTGCTGATTGGGAGGCTGGACCTAATGGAGGATATGGGTATGAGGAGCTAACACAACCCATTTTCCTTTCCTTCATGCAGATCCTGGTATCCCGGCTTTCGATTATGGCACCATACACTACACTCCAAAACAAGTATAGTAAAGCTATGTGTTTTCACTTAGTGTAATCCCAAAAGGTGGTATACTTGAAAAACTTCTGTAGACCCAACCATTAGTTCTGTGTTCATTGATTTTGACTTTTAATCTCAATAGAGCAGAAGCTAAAGGTTTATTATTCTTTGTTATCGACACTTAATTCATTAATGAAGAGAATGGGTGGTATTCTTTGATATAGTACAACACTGAGAAGAGGAGTATTCCTAGAAAAGTTTTTGAGATCAAATCAATATGTATTGGGTATTAACATAATACAGGAAAATTCTTTTCTGGCTAAGAGCAAGACTTCTGATGATCGGCTCTGCTGACATTTTCATCTTGTAGATGGTTAAGGAGGAATGAGTTCTGTTATCATAGACTTAATTTTGACCTTCAAGGGAAGACTCACTAATTCTCCAAAGAGGAGAGAGAAAGTTTGGTTCTGGAAACTTGAGACTGATGTACTACTATTAAGATCCCAGGAAAGATCACTTATGCATACTTAGAAAGTAACCTTCACTGGATACCAGCTTGGGTCTGTGAAAAGGAATCAAACTAACAGCAACTGTATCTTAAAAAAAAAAAAAAAAGAGTTTAGTGGACCAGGAGACTGTGTGATACCTGCTTCATCTTGATTTAACTGGATATCTGAGTAAAGTTTTCAGATCCTTGTGGACTAGGTAAAGAAATGTAGTATGATAGATGGTGGAGTTAGATGAAATTGATGAGTGGAGTGATCGCGGCCTCTCAAGGATTACATGTAGCTTTCAAGCACTGTATT
The DNA here is from genome assembly GCA_028533885.1 of Nasua narica. Lineage (NCBI taxonomy): Eukaryota > Metazoa > Chordata > Mammalia > Carnivora > Procyonidae > Nasua > Nasua narica. The sequence continues at coordinate 129,112,818 of CM052800.1, forward strand.
TGACCTTCTCATATTTGTCCATATAAACAGTGGATACAGAGATAGAAATCATACTCATTCAAGTCTTTCACATAGAAAACCAGGAGGGATGGTTATGTACACCAATTGACAAAATCCTCAAAGACAGCAGAACCTGCTGGAACACGCACCCCAGCTAAAAATATAAAATACAGTAGGTGTAAACACGGTGTTTTATGCAGAGTTCAACTGCAGTAACACAGAGCGAACAACATTACCCCTAATGCTAATCAGGGGAGAAAAGTTGTAGGGGTTTGTGAGCTAGCAGTATGATACGGTTGCAGAAAATATATCCAGTGCCAACATAATTGTAAATTGTGTTTGTAAAGGAATTGCATCCCGAGTCAGGGTTGTTATAGAGCACCTTTATGTTAACAAGTCCACATCTGGATTATAGCAAGCTTTTCTGGGAAAGACATCCGACAGAAAGGAGCATATCCAGAGAATGGTGATCAGGAAGCTTAATTTATAAATTTCTTTGGTGCTTCAGTTCTTTATCTTGGTGTGTGTAATGAACTGTAAGAAATACGTTTCTACCATAGCGTGTTCCCGAGGAGCCTACTTGGTGTCATTCCAAGCAAAGTGCATGGAACCTAAATACTCGGGTAAAATCCATTCCCCTCCCAGTCTGTTGAGCTTGAGTGATTTGGTTTAACAGCGATAATTCTCCTTTTCACTGAAAATGTACATTGGTTGCTGAATGCTAAGTTAAATTTTATACTCTGCATTACTAATTTATTCAGCCATTGGGTGTCAGCACTGTTTCATGTAAATCATAAGCAATTTTCTACTTTTATCGTGCAAATGAGCAAAAAAGGTTTTAGATGGAGACAGGGAACTAATTTATTTAAAAATAAAAGTAAGTAATTTAAAAAAAAAGTATTCCCCAAATTGAGGATTTGTCTCCCATGCCTAAAAAAGCATGTGCATACATGCGTGAGCTGTATGGATTGCAGGGGTTGGTAGCTGAAGAAAGTTGTGTTTTTCATAGTCTGCTGAACTAGATATTATTTACTGGTAAAGTCTAAATACAACAAGGCCATATATCAAGCTAGAGCTCTTAAAAACATAGCTGGTGCAGAGAGAATACAAGTAAATTATACATAGGTATTTAATTTTTGGTTTTGAAATCTACTTTTTTAAGTTACAGAAAAGTAACCACGAGAATTTTTATTCTCGTTCTTTCTTCTGATCCCCCAGCACCTGGCCCACATCGCCAGTACGAGAGTACTCTGTTGAATGACTTTAAGAAAAACTGTAGCTTTAATCACTACAAACCCGTAATCTGAATGTGAATATTTGTGACCTTGATTTGTCCTTGACGTTAGAGGATTTATAAGCTGTCTTGGAAAATGAAGCGCCAGAGAGCAGAAATTAGTCACATAGTCTATAGTCTATATACCCATCCATTTAAATGTGGCGTTCTTGGCTCAGCTGACCTTCCTTCTCATTCGAACTTACAAACTCTACACCAGTAAAGTGAGAGGAATGATGCAAAATAGGGAGTTTTACCTCAGTACCTTGGGTGCTTCTTTCAGTACTAAGGCTTATGTATATATTTTTTTTTTTTTAAAGATTTTATTTATTTATTTATTAGGAAAGAGAGAGAGCGAGAGAGAGCATGAGAAGGGAGAAGGTCAGAGTGAGAAGCGGACTCCCCACGGAGCTGGGAGCCCGATGCGGGACTCGATCCCGGGACTCCGGGACCATGACCCGAGCCGAAGGCAGTCGCTCAACCAACTGCGCCACCCAGGGGCCCCAAGGCTTATGTATATTTTGAGCTGTATTTCTGTATGCTCTGGATAATGGACTCATCTCACAATGGAAAATCAGAGAAGCTGCCAAAGAGCTAAACTTTCCCATGAACCTGCATTCAGGCTGATGGCGGAAGATGAAAGCTAGTAATTAAAGGGAACCCAATCTGCATTGGCGTAAAGGTCTCTTTTGGGCTACTGTCCTGTCAGCCTGAAGTTCACATTCCCTCTCTGGGCTCTTTCTTCTCCACAGTGTTTCATCTCTTCCCTTCCTTTCTTCTGTTGCATCCAGGTGATAGGAGGGTTTTGCATTCTGGAGGTGCTGTGGGCAGGTCTGGACTGTTTATCCTCCGTCTCTGCTGCCTTCTCCTGTCGTCTCCGATGTATCGTCCTCTTTTCATTTGCTGCTGAAGGAACCCCTGTTGTAGTAACTTCTGGTCGATTCTCCTGCTGCCCTGGGACGGATGGTCCCTTCCCACACCTGCCCCACTCCAGGGACTCATCTCCACTTTGGCTTTCACTGGCATTGTGGCTCCTCTGAATCCTGAGGGCCAGTCCCTGGTTTAAGCCTTTTTCCCCATAGCTCTGCTACATATTGTCTTACCCCTTCCCATGGTGACTCCTGGCAGGCCCCTAGATCTTATTGCTCAGCAACTTTCTATGTTCCCACTGGAAGCATGTAGAACTACTAGGCACTCTGGTTCTATCCTAGATCCAAGGATGACTGCAAAGAAGAGGTGGGAAAGGGGATTGTCTTTAAGCCTCTGTGCCTTAGTACACCTCAACATTATTTCTGTTCTGTGCTACAGCCAAACCCTACTGGGTGATCTCCTGCTCAGGTTCAGAACTGGAGGCCAAGCACACGTCCCTTCCTCTACCTACTTTCATTCCTGTCTTGTTCCGTCCAGATTTTCTATGCCTCACCACTAGAAATGCTCTTTCTTCCCCTTTCTGTGGAAGAGGAATGTTCCCTCCTCCACCTGCCATATGGACTTGTTCTTGAGGGTACCTCAAAACAGAAAGGTTGTAGGGTGGAAGGTGGACGTTATTGAGAAAAGAGAATGCATCAAGAGGTCTCCCAAAAATATCCCCAGAGCAATTGAATAAATATTTATGGAGTAGCTATTATGTGTTAGATTATGGTGAGCAAAATAGATGAGACTCCTGTCCTTCATGAGCATACAGCCTTAAGCGTTTTACAGGAAAGAAGCCTACGCAAAGGCACGGAGACATATGCATAAGGATGATCATTGTAACAGTATTTTTAGAGTCAACTGACGTGTCCATCAATAAGGAAATGGTTAAGTAAATTATTCACCAGCCATACTGTGGAATATTATGCAGTAGTTTAAAAATATGAGTTAGATAATAAAATAAATCTGTACATACTCACACGGAAGAAGAATTTATACGTACTCATCTGAATATATGTTTTGTATATATACATACGTACATTTATACATCTGTGTGAGTATATGAAAACTTTAAAAATACACACAGCTAGCTATTAGCTAAAAGTTCCCCTAAGAGGTCAGATTTGACATAGATGGGGAGAGGTAAAGGAGGGAACTTTCACCTTAATACACTTCTATATTGTATAAATTATATATTGCTTTGGTCACTTTTGAGACAAACAGGAAAAATATACACCAAGAATTGTTAGATGGCGCACAACCTAATTTACATCTTTGGAGTTATTTCCAAACCGTATGTAGGCAAGAGGGGATGAAAAGATGAGACAACACACTCTGTCCGGCTCTCTTGTCCCCTCATCTTGTGGAAGAAGGCAAAGGAGCATGCCCAGACCTTTACACTGTCTCCACGCACAGCGCTCCCCAGGACAGTGACGGCGTCCCTCAATGTGCACTGTCTCCTGCCTTCACTCTACCTCCCCCCACCTTCAGTCCCTTGGGGTTTTCCGCTCCTTTCTCTCCCATTCAAAGTCCCTGTCTGCTTCTTTCCCCAAGTTGCCATCTTTTTTGAAAGATTTCATTTGTTTGTTTTAGAGAGAGAACAAGCGCGAGCAGGGGGAAGGGCAGAGGGAAAGGGAGAGAGAATGTGAAGTTGAGTCTACACTGACCACAGGGCCCGACATGGGGCTCGATCTCATGACCCTGAGATCCCCACCAGAACTGCAATCAAAAGTCGGACGCTTAACTGACTGAGACACCCTGGCATCCCCCAAGTTGTCATCTTCTGCCTTGGAAATCAGCAAGTCCCAAATGTCCTACTATATCTTAAATATTTTCACCAAATCTGATGTCTTATAAGTCAAAACTGCTGTCTGTACTATCTGACTCTGTTGCTTTAAGCCCAGTGGTTCTACTCAGAGAAAGAAAAAAGTTGTCTGAACCTCCATCAGGGTTAGAGTTTGTTTGGGGGACAATTATCCCTACCCATCTAAAATTAAACCTGTGGGGCGCCTGGGGGGCTCTGTCGGTTTAATGTCTGCTTTCGGCCCAGGTCATGATCCTGGGATCCTGGGATTGAGCCCCAAATCGGGCTCCCTGCTTTTCCCCCTCCCTCTGCCCCTCCCTCCTGCTTATGCACACACACACACACACTCTCTCTCTCTCTGTCAAATAAAGTCCTTTTAAAAAAATTAAATTAAACCTATGTGTCCAGATTGGTTTCTCTCCAGAAACACTCATCACATCTTTCAAGATATGCATTCTTCCACTACTGTATTTTTTAACTTGTTGTTAAAGAGCCTTGGCCCATCTCAACTTTGGGTTACACTAGAAAGCCCTCTTGCTTTAATCTGTGGCTAGATGGTGCCACACCCCACCACTGCTTCCCCATTGCTGTGGCCAAGAGATGGCCCCCCAGTCCCCCCCCCCGGAAGAGGGTTCCCATCACATTACAGTATGCTCCATGGGTGCCTGTATGGAAATGATACTCGGTTTCATCCTCAATTCTTAGATCTTAGATCAGTTCTTAGCCATTCATACATATGTATAGCTAGTATTTTATTTTTCATTTATGTTTAACAAAATTTCTTATAAATTCAAGATAGCCTCGGTTTGTTTCCTGCCTTCGTTACTTACTAGCTGTGTGATCTTAGACAAATCATTTCTGAGTCTCAGTCCCCTCGTCTGTAAAATGGAGACATTTATAGTACTAACCCTCACAGTGGTATTGGGAGATTAAATAAATTAATAAAAGTAAAGCATGTAGAACAGTGCCAGGCATAGAATAAGTAGATGACATTTGTTATACTGCAAATGTCCTTCTTCGTAACATTTCCTCTTTAACTTATGTTTATCTTTCATATTTTAATTAATGATATAGATCTTCCAAGTTCTTAGAGTATCATATGCACATGATTCATTCTTGTGCTTTTATCTTTTCCTCCGTAATCTCTCCCCACTTCTTGAGGCTCAGTACTTTTTTTTTATCATCTTTCTGGGCTCACCCTCAAGTCACTGGCTGCAGGAGGCCTCCCTGACCATATGTCTGGAGGTGAGGCGAGGTCCACCTATCATATATACCCTGGGTTTTGCACCAACACATTCAGGGAAAGTACAGATATTTGCTTTGTATCTCGATTCCCCTGTAGGACCATGGCTTCAGAAGGGCAGAGACCGTGCTGACCCTCTCGATGCTCTAGCTGTAGGGCCTAGCTTAGAGCATGGGCGTAACAGGTAATTAATACTTGTTTAATGAGAAAATGCAGATAGAGGAAATCGGACTTAAATGGATTACCAGACTCAGTCTGCATTTCTACAGAAACTCTAAGAACATAGATAATTTAGAACAATTTTGAAAGGAAAATAAATACCTAAGAAAAGGCTGTTTCCGTCTATATTGGGTCAGGTCCCATTTTAAATAACAGTTACTATTCTGAATGCTGGGATAGGTTATCAAGCCAATAATGTTAGTACTGCTCTCATGGTTTTAAATTTACTCTTGGAAACAAGCTTATTCAAGAAAAGCTTTGGGGGTTAAAAAACATAAACAAAACTAAATTTCCATGAATATATACACACACATATATATCTGTATAATATATAGATATTTTGTGAAACTCATTGAACTTTTCCTCGCTCCTTGAGTATTTATCAGACCCTATTTGGAATCTCCTTTCAATTAGAAAAAGGCTTCTGGCAACTTTATTCCTACTACAGTTGTTTCAAATAATTTTGTGTAGACACATGAAAAAATACATCACTTGTCATCGGGGAAATACAAATCATAACCACAATAAGATACCACCTTACACCAGTTAGAATGGCTAAAATCAAAAGACAGGAAACAACAAATGTTGGTGAGGATGCGGAGAAAGGGGAGCCCTCCTACACTGTTGGTGGGAATGCAAGCTGGTGCAGCTACTCTGGAAAACGGTATGGAGGCTCCTCAAGAAGTTAAAAATACAGCTACCCTATGACCCAGCAATTGCACTACCAGGTATTTACCCCAAAGATACAGATGTAGTGAAAAGAAGGAGCACATGCACCCCGATGTTCATAGCAGCAATGTCCACAATAAGCCAAACTGTGGAAGGAGCTGAGATGTCCTTCAACAGATGAATGAATAATGAAGATGTGGTTCATATACACAATGGAATATTACTCAGCCATCAGAAAGGATGAATACCTACCATTTACATCGACATGGTTGGAACTGGAGGGGATTATGCTAAGTGAAATAGGTCAATCAGAGAAAGACAATTATATGGTTTCACTCATCTGTGAAATATAAGAAATAGCGCAGAAGATCATAGGGGAAGGGAGGAAAAACTGGGAAGAAATCAGAGAGGGAGACAAATCACGAGAGACTCTTGACTCCGGGAAACAAACTGAGGGTTTCAGAAGGAGAGGTGGGGGGATGGGGTAACTGGGTGATGGGCATTAAGGATGGCATGTAATGAGACGAGCACTGGGTGTTACATGCAACTCATGAATCGTTGCACACCACATCGGAAACTAATGATGTACTACATGTCCACTAATTGAATTTAAATTTAAAAATAAATAAAACAATAAAATAAATTAGCTAAATATCCTTTAGCAATCTAATAACTAAACATTACTAGAAGCTTTAAAATTCACTCAACAGTTATTTTTTTAATGCCTGCTATTCTGCTGTATGCCCCAGTTCAGCCTATTTAACGGGTTTGTTGTTGTTGTTTCTCTGAATGTTTTAACCATATTAGGACAGTACAGCTTTCAAACACAGCTACATAATGGTTTATACACAGCGAGTGAAACAAATCCTTTGCACTAGAAACTCAAGTTTTAAAAAGGAAAATAAACCAAAATCTAAGTCATGGAAAAAACCTACCCAGCCCTGATAGCTGTAAATAATATCTTAAGCATCCCCAGCTGGGAAGCCTATATCCAGAAATTAATTCTCTTTATGCACATAGCAAGTGCCAGTTGGTTAGGAAGGAGCTCTGTCAATGAGTCCCTGGTCCCTGCCTCTCATAGCAGCTTCTGTCTTCTGTTTTGTGTTTCTGTTACCATGAAAGGTTGTGTTTCATTCACTCAGGTTGGTTAAGTCAATGATTTTTAATGCAATCGGAAAACAGAATCATACTAAATTTGAAACCCCGCATTATAGATTTCCTCTAAATAAACACGGTGAAATTTTCCTTTTGCAGGTGCAAGTATTGGCATTATGATGAGAACCTGCTCACTTCCAGTGTTGTCATCGTCTTCCATAACGAAGGATGGTCGACCCTCATGAGAACAGTCCACAGTGTAATTAAAAGGACTCCAAGGAAATATTTAGCAGAAATTGTGTTAATTGATGATTTCAGTAATAAAGGTAATAGCTATGGAAAATTGATATTTTGTCTATGAAGTAAGTTAATTATGAACAATTACAGAATGTAATCTTAAAATTAATTAGCCTTTAAAAATTAATAATTAGCATCCATTGATAGCATCTGTTACCAGCAAGTTGGCCCTGTGCCAAGCATTGCGTATGGATTATTTTGTTTAATCCTGACAGTAATCCTTGAGGCGGATGTTGTTATCTTTATTTTACACATGAGGCTCAGAGATGTTAAGTAACTTGCCGAACGCCACAGAGATTCTAGTTAACAGATGGATCCAAATCTACAGGCTCATAAATCTGTTTATTTAGCTACCATCGTACACTTTACCGATTTTCCGGGCCTTGGATTTTATAAAAATTTGGTTTCGGAGGTAATTTACTGAAAGACTGAAAAAGTGCAGTTGTGCGTATATTGCAATGCCACCGGATCCTCATGAGTGGTTGTCAAAGTGAGACCCGTATGCCTGTTTAATAGCCTGTATTTTGCATTATTTTGTTCCGTATTTGACTCAGTACATTGACAAAAGGAAATTGTATTTTATTTTTTATTCTTTGAAGGAGTCAGCTCTTACAGCATTTAGGGCGATATTGCTTAGTCTTGGTTCAGCTTGGCAAGAGAGGGATTGAGCAGTGGTTTTCCAGATAAGTGGGTTTTTTAAATTAACATTTTTTTTCTTTAAGTAGATCCATTATTGTAAGCGGAATGTATCTTCTTAATGGCATAAGTATTAGAAGATAGATAATGCTATAGTTCAGACCCCAAATCAGCATGCTAAGTAAAAAATGTAATTGTGCTGCAGAAACCCAGATCTGGATATTTCCTTACTCCTCTTCGCTTGTCGTAAAACTGAGTTGAATTCTTTGAAAATTGACCGAAGAGCTCAGGCTACTCGATAACAGCAGGATATTTGCTTTTTGGCAAATAAGTTTTGCAGAGAATTTTTGTGTACAAGTAGTGATAACTGCGGAATATATTCAGTGCGGACAACATGGGTAGCATGAAAATACCATTCAGAACACCTTTACAAAAGCTTTCTTCAAAACTTAATTTGTAACTCTTGCAGTCTAGATAAACCTCTGCTGTTTTGGCAAGGACATCACCAAAATCTTGATCTTGTATACACACGTTAGCACGGAGAAGAAATAGAAATATGACCGATTTCCTTTCCCCCTCATTTGTGTACAACTAATCACTTTTTCAACTAATCACTTTTAATTACACTAGAGAATGTAAACTTTAAACTTTTTAGTCCTATCAAATGCCCTTTCATTTAGACATCTTATCTTGGTGGCAGTTTTCTATGACAGGAGTGTTTTCATTAAGAAACACATTTGTTGAGACACATTCCTGTCTCAAGCTAAATATTTGAAAATACGTTTTAAAGTAATACTGTTGGTACCAACAATATTTTAGATTTAGGAAAACCTACATTTACAAAAATAACTGAGAAATCTCATGTAAGTGATTATGCTGCTTTTAAGAAGCCCTATGTTTTTTATTTTATTTTATTTATTTCATTTCATTTCATTTCATTTATTTTGAAAGAGAGAGAGGGAGAAGCAGGCTGCCTGCTGAGCAGAGAGCCCCATGTGGGGCTCGATCCCAGGACCCTGAGACCATGACTTGAGCCAAAGGCAGAGGCTTTAACCCATTGAGCCACGTAGGCATCCCAGAGGCCCTACGTTATTAATACAAGTAGAAGCTTAGAATATGCTTAAAAAAAAAAAGTGAAGAAACACTAAAGTATGTTTCCCATCCTAAAATAACTGCTTGGCTTCAGAAAAGGAGCACAAAATTTTTGATTTCAGTTTTTTATCCATTTTACTTTAATTTGTTGGTGATCAGCGTTTCTGTTGTTACAAACCTCTAATATTCAGCCTCTTATAACACATTTTAATAGCAATCAAGTGCAGAGCCCACTTAGCTTACAGAGTACAGAGAAGCATTTGTTGGGGTTACTCTTGAATGGAGCTACAGAAGGCCTTTAACTTTCCCAGTTTCAAAACAACCTTAAAATTCGTCAGTCCTGGCCTGCGTGTCGAAACTTGGTTTGTTCTTTCCCCGAGGTATTCAGAAAATAAAATTTTGAATTATAATTTTTCTTTTAATGACAAAATACTAAGATAATACCTTGCAAAGGAGCTAGCTGCTCATACTATCTGGGTTTCTGGAAAATAGTGTCCTCTCTAAACAAGGTGAAGGACCTTAAATAGAGCACACTCCTGCATGCGTGTAAGTCAGCCATCTTGAGGCTAAGTGGGGCCGAGCTCAGATGGGCTCCACGCTCTCAGTGGCTTGTAACCACAAGGGGCTATATCATTCTCCCACTCATACTGCGTGTTTTCTGTGGGTCTGCCCCAGCTCTGCCCCACATGTCCACTGCGTGGCGGCCCGATCTCAGACATTTCATGCCTTGTGCAGGAGAAGAGCTAATGGTGAAGCACTGGTGGGATTGTGACACTTGGGCTCACAAGTGCCTCGCATCATTTTGTCCCCGTCTCACTGACTGTGGCGAGGCACATGGTCTGGCCTGCCCTCAGTGGGTTGGAGAGAAAAATAGTCCGTAAGAAGAGGTGAATCTTTTGAACATTCTTAGAGTCTCCCACAGCGCAGGATCCCAAAGAAGCCAGAAGTCGTTCGATTGACCAACTGATCTGTTGGACCATGTGAATTAAGAAAATAGGCCACCAGCTCATTTCTGCCCATAGCGGTTTATTTTAGATTTATATAGATTGCATAGCCAAAAGAGCACCAAAATGCTATTCAGAAAGGCTATTTAAAAATAATTTAGGATTGGGGCACCTGGGTGGCTCAGTCGGTTGAGCGTCTGACTCATGATCTCAGGGTTGTGAGATCAAGCCCCATGTCGGGCTCCCCATCAGTGGGGAGTCTGCTTGAGATTCTCTCTCTTCTTCTCCCTCTGCCCCTCCCCCTGCTCTCTCTCTCTCTCTCTCTCTCTCTCTCTCTCTCTCTCAAATAAGTACAATTTTTAAAAAAGTAGTTTAGGATTGTTACTGAGCTGAAAAAAATAAGAAGGTAAGATTTAAAAACAAAACAAAACAAAAATCACTTAAATTGAAGAGAAAAGTACCTAGATTTCTCTGGGAAAAAAATATAATTCAGCATGAGAATTTTATTTGTAATATTCATTAAAACTGGATGCCAAAATAGAAAAAGGTAGATTTTTTTTTCTTCTCAATTCCAAATACCCGTACATAGGTGTATTTCTAGTTATAAGCTCCCTAAAAATGAGTCATGTATTAAGCGTATAGCCTGATTTGACCACTTAAGCACTAGCACATCACAAAATAGAGCTTCCAGGGCACCTGGGTGGCACAGTCGGTTAAGCTTTCAACTCTTGGTTTTGGCTCAGGTATGATCTTGGGATTGAGCCCCATGTTGGGCTCTGTACTCAGGGCAGAGTCTACCTAAGTTTCCCTCATCTCCCCCTTCCCCTTCCCTCCCCCCCCTCATTCAGTCATTCTCAAATAAATCTTTTAAAATAAATAAATGAATAAATCTTCTTTGTTGTTGTTTATGTATTCATGGTCCAAAATTTTAAACAACTTAAAAATAATGTTTGTGTCCCCAAGAAACATCTTTAGAGATCCAAGAGCTAGTTGTGGCTGTGATGGGCTAATTTCAAGGGCTCAAAGTGAGACAAATAAAAACTACTCTCTAGCACCTGGGAAACCAAGGTGGAAACTTTGGCAAATGTGTCTTGTTTTTCTAACAGTTTCCTCCATCAGATTACAAATATATACATGTATGTTTATTCATTATATATAAATATTACATTTAAATATTGACATATGCATATATATTTTACAAATATACATATATATATACATGCACACACATATACATACATACACTTGTTGATACCCAAAATACAGAGAAAATTGTATCCTTTGATTATTATTTGCCAACTTGATGGGAACCATATTTATAACACCAAGACTGCAACCTTGAACGCTGATCATAGCCAGAGGAAGATGGCCCAGAAACAAATGTTAACCTATACCTTGTGTAGATGCCAATAAAGTCACATAATGTTACTTACAGTCAGTGTATCTTTAGAAATCTGGAGCTGTTTTCTTCTGCCAAAGCAAACAAAATGTTTGCCTTAAGGCTTTTAGATATGACATTAAATATGTGAATTTTTTAAAAAACAGTTTCCAAATGTCAGCTAGCCTACTCATCATATATTTAATGTTTGGGGAGATCTTTGATAACTCTCAGGCTGACCAGTTCTCTGTAGGCGTATTAAGCTCAAAAATGACTCAAATAATGTACACTCCCTGACTTTTCCCCATTCAGTCTGTTTCAAATCGACTGCCCAAAGGGCCTGTTTGCCCATTCCTGTTTCATGAGAAAAATAATGGTCTAACTGGTTTGTAGACATAACTATAATTCGTAATGTTGATTGCATTTTTTTATTCGTAGAACACTTAAAAGGAAAACTAGATGACTATATTAAGCTGTGGAATGGCTTAGTGAAGGTATTTCGAAATGAGAGAAGAGAAGGTTTGATTCAAGCACGAAGTATTGGTGCCCAGAAGGCCAAACTTGGACAGGTAGGAAACATCGGATATTTACCATGTTGGCATCTGAGATTTGGTGACTCAATAATCATGTATGTTTTTAACTACCCTTCAGATGTTTTGTTGTTTTTTTAATCGAAAGGAAAATGCTGGCTTGATTAAACAGATAACTCGTATGTCAGAATGGACTCTCATGCTGATTTATATTGGCATCTGATTCTAAATCATGTGTGATATACGATGTGCCATCTACGAGGAGTGTTCTTTCACTCTGCCTCTTTTCTTTAAGGTTTTGATATACCTCGATGCCCACTGCGAGGTGGCCGTTAACTGGTATGCACCACTTGTAGCTCCCATTTCCAAGGACAGGTAACATTACCTTGCTTTCTTAGCTTTCCGGGGGGTGGGGGAAGTAAACCTCGTTGTAGAAGGACCGGTAATCTCCTCATTCTTCTGATTCCAGTTCCACTCAGTGCCTCAAGCCCTGTGTTTTAAGTGTGATCCTTCAGCTCGTTGTTTTCAGGGGTGGGGGGTGGGGGGTGGGGGGTGGGCAGGCTGATCCCTGGGGCTGATTCAGACGCAGGCAGTCGGGCCCTTGGGATGAGCCAAGGGGGTCTCACTCAAGAATGGTCTTGTGGTCGAGTTATTGACCAGACATCCTCTAGCTCCAGAAGCTTTCTCAAAGAGGGACGTTAATTGTCCCCTCTACCCTCTGGTAACTGTTCTAAAGAACTGAAGGTGCCCGTTCTGGAATTATACCTATTGGTTTTTTATGCCCTTTTGAATTACTACCTCAGACCAGCTGTGACACGTGTCGAGGCTTCAGGTTCCTATAGACACTTGAAGGTTTAGAAAGAGACAGCTGTTCCATGGAACTGTGTCAGTCGCCATTACATCTACAGAAATGTCTGAACAACAGAAGGCAGCATCAGTCTCCTAGTTCCAGAAGCCTTTCCTGCTTTCAGTCCAGAGTTCTGACTATTTCGGAATCGAGGGGGGAAAAAACATGTCCCTGTGGTGAATAATATGAGTCCAAGGACGAACTTTGGGGGATTTAAGCGTCAGAGGATTTAGCGCGAAGGCCTATCATAAACATTTTTCACACGCTGATTTAATCCTCATGGCAGCCCTGCAAGGTAGATATTATTAGCTCCACGGTACTGAAGAAGATATTAAAGCCTAGAGAAATTAATTGATTTGCCCTGATTCAAACAGCTAAAAAACTATCAAACCGAGATCTCTCTCGGACACTGTATTTATTTAGAAATCTAAGAATCACGAGAAATGAAGAAAGAACACACCTTCCCTTCTCCAGGTAAAAACTAGCAGACTCCAGGCGCAGTGAGGAAGTGGTTTTCCGCAGGGTCCATGGCAATCCCACGGTGACCTCCGCCCCCACTGTCCCCTGGGAATCCAGGGTCTGCAGAGAACAAAGCACCTGCCTCAGTCCACTTCCCCCACTTCAGAATTCTAAGCCCTGGAGGTTTTCCTCTTCTCTTTGGCTTCTAAACCTCTAAAAGCACCTTTACATTGTTATGAAAAGCTGCAATCTCTATTTCAGGAAATGCATTTTAAAATCCTGTCTGACCAAGATGACCATTAAAACAAGCTGGGTGCCAAGTTATCTTTGCAGAGTTGATCCTACACCTAACTGGTCATATAGGACTAGCATTTTATGAAGCCCAAATACGAGGTATTTTTTGCTTTGAGTTCTCAGGCCACTACTTAAATTCGTCAGCAGATTTTGAGGGATTATTTGTTTCTCTTTTTTAAAAGAAGCAGGAATACAATACGCTACTTTTTTTTTTCCTATGACAGCTGTGTATCGCAATTAAAGGAGCAAGAAAAGATCCTGATCCAGTAAAGGAACAGAAACACATTTTCATAAAAGCTTTTTCCAAAGGAATACAAAGAGTTGGGAGAACCACTAAGAATATAGTGGGTATTATTTCTATACACACAGGTACTCGCTCACACACGGTCACATTCACATTCACCCTCACTTTCATACTCATAACAGAGGAATAAGGAGGGAAAATAACAGGCAGGAAAATCTTATAAATAATGCAAAAATTACCAAGAGAAAATTGCCTGTAGCACCAAAGTAAAAATGAGAAAGCGCTATCAAGTTCAAAGACATGGCTCTTTGTCCCTGACATTTGTCTGTAAGCCAAGGGAACAGTCTCCTGCGTCTTTCCCTCACAAAAAAAAGGGTACCTTGACTTTTAAAGACATTCATTTACTCCAGTTTCCCATTAGGTACTAAAGTACCCTAATGAAAAAAAAAATTATAAAAAAAGAGAAAAAGATAATATAGTTAGGCATGCTAAACTAGTCAGTTTTGGGTTCTTAAATGCTTTTTCATTTTCTGTAAATGTTTCAGAACTACATGTACTGTGCCTCTAATAGATTACATAGATGGGAATGATTATTCCATTGAACCGCAGCAAGGTGGGGATGAAGATGGTTTTGCCAGAGGGGCCTGGGACTGGAGTTTACTCTGGAAACGTATCCCTCTAAGCCACAAGGAAAAGGCCAAAAGAAAACATAAAACTGAACCTTATCGGTAAAGATTGCTACTTTATTTTCTTATGTGGAACATCTATCTAAGTACTTTTTTTTTTCCTTCCCCATGTACTTGTATACATATGTGGGTCCACACATACCCTTGCATTTCATCTTTGCTGCATCATCACAATACAGAACCATTTGCACTGTGCCGATTATAGATGTCATAAATGGCAACACATATGAAATTATACCCCAAGGGGGTGGTGACGAAGATGGGTATGCCCGAGGAGCATGGGATTGGAGTATGCTCTGGAAACGGGTGCCTCTGACCCCTCGAGAGAAGAGAATGAGAAAGACAAAAACTGAACCATATCGGTAATCACTAAATCACTTACATGTTTTTCTTTTCTCCAGTTGCTGCTAACATATTAACCTCTTGCTAAGCTAAAAAAAATTGTTACTAGGACTGTCGCAGATTCTGTGAGAGTTTTTTTTCCCCTTGCGTTGTTTCCGAGGCTTGAATTCACATTTGCTTCTTTGTCACTGTTTTTTCCCTAAATGCAAGCTTCATCTTGGGGGGACTGGGGGTGGGGTTATATGGCATTGGTTTCAAATACAAGTGAGAAAAAAATCTTTGCCCTCCTGTCCTTAGTAGACTAGACGTCAAATTTTAGTCTTTTGTCCATAATTTCCTTCTGTAAATTTAAAATGCATAAATTCTTTCCAATCCAAGTTTTATGTCCACTTTGATCCCTTAGCTGTAGTGTTAATGATGAAAGGCAAATAGCAAGAGAATTCTTGTCTTTTTCTTCTTTTTGTTTTGTGTGCTAACTCATAAATACTACTTTTGGTACCGGGTTAAGTCTGGTGCATAAAAATACATGACTTTGGAAAATATTACATAGAACCCTTTATTACTTTTTACTTTTTTTTTCTTTTATTACTTTTTTCTCCGAAGAACATTTAATTAAAGGGAAACTTTATTCCAAAATCAGCTTTTGTCCCTTCTTTTGGGACAAATAGAAGAGTTTATGCTGCTCTACTCTTTTGGTCGTTTAGCTGAAACATTTCACTGCCTTTCAAGAGTGACTCCAAATGAAACTTTTTTGACTTATTTTAGTATAGCTTCTAAATGTGTCTAATTTTTTCTGATCTTATGGTTCTGCTTTTGATCTCTCTCTCCTTGTTTTACTGCTGATAATGTTAGAACCCTGTTTGGGGCGGGTGTTTCCAATGTCACGCAAATGCTGGAGGGACCTGGGTGGGTCATGATTTCAAAATACTGAGATGGCAAACATAAGGAAATTATAAAATTTTAAGCTTCGACACTTTCCAAATTTCCCTTTGAAGTTCTTTTTTGGAACAGTCCAGGAATGTACTGCTTACCTACTTGATTTGACGAGAACTTCTGGGTGTACCAAATAAAGGGTAATGATTATATTTCTGCCAATTCCATGGGTTTGGCTAGTAAAGGAATTTTTTTAAGTGGGCTAGAAAAATTTATGGGGGTTTTCCTTTAAATAACTCACCAGTTTTCATATTAAGACGCATCTTAAAATATACACTGAGATAAACAGGAATACATTTAAAGATCAAAAAGGCCTGGTTACAAGAGAGTAATTTTAATTGAGCGTTAAATATATGTGCCGTGAAAACAACCAAGAATGTAATAGTTCTGCTTACCAAGTCAGGCAGCATACCGTAAGAAGACGAGGCATAAGAAAATGGCTTCACTTGATGTGATTTCCTTTAATATTGAAAGTATTACTTGATTGGTATTTAATGAGCACTTATTATGTGCCAGGCATTGTTTCCTGGGGATCAGTTTTTCAAAGATATGTTTTCTCGTGGCACTTAAAATATAATGGGTGAGACAGAAATTAAACAGGTCACTATACGAATAACTCTGGAACAGCAACTGCGGAAAGTGGTACGGAGACAAAACCACAGGGTACGTGGAGCTTAGCGGGGAGAGAACCTAATCCAGCCGGGAGGAGCCCAAGCGGCATCCCTGACCTTTAGAGTGTCCTTCAGGCTGAGACCTGAAAGGCCAGGAGTGAGTCCTGTGGACAGGGAGGAAGAACATTTCAGGAGAGCGAACAGCCTGGGTGAAACCCTGAGAGAGAAGAGCATTTGTCATGTTGGAGGTATTAGCAGAGCAGTGAAGATCTTGAGCGGAGGAAGCTGGCTGAGCGGGGAGAGTGGGGAGAGAGGCTGGCATCCCCCGGGGCCCACATCGAGTCCACTCTGCCTGCCGTGAGATTCCCTGTGGATGGGGGCAGAAGAGACAGAGAGAGACAGTGGAAGAAGAGACAGAGTGTCACCATAGCAGTGTAAGTGACAGGAGCTTGGTCTGGGATGGAAGCAGCAGTGACAAGATCCAGATACGTTTTCAAGGTGGAATCAGTAGGAATTAGTGACAAACTGAATATTAGGTGTGATGATGAAGAAGGTTCTGAGATGGGGGAGTCTACGTAGGAATCATGACACATTAGTCATTCATTGTGGGGGAGGGGTGGGCAACAGGATGAAAATTATTTCCTCTAGAGATGTGAGTGGCTTGTCCCCAGAAAGGACCCAATTCCAGATTCCATTCAGGAAGCCCCACAGATCACCCCTTTGCATTTCTACCTCCCGACACAGTAAATAGCTAATGTCTAATTCTCCTGTGTCGTTTCTGTGCTACATTTGCAAACTCTGAATGAACTGTGACTGTTCAGCCATGATTTACACCCTTATTTGGCATGCCCCTGAGCTATAAAATTAAAAAAATGACAGACTGCTTCCATGGTCTATGGCTTCGCTTATCCTAGAATGACTCATAAATCATTGTAGGAGCTGTTAGCAGACCACGGCTGTATGGCTCAGTATTTTTAGGAGTGAAAAAGAAAATTCTATCTTAACTAACTCTTACGGCTTAATTTTCAAACCAATAAAGGAACTATGGCGCCCTCTCATGGCAAAATGGTGCAGTGCTCTACTTTGTAATGAACTGCATATTGGATTTCAGATAGAAATCAGAGTAAATTCATTAAAGAATTATAAACAGATTGTTTTGTGAAGGCTTTGTAATTTCTTAATGTTTGGCCATCGGTTTTGTCTCTTCTGTGCATTATTTAGATTGTGTTCCAAACAGGCTGTTGTCTGTTGGGGAAGGGGTATGGGGGTTTTTCTTTAATAGTTATTGCAGTGTTTCTTCGCTTAGGTCCCCTGCAATGGCTGGTGGATTATTTGCCATTGAAAGAGACTTCTTCTTTGAACTGGGTCTGTATGATCCAGGCCTCCAGATCTGGGGTGGTGAAAACTTTGAGATCTCATACAAGGTAACGTTTTATTTAAACAAAATGCAGTTTTCTAAGTAGTTACTGACTTTTGTGATTTTCAGATAAGGCTGGTTCCTTTGGGGGAAAAAACTGTTTAATGCATTTCTCTA
This sequence comes from Nasua narica, assembly GCA_028533885.1. Taxonomy (NCBI): domain Eukaryota; kingdom Metazoa; phylum Chordata; class Mammalia; order Carnivora; family Procyonidae; genus Nasua; species Nasua narica. The sequence continues at coordinate 129,130,860 of CM052800.1, forward strand.
AATTATAAAGAATGACTAACAAAAATGCATGCCTTTGGGGAAAAATAGGGCAAAATGCAAACTCCCGACTTCTTACATATTTACATGGCTCATCTCAACACTGAAGCCAGGAAACTTCAAAAATGAAAATTCCAGAGCACCTGGTAGCTTGGTCAGTCAAGCATCCGACTCTTGGTTTCGGCCTAGGTCACAATCTCGGAATCCTGGGATTGAGCTCCCTGTCAGGATCTGCAGGATCCAGTGGGGAGTCAGCTTGAGGATTCTCTCTCCCTCTCCCTCTACCCCTCCCCCTGCACGCGCTCACTCGTGCGCGCGCACACACACACTCCCTCCTTCTCTCTTTCTCTGAAATAAATAAACCTTACAAGAAAAGAAAGAAAATACCTCCTCTTCCCACTCCCCACCTTATCCTTCAGGCTTTCTGTGCTTTGAAGCCTTTTGTTATAAAAGCCCTTTGGGGGGGGGGGCGCCTGGGTGGCTCAGTTGATTGAGCAACTGGCTTCCGCTCAGGTCATGATCCTTGAGTTGGGGGATCGAGTCCGATATCGGGCTCTCAACTCCATGGGGAGTCTGCTTCTCCTTCTAACCTTCTCTCCTCTCATGCTTTCTCTCACTTTCTCTGTCTCTCAAATAAATAAATAAAATCTTTAAAAAAAAAAAAAGCCCTTTAGGGAATCTGCATGTGTGGGGGCCCATTTGACCATCCACTGACACAGTTGCCCTTTATCACTCTAGGACGTGACGATTCAGGACAGAAACAGACCCCAGCCATGACTGTGCATCCTCAGACTGACACCGGAGCTGCCTTCCTGCAGCACCCAACGTGTTGTTGAGGCAGACCTCGGACTATAATACCGTCCATGCTCCCACCCTGCCCTCCCACTGTCCACAAGAAAGAGAACTGTATCACAGTCGGAGTTAAAACAGATATTTGTCTCTCGTCTTAAATGTCCAGAGACAAAAGAATAATGCAGTCCCTGCTCTCAAGGAAGTTAGAGTTCCTAAGAAGAGACTAGAATTAAATTCATAATACGATAAGAAGGTAGATGGCATTCAGTTGCTGTGATTAAGAAACAACATCATCCTGGAGGGAAGATTGGAGGCAGACTAGAAAGGTGGGCGTGATCTCAACAGGCAGAGGTAAAGGGGGGCGGGGGGGGAAGGGAACCTCAGAGCAGGTAGATTGGGTTAAAAGGTACAAAGATGGGAACATGAGGAATGCGTTCAGGAAACCGTGAGGAGCACAGTTCAGCAGAATCTGACGGCCTGAGTAAGAAAGACATCCAAGAAGGGGAAGTGGTCACGAACGTTAGGATTATGTAGAGGAGGCACTCTGGTGCCTAGCCAAGAGATTTTTACTGAATTTGATAAGCCAGGGGCAACCTACTGAAGATACTAAGCAAGGGAATAACATGACCCAAAGCTGCCCTTCAACTAGAATAATCTTACTATACATAAGGATAGCATTGAGCTGAGAGAAGCAGGAGGTGAAGAAGCGAGTTTGGAGGTTATTGTAATAATCGCCCAGGTGGGAAATCCATTAGCTGTGGAAACAGCAGGTGATACCAGGAATGAAGAATCTGGGTGAATTTGCAAGGTTACACTGGGCAAAGGGTGTTTAAAACTACAAGTACACGAGGGGCCCTGAGGAGGGGAATATTACTGCATTCCCTACTGCCTTGTTTGTTACCATAGGAGTTTGAGAAACACGTTATTTTAGGATTTGTTTCGTTTATGATTTCCCCACGGACACCTTATCTAATTTAGATGTTGCATTTACATTTGTAAGACAAATTTTCAAATATAATTTATTTTGATATTTGAAACAACTTCCACATGTGTTTTTCCCCGATAGATATGGCAGTGTGGCGGCAAATTACTGTTTGTCCCCTGCTCTCGCGTTGGACACATCTACCGTCTCGAGGGCTGGCAAGGGAACCCTCCACCCATTTATGTCGGGTCCTCTCCAACTCTGAAGGTGAGTCTTTGGATAAAAGGAGAGGAGCCTGGGGAGCTCTGTGCACATGCGCCCCATTGATAGACCACATGTTGTGGTCACTTCAATGGCTGCTCGCTGAGTGCGATAAATCTTTGAAGCAGTCAACGCTGGTTGTCCTTTTTAACTTAAGCTGGACTTATGCATGAAACACGTTATCATTTTTGTTTTGTTTTCTTTTTATTTGAAGTAGAGTTGACACAGAGTATTATATATGCTATATTACTTACAGGTGTGCACTGGTATTCAACACGTATATACATTGTGAAGTGATCACCACAGTAAATCTTCCTACCATCCGTCACCATTGAAGTTGTTACAGTATTATTAACTCCGTTCCCCATGCCGTGCATTCCCCTCACCCTGTGTCACCCATCTGCCCACCCCTCTCCCCTCTGGCAACGCATCTGTGAACCTGTTTCTGCTTTGCTTTGTTTGCTTTTTTGTTTGTTTTGTCTTTTAGATTCCACACAGAAGTGAAATCATATGGTATTTGTCTTTCGCTGCCATACTCATTTCACTTACTATAATACCAGCCATGTCGTCCATCTGGGTCCATCCGTGTTCTAACAAATGGCCAGATTTCATTCTTTTTTTATGGCTGAGTAAAATTCCATTGTGTGTGTGTGATTGCGTGTGAACGTGTATGTATCTATATACCCCACATCTTCTTTATCTATCAGTATTATCAATAGATCCTTCAGTTGCTTCCATAGCTTGGCTATTGTAATTGTAAATTGTATTATAAATAATGCTGCAATGAACATAGGAGCACATATATCTTCTTCAATTAGTGTTTTGGTACTCTTTGGATATACTCAGAAGTAGGATTGCTAGGTTGTAGGGTAGTTCTGTTTTTAATTTTTTGAGGAATCTCCGTACTGTTTTGCATAGTGGCCACACCAATTTGCATTTTCAAAAGCAGCACACAAGGGTCCCCTTTTCTTCATATCGTCACCAACACTTGTTATTTCTTGTCATTTTAACAATAACCATTCTGACAGGTAGGAGGTGATAACCTCCTTGTGGTTCTGATTTGTGCTTCGCTGATGATTAGTGAGGTTAAGTAGCTATTCATGTGTCTGTTGGCCACGTGTCTCTCTTCTTTGGAGAAATGTCTAGTCAGGTCATCTGCCCATTTTTTAATTGTTTTTTTGCTTTTTGATATTGAGTCATGTGAGTTCTTTATTATTTTGGATATTAACCCCTGTTTGGTTGGCTCATTTGCAAATACCCTCCCATTCAGGAGGATGTCTTTTCATTTTATTGATGGTTTCCTTCACTATACAAAAGCTTTTTCGTTTGATGTAGTCTCATTCATTTATTTTTCTTCTCTTACACTTGCCTGGCGAGATAGATCCAAAAAAATGTTGTCCAAGAGCTTACTTCCTATGTTTTCTTAGGAGTTTTATGGTTTCAGGTCTTATATTTAAGTCTTTAGTCCATTTTGAGTTTATTTTGTATATGGTATAAGAAAGTGGGTCCAGTTTCATTCTTTTGCAAGAGATTGTCCAGAGGAAACTGTCTTTTCCCCTTTGCCTCATTTGTCAAAGATTAATTGACCATATAAGCATGGGTGTATTTCTAGACTCTCTATTCTGTTCTATTGAGGTATATATCTCTTTTTGTACCAGTACCATACTGTTTTGATTACATGACTTTGTGGTATAATATGAAATCAGGGAGCATGTTACCTCCAGGTTTGTTCTTCTTTCTCAAGATTGCTTTGGCTTTTCAGGGTCCTTTGTGGTTCCACACAAATTTTAGGATTATTTGTTCTTGTTCTATGAAAAATACTATTAGTATTTTGATAGAAGTTGCACTGAATCTGTAAATTGCTTTGGGTAGTATGGACATTTTAATAATATTGATTCTTCCTGATTCATGAGTGTGGTGTTTCTTTCCATTTGTGTGTGTGTTATCTTCAATTTCATCAGTGTCTTATAGTTTTTGGAGTATGGGTCTTTCACCTCCTTAGTTAAATTTATTTCTAGATTTTTTTGATGCAATTGTAAAGAGATTGTTTTCTTAATTTCTTTTTCTGATAGTTCTTTATTAGTATATAGAAATGCAATGGACCTTATGTGCTATGGCAAATACTGTGAAATGTGTAAGCCTGATGATTCACAGACATGTACCCTGGGGCAAATAATACATTATATGTTAATAAAAAATTAAAAAAAAAAAGAAATGCAATGGACTTATGTATATTAATTTTGTATCCTACAACTTTACTGAATTCATTTGTTAGTTCTAATAGCTTTTTGGCAGAGTCTTTAGGGTTTCCCATGTAAGTGTCATGTCATCTGCAAATAGTGACCGTTTTACTTCTTCCTTCCCAATTTGGATGCTTTTTATTTCTCTTCTTGTCTGATTGCCATGGCTAGGACTTCCAACACTAAGTTGAATAAAAGTGGCAAGAGTGGGCATCCTTGTCCCAGATCTTAGATGGAAATCTTTTGGCTTTTCATCATTGAGTATGATGTTAGCTTATGGGCTTTTCATACATAGCCTCCATTATGTGGAAGTACATTCCATCTATATTCACTTTGTTGAGAATTTTTATCATAAATGGATGTTGGCTTTTATCAAATGCTTTTTCTGCATCCATTGAGAAAGTTACATGATTTTTGTCATTCTTTTTATTAAAGTGGTGTATCACGTTGACCGATTTGTAGGCATTGAACCATCCTTGCATCCCTGGAATAATCCCATTTGATCCATGGTGTATAATCCTTTCTGTGTATTGTTGAATTCAGCTTGCTGATATTCTGTTGAAGATTTTTGCATCTGTGTTTATCAGGGATCTTATTATTTTTTAAGATTATTCTTTCTATCCCATTCTGATTAAGATTTCTATATTGAATGTTCTCCATGAGAAGGCATCTCAGAAAAATTAAAAAAAAAAATACTTCTACTCTGTAGGAAAGTAGTTGAAAGGAAAATGTCAGCTTCTACTATTTTCACATGAATAAAATATTATTTTTGTTTTGTTCTAAGAAAATTAATCCTATTAGGAATTTGTGCAGTAAACAAAATCAAATTTTTGAATGATGCTTGCAAAAGATAAATATCTTTTGTCCCTCAAACCAGGAATAAAGCAGAAAAGCTTCACACAGAGGCCAAATGCCCCAGTGCTAAGAAGATGAAGTCCTCTCTTCTTGACTGAGAAACTTTGAAGTTTCTCTAGTTGGGCTGCTTTCATAAATTCTAAGTGCATAGGAATCTGATTCCATTCATTTTCTGGAGCCCTTGAACCAAGTCAAAAGCAGGAAGAAGTTTATTGTTGGCTGCAGTTGCAACTTGGAACAGTTCCTTAAAGGGAAGTAGATAGTGGAAGCAGAGATGGAAAGGTCTTAGGAATGAACACAGCTTTCTAACTAGTCAAATTATCATAGAAATGGCCAAATGGAACTCCAGCTACCAGAGGAGATGAGATTAAAATATCTGCGATAAAACAAAGGGCCCCAAATTAACACCAGGCCTGACTGGCATTGCAGGAAAAGAACCTGCCCTTGGAGTTGGACCCATAATCACAAAGAATTAGTGGAAAGTCACATTGATTCATGAAGGCCTGTGCTACAAAGAAAAGGAAAAGCGATGAGAGGGAAATCTTTATCCGCTCTAAAAATAAACTGTACATATCAGAAAATTGACCCAATAAATGTAACATCCAGTTTACACTCTGTGAGTGCGTAGAGTGTGCCGGGTACGTTTTCCCCCCTCCATCCACTTCAGCCACAGTGTGCCAGTGGCTTACGTCTGTTTATCCAGCTCTTCTGTCATCTCTGAGAGGCCGACTTTGATAGGCAATTGTCTTCTAGAATTATCTTCTTAGATGACCCTCAGGCGTTTCAAACTCAGTGTAGTCAAAGCTGAACATTTGAACTTTTTCGCAAAAGCAATTCATTTTCCTGTATCCTCTGTTTGCCTGTGGATGAAACTTTGGTGGGGGGGAATGTTAGGGTAGTCTTCCTCCCTTTGCGCCCATCTTACTGAGCCCTGAAGATTCTACCTCAAACATCTCTCTGAAATCCATTCCTTTCTATGCTTTGCGAAGGTCCTCGAATCCCATGGATATTAAATAGCCTCCTACTTGGCTCTCCGCTGTCAGCTGCGACCCCCTTCAGTCCATCTCCCACTCAGCACCAGTGTTATTCCCCTGAAACTTAAATCTGATGTCTGTACCTGCTTAAAGCTCTTTGATGGCTCTCAGCTAAAGGATAAAATTCAAAGTCCTTAAAAAAGAATAATAATAATAGTAGCTAACACTTTTTGAGTGCTCAGTCTATACCAGACACTAAATGCTTTTTAATTTTCACAAAACACAACAAATGTGGAAAACTACTTGCAGGACTCCAAAGGCACCGTGATAAGTCACACTTCTTTGGGGTTTCTCTTTGCCCTGAATACCATTCCCACATAATGAACCATTCCTTTGAGGCCGAGCTGTCCTGTGCCCCTCCATGCTGCCCCTCTGGCCTTCTCCTTCCCAAACAACGAAATGCCCCTTCTCTGTGTTGCTGTAACCGTATGCATGTGCACTGAATTCTTCCCATGCCTTCGTATCTAGGAGACATGGGCTGTGTCCAATTTTGGGTGACTTCGCAAAAGTTAAAACAATTTAGCAATTACATTATGTGTTCGATTATGATACTACTGCATACAACTTTCTTGGAACCCAGGGGCTTTTGCAAAGTACGCCTGTATTCACCCTTTGGTAGTCATAGCGTGGGACAATCTTAATCTGAACACAAGGTGTTTTCTTTTTTTTTTTAATTTAAATTCAATTAGCCAACGTCAAGGACGTCATTAGTTTCCGATGCACAAGGTGTTTGCTACTCCTGATGTAAAATAGGGCCCAGCAATGATGGCCTTTAGACCGGATCCAGCCCTTTCCAGTAAATAAAGTGAACGCGGAGCACCAGCACACCCATCTGTCTGCATGTTGTGTGAACTACCTTCTCATGACCACAGAAGAGCTCAGTAGTTGCTACGGGGACTGTGTGGCCCACTGTTGCCAAAGATCCTTACTCTCTGGCCTTTATTATGGAGAAAATTTGCCGGTGAACAATGTAGGAGACCAGGGACTAGATCGAGTGTGTATTCCGTCTGCCATAATATTCATGCCCACGTGCATTCATTCCGTTAAGCCTTATATTTAGGTCTTTGTCAATTAGCACTACGTCAGCTTATTTCATTGCTCCTTAATTGCTTTTCCTGCAAGTGCATCCACTGGGGAAACTCTCTGGTTAACTCTGGGTGTTAGCAAAATGGTTCTATTATAGTCGTACCATGACCCAAAAAAGCCACTTGCAAAAAAATGTGTTTTATTCAACACAGCTATTGTTTTTTGTGATGGTTTCTGAAATGAGCCTTTTCCCTACACATGCTAGTAGTGTAGTTCTAATAGAGATTATTCTGGGTGGAGGAGCATCTGTGTTCAGACAGCCTCTCCTAAACCCTCTCTGAGCTTCACCTTCTTCCTCTAGAAGGTGGATAGATCGTCCAGTCTTAGAATATACAATTTTTACAGCTTGATGATGTCAGATTCTGTGTCTGTCACTTATTAATTGAACATGCATGACACTTTATCCTTAGCAACTGATATATTTGGGTCATTAGCTCACTTGCATTTGTTTAATTAAGTATCAGGTCCTATCAAAATGAGTTTGTCATATGTTGGTCATATTCCATGTACTTAAGATGACTGTTTATGGCATTGCAGATATTTTTCTTTTTTGTAATGGTGTCTTCTTTTTCACAGAATTATGTTAGAGTTGTAGAGGTTTGGTGGGATGAATACAAAGACTACTTCTATGCTAGTCGTCCTGAATCGAAGGCATTACCATATGGAGATATATCTGAGCTGAAGAAATTTCGAGAAGATCACAACTGCAAAAGTTTCAAATGGTTCATGGAAGAAATAGCTTATGACATAACTTCACACTACCCTTTGCCACCCAAAAATGTCGAATGGGGAGAAGTAAGTACCGGCGGGTATTCAGATCTTAAGAGTTTGGAGACTGAGTTTGGGTGAAGGCAGAGGGAGATAGAAATTTGTGAGTGAAAGAGAAGAATTCCTGGAGCAAAGTTTCTCCCCCACCTTTCCACCAGACATTAACACCTCCCTTGACACCCCGCCCCTCCCCCCAGCCCAACCACCATGTCCCCTGCTCCCAGCTCTTGGACTTACGGCTCTCCATCCTGGCATGCTGTTCACTCCCTGCAGCTCCTCTGGCCCCTTCTCTGCCCCTCCCTCCAAGTCCTTTTCCTAATTCCAACTTAGCCGATTGCTCTCAATTTAAAAAGCACCAGTTCTAAAAAGCCTTTCTTAGTCCTCCCCACTCCATCAGAAAGACTGAGTTCTTGATCTTTCCGTGGCTTCTCATAACACTCAGAGTTACCTATCCCTCAGCCAGTCTCTGTGCTCAGGACCTGGTTCACCATGTGTCCCAGTGGACTGATTAGAGACCCCCATTTACAAGAGGCCACTCAAGCAATGCTTGTCAAATGAATGAACTAATTAATGGTAACTGAAAATAAGTAAAGCAGGCCAAGGCACTGATGGGTGTTGTCATGTGTTTTTTCAGACTTGCCTTTGTAACCTCATTTCTGATTTTATGCCCCCTTGAGCCTTCATGCTGCTGCCTCATGGGTGTATTAAACGTGCCCTGAACTTTCAAACCTGGGTACTGTTGCTTAGTTACATATTCAGCAACTGCTGGTCAAGGGCCTGCTATGTGCCAGTCACTCTTCTGGACATGACACAGGACAGGCAGGTCCTTTTCATCAGGGGAAAGGTCTCTCCTGTTGGGCTAGTGGGGGAAAGAGACAACAACAGGGAAGCGAGGAAGGTAATGCAGATGGTAGTGAGGCCTATAAAGGAAATAAACAAGGTGATGTTCAGAAGAATCGAGGGACAGATTACGGAAGAGGTGACATTTAATCTGAGAAGAGGTGATTCTTGGAAGAGGTGACATTTAATCTGAGATCTGAATAATACACCAGAGAGTCAGGAGAGAGTGTTCCAAGTAAAGAAAATGGCGAGGTTGGAGGCTCTTGAGTCAGGATATGCTTTGCCTTTGTGATAATCAGAAGAGAGGAGGTTAATGAGGAGGGAGGCCTTCATCCTGTGGGGGCCGGAAGCCATGGGGGGTTTTTAAGGAGGTAACATAAATTGACTTATGCTTTGCTTTTTAATCACCCTGCTGTGAGGGTTTAAAGTAAAAACAGAGATGCCAATTAGGAAGCCTGGTAGGGTAGTTCCGGTGAGAAACCATGGTAGCTGAGACCAGGAAGTCAAAACTAGAATGGAGGCGAGCAGACCAATGTGAGATACTTTCTCTGTTTCATCTGGAGGCAGGTTGCTGATGGCTGGAGATATGAAGGATATGGGCCAAGATGACTAATTTTGTTTTTTCTTTGAGTAGCCGCTGAAGTGGCCACCGAGATGGGGACGCTGGTGGAGGGGATGAGGGGGAAGGGCTGGGAATGGCAAGTTCTTTATTGGCATTCTGGTCGAGTAAAGTGCCTGGAGGTGAGACAGCCAGGTGCAGCCGGGAAATTGAAGCCCAGAAAAAAGGAATGTACATTTGGAGCCATTGGCAGGTAGATTGTTTCATGACACGGAATGAACTCACCTAAGGAGAAAATAGAGGTAGAAGAAGACGGGATCCAGCCCTGAGGGAGTCCAATATGTAGAGTTTGGGAATAAAAGAAGCCGACACTTCCACTGTTCACCTCTTGGTTCAGTACCTTTCCCCCGCCCTCCCATACTCTGTGATCTATTAGAGCAAACTGTGTTTGACTGCCAGCGAGACCATGAACCCCTGGAGGTCCAGACCAAATTTCGGTTCTCTTTTAATCCCCAAGAACACCTGATTAATATAGTGCCTTCTACGTAAAAGGAAATGAATCTCCTTGGTTCTCCTGACTTTGAAACCATCTACACGTTTCTATCCCTAGCCCAAATCTCTCTCCTGGAGCCCAGACAAGTACCTCCTACACGCCACTTGATGTTTCCGCTAGATTGTCTAACAGACCCTTCAAACTCAACGTAGCCAAAACTGAGCTCCCCGTGTCCCCTCCCCAGTCTGTCTTTGCTGATCGCTCAGGCCAAAAACTTTGGCTTCTCCTTTGAATCCTCTTCTCTCACACTTCACATCCAGTTCCCAAATCTGAGCCTTTGTTACTGTGCTGTAAGCCACTAACTACATCTCTGAGATTCACTTTGCCTTCGTGTGGTCTGTTCTCAGCCAGCAGGCAGAGTGCTGTTTTTAAAATGGGAGTCAGGACGTGGAGCTCCTCTGTTGGAAACCTGAGGTGCAGTGGCGCCTGGGTGGCTCCGTGGGTTAAAGCCTCTGCCTTCAGCTCAGGTCATGATCTCAGAGTCCTAGGATAGAGCCCCACATCGGGCTCTCTGCTCAGTGGGGAGCCTGCTTCTCCCTCTCTCTCTGCCTACTTGTGATCTCTCTCCTCTCTCTCAAATAAATAAATAAAATTAAAAAAAAAAAAAAAAACCTGAGGTGCAGCGAAGGCGGAGTCCTTCCTAGTGGCCTCGAGGCTGAATGCAGTCTGGCCCCACTGTTCTCTGGCCCCTCCCGCCTCCCCTCACCCCTCCACCCCCTCACCCTCCCACCCCCGTTCCGTGCACCCTGCTGTTGTAGTCGTCCTGGCGCTCAGTCAGGGCAGGCGCACTACTGCCCGAAAGCAAAGTCTGCCTCTTCACGCAGGCCTGACGTTTATGCAGTTGACCCTTGAACAACACAGGTGTGAACTGCACAGGTTCACTTACGCACACGTTTTTTTAAATATAAGAAATGTATTTTTTTCTCCCTTATGATTTTCTTTTTTTTTTTTTTTTTTTAAGATTTTATTTGAGAGAGAGAGGGCACGCAGGGGAAGAGCAGAGGGAGAGGGAGAAGCAGACTCCCTGCTGAGCAGGGAGCCTGATGTGGGACTCGATCCCAGGACCCTGAGATCATGACCTGAACCAAAGGCAGACCCTTAACTGACTGAGCCACCCAGGCACCCCTCTTCCTTATGATATTCTTTTTTTTTTTTTTTTTTTTAAAGATTTTATTTATTCATTCAACAGAGAGAGAACACAAGCAGGCAGAGAGGCAGGCAGAGGCAGAGAGAGGAGCAGGCTCCCTGTGGAGCAAGGAGCCCGATGCGGGACTCGATCCCAAGACGCTGGGATCATGACCCGAGCCAAAGGCAGTTGCCCAACCAACTGAGCCACCCAGGCGTCCCCCTTATGATATTCTTAACATTTTTCTTTTCTCTCGCTGGCTTTATTGTAAGAATACATAACATATAATACATATATGATAATAATATGTAATACATATAACAAACATGTGTTAATTGACTGTTACTGGTAAGGCTTCCGGTCAACAGTAGGCTACTAATAATGAAGTTTTGGGGAAATCAAAAGCTATACAGAGGTGTTTGTGCAGGGGGTTGGCGCCCCTAATCTTTGTGTTGTTCAAGGGTCAGTTGTATATCCCCTGGAGAGTGCTCAGATGTTACCTTCTCAGTGAGACTCTGTCCTGCTGTCCCCCAAACTCCCTAGGCCCCACTTTGAACTTGCTCTTCTTTTTCCTTTCTCCACGGCACTTACCACTTCCAAACATGTTTGTTATACTTTTTGCTTATGTTCTGTCTTTCCCTCCCTAGAATGTAAGCTCACTGGGGCAAGGATCTTTTATCCGTTTTATTCTCTGGTGCAGCAGAGCCTTAGAGCATGCCCGACACAGTACTTACTCACCAAATATTTAATGAATAAATAAAGTCATGAGTGAGTTGAATAGGTGGAACCTTCTGTTCTCCCTTTATAAGCTCATCCCTAAATATATCCTCACTTAAACTCTATCCCTGCTCTGGCACCTATATGTTAAGCCTCACTTCTCAGCATTTCCCTGCGCATTGCAGGGTAAAGCCCTACTAGTTTGAGCCCCGAGTCTCCCTTGGGAAAGTCTTCAGCCTTCCACCAAGCAGGGCAGAAGGCTCCTTTCTCCGCATGCCCTTCCTTCCATCCTGCTGGACGATTAGCCCTCAGTCTCGCTACTGATGTGAGGGCCCCAGCCCATGACCTGATTCTCCTTGTATCTTCTAAAGCACTAAGCCTCATAGGTGCTCAGTCAATATTTGCTAAACCAATTGAAAGAATAAACCTTTTATCCAGATACTGTAGTAATTCATCATTGCGATACAAATATATAGTATTTCCAGAAAAGGAAAAAGTTGAGTTTTATACAAAATGGGCATTCCAAAGATGAACCCCTGTGTTTGCTTCTCACCTACATTATTCATGCTCAGAGAAAAGTCTCACTGCCTGGCCCATTTGCCATGACTTTTGCTCCCCGGGCCTCTTGGAGACATCCGCCAAAATTGTCACACAGCCATTTAGAAGAGTTATCTTACATCTTTAATTCTGGTCCAGACATCTAGGGCCAGTGTCGGTTACCACTGGGGTTAGGTAACTGTGCTCTATTTGCTTATCATCCACATGAATTCTTATGAACCTGGAATTGTATTTCATGATATCTTTTTTTTTTTCTTCTGTGGTATTTTATCAAAATTTGCAGTATGAGTGCCCTCAGTTGGAGTAAGCCCATTCCAGTGTGGGCTTCAAAACCGTAAATGATTTCAGAGGTGACCGGTATTCTCTTAGCTACTCCAAGACAGCCAAGACTGTCATCACCTAACATTACACACCCAGATTTCCACTGTGAACTGCAATATTTAGCATGAAACTCTCTTACCTTGAAGCTAGAGCTCACTAAAACTAAACTGTTGCCCGCTTTTTGGTTCTTTTTTGTTCACTTTTGTAGATCAGAGGTCTTGAGACCGTTTACTGCATTGACAGCATGGGGAAGACAAACGGAGGCTTTGTTGAACTAGGACCCTGCCACAGGATGGGAGGAAATCAGGTAAATAACCATACTTGCATGTCTTTATGTTTGGCTGCATTGGGGCAGCTAGTCTTATTAATCACGATGTTTCGTTTGCTTTTTAATTTGATAATTTTGTTTGTTTGCATAAAATAAAACATTCTGTAAAAAAAAAAAAAAAAAAAAAACCTGACAGCATTAAAGCATTTACTTAGATGAGGGGGGTGAGAGCAGTGTAGAGTTTTCACACAAGCTATCCGAATCTAGGATTTATGTCTGATAGAAGAAATTAGAATATATTCCTATGTGAGTATCTAACCATGTAAGCCTAGGTCTGTAGTAATTTTATTTGCAAATTGTGTTCAGTATTCCACACATTTCCCCCTAATAAATTAGCTAGGATGGTATATTTCACTAATATATTTTCTTATTTCCTTATGTGGGTATTGTTCTTGCTTCTTAAATTTAGATGTCACACACCATCAGCTCTGTTTCCACTTTTTCATCTGCTCACACTGTTGGTGCCTAAGAAATATGTGTCGATGACCCATTCTATATCTAAGAGGCTTCGAACATAATCCTTTAAGTGTTAGCCACGAGTCTTTGCTAATATTAAAATGAATATAGTTTCTATCTTTGGACATAGAACTCTGAAAAATTATAGAAATTCAGAAAAATTATAGAAAAATAAGAAAGTCATTGAGTTTATGAGTTAAGTTTCTTTTTTCTTTTTGTTAAATAATGTATATCAGCAGAGAAAGTGCCTTGTTATTTTCTTTTTTTTGTTAATAGCTTTTTCGAATCAACGAAGCTAATCAACTCATGCAGTATGACCAGTGTTTGACAAAAGGGCCGGATGGATCCAAAGTTATGATTATACACTGTAATCTAAACGAATTTAAGGAATGGCAGTACTTCAAGGTATTGTGCATTTCAACATTTTGGTTGTGCATTACTGTGAAATAATATTATTTGCTATTTCATTTTAATAATACCTACCATCTGGAATTAAGATGTATAATCTTAAAATATATGTGTGTGTGTTTATATACATACATATATATAAAATTTCAATAATATTACATTTATAGTTCAGTTGTCCAGCAGGTGGAGATAGAGACAAACAAATAACACTTAGAAGTCTGGGTCTTCACACCTTTTGATCACAACGAGAAATATTGCTTTCAAGGTCATGTTTAGTTATTCACCTGATACCACAGGAGCGGTTTTCTCTTTCAGCTGTGAATATTTCAGGTTCTTGGCCAAGTTGAAGATCCCAACATATTAATGTATTTTTGTATAATTTTCAGTGTCTAGACTCGACTAAATCAATTTACTGTGAAACACAAAGTTGGGAAAGGCATGCCAAACAGAAAGAACCTGGCGGTCCTCCCCTTTATTTATTTATCTAGTGGTCATGATCATACTGTATCTGTCATGCCAGCACTTATTTGCTATGTAGTGACGTTGTTATGACCCAGCTTAATATTCCCGGTTATCATCATTTATAAGTAATTACTATCAAGTGGTCAGTATGTGTCAGTTGCTGATTTTTTTTCCTATAACAAGTTAGAAAGGAGAAGGTTAACATAAACCCTGAGGAACAGAGCCTTTGTTTCCACAAAGAAAGATGAATAATAACAGTAAATTATGGAGCTCAGTAAGAACAGTATTAGTAACTAAAAATATAAAGAAAGCTAAGGCAGACCGGAAACTACCATCCAGAAGTAGTTTAATGGATAAAAAATGGAATATACATATTTTAGATATTTTAAAGACCACAGCATTGAATATACATTAGTGCATCAGACATTACTAAATATTCCTTGAGGCCTGATGATGTGGTGACTTCAAAAAGAAGCCAAAGCACATCATACTCTAATGGCAGAAAAGAAAAAACTGCAGAAATGAAAGTAAGTAAAATGCCATAGGTTAACATAGGAAAGATTAATAGGAATTATTTATGATGAGTTTCATAGAGGAAGTATCATTGTACAGATCTTGAGACAGAAGACGGCTTTTTGTAGAGGGTAAATAAGAAAACTGGGGGAGCAAAGGCATGGGATGAAAGTATGTAGTAGAGTCTAGGACTCATGTTCAGTAGGGTGTCCTTAAATTGTAGTCCACGTGTAAGATCATTGAACTTCATTTTGTAAGTTTTGGAGAGTGAATGACTTTATTTGAGGAACCCAGTGAGAGGAAACAGTGTATACTTTTAGGAAAATAACTCCAGGAACATTGTGAAGTATGGACTGATAAGCAGATCAGTTCAGTCTGCAATTCTCAGACTTCCCGTCTCTAGATGCTCTCTGCCCTCTTGAAAATTACTGAGACCCAGCCCCGCCCCCAACAACAGATTTTGCTTATCTAGGTCATAGCTAAAAATATTTTCTGAATTGCAAATTAAACCTGAGAAATTTTGTAAGCATGGATTTGTATTGCATTATATTTGTATTTATGTATTAATTCATGTGAAAGTTAATAATAACCCTACTACATGTTAATATAAATAACATTTTGAAAAACAAATTACTCTTTTTCCAAAAAAGTGAGAATGGCATTGTTTTATGATTTTGCAAATCCCTTTAAATGTCTGGTTTGATAGAAGACAGCTGGATTCTCATACTACTTCTGCATTCAATTTGATGTGATATGTTGTTTTAGTTGAAGTATATGAGGAAAATCTAGCCTCAAACATGTGGTTAGAAGAGAAGATTAATTTAATAGCCTTTTCAGATAATTGTATTCTTTGATGCTGCACCACAGCTAAGTGGTAGTTTCTTAAAAGTTATTTGCAGTGTAGAATCTGAAACCATATCAGTGAACATTTTGTCCTATGTTACATTAAAATCCACTGGTCTGTCTTATACTCTGAAAGGATCTTTTACTCATGTCTGCTTTTGTAACATCATGCATTGCTTGTTTGGAAAATACTGGCTCACTAAGTGATGTAGATGTTCCAAATGTTGACACATTTCATTAAACAGTGTCAAAAAATCACAAATATAACCACTGATTTCATGGTAAAGCTCTCAAGTTCATGGTGGTGGATACAAGTTTTCCACCACTCTAATTTTTGCTTGAAAAGTCAAATTCTATCAGTGGCAACAAATACTGTCAGATTAGCATTGCTGTTTTTTTTAAGTGACAGGCTTACTTCATTTTCTAGAAAAAGTCTACCCAGTCCCAAGTTGGAATAATCATAGTTTGTCTAGAGTTGTCCTTTCAAGTCAAAATGACATTACGTGAAAAAAACAGCTAGTTGGACTCTCAGGTCAAACAAATGTACACGTGCTTTCCTTCCAGATAACCACCATACTTCACTACATGGTAGTGCTTTATCCATACTTTCCATCTCATCTCAGAATATTTTTAAAAGGGTAAGGGCACCTGGGTGGTTCAGTTGATTGTCTGCTCTTGGTTTCAGCGCAAGTCATGATCTCATGGGTTAGGGGACCAAGCCCAGCATCGGGCTCCGAGCTCAGCGGGTAGTCAGCGGAGTCCCTCGCCCCTCCCCCCGCTTGCACACTGTTTCTTACTCCCTCTCTCTCTCCCTCCTTCCCCATCTCTAAAATAAATAAATCTTTAGAAAAAAGTATACTCAAGGGTCAAGATTTAATAAAACTAGTAAGTTTTACTGTTTCATCACAGACGTCTTTAAGTAAAAGCAGCGTTTTCTTTTTTAGCTATGGATGTATGGCCATGAGTACTGAGACCAGCTTACTTACATCACTGCTTGATTTGTGCTAAGGCCCCATCATTTTTACCTGCCATTGCTTTTGCACCATCAGTATAAATGTCCGTGCAATGAAAAAGGCAAATGGGATCTTTATATTATTACAAAGGTAGTTTGGGCCTTACAGACCCAATGTTAGATAGTCTGAGGACATCAGTATGAGAAGCCCTGAGCTCTATTGAAGAAATCTATAACAGAGGACGAGGGCGAAACTAAGGCACATGTGGTGGGTCTGGGAAAGGATACAGATCAGAGACATTGCGAGTATCAGTCCTCAGTGACTGCGACAGTTTGAAGGAAGGTGTAGCATGAAATGCCTCTGTCTGGAGGCCTGGAAGGAAGATACTGCTGTGGGCCAGGATGGGAACTGAAGAAGTAGGTTTGGAGGGGAAGACAGTGAATTAAAGTTTGTATAGCACTGAATTTGATGTACCGGCACTACGTTGTGATAGTAAAAGGACTTAGAAGACTGACAATTGGGAAAAATCCAAAGTCTGAGGTATGGTTGGTTTAAGCCAGTCCGATTTGCCAGAATTCTCTTCTTGTAAAAGCCAGGTAATGACTTCAAATGTCAGTGATACCACTGTCCTTTGTTTTCCAGAGCCTGTACAGATTTACTCACATTCCTTCAGGAAAGTGCTTAGATCGTTCAGACGTCCTCCACCAAGTGTTCATCTCCGACTGTGACTCCAGTAAAATGACTCAAAAGTGGGAAATGAACAACATCCATAGTGTTTAGAAAGAATGAAAGAAACCAATAACCTACCTACTGACACATAAATTTATACAGGACTGAAAACCGCCTGAAACCTGCTGCAACTATTATTAACTCTGTACAGCTCCAAACACAGAACCTCCTGATCAGTTTGAAGGACGTTGATAAACTGTGATTTTACAATAACATTATCATCTGCAGTTACTGTTTACAAAACTGCTTTTACCTTAAACTTTGTAGATGTTTACATCTTTTTTTGTTTTGTTTTAAGATGATGTTGGTAATTTGTGCATTTAGCTCTGTTTTATTTAGAGCAGAGTTAAAAGCATCATTGTCTTCTTTGGGATTACACTCAGGGGTCTGAAAGGCAGTTTGATTTTTTTTTTTAAACACACTTGAAAACAAGGTTGGAGTAACCAGACTTTCATATATGACTTGGTGATTATCAACCTTTTGTGTCTTTATTTAATTTTACATCTTTACGAAGCACTGCCACAGGTTCTTAGCCAAGGTGGCCTTCCTTCACGGTCATGCTGCTTTTTTGAAAGGTGAATTTCAACACATTTAGTGCCTCTTTCATTTCTCAGTATATATTTCAAGAGCTTTTGATGAAATTTATAGGATGGTAATAATGGAATTGTCATCTGAATGAGGAATACTTACACTACTCAAAAATGAATTTATGTGCTACCATTTGCTCTGAAATTGAATGGTGTATGGTTTGAAAAAGAAAAGATAGTATAGAACATCCAAAGCTATTTCACAGGGTTGAAGATTTTATGGCATTAACTCCCTCACTCGTTGGCATGCCCAATGCTCTCTGCTGATCCTGACTCCAAAGATAGCAAAGGGGGTCTACCAAGAAGGGAAAAGTTGTCCACTGACATCTGGTATATTTACTTTTTCCCCAATACCTACTACTACAGAAAATTAATTCTGTTTTGAAAGCTTGAAGTGTGGGGGGTAACAAAAACAAAATACCACTGTTAACATATCCAAGGTTCATTCTGACCATGGTAAGAATTTCCAAGCCCTTGTTAGATTAAGCCTTACAAAACCCCTGTGCGCTACAACCTTAAGCTGTGGAACCCGAAAGCCAAGAGTGAATGGATGTTTCATGTATGTCTTCATCCAAATGAAATCCCCTGCACATTGTTTTAAATTTAAAAAAAAAAAAAAAGGCTATTTAAAACTAAAGTTCATTAACAAATATGAACTTCTGTTGGGTTAGGTGTTGGTTCTCTAGTGTTTCTTAATTTTTTTTTTTAGGAAGCATATTTCTATTAGTATTTTTCCAGTGAAAAGAAGACTTGTTTGGATTTCAACATTTATTAAGATAGTACCTACTATAGGAAAACCAAATAGTGCAAATAGTCAATTAAATTTTAATTTCTAAGTAAGAGTCTTTTGTTACCCAAAAGATTAAAATGCTACACTGAGTGCAAAAAAACAAAAACAAAGAAAAAAAAAAAAGAGGAAAAAAACTGATGGAAGTGGGGAATGGCAAGTAAATGATGCATTTTTGATCCTGTAATCATGATATCATTACAATGAAAGGAATTTCACAAACTACTGCCGAGGGAACTATTTTTAATTAAAGCTTAAAAAACGAAAGAAAAAAATCTACATTTGTTTAGAAGAAAAGCCTACAAATTTGTTTCTTCCAAGCTTAGCTCTTAAATTTGGACAGTCAGAATTAAACATCCTGAATAGAGTCTTATTTATAATTTTGAATTGTCAATTTATATTTTGCTACTGATTTGTGATTAACCATTTTAACTTTCACTCATCTCTAGGGATGTTTAAAAAGGAATACATTTATATATGCTTATACAACTGCAAAATAAATCAACTATAAAAAGGAAACAGAATTGGTACATTAATTACTTGTGTCTTTGCATATAGGCTCCATTTTCCTTGTTGAATAGATTATAACCTTGTTAACTATGCATAGGCCTAAGAAAGGTAGCACATAAACTGTGCATGTAAATTTTAAATGGGTATTTTGTGCAATTCGTTGATACTCTATGAAAATGATTCTATATATTGAAATCAGAAACCTTACCAAACATGAAAAACATCAGAAGCTGCTGCCATATGACTATTTTCTACTGTAGGCTGCTTTGGAAATAATTCCCATATCCTTGCTTTGTAAGTTGATAATATCACTATGCATTTCTACACATTTTATAAATTTGATTTATGCAGAATTTGATACACTGTATGTTTCTGTAGAAATTGTATAAATATTCAAATTTTATTAGGGATAAATTTGAGAAGTTTATGTATATCTTAATTCTGGGTTGCTTGTTTTTTAGGTGAGAAAAAAATAAAATACTGTATTTTAATCCATGGGTTTTTTTCAGTACTTGTAATCATTTCTAAATCTGAACACTGCATGCTTGAATTTAATTGTCTATAAGATACAGTAACATAATAGCTAAAATATCATATACTGTGATTGTATCTTGAGTATGTACTTGAATATTGATAATAATTCTGCTTAGAATATGCTTGAAATATTTGGAGCTTATCTGTAGGAAGGAAACATAAAGGTTTATTTTGGTCTCTAGTTGCCTATATATAACAATATTTTTTTAAGTCACTTATCCAATTATAAAAAACCACCCCAGGGGTGCCTGGGTGGTACAGTGGGTTAAAGCCTCTGCCTTCAGCTCAGGTCATGATCTCAGGGTCCTGGGATCAAGCCCCATGTCCAGCTCTCTGCTCAGTGGGGAGCCTGTTTCCCTCTCTTTCTCTGCCTGCCTCTCTGCCTACTTGTGATCTCTCTGTCAAATAAATAAAATAAAAAATCTTTAAAAACAAAACAAAAAGAACACCCCAGCAACATATATCTTTCTTAGCAGTGTATTCTACTATAGAATTGCCTATTGAAAGCAAAAAAATTTTTTTTTTGAAAGCAAAAATTTCTGGGGCGCCTGGGTGGCTCAGTTGTTAAGCAACTGCCTTCGGCTCAGGTCATGATCCCGGAGTCCCGAGATCGAGTCCCACATCGGGCTCCCAGCTCCAGGGGAGTCTGCTTCTCCCTCTGACCCTCTCCCCTCATTCTCAATCTCTTTCTCTCTCTCTCTCTCTCAAATAAATAAATAAAATCTTAAAAAAAAAAAAAAAAAGAAAGCAAAAATTTCTTTAAGTCAAAACTCTTTACAACCTGACATGGAGTAGAGAGAAAGGAAACCTACCAAAAAATAGAAACAGGCCATAGGACCTTGCAGCACAACGTGCAACATCTCAAAAGAAGATATGGCTGCTAACATTCCAATATGTGGCAGTGTTGATTTGGGAAACTTTAAGTTGACTTGGTTATTGTCACATCCTCTAATTCTCAGCTGCTATATCACGGAAATTTGAAAAGGTCACATAGGACCAGACTGAAGTAAATGGGGGCTTACTTATTTCTTAGATACAGTCTCATAGGGATCTTGGAATATATTTCATTTCTGGACAGAATCTAAGTTTCTTTTTTCAATCCACTTGTAATTCAATGGTAAACATGGTAAGTACTACTGGATCTGAGCCAGATCCCTAGTAGGCCAGTCATTTGGGGACACGAAAATTAATCCATGTGAAAGCAGATTTAAAAAGTATCAAGCACTATGAAAATGCATATCATTCATTAGAATCAGTCAGTTGCAGGAAAATGGACAGAGAATGGTTTTCATGGACCACTATTCTCTGGAATTGAGAAAAAAGGAAGGATGGACTCTAAACTAAATCCAATAATTGTTTAGCAATTCTCATTTTTAAGATTTTGAAATGTCTATAATTGAGTCTACATCTGAACAGAGGTGGGATGGGGAGGGCTCCTTATTTTCATAATAGAATGATGTTACATTATACTCATCTGAATGAATATAGTATAGTGACCAGTCTGTTTTGAATCTCTGTACCACTATAAATTACTCATATAACCTTAGAAAGTTATTTAAACTCTGAGCCTCAATTTTCTCATTTGCAAATTGGGAAAAATAATAGTGCCTATTTCACAGATTTATTAGGATTGTATGAATACACATAAAGTGCTTAGGATAGTTCCTGGTATATAGTCAGGGTAATATAAATATTAGGTATTATTATCTGGTTTCAAAGCCTTAAAATTTGTTTTTAATCAGGGGGCACCTGTATGGCTAAGTAGGTTAAGCATCTGACTTCGGCTCAGGTCATGATCCCAGGGTCATGGGATGGAGTCCAGCATTGGGCTCCCTGCTCAGCAAGGAGCCTGCTTCTCCCTCTGCCTGCTGCTCTGCCTGCTTGTGATCTCTCCCTCTCCATGTCAAATAAATAAAGGCTTTAAAAAAATCTTGTTTTTAATCAGAAGACAGCTACACTGGAAGCCCTATATAAAGCTACATGTGTGTACCTATGTTTCATATATGAGATAACATTACCCACACTTTACAAATGAAGAAATGAAGCTCAGAAGTTATGGTGCTTCTTAAATTGGGGATAAAATGTTTATCCATAAGGGAATAAATGATCTCTACCTCACATCATTTATATAGCATGTGTAAAATACAGTTTTAGTGGTCTAATTAAATGATTGGATAGAACTAAGCACAAAGAAATGGAAAACCATTCCATGCTCATGGATTGGAAGAAAAAATATTGTGAAAATGTCTATGCTACCTAAAGCAATCTATACATTTAATGCAAACCCTATCAAAATACCACCAATTTATTTCAAAGAAATGGAGCAAATAATCCTAAAATTTATATGGAACCAGAAAAGACCACGAATAGCCAGAGGAAAGTTGAAAAAGAAAACCAAAGTTGGCGGCATCACAATTCCAGACTTCAATTACAAAGCTTTAATCATCAAGACAGTGTGGTACTGGCACAAAAACACACATGTAGATCAATGGAACAGAATAGAGAGCCCAGAAATGGACCCCCAACTCTATGGTCAACTAATCTTCAACAAAGCAGGAAAGAATATTCAATGGAAAAAAGACAGTCTCTTCAACAAATGGTGTTGGGAAAATAGGACACTCACATGCAGAAGAATGAAACTGGACCATTTCCTTACACTACACACAAAAAGAGACTCAAAATGGATAAAAGACCTCAATGTGAGACAGGAATCCATCAAAATCCTGGAGGAGAACCCAGGCAGCAACCTCTATGACCTCAGCCACAGCAACTTGTTCCTAGAAACATCACCAAAGGTAAGGGAAGCAAGGGCAAAAATGAACTATTGGAACTTCATCAAGATCAAAAGCTTTTGCACAGCAAAGGAAACTATCAACAAAACCAAAGACAACTGACAGAATGGGAGAAGATATTCACAAATGACATATCAGATAAAGGGCTAGTATCCAAAAATCTATAAAGAACAAATAATCCAATCAAGAAATGGGCAGAAGATATGAACAGACATTTCTGCAAAGAGGACATCCAAATGGCCAACAGACACATGAAAAAGTGCTCAACATCACTCGGCATCAGAGAAATACAAATCAAAGCCACAATGAGATACCACCTCACACCAGTCAGAATGGCTAAAATTAGCAAGTCAGGAAACGGACAAATGTTGCCGAGGAAGCAGAGAAAGGGGAACCCTCCTACACTGTTGGTGGGAGTGCAAGCTGGTACAGCCACTCTGGAAAA
>CM052800.1:129153935-129198082 GCA_028533885.1 Nasua narica
GCCTAGATGTCCATCAACAGATGAATAGATAAAGAAGATGTATATATATACAATGGAATATTATGCAGCCATCAAGAGAAACAAAATCTTGCCATTTGCAACAATGTGGATGGAACTAGAAGGTATTATGCTAAGTGAAATAAGTTAATCAGAGAAAGACAATTATATGATCTCTCTGATATGAAGAATTTGAGATGCAGGGCGGGGGGGTTGTGGGGGGTGGGGGAGGAAATGAAACAAGATGGGATCAGGAAGGAGACAAACCATAAGAGATCCCTAAATTCACAAAACAAACTGAGGGTTGCTGGGGGGTAGGGGGGTTAGGGATAGGGTGGCTAGGTTATGGACATTGGGGAGGGTATGTGCTATGGTGAGTGCTGTGAAATGTGTAAGCCTGATGATGCAGAGACATGTACCCTGGGGCAAATAATACATTATATGTTAACAAAAAAATAATTAAAAAAAAAATTATATTGTTGAATAACAATATGAATGCACTTAATACTACTGAACTATAGACTTGAAAATGGTTAAAATTGTAGATTTTACATTATGTATATTTTAGCACAATAAAAATATGCAAATTAAAAAAAAAGAACTAAGTGCATCTTAACCAATGGTTAAGATAATGTCTTTAAGTTATCTTTAAATGAAATTTCTCAGGTTTTTAATATGGACAAATAAACTCCAACTGTATTAAAGTTTAAATCTACAAAGAAAACGAAAACTTTTAGTAGAAAATTGAACTGAATTGACATGTCTGGCCATGACATAGTAATTGGTATTGGACTTATCCTGCTGTCCTTAACTATAACGTGGATAAAATATATGGGCTGTTTTGAGGAATTGGATAATAGGCAGAGCAGACTGTGATACTTGAGAGAAAGGAAACATGCAAGGTGAACCCCAGGTTTACCATGTCACTCTGGGAGAACTTTCATGATCAAGGTACAGGAAAATGGAGCTCAATGGTGATATTGGTGAGCTGGGGACACAGAGAATAGAGTTAGAGTTCAATGCTTCTGAGACAGCAGGAATTTACAGGGAAGGTTACTGGAGGGGAGTGTACTTGAATACCAGGAAATTGGTACAGGAATTTTTATAGCCCTGCCATTTTCAATAGCAAAACCCCCAAGAACAACCTAAATACTCATCAATATTACACAGCAATGAGCACACAGCCATAAAAAAAAATGAAATCTTGCCATTTGCAACAACATGGACAGAGCTAGAGAGTATAATGCTAAGCAAAATAAGTCAGAGAAAGATAAATACTATATGATCTCACTTGTATGTGGAATTTAAGAAACAAATGAACAAAGGAAAAAAAAATGAGAGACAAACCAAGAAAGACTCAACAAACTAAAGGTTGCCAGAGGGGAGATGGGTAGAGGAATGGGTGATATAGGAGATGAGGATCAAAGAGTACACTTATCGTGATGGAAAAAAAAATAAAAAAATCTCAGAACTGAATCTGATACTCTTACCATAGTAACTATCTTAACCTATACATATTGGTATGTATACTTTTAGCTAACATTTATTATTTACTATCTCTTGCCACCCAGAAAAGTATCTTAAATATATTGCCTCAGTTAATACTCAAAATTTCTAATTTTTATAATGAGGAAATTGAAAGGTTATATGACTTGTCTGGTGTTAGCAAACCAGTAAGAAACAGAGACCTATTCAAACTCTAATCCAAGTTCCAAGTTTAAACTCATCTCCTCACTCATCACCTTCATAGCCTTGCTTTTGTCTGTTTGTATTTTTTCTTAAGTGATCTCTATGCTCAACGTAGGGCTCAAACTCATGACTCAGGATCAAGCATCTCATGCTCTACCAACTGAGCCAGCCAGGTGCCCCTGTCTGTATTTTAATTAATTCCTTGCTTAAACCATCTCATCTTTATTGGAAAAATGTGAAGAATCAAAGAATAACATAACAAGTGTAAATGAATTAGTGTTTTATTATCTTACCTGCTGCCCTAGAATATTGTCGTAGTTGACTGCCATGTCTTCCTGAAGGAAGGAGACTGGATCGGTTGATATAAAGATCATTTCCAGTTCTGAAGTTTGATGCTCCACGTTGCTTGAAAGTTATTTTAGTTTTCTTTAAATGTGACACTCAAACTGTGCTCCTGAGTCCATTATTCTACAGATACGGTAACTCCTAGGATGAAACTCACTGAGGGAAAAGTCAGCACTGTAAATCCTGAAGAGAAGCCCAGGAGTCCAGTGAAATTCCCTTAAGACCTCAGAAACAATGTCTGTATGTAAATTTACTACAGATAAGAAGTCAGAGGAGTTTCCAGTCAGAGTGAGAAGTTTCTTATACAACTATAAAAACAATGCTCAGCTGGAAGGCATACATAAACTTATCAACAGTCCTAACTCAAGTAAATATTATTAATGATCTTACATTTACCTATTTAATTTACAGAATTGGCAAATTGGTAGCCCTTGGGTAGAACCTTACTGTAGACATTTCCTTTGAATCTGACATTTGCCAACATTTATAATTCAGATTTCACTTTTTAAAAATATCTAGATTTCTGGTTCCTTGAAAATTTGGGATATTTGGGAATCCTAGACCCACATTTCCATCCAACAAAAGGACTGAGGTAAGTAGTAGGTGCCATCTTTGTCCTGGGCATATTTGTCTATAGAGTACCTACTACATTTCTGGCACAGGGTATAGAGCATTATACAAAATTTAAAAAAAAAATTCATTGTCCTCATAGACCTTACTTTCTTATATGCTCATCACTTTATCACACACAGCCCTTTTCTCTGTCTACACTCTATAGATCTTTGAATTTTCTGCCAATATCCTACCTTTCTCTGAAAATGCCATAGTTTCCAATAGAAATCTCATGAGAATGAGTACAAAAATGGGTTATTTCTAGAGAGATGTTTTATTTTAAAAAGGATTAGATCTTATGCAGTGACCTAATAGCTCCTTTATCTTTCTTCTTTAGTACCCCAAGAAATAAAACCATTGTTGTTTTGTAAAATATTTTTAGTGGTATATGTAGTAGTAGTCAGGTTTAAGATAATGCTGTCTTTGTATTAGTGTATAAGACAAGTTTACAATTTACTACTTACAGTAAATAATGCTGTTAAAAAACAAAATACTTACAAAAAGGCATACTGTCATCTACTGAACAAGTTTGCAATTGATTGCTCCAATATGTAAGAAACCTTAGGATCTTCTAACCCAGCTTTTACAAATAAAAAGACCAAAAGTAGTAGCTGCCATCTGGAAAGAAATAAATTTGAGCCCCTACCTGAGTCCTTGACCAAAATAAATTCCAGAAGGATCAAAGATTTAATTAAATAATATTTTTTAAAAGTAAGAAAGCAGGTAATTTTTATCATCTCTGAGTGGGAAAGACCTCCCAAAACCACTAAAGATTTAATAAAATTGCCTACATAAATCTTTGCATAAAGAAAACAGCATAAAGTCAAAAGGAAATTGACAAGGAGAAAAACATTTACAATGCAAGTCACAAAGGGTCACTTTCCTTAATCTCCACAGATTACTAATAGAGACCCACAAGACAGGAGACCACAGGAAGCAAATGGCTCTTAAACATAAAAATATGCTCAACTTTTAACAGGAGGAACCATTTTATATAAATCAAAATAGCAAAGATTAAAAAGTTTGATAACTATTATGTTGCTGAGATGAGGAAATAAGACACTCTAAAACATTCACTGCTATGGACTATGTATTAGTACTTCTATTGAGAGCAATTTTGGCAGCCTTAACTAAGTTAACAAAACATAAGAGGTTTCCAGCATATACCAAGTACAGCTGACCCTTGAACAAAGTAGGTTTGAATTGTGCAGTCTTACAGGTGGATTTTTTCAGTACAGTACCATATGTATTTTCTCTTATGATTTTCTTACTAACATGGTTTTTTTCTCTAGCTTACTTTAAAAATACAATATAAAATGTAACATGCAAAGTATGTGTTGATGACCATATTACAAGTATAGGTTCTCATCAACAGGCTGTTAGTAAAGTTTTTGGGAAGTCAAATGTCACATGCAGCTTTTCGACAGCATGAAGGGCAGGGTTTAGCTTCCATAACCCCCATGTTGTTCCAAGGGTCAACTGTATAGGTTTTAGCGGTTATAATCATCAAATCTTAAAATGTACAAACTTAAAAGTTTTTGAAATCACATACAAGGGTATTCATGGCAATATTGTTCATAAAAAAATACAACTACTTTTAGGGAACTGATTAAATTATGATCTATCCAATGGGATACCATGCAGCTAGCTATTGAAAGTGTCAGCTCTGTTGTACTATACTGACAGAATATTCTCTAAAATGAGAACAAGGGGCAGGGCAATACATATCAAAAGCTTCAATTCGTGTAAAATTAATTTATATATAATATATAGAAGTACATATATTTACTAATTTAAGCACAAAGCATGTTTAGTTACTATATAAATATATACATATATATATACATAAATATATATATATATATACACACACAAATATATGATGCTTTGTGCTTAAGTCTCTCTTGAAGGATGAATTATTATTGTGGTTATCTCCTGGGGGAGAACCAGATAGTTGGCAATCAAGGATACAGACTACCCACTACATAGCTCTTTTACATTTTCTAACACTAGGATATAACATTTCTTAAAAGAAAAAAAAAGGGAGTTTTCATAAACACCTCCATGTTACCAGCTGGTCTGGAATGGAACCTAATTCTTACCCTATTTCAGTTTTCAACAGAACCACTCCTTGAAGTAACCTAGTCTTCAAAATTTACCGACAGAATCTTTGAGATTTGAAATCTTGATCCACACTTAAAAATATCAAACATGATGACTCACCCTAAATCCTGAGCTTATTCTAGAGCAGCTTTTAATTTAAAGAATGAGTTGTTCTTAGCTTAGACACGTAAAGTGTTTTATATAAAGAACAGAATTAAAGCAGTCACAAAAAATCCCCGAAAAGATGACAAGAAATCTGATGTCTGCCTCATGGGTCTGAAAATTTAGATTTAGAAATCCTGTAGGAAACAAGACTTTTACCCTATTTCAATTTTAGTTAGCTATTTAAAATCTCTTAAGCACGAGGTAATATTTTGGATAGTTTTAACTTTCTTCAACATTAAAATGCTGTGAAGTAGATACTAACCCCGTCTTACAAATAGGGGACAGATCAAAAATAAAGTTCATAAAGCTAGTATTTATAGAACAGGGGAACTGGGTTAGGTTAGGGAACTGGTTACAAATAGGGTTAGGATCCAGAACTAAGTTATATCTCTAAAATACAGTACCCTAATTTCTGGCACTATTAAGCCACTTAACACCAGAAATTATTTTTTAAAATATGTTTTCATTTTCATCAGCAAAAGCTCCAAATTTAAATGTGCGACTACTGGGATAAGATTAAGAAGGCAATCAGAGGTCTGCAGATTTTGAGTCTATTTGCTCTGGTAATTACGTTAATATCTCAATTCCATTTAACAAAACTTTGGTATTCTCTGTTTAATGATACAATTCTTACCAAGTATTTATTCAAATATGGCGTAAGACAGACAACCAAAAGTCCCATGGTTGGGTAATAAGAATTTTGACTATTTTAAAACTTGATAGGTAAGCAGGGTTGTTGGGTTTAACTATAAAACCAACAAATAGGTTTCTTCTGTCACCAACTCTACAAGTTCATACCTGTTTCTAACTTGGCCAAGAGGTTGATTTTCACTAGAAGCCTCTGTAACTGTTCAAAGTAGTAATCTTAATTGAAATAAAAGCAATTGCTCCCTCAAAAGAGCATTTCTCAAATTGCTTTCCCCAATAAATATAAATCCTAGTGAAATTTAGTCATGGCAGATCACAGTAACCACCTCAAATGCTTTCTTAAGGTTACCCAAAATTCTAAAGCTTAAAACCACACTAATTTTTAAAGATATAACCCGAAATTCTTTCTGGCATTCTACTTTGAACTAGTTTATAATCAAAAGAAAGTTTAACCTGTTACTAATGAGGTCTTTAAAAATTTATGTTTTTAGGGATGTACTCACTGTATTAGCTCCTCAGCCTCATATTAAAGAGAAAGCTTCCCTAAAGATAGTGTCAAGAGACAAGTTAGTAATAAACAGCAATGTCAAGAAAAAAAAATTACTCATTTTGTAAAACTGCACCAATTTTATAAATTCATTAAATTCCAGATTTTTAACATACTTTGTAAATCAGAATATGTGCATGTTTAAGTTTCTCTTAACCAAACATTTTACTGAATCAACGGTGTCTGAGAACTATTAGGCACAAATACAAGAAAAAGCTGATGAGGTCAAGAAAGACCTTGAGCATTTTTAAAAGTGAAAATTAACCTAGAATATTAAGACAAAGACAACAGAAATAATATACATAATTTTATTACAAAAATTTTTTTTAAAAAACAAAATGCAACATTCTAAAAAACCCAAAATTTACTATTGATACTAATTCCTACAAGTTTGCTGTGCTACAATACACAAGTCAAGAAATTAAGAAAACCATTAAATATTTAGGAACATTCAACATCAGAAGCTTTAAAATCTAACTATGTAGTAGCCCCTCAAAAAGCTACAACCTGCATTTTTTAAAAAAGTATTTTCTCTACAAAGAATCTTATCAGCTATACAAAAATCTGTACAGTTTTTATACTGAAGCTAATATTGAGCTGCACTTGAATTCACATTCTTAGCAAAAACAATTGCCTGAGCACACACACACACTCCACACATATCATTACAGGATAGCCATTTATTCTTCATCTTCTTCCTCTTCCTCATCATCTTCATCTTCTTCCTCCTCTTCCTCTTCCTCCTCATCCTCTGGTTCATTCTTCTTCTTTGAACCTGTTGGCCTGCCAGGGCCCTTCTTTCCCGCTTCACTTTTGCCCTTGGCGCGATATGCAGCAATATCCTGAAATATTGTCAAAAAATAAAATCAGCATCCGGTGTCATTACTCAACTGTGAAAACCACTAAGTCGTAAACATTCTAAGCTTATTGACCAATAACCCTGATGACTGTCCAAAGAGGTATTCAAAGTCTAATGATTCAGCTTTGAGAGGCTTTAGAAAGCTAATAAAGTAAAATGAGGGGGTTGTAGATGTCAGAACTTTCACTATCAATGTCCATTTACCTCATATTGCCCACCCCACAAATTTTAGGTACACCTACATAAAACAAAGTATTTGGCCCTCCATTTCTTAAAACTAAGAGACCTAGAACTACAAATGAGTCTCTATGCAGGAATCTACCAATGCTACATACACTGGTTTCAGTCAAAAGAAGGAAGTTTCAATTAGCTAACAGTCTTAAATGTACAGTTTAAGATTTCACTAGATCTTCTCCAAATACAGCTGACAACCATAAAGACAAGAAGAACTAAACTTTCTAACTCTACCGTTCATATCCATTCCTAACACCCTGATTTAGAAAATATCTTGGTTTTAAAAAAGACAATGTACCTTTTCATATTTCTCCTTTAGCTTTGCTGCTTTCTGTTCATACGGTTGTTTATCTTTGGCTGACTGTTCAGACCACATTTCACCCAATTTTTTCGCAGTATCCCCAATGGATAAACCAGGGTGTTCACTTTTGATCTTTGGGCGATGTTCAGAGCAAAACAGGAAGAAAGCAGACCTGAAAGGAAGCAATGGAGTTAATAAACTGAGTGGAAAACTAAGGGGCAATTTGACTTATTTGAAAATGAACTTACGGAGGCCTTTTAGGAGCATTGGGATCTTTTTTCTTTCCTTTCTTGTCACCTTTGGGAGGAACATAATTTTTCATCTCCCTGTCATAGCGAGCTTTGTCACTTTTTGCCATATCTTCAAATTTCGACTTTTCCTTTGCGGACATGGTCTACGGGTATGAAAGGAGTAATAACAGTACAACAAAACGAAAAGGTACCAGCATCCAAAAAAAGATCAAATAAAATATCTGGGGCGAGTCACCACGGTAGCCAAGATGAAGGTTACAAGGTACCTACCTACCCGTTTAAGGTCCCAGCCAACACACACACACCTGAAAAACCCTTAGCTCTGTCCAAATTCCGGTCTCACCTTCCATCTCTCCGAACATTTCTTGGAGAATTCGGCGAAATTGACGGAAGAGTCCGGGTGCTTCTTCTTGTGCTCTTCCCGGCAGGTCTGCACGAAGAAGGCGTACGAGGACATCTTGCCCCGCGGTTTGTTGGGGTCTCCTTTACCCATGGTGACAGACGGCGTCTACCTAGGGGGGAGAGAAGCGGTGGGTGGACGCTGGCGGGCCTCAGCTTCCCGCCCAAACACGCGCCCGCCCCCTCTCGCGAGGAAGGCGGCCGGCGCCAGGCTCCCCCGCCAGCCCGCCCCGGGCGGCCGCCTCCTCGCACACACCCTCCTCCCGGCACTCAGCACAACAGCCGCGGCCGAGTCGGCTCCCGCGCGATCACCGCGTCGCTCCCGAAGGCCCGAGATGCCGCCGCCCGCCGCCTGCCCTTCCGCCCAGGCCCAGGACGAGAAAGGGGACGCAGGGGACGCCGTCGAAACCCTTTTCCTGACAGAAATGTTTCCCCGGCTTCCACGTCGCCGGCCCCACTCAAAGAGTTGTCGCCTCGCGACCAACATTCAAAAAACGACCGAAACCGGGCCCGGACGAGCTTCCCGCCCTCCCGCGGGCCCCGACCGCCCGCCCGCCACAGCCCCCGGCCCTCACCGGCCCGCACCCCAGATTCCGCTCGCCTAAGTCGAACCCCGAGAGCCATAATGCCCAGCCCGGCAAGAAAGCTATGAGGAAAGGGGGAACGGCAGGCCCACGAACACGAAAGGGCTGGAGGGGGATTCTTGCCTGGTGGTAGCTTTTCTCAGAGCCTCGCGGAGAGGCCAGATCCAACAGAGACGCTTCCTTCCCAGGGCTCCGGCGTGAACTGGTTTATCGCTAACGCAATCCTCAGCCTCTTGTTTTGCAGAGTTCTCCGCGCCACGGCAACTTGACGAGTCGGGCCACAGGCCACGCCCCCGCCCCTCTGATTGGCTCTGGTGATTATTCAAACTCCCGTAGGCCACGCCCTATCGCCACGGAGGCCTGCGATTGGTCGGTGTCTTGCCAGGCCCGTCCCTCCAGCCTCAGCCTAGCAGGTTCGGTGGGTCGCCCAGGTCGTTAACTCCCAGACCCGTTAGAACCGGTCAGGAGAGGAATGTACTGCTCGATCCTGATTGGCGGCGGGAAAAGGGTTTGAAAAATGGCGGGCCTGATGCTGACTGGCTGGGGCAGTAAACGGGGGAGTGGTTGGCCTGAAAGGGAAAGCCCCGCCAGATTTAAAAATACCGAGTCGGAAACCGGGATTGTTAAGGGGTCGGCGGTGGCACAGTTTCCAGGTGCTGAGGTAACGAGCCGACCGCCCTACCCCTTCCCTGACCACTGTCCGAGTCGTGTCTCTCTTCCGCCGCAACTCAGCCCCACAGCTTTAGTCTCCTCCTGGAAGCTGTAGTCGCTCGGCCGTGTAACCCCACAGGGTGTCCTCCGTCCCGTCCAAAGAATAACTAATGGAGAGAGGACAAGGGACTTGCCCTGAGGGCCGATTGCCCAGCTCCGCCCTTTGTCGCCGAGGCTAGGACAGAACCCCAGGAGGACCGGAGGTGGCGGGGAACCTGGGAACGGGCGCGGGGGGAGGGCGCCGGAGGGCGGCTATTCCCGCCTCCCCTGTGGTGTTACCGAACGATCTTGCTGTAAGGCGTTTCCCGCCGGTGGAGTTTCCCTCAGAAGGTCCCTCCCTCCCTTCCCCCTTTGTCTCGGGTGTCCAATGCTCGGAGGTAAACAAGGGCGCCCTAGGGTCCCGTAGAGGCGGGGGCGGGCGTTGTCTTCCCTGGCTCCGCCCCCTCCCTCCGGCTCCGGCTTCCTGGTAGCGACTGCTTGGCCCGGCCCTGACTCACCCCCGCACCACCGACTTCCTCGCTGGGCCCTGGCTCACCCCCGCACCACCGTAGCGCCGATAAGTGGCATTTCTGGCCGCCGCCCACCTTTGGCTATCTTATCTATTCACTGTCTCGTCCTCCTTACATCATAATGTAAAATATTTTTTAAATCAAAGATCTGAGACCCCCCCCATAAAAACTGAATGCTTCCCACCCCCCAGCTGCTTATATTCGCCAAGTGCATATTACATTTACACACTCCTCCAGGCCCAGGTTAAGAACCTTAATTTTAGTGTCTAGTAAGAGCACACCAAAGGTACCTTAACTGCTTACTAGCATAACGGCTGCTTTTCCCAAAGTAGCAGGACTTTCACTGACACCTTAGTATGCTATTTCTGTGTTGTATTTACTTTTGAGGTCTATTTTTTCCTTACAGATTTTAATATTCTTATTTTCTCAGTAAATTCACTGGCACTTGTTAGACTGTGTGTGCCTGTTTGATTTGTATTCAGTAACCCTGATCAATAATAACTCAAAAACAAGCAGCTCTTTATCTAGATTTACTAATAAAAACAAGGTTTTTAAAAACGATTTTTCCTTAGAAATGGATATTGGCTGCCCAACATTGTGCATATACTAATGCCACTGAATTTAATAGATTTTTTTAAAGTATGTTTAGTGCTATTTCAGTAATATAGTATGATTTGTCAATTTGGATTTTTATTTCCTTTTGTTTTTTAATTTTTTTTAAAGGTTTTATTTATTTATTTGACAGAGAGAGAGATCACAAGTAGAGAGAGAGGAGGAAGCAGGCTCCCTGCCAAGCAGGGAGCCCAATGCGGGGCTCGATCCCAGGACCCTGAGATCATGACCTGAGCGGAAGGCAGAGGCTTAACCCACTGAGCCACCCAGGTACCCCTTTTATCTGCTTTTTATAGAACAGTTGTATCTGTGACCTTATTTGAAAATAGGGTCATTGCAGATATAATCAGTTAGGATGAAGTCCTATGGAGTTGGGTAGGCCCCTAATCCAATGATTGGAGTCCTTACAAAATTAATAGGGGAATGTGGACACAGAGAAAGGCATAGAGGTTAGACAATGTGAAAAGACACACGGAGAAGTTGGCCATCTACAAGGTAAGGAGAGAGGCCTAGAATCTTCCCTCACATCCCTCAGAAGGAACCAACCCTTCCCACTCCAACTTCCATTCTTTACTGAGGCACAGTGCATAGGAAAACATTTCTGTGTTTAATGTGCTTTTACCTTGGATGCTAAGACTTCATTCTCAGGCTGTACTTTCTGGCCTAGAAGTAACATCAAAAAGCACAGTGAAGTGATAAAGTTTAAATGAGATCTAGACAATTGTTGGTTATAGAACCACCGTTTCTCCTTTTGGAATAAAAACCATATTCAGATTCTAATAGCACACACAAAAAATCTAGTACCAAGTTGGGTTCTGTAAAGATGAGTTAAATACAAAAGAGGTTTGGTTCACTATTATGAATTACCTGGCATACTGTTATAAGTTTATCAGAAAACTAAAATGTCCTATAAAACTCTCTTTAAAAAAAAAAAAGATTTATCTATTTATTTATTTATTTGAGAAAGAGAGAGAGCCAGGGGAGGGGCAGAGGGAAAGGAAGAGAGAGAGAGAGAGAGAGAATCCTTAAGCACATTCTCCACTGAGCTAAGTATTGGGCCTGAGTGCCAATTGTTGTGAGCCTACTTATTTCAAAACAATATTTGTTGAAGTAAGAGTTTATAGCTATTCAAATGTAATAAATTATATAGACCAAACTTTAAATTACACATTACTCAGTCATCTTAGTCTTCTAATAAAATGATTTAACCAGGGGATCCCCCTAGATGATACCAATATAAAACTTTATTTGCCAAACTTTGTCTAAGTTCAGCTTCTCACAAATTGTAGCAATGTAAATATTTAGCAATAAGCTAATAGTGGGTTAGGACTGAAGTTGTTTCCAAAGTAGGTCCCCATCCTACATGTATAAATAGTTTTTCTGTAGATAAACTGGAATTTATCTACAATGTCAATCTGACAGGATTGTGTAGAAATTATCTTAGTTGTATTAACTATTGAAATACCTATCATTTTTTTCATTCAGTTACCCTAAAAATTTGGACTTTTCATAATCTGATCATCAAACCACACTGGGAAATCCTGATGAAAGAGTATATTATATATCTTCTTTTTTAAATCCCCCCATGCAAAGCAATAAATAATAAACTCAATAATTATTTTTTATTATTTCTTGATTAACTCACATAGTTAGCCAAAATTAAGATTCTCTACATAAGATTAGTTACATATAAGATGATTCTTGTTCTCTCAAGTTGCCTAGTTAATGTAAAAAACTGAAAACCACTACCATGCACACATATTAGTTTCTCAAAGATTAGCTTATATTGAAATTTAATATTTTTAGGTTGTTTTTAAAGGCGTGAGAGGGGAAGGATAAGCATACTAGAGTATTATCAAATAGGCACATTCACTTGTGGCCTAACAGTATACTGACTCCAGAGATTCAATGTGGTATAGTAGTGATATAGTTAATGATGTAATTAGTGGTATAGTTCACTAATCTATTTCTTTTTTTTAAAGATTTTATTAATTTGACAGAGAGAGAGAGAGAGCACAAGCAGGGGGAGCTGCAGGCAGAGGGAGAGGGAAAAGCAGGCTCCTCAAGCAGCAGGAAGCCCGATGAGAGGCTCAACCCTGGGATCCTGGGATCACGACCTGAGCCAAAGGCAGATTCTTAACCGACTGAGCCACCCAGGTGCCCCTCAACAATATATTTCTGAAGAAATGAAAATGCAGGTTAAGGGGCACCTGAGTGGCTCAGTGGGTTAAAGCTTCTGCCTTTGGCTCAGGTCATGATCTCTGGGTCCTGAGATGGAGCCTCACATTGGGCTCCCTGCTCAGCGGGAAGCCTGCTTCTCCTCTCTCTCTGCCTGCCTCTCTGCCTACTTGTGATCTTTCCCTCTCTCTCTCTGTCAAATAAATAAAATATTAAAAACAAACAAACAAACAAAAAAACCCAAACTTGACTTCACTTAGAGTGAGTACTAACCTTGAGTTTTATATCCAGGGGAAAAGTTCTCAAGATCAAGGCAAAATAAAGATGTTTTTGGACAAACAAAAGCTGAAAGAAGTCATTGCCAGCAGTCCTGATTAAGGAAAATGATCCTAAATCTGCAGGAAGAAAAAAGAATAGAAGCAGGGGTAATTACGTACATTTTATTTTTTTTTAATTTTTTTTTTAAGAGTCAGCATATTTTTTTTAAAGATTTTATTTATTTATTTGACAGAGAGAGAAATCACAAGTAGGCAGAGAGGCAGGCAGAGAGAGGGGTAAGCAGGCTCCCTGCTGAGCAGAGAGCCCCACGCGGGGCTCGATCCCAGAACCCTGAGATCATGACCCGAGCCGAAGGCAGAGGCTTTAACCCACTGAGCCACCCAGGCGCCCTAATTACGTACATTTTAAATGACCATTACTTGTTTAAAATTACAATAATAATAATTTGGGTCTTTATAATATGTGTAAGTAAAATAACAGTAGCACAAATGGTAAGAGGGATAAGGGTCTTCTTTCATCATTCAGAAAGTGATAAAAGTTAATGTATTAAACTATATGCCTTGCATGCTATATTTTGGGGTGCTAGTTACATAGGTATGTTTATATACATATACCTATATATGAGATATGTATATATGTATGTGTATGCAAAAAGTCACCCTTCTGCACATAGGCTACCAGGTCTTAAATTAGTGTATGCTAAAAAAGTCAATGATGAATGGCTGCTAAGCATATGAAATATGTTTAACATCATTAATCATTAGGAAAATGCAAATTAAAACCACAATAAGATTACCATTTTATACCCACTGGGATGGCTATAATTTAAAAAGAAAATAGCAAGTGTTGGTGAAGATGTGGAAAAAGTGGAACATTCATTCATTACTGGTGGGAATATAAAATAGTAAAGTCACTATATAAAATAGTTGGGCAGTTTCTAAAAATTGAAATATATATTTACCCAGCAATCCCACCCCTAGGTATCTACCCAAGAGAGATAAATACCTCTATCCACAAAAAAACCCAAAAAAACTAAAATCTTGTATGTGAGGGTTTACAGCAGCTTTATTTCTAATAGCCAAAACTAGAAACAATCCAAATGTCCACTGGCTGATGAATCAATAAACAAAAATGTGGATATATCTGTATATTAGAATACTATTCATTAATAAAAAGAAGTGTAGGAAGAAAAAAAAGAAATGAACACTGATACAAGCTATAACATTGATGAACCTTAAAAGTATGCTAAGTGAAAGAAGCCAGATACAAAAGACAACATATTGTATGATTCTATCTACATGACATTTCTAGAAAAGGCAAATATATAGACTCAAAGCAGAAGAGTTTTGCTCTGGGGCTAGAGGTGGGACTGACTATGTAGAAGCATGATGGAAATTTTGCAGGTAATGGAAATGTTCTAAAATGGATTATGGTTGCACAACTATATAAATTAACCAAAAAATCATTAAACTATACACATATAATGGGTGAAATGTATGTATATTTTACCTCAATAAGGCTGTTTTTTTAAAAGGCCAGTGACTTATTTTTCCATTTGCAGAGCACTGTATCAAAATGGTCAACAAATTAGACTTCAACAATGAGAGCTGCAGAATACGATATGAAAATATAGGAATTACTTGAGAGGAAGTGAATATGACTTTTCTATTTTAGGAAATGGTAGTTAAGTGTCAGCAGCCCTTGAATTGTAATAACATTGTTAATTTGGCCCATATTTGGCTGAGCATCTATTGCTTTCATGCAGTAAGAAAATAATTCTTTTGTAGATTCTTTTCAATTTTCTACTTTTTTGTAGGTGTTTCCACTTAAAGTAAATTTGTGGTATATTAATACTATACTGATCTTATATATAGCCAATGATAGTGTTGAGTTTGGTAATGACTAAAAATTTCAAATTCTGATATAAATATTAAATGAATATAAACGTGACATAACTTTGTCCTCTAAATAATTTTGTTACTATGTGTAGTAGTTTGTATTTAAAAAAATATTCAAGGGACACCTGGGAAGGTCTTGATTTCGGCTCAGGTCTTGATCTCAGGGTTGTGAGTTCAAGCCCCACACCGAGCTCAATATTGGGCATGGAGCCTACTTTAGGTAGGTAGGTAGGTAGGTAGGTAGATAGATAGATAGAAAGAGAGAGAGAAAAGGAAGAAAGGAAGGAAGGGAAGAGGGAGGGAGGAAAAGATATTCAAAAGCAACATGAGACTTTCAGATGTACTTTTATAAACATCCATCTAAAGTTAAAGCCTATAATTCTAACTAGACTAAAAAATGCACTTATGTATAGTTGAAAACTGGGCTAATTAATAAAGAAAAAGAAGTGAAGGTTTCCCCTATTATCCAAAAGTAAAACATTCCTTTGAGACCTTTCATAAGCCGAAAAGGCATACTGGGAAGAGTATTCCTGGCTTTCTGAAAATTCAAGCTACACCACTTCACTTTTATGAAAGGCCAATGTACAGCAATGCCTTTTCTTGTAAAGCAAAAATCCTTCTGGTCAGTGAAAACAGGTACTGACGTAGTTCTTTCCTAAATGCGAAGTGGTGTAACAGACTTTCAGAAAGTGAAGGATACCTATATAAACTATGTGCCTAGTAGGACAAGTTGAAAGTTTATAGGACAGTAAAAATTGAAGTGGTCTTACTTTGTAGAGAACTTAACAATCATTCTAGGAATTTCTGTGACCAGTTCTCTGGACAATGATCCAATATTTGTATAGACACAGCAGTATTTTGTTTATTCAGTAACTCTAGGTCTAACTCATTCCCGCATTTTTTGTTTCGTTTTGTTTTCTGGGAGATTTTGGTCTCAAGGATCTTAGGAATGGAGTAAATGTAACCCTAAAATTTGAACTGGCTTTCCTTGTTGAATCTGAAATAAAAAACAAGGCTATTCTTATAAATAGTAACCAATGAAAGAACTCCATACAAATGTAAAATAGTCTTAATGTGGACAAGATTTAGCCAAAAGAATCTGTATTTCTCAAACATTTCTGGGACATGAGGTTCCTGACATCCCACTCTGAAGATTCAGGATTTATCTTCAGGTTTTCATGCTAGTCTTCCACTGCCAGTGCTGCTTCCTACCCTGCATACCCCTCACCACTGCACATCCTGTAATACAATAACTTCATAAAAGCATTTAAACCTATAGGCCTCCAAAATGTCTATATTATGTCTAAAGCAAATGAGAGACATAATATACATACATACTTATTTAATGACAGAAGAGATGCGCAAAGAAGATAGGGCATAGAGGTCACAGGAAGGGAAGTAATAGCAGTAAGCAGTAATGACAAGAAAGGATCAGGGTTAGATGACACAAAGTGACAGATGTATGGAGAGGGACATTAGATTTTATAAACTTAATGGCTAACACCATATGTGTTTAACAACAGAATATGATACATGATACCACTTATTTAGCAAACATAGTGTCTGCTTTGTGCCAGGCACTGTTCTAAGTACTCTAAAAACATTAGCTCATTTAATCTCAATAATGCCAATGAGATAGATTACTATTCTTATCTATCTTCATTTTATAGAGGAAGTCACTGATGCAAAAAGTTACTTGCTCAAGGTCACATTATTCATCAGCATCCAGTCAGGGAAAGAAAGCCACGTTGGGTATTTCAGAAATAATGTTATCATCTCTATTGTTGAGGGAATCCTTACAGAAAGACTGGAGGAGCAAAAAGGAGGAAAGTATAATCCAAAGGGAACTGCAAGCAGAGTCAGCATCCTAGCACTGGAGGAACAAAAGAGAAAGTAGTGTTATCCAAAACCCACAAATACTGTGCTTCGGAAGCTTTTGGAACTTAACTATCACATTATTAGAACTATTACTGCTACCAGCTTTGCAAGAAGCCGGCAGCTTTCAGAGGGGCCCCCTCCCCGCTACTCCTGGGGCCTGAGTAGAGGAGCAGTGTGCCGAGGCCGCTGGAGCCTAAAGAAAGGAAAAATGCCTTCTATCCTCTTCTTGCTTTTTAATCTCCCATTAGCAGAATGGAACTGGCGACCACCTGGCAAGTGAATCTGGAAAATGATTTTTAGGTCTCCAGTACCCTTACGATACAGAGGGAAGGACAGAAGGAGCTGGGAGACAATGGACATGACTAGCATAGTCAAACAACTGGCAATTGGCAGATCGTAAATCTCAGGTAGTCTGGCTCCTAAGTCTATGCTCTCGACTGCTATACCATGCTGTAATGCTGTGATCTACTTATAAGAGTATTTCATATGTCTTAAAATTAAGATCTGCTCATAAATACAGTTGGCAGCGAAGAAATTATAGGAATTTTATTTATTATATATTCAACAAATATTTAGCAAGATCCTACTTTATGCCAGACACTATTCTGAAAATACAATGATGGAGAGGACAAAAAAAAAAAAGAATAGAGGGAAGAGAACTCCTTTCTCCCTGTTTCAGACTGAACGAAATTCCCTGGGAAGGATTCCAACTGGCTCGGCTTGAATCATGTGCCCACACACTGAACTAAGCATTTTAGCTGAGGCATGGGTATTGGGGAAATAACCTGGTGGAAATGCCCACTATAATCCTGAGACAAGGATTTGAGTGCAGGTAGTTTATCTGGAGGATTCAGGAAACATCAGGAAGAGGTGGGAAAGTAAGACAAAGAAGGGAAGGCAATAAATAAAGGGTACCTTATCAAGCCAGCAACCACACTGGTAATGACTGGAGCATAATCCCATGGGAAAACTGTGGGAAATGATATGAAACACATACTCCAAGTTATCCACCTGAGGGGCAAGAGGGCTGGGGTATCTATGTAATAAATCCCATCAGTCATTTGGTGAGTGCTGCTGAGATGCGAAGTTCATAATTCTCAGACATTTGTAAATTGTTCTGAGTACACAGGGGCAGGGCTGCCTCCTATTCTTGGGAGAAAAGAGGTGCAGGCACTGGCAGCTAGAAATCTGCCTGAGAACACTGCAGTGGTAAAAACCAGAGAGGTCTAGGCGGGAGTCTATAAGGCCTCTACCTTTAATTTTTTTCATCAGAGTAAAATTTTCTTTGTCCATAGTTGTTATGACTTCAAAAGAAATAATGCCTGTGAAAGAGTTTTATAATGTAGAAGGTACAATACCAAGAATTATTGTTTAGAAGTTTCTTGAAGACTGGGAACGAGTATCATGTTTTATATCTCTCATAGAACCTAGCACTCTGCTATATATATATGTCCTAGGCTTAAATAGTCACTGA
The DNA here is from genome assembly GCA_028533885.1 of Nasua narica. NCBI lineage: Eukaryota > Metazoa > Chordata > Mammalia > Carnivora > Procyonidae > Nasua > Nasua narica. Next base: position 129,172,209 of record CM052800.1, read on the forward strand.
GTGGATTTGTCAATTTAATTAATACCTGAACATATTATTTCGTAGGTTTACGAAGGCAGAATTATTTTTAAACTGTCATTATGATCAAAAAGTTATGATCAGGTTTTCATCTGTTTGAAGAATTTTAAGTAGCATGGTCTTGTTCTGTTCTTTCTTCTATCATTCTTCTTAAATCCAGACCACTGTAGGTAACCTGTTCATTGCCCACCCAATAACTATTTTCTTCTTCCTTCTTCCTTTAAAAAAATATCTTGATTACAAATAGGGTATTGATATTGCTGGTTCAAACCCATCATGAGAATGCTACTCTGATTAGCATGAGGAAAAGGCAAGAAAATCATAGATGCCAACCCTGATGCTATTGAACTACTGAAGCAATACCAGTAGCAATCTTCCTTCAGCCTTTCTCATTACATCAGAAAAATAAACTATTAATACTGTTAAACAGGTAATCTGTTACACATAGCTGGTGATTCATAACTTTTAAATAGCATTTTTTTTCCTTTTGCATAGCAACCCCAAGACAAAGTCATTTTATTTCTGGAGTAAATTATTTAAGATAGTAACTCATCAGAAAACCCAGAAGAGCAGTAAGTATTTGGGCACACTAGTTTTAATCCTTCTGGATTCCCCTCTAAGGAAAGATCATGGTATGCCTCAAGCTCTCTACCTGAGCTCTACCCTTCAATATTCACTTTGATATTTTAAAACTTACATCTAAAGAAGCTTAGGAAGGCTATATCACTGAGAAAGTTGTAGTGAGATGATGGCCTTTCAAATATGAGGTAATGTAGCATAACCATTTATGCATGATCTCTTCCTACATAGCCACTTTGCTTGTTCAGGTATATTTAAGAAAACACATTGTCTTTTCTCCCTTCAGAATATATTCTGAATCTCTCTACTTATTTCTGTCTCTACTATCATCACACAAGTTCACAAGTTCAAGTTCAAGCACAGTAATTTCTTACCTAGAATACAGCAATAGACTCTGAATTGGTGTTTCTCATTCTAGGAACTCTTGCCCTTAACAACCCATCCTCCATGGAATGGTAAGAATGATCTTCTCAAAACATAAGTCAGATCAATCACTTCCCAGCATAAAACTTTTCAATGGCTTACCATTTACCTAAGACAAAAATCTAGCACCTTATCATTGCACACAGTGTCCTGCATGATTGGCCCTCTTCCCATCTCTTTAACTTCATCCACTACCACTCTCCCTCTCACTCACTATGCTATAGCTGTATAGACAATCTTTCAGTTCCTCACACACATCAAAATATTTTTTTGCCTCAAGGCCCTTGCACAAGCTATTCTTTCTGTCTAGAATGTCATGACTTTTTTTCTCATCATGGCTGGTTTAAGTTTAAATATAAAGTCACTGCCCAAGCGCCCGGGTGGCTCAGTTAAGCGTCTACCTTCAGCTAGGGTCATGATCCCTAGACACTGGGATTGAGTTCCGCATCAGGCTCCCTAATCAGTGGGGAGTCTGCTTCTTCCTCTGCCCTCTCCCTCTGAGCTTGTGCTCATTCTCTTTCTCTCGCAAAAATAGAATCTTTAAAAAAAAAATCACTGCCCAACTTTCAGACCACTTATGACAGTAATCATAATCTGTAATTATATATATTAGTTTTTAGTTTAGTATATATGCTGTCAACTAGATCCCAAGAGGGATCTAGGCAGAGACGTGGTTCTTTTCTTCTCCTTTAACAGGGCATTTGGTACACGAGTGCTTGTAAACTTGAATTAAATAACTGATCAATTAATTAGTAGCAGTAATTTTGCTTGAAAGCAATCCCCAGATTCCAAACTGGATTACTGACATCTTCCATGTAAAAGAGGGACATGTGATTGCAGCTTTCAGTATTATGATAAACTAGATAATTAGGTATTTTTACATTCTTGAGTAAATTAGTTCTTGAGTAAATTATTCTTTTTAATGCATTAGGATGGCAAAAAATGAGGTGCCAGCAAAATAAGTGCCAGGGATAGACACCAACCATGAGCTAAACTCAGAATTGCTGGCTTTAAAGTGGTAAATAAACCTGAGGACAGGTTAGCCTTGAGAACAAATGCCCTAAGCAGTAGTTTACAAAGCAAGTAAGAAAGTGAAATGGAGACAATATTAAGTTGGGCCCCTGAAAGAAACTATAACAGTAGCGTGTTGATAGCACACTTCGTCCCTTGGCAGAAACATGAAAATTCTCACTTCAAAAAAATATTCCAAAAATCTTAAAAGAAAAATCACAGATCAAATAAATATAACTACCAAATAAAATATGATTAAGTACACGAAGAAGAAAGCCACCACTGAACACTCAAGGAATTCAGATATTACAATCATTAGATTTAAGAATATAAAACTCTTTAGTAGGAAAAAGGGTAAAATTATAAAGATGAAGAAGCAGCAACTGTCTATCATGGAATGATAAGAAAGCTCTGAAAATAACCAAATGGATCTTCCAAACATAAAAAACACAACAGTTGAGGAGCGCCTGGGTGGCGCAGTTGGTTGAGCAACTAACTGTCTTCGGCTCAGGTCATGATCCCGGAGTCCCGAGATCGAGTCCCGCATCGGGCTCCCAGCTCCATGGGGAGTCCGCTTCTCGCTCTGACCTTCTCCCGTCTCATGCTCTCTCTCACTCTCTCTCTTTCCAAATAAGTAAATAAAATCTTTAAAAAAAAAAAAAAACACAACAGTTGAAACCTTAATGAATGGGCTAAACAGATTAGAGAGAGCCAAAAACAAAATTAACAAACTGGAAGATATTATTGAAATTACCTGGAATGAAGCACAGAAGAATGAGAGGAAAAATAAATTATGAAACTGAGAAAGTTTGAAAATACAACAGTGTTCATCAATATTCCGATATGTTTAGCCCTAGGGGGGGAAAAAGAGTAGAAAAAAGCAAGGAATGGTATTATTTTAATTTAGTGGCTGAATTTTTAAATAATAAATGACATGAACTCAAAATTAGGAAGCATAAGGTAACTCAAGTAGTTTAATAAACAGATACTGCATAATATCAAAGATAAACAATTTTGAAAGAAGCAAGAGAGGAAAGACAGCTTACCTACAAAGACCAATAGCAGTTCTCAATAATAACAATGGAAGTCAGAAGACAGTGAAATAATACCTGTCAAGTGCTGAGAGAATGACTGTCACCCTAGAACTGCACAACCAGCAACTTATTTTTCTAGATAAGGGCAAATAAAAATATTTTAAGGTTAAGGAAAATTGTGAGATCAGTAGACTAGCTCTAAAGGGACTTCTAAAGTATGTATTATAAGAAGAAGGAAAATAATCCCAAAGATATAGTATGAATATAAGAAAGTATAATGAGCATTTAAAAAAAAAAGTTAGAGTTGCCAGTATGAGAAAAGAAAGATAAGAAGAAAGGAACCAGTCAGAAGTACAGAGAGAAACAAGGGAAAACGTAAAATAGAAAAGAGCATGAGAGATAAATGTAACAAAGTGAAAAAGTCTAACATTCATATAACTCTAGTCTTGGAAGGTGAAGACAGAAAATGGGGGAAAGGTACATTTGAAGACATAATAGTCAGGAATTTGCACAACTGATAAAAGACACCCGTATAGGTTTAAGAAAAAGAGAAAATGAACTTCAACCTAAGTGTCTCACTTTATACCCTTACAGAAAAATTAATTCATTTTGGATAATAGAATTAAATGTAAAATGTGAAACTATAAAACTTTTAGGAAAAAAAAAACACACAGGAGAAAATCTTTGGGATCTAGAGCTAAGAGTTCTCAGAGTTAACACCAAAAGCACAGTCCATTAAAGGATAACCCGATAAACTGAACCTCATCAAAACTAAAAAATTTTGCTTGGCGGAGAACATAAAGACAGGATGAAAGGCAAGTTACACACTGGGAGAAAATATCTGCAAACCACATATCTGACAAAGGACTAATATCTGTATTACATAAAGAACTCTCAAACCCCAACAATTGTTTTTTGATCCAGGTTGAAAATGAACTGAGAACAAGAACTCGTCAAAGCAGGTATACAGATGGTGTATAAGCAAATGAAAAGATGTTCAACATGATTAGTCATTAGGAAATGCAAACTAAAACCATAATGACAGATCACACTACACACCTATCAGAATGGCTAATACAAAAATTGTGACAACTCCCAATGCTGATAAGAATACAGAGAAGCTGGATCACTCATACATTGCTGGTGACAATGTAAAATGGTACAGCCACTCTGAAAAACAGCTGTAGTTTTTAAAAACCTAAATATGAAACTACACACAGCCTATTTACACAGAAATGACTTTGGCCCAGAAAAATGACTTGTGTTCACAAAAAATCTATACATGAACATTTATAGCAGCTTTATTCATAATAGCTCCAAACTATAAACAACCCAGAGGTCCCTCATCTGGTAATGGGTTATACAAACTGTTTTACATCCATACTATAGTACTCAGCAAAAAAGGGGAACAAATTATTATGCAGCAACCTGACTGAATTTCCAGAGTATTTTGTTGAATGGAAAAAAAAAAAAAAACAATTGCAAGTGTCATATACAGTACACTTCCATGTATTTTTGTATATTTTGCTTTGAAAAGACAAAATTATAGAAATGGAGAAAAGCTTAGTGGTTGCCAGGGGTCAAGGAGTGTGTGGCTATAAAGGACAAGATAAGAGATCCCTGTGGTGATGGTGATGGAAACATTCTGAATCTGACTGTAACAATGTCAATTCCCAGTGGCAAGGCTGTACTACAGTTTTGCAAGAGGAAACTGGGTAAAGGGTACACAGCATCTCTCGGTGAGATATCTTACAACTGTACCACAATCTAAAATTATCTCAAAATAAAACAACTTCATTTTAAAAACTATAATAAGCTAATGGAGGGGGAAATGGAATTATAAAAAATATTTAATTGGTTAGAAAAAGCTAAAGAAGAATGGTAGCATAGAACAGATGGAACAAATGTAAAACAAATGATAAGATGGTAGTTTTAAATTCAGAAACATTTAGGAAATATACTAAATGGTTCAGTTAAAACACAAAGATTGTCAGACTGATTACAAAAGCAAAACCCAATCATATATTGCTTAAACAAGATACACCATAAGTATGGCACATAAAAAATGAAAGTAAATGGATGGAAAAAGATATATCATAAAAATAATAACCAAAGAAGTCTAGTATAGCTACTCAAATGTCAAAAGTCAGATTTGTGTTAATATTACTAGACATAAAAAGAACATTACGTAAGAATCAACATAACAAGAGATTATAAAGATCCTACATATTAAAAGATAAGAAACAGATGGCCAGAGCACCTGAATCTTAAGCATCTGCCTTGCACTCAGGTCATGATCCTGGGGTCCTGGGATGGAGTCCCGCATAGCCTCCCTGCTCAGTGGAGAGCCTGCTTCTCCTTCTCCCCTTGCTCCCCCAGCTCCCTGCTCATGCTCTCTCTCTCTGTAAAATAAATAAATAAAATCTTAAAAAAAAAAAAAAAAAGAAAGAAAGAAACAGCATGGCAAATCAACTTGAAAATTTATATGAAATGGACACATTCTTTGAAAACACATCTTAACAAAACTGACAGGTGAAGAAATAGAATATACGAATGTTTATCTATTAAATAACCTTAGTCTATATTTAACCTTCCCATGAAGAAAACTCCAGGCACATATTGTTTCACCAGTAAAGTCTATCAGGCATTTAGGAAGTTCACAAATTCTTCCAAAGAATACAAAAAGAAGAAACATATTTGAACTTGTGAAGTAAACAAAACTTTGATAGGTAGGGCTGCCCAGTTAATCTGAATTTCAGATAAACAATGAAGTTTTAGCGTAAAATATTGTACAGGATATACACAAACTAAAAAAATATATTGTTTATTTGAAATTCAAATTTAACTGAATGTCCCATATTTTATTTGCTAAATCTGGCAACTCTATTGGTAACAATACTTGATAAGGGCTTTCCAAGAAAAGTAAATTACAGGTCAGTATCTCATGAATATACAGGCAGCAATCCCAAACAAAAAACTGATAAATCTAGCAACACAGAAAAAGGACAATGTCATGATCAATTTGGCATTCTTCCACAAATACAAGATTAGTTTAACACTGAAAAAAAAAAGTAAAAGAACTAGAAACAAATCTAACATGCATAAAGTAAAATTTTAAATATTCTTTAAAAATCCAAATTGATTTATAGATTCAGCGCAATGTCAATATAATTCCCAGCATGGTTTCACGGTGAGGAGTCCTAGCACTGTTTCTTGGTTCCAGGATGGTTTCTTGGTTCCATGCAGAGGTTTCAGAGATAAGATGATCACAAAGTAGAGTTTAAAGGATGAAAAGAGTGGATAGTTTAAGAGAAAGGGATGGCAACTGCCAAAGAAGGATATAGTAGGTGAAAAGCACAGATGCTTTAAAACAGTATGGTTTGTTCTGGGTGGCTGCCTAATACAGAAATGTAGTATAATGTGAGAAGTGGTATCAAAGAAGCTACAGAGACAGGGACAAATTTATAAAGGGTTCAGACTTTATCCTGTAGGTCATGGGAAATAATGGGGGTGGGGAAAGAGAAGAAGAGTTTGATGCATGGGAAGTAATGGAAGGCATACGTGGATATAATAAGTGTACATACGCCACCCTTTTAAGGATCTTGACTATTAAGGAAATCAGAGCTTAGATAAGTATCTAGAGTTAAGGGAGGGTCTTGTCTTGTATGAAGTGTTTGCTTTAACAAGGGAGAAACTTGCAGCTTGTAGAAAGAGGCTGAAGATATAGGAAGGAGGGAAAGATAATTAATGGAACAAAAAACTTTGGGAGACAAGAGTATTAAAGTAAACAAAATAAAACAAAAGTATGAGATTTGTTGAGAATGCAGATTGTTTTGTTGGTAGGCACAAGACAACTAGGAAATTTCTGACAGCATCAATTTTCTTTGTTAAATAGAAAGACCAGGTTGGTCTTTGGGTTAAAACAAAAGGGCAGATGGTGAGATGGGAGGTCAAAAAAAGTACTGACAATTCAATATTAACTAGGGATGGGTAGAAGAAGGACCTGCAGTGAAGCACTCTGGAGGAAGGACTCTACAGTCAACTAAGATCAGATGGAAATAGGGTTGATTTTTGCCAAGCAGGTGAGAAGGGAAGTTTTCAAGGGAATTGAAGATAATGAAAGTGGCTAAAGTGACAACGTAGAGTAAGAATAGGAAAAAAACCTGAAGAATGTTACTTTCTCATTATATCCATATCCCTAAGTCACTTTTGCTAGGTATAGGAGTAACTTTCTCTAGTTGTTCTGAATTATGTATTTTACATACTATGGCAAAAACAGATGTAATTATTTTATCTTTTTCCTTAATAGAATAGTATCAATTTGCCCTCATTTTTTTTAAAACAGGAAAAGAGTCTTTTTTATGGACCAAATATATTATCTAAATTAAAGATAACATAGGATTAAAAATGTAGCAATAACTATTGGTATTACAAGCAGAAATTCACAGAAGCACACAAATAGTCCACACATACACACGTCAGGGGCCTTTTTTTTTTTTTTTTAAGATTTTATTTACTTGAGGGGCGCCTGGGTGGCTCAGTGGATTAAAGCCTCTGCCTTCTGCTCAGGTCATGATCTCAGGGTCCTGGAATCGAGCCCCGCATCGGGCTCTCTGCTCAGTGGGGAATCTGCTTCCCCGTCTCTCTCTGCCTGCCTCTCTGTCTGCTTGTGATCTCTCTGTCAGATAAATAAATGAAATCTTTAAAAAAAGAAAAAAAAGATTTTATTTACTTGACAAAGAGAGAGAGAGAGAGAGAGAGAGAGAGAGAGAGCGGGCGAGCACAAGCAGGTGGAGCAAGAGAGGGAGAAGCAGACTCCCCGCTGAGCAAGGCTGCCAATGCAGGGCTTGATCCCAGGACCCTGGGATCATGACCTGAGCCGAAGGCAGAAGCTTAACCGACTGATCCACCCAGGCACCCCAATGGGGCTTTTCTGTGTAAACACAAAATATACCCCAACACCAGGCATGACTTACAAAATCTAATCATGTTTTATGGCCGAACTTCAAAATTTTCCTGCAAAGTTAGGGAAACAACCCATATGAAATCATCCACACTCTGACACCAACTTCATAAAGTCTCCCAGGATCACCCTTAGATTTGATAATTACTCAAAGGGTTCAGAGAACTCACTGAAAGCTGTTACACTCACAGTTATGGTTAGAGCAAAAGGATACAGATAAAATCAGCCAAGGGAATTGGTGCACATGGTAGAGTCCAGGAAAGTTCCATACATGGAGCTTCCAGTTGTCTTGTCCTTGTCGAGTTGTGGACAGTGTTACCTTCCCAGAAATTATGTGCAACAATACATGAGAAACACTGCCAACCAGGCAAGCTTATCTGAGCCTTGGTTTCCAGAGTTTTTATTGGGACTCAACTGTGCAGGTGTGGTTGGCTGCCCTTCTGGCAGGTTTAGTATCCAGCCCCTCTGTCGGTAGAGATGAACCCATGTGGCCCAAAGCCCCCATCGTAAATCACATTGTTAGACTGTCCAGTGTGGCCAACAGCCCCTAAGTAAATAAAGCCACTCTTTTGGGAGATCATCTCCTAAAACATGAAGGCAAAGACCAGCTCTCTCTTTGGGTAAGGTTAATTCTTTACTGTGCATTCCCAAAATGTCGCAATAATCAATTCTCTGATTGCATTCTTATAAAAAGTAGACATTAATAACCTGTTTTCTGGCTCCCTGCTAACTGACTCTTATATTACTACGTTTTTGTGATTTTTACTTCACAGGATGATTGCTTCAGTAAGTTTTTCAAATTCATTTTGGGATGCAGAGTTATAAATTTCATTTATGATTCACAATTTTCTGGTAAATTTTCGTCTTCTGTAGGAAAATTGTCTACTCGATTTCAGTTTTCTCACTGTATTTTTGAGGGGACGTTGTACATATGACTTTCATAATCCTCATATTTGAATGAGTTTAATTTTCCTGGACTAGAACCAGGAGTAGAAAGGCCAGGGTAGTTTTACACAATTTACCTCTCATGGCTTCTCTCCTGTTGCTATAGTAAAAGACTATTTCTTTAAAATATGGCAACTCTACAAAGCCACACTTACTCTGCTTCTCATTGCCTAACCTAGTTCTGAAGAGATTCTACACAGCGTCCTGGACTTCCTGATTTATGCACAGGCCGCAGGGAGACACAATTTGCCTTCAAAGATATTATTGCTTTTAGAAAGTTACTTTACTGGTGCTTTCTAAGATCTGCTATCTCTGATTAGTCACTTTCTATCCTTCTCTCTCTCCCTCATCAGTGTTTGGACTCCATTTAATCTCAGTTCTTTCTCAAAATGTTCTCTTGATTTCCTATATGGGCTTCCTGCCCAGTGCTTCTGATCTCAGTTGCCTATTGTAGCACTCACATGTGATTTTGAGTTTGGGGGGTTTTCTTAGTCAGCTGCTTGCTGAAAATTCAGTTTCTTTGAATTTATTTCCATTCTCCTTTTTGCTCTGGATCGGTCAAAGGAGAATGAATGAAAAAGTTTAGACTTGATATTAGCCAAAAGGCCGAGAAGCGATAAATGAATGAAAAAGTTTAGGACTAAGCAGACCCTGTGTTCTTACAGAATGCTAATATACTTAATTTTTTCCCCATGTTTTCAAAAGATATGAAGAAATTCTCTGAAAGTACCATGATTATTGCCTTCAGATAACAAGCAAAAATGTTATAGCTGTCAGTAGCCAAATTAGAGCTGATTATTTAGATGTTCACGACTGCTATGACATTAAGATTATATACAGAAGGGGCCCCTGGGTGGCGCAGTTGGTTGAGCGACTGCCTTTGGCTCAGGTCATGATCCCGGAGTCCCGGGATCGAGTCCCACATCGGGCTCCCAGCTCCATGGGGAGTCCGCTTCTCACTCTGACCTGCTCTCTCTCACTCTCCCTCTTTCCTAGTAAATAAATAAATAAAATCTTTAAAAAAAAAAAAGATTATATACAGAAATAATGCAACAAAATAGCTTTAATGAAAAAACATTGGAGGCATACAATGTAGAAAAAAATTTTAATGGAAGGAGGTCAGCGGAAGCAGCACTTTATTCTGGTATGATAAAAAGAGAATTTTTAATGAACTATTCTTCCTGAACCCACATAACTAAAACATTGTACAGGAACATTTGAGAGGATCTTATTGGATTATGGAAGAGGGGATGTCCCAAGACTGCTTTTTTGATCCTGGGGATTTAAAGCTATGTTCAGTTTCTTTTTGATGGTTAATCCTATTCCATCTTAGTAATCAGCCACAGATAGTTTTCTACCCAGAGCATGCTCCAGCATTTCCTGGGAACTTCAATGACTTTTATATGCTTCACACTTTGATGAGAAGAAATCACAGTGGGAGAAGCAGAGAGATGCCGACCAAAATGTTACACTCTGGACAATATCAGAATGTGAGTGTTATTTTAACATAAACAGTACTAGTTATAACCAGGCAACATAACAAAGAAGGTGAGAGGAAAAACCGAGCATTTGGCAGTCACTTTGAGGTAGGGCTGGAGTCCAATATGTATTAACCCTAGTGAAACACTCCCACTCTTGTGACAGAACCCCAAGAAACAGCCCAAAAGTGGGGATATAGACTGGAATAATTTGGTTGGATCAGAAGTCCTCCAGCATTGATTCGGGACAATTGGCACCCTTTTTATGGTGTTGAGAGAAATGAAACTCTTCTCTGGAGGGACCTAACAGTATCCAATGCTTCAAATTATTTCTATCAATTTTTAAAGTAACATCAAGAGCAAACAATCAAAGATAGTAGGATGCAAGAAGAATCGAGTTATGACCCAACACCAGTAGAGACAACAGACAAAAGACAAACATAATCTAAAAACCACTCTGCTTGCTATGGTCATGGAAGAAAAAGTCAAGCTTATAAATTTTGTCAAGGAACTAGAAACTATGGAAAGTGACACATCTTAACTAAAGATAAATTATAAAATGAAGAGGATAACTAAAAGTATAAAAATTATGGATGAATCTTAGAGCAGATTTGGCATACCTAAAGAGAATGAATAACTGGCAGGTAGACTAAAAGAAACAATCCCCAATCAGGGAAGGAAAAATAAAATAAAAAATATTGAAGATACAGCAAGAGACATAGAGGATTCAGTGGGATGGCCTAATATATATTGGAATTCCAGAAATGGAATGAGAGCAAAAATGATATGTGAAGAGATAATGGCTGAGGATTTCTGAGAATTGATTAAAAATGTTAATCTATAATTTGGGAAACCCAATGAAGTACAACAGGATTTCTAAAAATAAAAGGCATTATTACTGAAGTAAAACCATAGAAAATCAAAGAGAAAAACTTAGAAGCTGGCTGGAGGGGGGGGATGGACATGACTCTCAAAAGAACCTTGCACTTTGTGGAAAGAAAAGATTAATTAATTAAAGAAAAGTAAAGATTAATATTGGACTTTAAAAAGTAAGTATATATGTTGTACATTTTAGGATCAGAAGAATAGAAAAAGAGTTTATAACTTCCAAACTAATGTCAAGGAAACTGAACTATTTTAAAATACTCCCAAAGAAAGCAAAAAAGGAAAATAAAACAAACAGTTTAGGTACAACAAATAGAAAGCACAAAAGATGATGGATAGTAGGCTTAAGCCCAAGTATATTGGTAATTTATAACTATAAATAGATTAAATGCGCTATTTAAGACACAAAGATTATTGAACTAGATTTTTTAAAAATGCAAAACCATGTGCCCTAGAGACACTTTTCAGTTATCAGAATACAGAAAGGTCAGAGTAAAAAGATGGAAAAATTTGGTTGATCCTTGAATAACATGGGTTTGAACTTCACAGGTCCAATCATATGGAGATTTTTTACAGTACAGTACTGTAAATGTATTTTTTCTTCCTTATAATTTTCTTAATAACATTTTTTTCTTTAGCTTACTCTATTGTTATACCGTATATAGCATATATAATATACAAAATATGCATTAATCAGCTGTTTGTGTTATTGATAAGGCTTCTGGTCAATAGTAGGTTATTGGTAAAATTTGGGGGAAGTCAAAAGTTATACCTGTTATAAACGGTTAGTTAGTTATATTCAGTTATATACGGTTTTTTGACTGCATGGGGGGTATGGTGCCCCTAAAGCCCACATTGTTCAAGGGCCAGTTGTGTATCATGCAAACACTAAGTAAAAAGCAGGTGGTGTAACTATATTAATACCAGCCAGAAAAAATAGAATTTAAGGCTAAAACAATTACAGAGATAAAGAAGGTCATTTCAGAATGCTAAAATATTCAATTCCAGGTTCATATAACAATTCTAAATTTGTGTCAACTAAGTTGACTATGTCAACATGGTCTCAACATACGTAAAGCAAAAATTGACAGAATGAAAAGGAGAATTTATAAGCCTGTGTAGGATATTTTAACTTACTAATTTATAGAACATGCAGACAAAAAGTCTGTGAAGTGAACAGCACAATTAATAGGACCCAATAGACATATATAGAATACTAACCCCAAGGGAGAATATGAATTGTCTTTAAACACAGAATATTTTTAAAAAGTCAACCATGTTAGGGGCACCTGGGTGGCTCAGTCGGTTAAGCACTTGACTCAGGTCATGGTGGCAGGGTCGTGAGATCAAGCCCCACCTCCGGCTCCATGCTCAGCAGTGAGTCTGTTTGAGATTCTCTCCCCCTCTGCCCCTTTCTCAGCTCTAGAATCTCTCTAGAATAAATCTTTAAAATAAAAATCAAGTATGTTCTTGGTTCAAAAGCAAACCTCAATAAATTTTAAAGGATTTAAACTATATATATTACTGTAACAACAAAGCAAATGTTAGAAATCAATAAAGATTTATTGATTTATATATGCAGATGATTTATATATCATCTGCATATATTTGACAATTAAGAAATGTACACCTAAATAATTATGCATCAAAAATAATTCTGAGGGAATTTACATAATATTTTGAGTTCAGTGATAATAAGAATACCACATATTAGGACTTGTGGGTACAGACAAAACAGTATCCATAGGGAAAAATATAGCTCCGAAGTCCCTTATTTGTAAAGAAGTTAGTAAAACAACAGCAAAATAAAAAAGAAGGAAATAATAAAGAAATAAATAGAAAAAATATAATAGAAACTATTAATAAAACCAATATTTATCCTTTAAAAGGTCTAATGAAATTGATAAAATACTCTGGTAAGGTGTGATCCAAAAAAGAGAGAAGGTACAAATAATTGAAATCAAGAATGAAAGGAGAAACAGCAGTACAAATCTGGCATACATTAAAAACGTAAGAGGATATTACGAACAAGTAAACAGTGTAAGAAACAAAAATATCTGTTGTAAACACTATATATATAGTGGTGAAACATAGAAAGTCTTTTTTCTGAGACTGGGTACAGGACAGTAAGCCTGCTAATACCACTTCTTTTCCAATATTGATCTGGAGTCCTAGCCATATAGTAGAGTGAGAAAGAAAAGTAAATAAATTAGGAATAAAGGAACAAAACTCAATATTTGGAAGTGATGTGATTGGGTGCCTTGACAACCCAAATGAATATAGAAATAAATTACCATGAGTAGGAAATTCTTTGATAGGGAAGTTCGCTGAATTTAAATATTATTTTGGGAAAAAATCAGCTTAATTTCTACATAAAGGCAACAAAGAAAATGAAATATTAAAAACATGCCATTTATAATGTATCAGAAATAACAAGTACATACGAATAAGTCTAATAAAAGATATGCAAAATTTCTGCAAAATGACAAAATTCTGTTAAGAGACATTACAGAAGATCTGAATGAATTGAAAAATATATCACGTTCATGGATTAGAAGGCTCAGTATTGTAAAGGTATCTATTCTCTCCTAGGTTAATGTATGGATTCAATGCAATGTCAACCAAAAATCCCAAAGGTTTTACTGTGGTTGTATGTTTGTTTTATTTTTTTCCTGGACTTGGGTAGCAGTTACATACATGTTTGTTTTTCCATAACTACTGAAACTGGATATTTATGTTTTATGCCCTTTTTGAATGCTTGCTTTATTTTAAACTAGGTAAAAGAAAGCACAGTGTAATAGATTATTCATATATAAAGATGTATAAACTAACAATTTTTTTTCTAACAGGAAATCCAAGAAATTATTAACATTAGTTGCTTTTAAGGACAAGGATTTGAGAAGATGAAAGGAAATAGGGTTTTTTTCATATTGAACCTTTTGCATTATTTGAATTTCCTAAGCATGTCCATGTTAGAATTATGGTTCAATCTGTAAATTTTTATAAATTAAATAAAATTATTTAATTACTTATTTTAAAGTAAAACCAGAGAAATTAAATCATGTTAAAAGCTCCAGAGGGAAGCAAGCCAGGGAAAAAACACTTTTTAAAGAATCATATTATAACCATTTCAGAAAGCAAATATTTTAATGACATCAACAACCTCCCTATAACTTAGGTTTCATAAGTCTGTATCCACATTGTGTACTCTAAGGTAGGATTACCATGAAGCTAATGGATTTAAGCTTTATAATCCCTCACTTGGACAGGCCCTTTTAAATGCTTGTGCCTAATTTTGTATTTATAATTTTAAATACTTTTTCTTAAAGAAGACTCCTCAAATTATGTAAGTTTGAAGCTCCCCAAAGCTTGATCCCAACATAGGTTGTGAATTATCTTAAAGGAAGGAATTCTTACCTGCCCTGAATATGAAGGTTTGTAGAAATATTGAACTATAGTTGTAATGAAAATTTCTTTGCTTGAACAATAGATTCACTGAAGATATACTTTAAATTAGGCGTTGAGAATTTGCAGTTCACCTACTCCAGGAATGCTTTCTACTTGCGAGAGGAGAATCACTGCCTCTTGTGCCCTAAATCTGTACTTTTTCTCTAATTTTAGTGAGGCATGTATTTTACTCTGTGTGGCTGCTATAACAAACACCATAGACTGGGTGGCTTATAAACAGAAATTTATTTCTCACAGTTCTAGACACTAGGAAGTTCAAGACCAAGGCACTGGCAGGTCTGTATCTGGTGAGTCAGCTTTCCGAGTTCATAACTGCTGTCTTCTCACTTGTGTTCTCACATGGCAAAAGGAGCAAGGGGGCTCTCAGGAGCCTCTTTTATGAAGGCACTAGTCCCATTCAGGAGGCCTCCACCTCATGACCTATCACTTCCCAAAGATGCTACCTCGGAATACCATCACATTGGGAATTAGATTTCAACATATGAATTTTGGGAGGACACAAACATTCAGTCTTTGGCATTTATAGTGTGTATAGCGTGCTTGTTAAGCTACTCTACTACTGGACAGTGAGCTACAAAATGGTTAGGACCCTGTTTCAATTATTTTTATACCCCAGGGCCTAGAAAAGATCCCAGTATGCAATAAATGTTTAACTGGATCCTTTTAAAATACCGTATTGTGTGTAAAGGAAATCTAGCCACAATTCATCACTTTAGTAAAATTCATATGAAAGGGATACACTGATAAAGCATACACATATACATGAAGTAATGTGGTCATGTTTTGCATAAAATAGATTATAAACTTTTAAGGCCAAAGACCAAACAATATTATGAATCATTTTAAAAACAAAAGTATAAAAAATATGAAAATCCAACATCCTAACACTACATTTGTTTCAGATTTTTTTAATAAATAAAAACTTACACACATAACAGACTCCACCTTTAAACCATTCCCTTATACTATCCCTTGGCCGCTCTCCTGAGAGATGAACCCCACCCTGAAGTTGGAGTGTATCCATCCTGTCAATATGTTCTCATTTTAACCACTTAAGAAAATATATGCACAAACAATAGATACTATATTCTATGTTTAATAGATTAAGCCAGCATTATCTAATACAAATAGGTGAGCCACATGTTAAAACACTTAAACGTCTTTGTAGCCACATTTAAAATAGAGACAAGTAAACTTTATTTTAATGTTATATATCATTTTCATCCAGTATGCTCAAAATATTATCATTCCAACATGTAATCAATATAAAAATTACTAGTGAGCCATTCAATATACTTTTTAAAAAATTTCTGGTACTGTCTTTGAAATCCTGTTAGTTCATACATACAGCACATCTCAACTTTAATTCTAAATTTAGATTCCACAAAATTTAAATTGAAAAAATACATTCATATATTTAAGTTGTTCCAAAACACACGTAAAGGTTTTCCAATAACTGAAATCCGTTTTTAAAATTTAGTTAAAATTAAATTAACAAGTTAGTGTTTCATTACATTTCAAGTGTTCAATAGGCACATATGGCTATCAGACACCCTACTGGAGAGTGCAGCTTTAAAAAGTAAAACAAAATACTTACCATTCATCATCTTTCTTTCGCCCATTCAATTTATGTAATATTTTAATGTTTCTTTTTTTTCCTTTGCCAAATCCTAGAACGGAAAAGCACAGAAGCAATGGATAGCTTTGAATTTCAGGGCAGATGACGTTTACATTTTTTTAAAAATCATCTATCACTAAATCCACTCAGCAAGTCTAAAAGAACTTTTAAAAGAACCTGCTCCGTATTTTTGCTTAAACAATGGGATTGCTAAACAAGATGCATCGGATAAAAAGAGTGACGCACTGCAACCAGCAAAGGTGCAGCTTTCCTATCAGCCGCTCCCATTCTTCTACCCCGCCCTCCACAAGCACGCGCCCACTGGCACGCACGCACACACACGTACAAACAATTCACGCGCACATACACGCACTCTACACGCACAAGCACACAGGCGCTGGCAGGCACCCAAGGAAATGCAGTTTCTCGTCTCTTATTCCGGAGAGAACGCCAGGAAGGTTCTGAGGAACACTCACGCTAACTTGGTATTGGTGGGGTTCCACGTCCCTTTCTACAGGATATTGACTCCGCCCTTCTCCAGGTCCATTAGAGGAGCAATTGTAAAGGTTGGGGGTGGAAGCGGAAAGAAGCCCTGTTAAAACCAGTCAGCAGCTCCACCTCAGGAGGCGACCAACTTTGTGCACCCTAGAATGAAACCTGATCCTTGCTTCAACGTGCGAGGATTTAAAAAAGGCTTTAAGCTGTGGCACTTGGGAAGAGGCCCTGTCACGGCCCGGTTCGGGATGGGAGGTTTTGCCTAAGCGGGAGCTCCTAAACAAGCTGGTGCAACAATGAATGGAACTGTTATCCAGCCGCCTTGTTAGCAGCAGAAACTGCAGGACCTCCAGGGCCCAAAGAGCGCCAGCTTTCCTGAGTTGTACTTGGTTTGGGCTTCCCACAAAAGCATGGCCACACCAAAAATTCTTTTTCCACAGATCGGAAAACGGCCCCGAAACTTTTTTTACTCCACACTTTCATTCCTTTCCCCTCCTAGAACCCGCCCCGCGCATTTTGCGCTTCGCCTCAGGAGCTGAGTGACCCCTTCGTCTGGAATGCCAACTCGGCAAAATGCCCGTAGCCAAACACAAACCAACTTCCCGGGAGAGACAAGAAGCAAGAAACATCACAACCCCCAACCACACGATCCGGTTTGACCCGTGCTTTAAAAAAAAAAAAAAAAAGCAGCCGCAGCCCAACCCGTCGCCACGCGATGCATGCTAGGATAAGTAGTTCTCCCAATCCCCAAGGCGCCGAGTCAGGGAGGAACGCAGGTTGATTTCCTCCGCAGAGAACTACATTTCCCGTGGTGCCCCGCTACAGACGAAGGGGCGGGACAGGAGAGAACACATCGCGCTTGCGCAAGTCGAGGGGCAGGAGGGAGGCGGAGGCGCCCGGGTCCAACTGCTGAAGCGTCTCCATGTGACAGTGAGCAGGGTCCTAACTCCTGGCGCCGCCCCACTCTGGTTCTTGACCCAAAGCACTGTCCCCTGTCCCGGCGCCAGCAGACAACAGGCTAGGACGCTTGGTGTCTGGCCGTGCCGCCGGAGGAATTGCCTCGGCGGGGTCAGGTGCCTGAGGGACCCTGCGGAGACCCCGGAGTCTCCGGAGAGAGGCGGAGCGGGGATTTCTGTCAGCGCCGGCGTCCCAGAGCGCGGAGACATGAACGGCTTCACGCCTGAAGAGATGAGCCGCGGCGGGGACGCGGCCGCCGCAGTGGCCGCGGTGGTCGCTGCCGCCGCGGCTGCCGCAGCTTCAGCCGGGAACGGGGCAGGGGCTGGCGCCGGGGCTGAGGTGCCTGGTGCCGGGGCCGTCTCTGCTGCTGGGCCCCCAGGAGCGGCCGGCCCCGGCCCCGGACAGCTGTGCTGTCTGCGGGAGGATGGTGAGCGGTGCGGCCGGGCGGCTGGGAACGCCAGCTTTAGCAAGAGGATCCAGAAGAGCATCTCCCAGAAGAAGGTGAAAATCGAGCTGGATAAGAGCGTAAGTGACGGCGGGACGGTCCTGCCCTGCCAACCCCCTTGGGGCTCCAGGAGCGGTGCCGACAGCGATTGTTGGGCGGAGTGTTCAGGGGTCCCCCTAGACCTGGCTGCAGTGCGAACCCGTTGTGTGGTCTCTGGTAGGAAGCAAACAACAAAGTCGCTGCAACTTCAACCGCCACCCCCAACAGACACATACTTGCACGCCGCGGTTCCGCTCCTCCCCCACCCCTCCTGTCGCCCTCCTCCCCACCCCCACGCTCCTTGAGTCCGTTCTGCTCACTGTCTAACCCCTTCCTCCTTCACTGAGATCGGGAAACGAAACAAAGGGGACCGCCGCTCTGAGGGCCCGGAGTAGTTTTCTTGCAGCCCGGCAGCTCCTTCTGGAATGGAGGCGCCTTCTTTGTTTTGCTGCCCTAGCTGGCGTGTGGCCCCAGGGAGTAACTCCCCTCGTGTAGGCAAAAGTGGAGTCCTGCAGAGACCAAGGACCTGATACTTACGTACGGAAAGACTCCTTTTCTCGTTCGCCCAAGTACGGAGTGAGGGAAGCCGAGCTCACCCGGTGCCTTGCTGGGAGCGGGGATTGTGAACAATGTCAGCATCTAGCGCAGCTGCTCCGAACGTGGGGAGCACGTAGCCTCTGCGATTTTGCCATCTCTGGCAGCCATCGGGATTCCTTTTTCCGTCCTTTTTCGCGTCTCTTTTTGTTTTTGTTTTGACCATCCATGAGGTTTTTGGAAACAATCATTGCCACTTTCCGAGCTCTGGCTGATGGTAAATGAATAACAAGATGCCAGAACCTAGCACACGTCCTGCATAATTTTAACTTGGATTTAGTTTAGAAGTTAATTTAAAAGCCTTAGTCTTTAATCATTTGGTTTTTTAAAGGAGCTTAACTGTGTCAATATATTGCACCAATATTTCAAATGTTACCATACAGCTCTCAAGACTACATTTAATTGAAGCTTTTGCAAAGTTTGTGATACTTTATGCCTGTTAAAGGCATACTTGTGATACTTTATGCCTGTTAAAGAGTTCTTCAGTCATGCTCATAAGAAACTTTTCGAGTAAACTTGAATAATTGCACATTGCTTTGGTTGGAAAAACGTGATACAAATAAATACATTCACTAAATACTCAAAAGCTTATCATTCAAATTTAAATATAAGTAGTATATGAAATCAGCTCATGTGTGAAAATTGATAGTTTTGTATCTGGATTATAATTCGAATATTGAGCAAGAATAGGAAGCATACATCGTGCTACTAAAATATGCTCTCTGAGGAGAGAAAATATCAAATAGCAAAGTTGTGGGCAACATCACCTTTCCCCTTGTTAAAAAACAGCATGACCTAACAAATCTAGTTCAACTTCACTGCAATTTAATGACAAAATCCAGAGTTGGAATCTCTCATTCTGCTTCTCTGCCTCCCTTCCACCACCCCCTCCCACTCCCAGATCCTCCTAACGGTATTGCCAGACTTGGTATGTTCTAACTGAATACAGAATTTAAGCATAGAAACATGCTTTTGTCTTAACAATGGCCTGTTTTGACTGTTTTTATTTTTAATAATTCACTGTGCCCTATGTATTTTACTAATACATGGACACATTACATAATCATAAGTAGTTTGTGAAATTTTTCTGTTTCAGGCAAGGCATCTTTACATTTGTGATTATCATAAAAACTTAATTCAGAGTGTTCGAAACAGAAGAAAGAGAAAAGGGAGTGATGATGATGGAGGAGATTCACCTGTTCAAGATATTGATACTCCAGAGGTAGATAAAGTTTCTGTATGTTAAATGTAAATCCTAAGTATTCCATTCTGAAACTTATATTGAAAAATATGAACAAATCTTTAAAATACTTAAAGTGAGAAATCTGAAAATGAAAGCAAAATTAAATATAGCTAGTTAACAGGCAGTTGTTTGACTTATGTTTTGAGTTGGCTTTATGTTTCTATTGCCTTCTAACTTTTTTTTGCTCCCAGTTTTCAATATTTATCTTCAAAAGATTAAAATGTACAATATATTTATAGTTTTGATTATATAAAAGGAATAATGGAATGGAATTAAATAATGTAATTTTTGTTATTTAATAATGGAATTACAGAATTACATTTTTATTGTGCCAAAATTGAAATATTATATGTATCAAAGATAACTTTTAAAAATTGCATGAACTAATTTTTACACATTTATTTTTTTCTAGGTTGATTTGTACCAATTACAAGTAAATACACTTCGGAGATACAAAAGACACTTCAAACTATCAACCAGACCAGGACTTAATAAAGCACAACTTGTTGAGGTATTTATGAGTTTTAAACTATATTTTAAATGAGCCTATTTGTACAAAAAAGAGTCATTAGAGGCTAATGAAATTGTTAATGTAGTGTGTATATAGCAATACATTTTAGTTAGAAAGATCAGTTAATAAAAAATCTATTATGGAAGAATTTAGTTTCCTAGAGATGTTTGTCTGCCTCTTAAATTCTTTTATGTAACAACCACTCAATGGATTGTATGTAATTTTCTAAGCATTTTTTAATACTGGCTTTTGGAAATACGGGGTGATAATTTTTAATCCTCATTCTGGAAATCTGTTGGTTTTGAAATTCTACTTAGTAAACATTTATTGAACACTTAATTGAGGCATAATAAAAGAAATTGATAAACTTTGTTGTCTTTATTAGAATTTTTTTAATGCTTTTGACAGATTGGGTCTACAGATTAGCCCGTAAATAGTATTCCTATAACTTGTTGATTTAACTATTTCAGAATTTGTCCTTGTTAATGTTAGTTTTTTTTATTTGAGGCATCTGTGCTTTCTTCACATCTGGAAGATGCAAAGACTCTTATCCAAGGCTTTACTTAGTTTGCTTTGATATAGGACTTCTAGTTTTTTTGTAAATTTTGAAATTTAATTTTGAAATATGTGTCTTCTCAGGAATTAATAGAACCAAGAAATCTGTGAATCATATTAAGGTGTTTATAGACTTATATATTTGTACTTTAATCATTTTAAGTAAAAATATTTAATCTATTAGAATATAAATTAAATATATAAATCAGTTTTCTCATATTTTTCAGCTTGGGTTTAGTAATGCAACGTTTTCTAAAACGTGCATATTGAATAAGGTAAAAGATACAGAAGGTACAGTTCTTTGGCAGAATGCTTTTTTAACGTTGTTAAGAGCTAATGTATTGACTTTTTAGCCAGAATTTCTTCTTTCCTTCTTGCCTAAGCAATAAAAATTCAGTTTTTCTTTAAATTTGATTTAAAAGATCCAGTCCTTTTTAGATTGAATAGTATATTAATATAACATAAACATAGATATTATCTACCATGATAAAACTGTGTCCATATATACAGATACTCATCAAGTGGAAGGTACCTTTGCTTTGGGACAAATGAGAACCAGAGAGCTGATTATTATAAATGTAATATATATAACATACAGTTGACCCTTGAATGACACAGGGGTTAGGATCATAGTCAAAAATCTGCATATAACATCTGATTCCCCAAAAACTTAACTACTAATAGCCTACTGTTGACTGGAAGCCTTCCTGATACTATAGTCAACGTGTTTTCTATGTCATATGTATTATATATATTCTTACTATACTCCCAATAAAGTAAGCTAAAGAAAAGAAAATGTTAAGAAAATTATATGGAAGAGAAAATACATTTATAGTACTGTACTGTATTTATGGAAAAAAAAGTGTGTAAGTGGACCCTCACAGTTAAAACCTGTGTTGTACAAGGGTCAGAAGTATGTATTTTTTAAGTGCAGCTGAAATATTTGATAATCTGATATTTAAAAAATTATATTATTTCTATAACTACTTTCTTCTTTAGAAATGAGAAGAAATCCAAATGGCAGTGAAAGTTATAGTTTACTGAGGAGTGAGTCCAGAGTTAGGTGACTGCCCCCTTTAAAGCTCTTAATTATTATATGAATAACATTTTCTTTAAGAAGGTTTATCTTCCACATTCTAGATATGCATATCAACACCCCGGTTTAGTCTATTGTATTTCTCTTGGTTGTTGTGCAGATGTTAGATTAGCAGAATAAAAAGTCTGGAAAGCAGATGAACATTTTTCAGTGAACGTCTCTCTTTCCCTTCTCATTTTCCATCCATAATCTTTATTCAGAAGAACTTTCAAGGAATCTTAACAAAGGGGGTACTGCCAATGAATGAATGAATATAAGTTATAGCAAATATATTTGTAAGGTAGTTTATAATTTGTATAGTACCAAAAATTTTCAACTTCTATATTTATCCTTCTTCTGTGTGAGTAGGGTCTACATTCTATTTTAGTTCATTGGTACTTAAAGTTTAAAAATATTTACCTCCTAATGTAGATTCTAGTTATAAAATTTAAATAGAAGCAAATAATATTTTAATTAATGTATATTGAATTGAGTGGATTAGAGGGTCCTGTGAAATCACACTCTCTTTTATACGTAACATCTTATTCTTACATGCTTTGCATCCTATTGGTATTTTGTTAAATAGTTTATTTTTAAAAGGAAATAGCTCTTATCACGTAGTACTTTTTCTTTTGATGAATGTGTATTTTACCTAGTATGACATCTGTCTATATCTATAATTTAATTTCAGGTGTTTTGTTTTGTTTTTTTATAGATAGTTGGTTGCCACTTTAGGTCTATTCCAGTGAATGAAAAGGATACCTTAACATATTTCATCTACTCAGTGAAGAATGACAAGAACAAATCAGATCTCAAGGTTGATAGTAGTGTTCACTAAAAGAGATGGAATTAAAACTAAGACTTGGATGTTCCAGTGTTAAGACTGTTTACTCTTTTTTCACATGTAGAAATGTTCCTTGTGTATTTTTTTAACAGAGGATTTTCTCTGGTTTTATTTTCTTTGTTTCTGACTCTAATAAATTAGTTGGAAACTCGTGTAAAATGAGCTTTCCTAGATTGAGAACTATTTTAAATAAAGGTGATTACTATTATAGTTGCTTCAGTGTATTTATTTTGTGAAATTTGATTTTTATATTAAACAGACAAGGTACTAGTTTTAATTGAGAGTTTAAAGATCATTTTGTTACCACCTTTTTTTCTTTTTTTTTAATTTCAAGAAATTAAGGTCAAGGAGAAGTAACAAACAGCACGTTTGCTTCCTCTGGGACAATCTGATTTGGAATTAATATCCTAATGCTATAAAGTGCTTTTTGGTGCTAATGGGTTTGAAAAATAGACTTCCTTTGGGGTGAAACTTCTTTTTTACTTCTTATTTTATTATTATTATTATTTGATAAAGTTTTAGGAAGAACAAAGAGTTTAATTTACATGTGTACCTCCTTCCAAAGGAGACTTAATGTGCCAGCAAAGATAAACACAGTGCTAAAAGTTGAAATAACATAGAATTAGCTTTATTTGTTTCTTAAAATTTTGTTTTAGGGAAAAGGTGTTTATATGGCATGAACATAGAAGGAAGTTCTGCAGTGCCCTTTAATTTTCAGTCATGTCTTGTACTGTTTACATTGCAAATTAAAACTAGTAAGTTGGAGAGATCTAGAAATCTAACAAGATCTTTAAATTTTGGTCCATATATAGCTCTGACTTGATTTATATTATGCTTTCTTTTACATTTCATTCTCTATCAGTTTTATGTTAAGGTTCTCATAATTGCAAATCAAATTTATAACTTATGACATCAAAACAAAACAACAGCTTCAGTTAATGTCCTTGATTATGGTGCAGATTTTAGGCTGGAAATGGATCAGAACATTAATGTAGCTTAAGGTTTCTCTCAAAGGTTGACATTTGGGCCTGATAATTCTTCACCATGGGAGGCTGTCATGTATGTGGGTAGATTTAGCAGTATCATTGCAGTCCACGCTAGTGCCAGTGGCACTCTGAACGTGTGACAACCAAAACTATCACTAAATGCTGCCAAACATGCCCCGGGAAGCAAAATCACCCATGGTGAAGAACCACTGATGTAGCTAAATCTAAAGTATGGTTTAGATGGTTCATTAGAAAGTCTATATATTTTTAAGTGCTCTGAGTATATTGAAAGCTAGAAAATGTGAAAAATACAGCACTGGTCTTTGTTCTTGCTATACCATTTAAAGATTGACAGTTGACCCTTAAACAAAGCAGGACTTGGAGCACCAACCACCACATAGTAGGAAATCCATATACCACTTTTCACTCCCCCAAAACTTAATTACTAATAGCCTACTGTTGGCTCAAGCCTCTCCAATAGCATAAACAGTCAGTATACATTTTGTATATTACATGTATTATATACTGTATTCTTAAAGTAAGCTAGAGAAAAACTGTTTTTGAAATCAAGGAAAATACATTTGCAGTAATGCACACTAAAGAATCTGCATATACATGGACTCGCTCAGTTCAAACCCACGTTCAAGGCTCAACTGTACGATATTGATAAGCAGAGATTGTGATAATTGGTATTAAAAAATCCTCTCATTTTTGGCATTCCAGAAATCTCTGAGAAATTTTTTCTTAGCTGTCTGAAATTGAACCATAAAACTACAAAATGTGGTTTATTTGAAGAAAGTATTACTTCTGCTTATTTTTATCTAAATCTATAATCTGTAAAAAGTTGGTTTTTTAATAAAACTTGACTGTAGGCTTACTTTTTCCTATAAAAACAGTCTGTTTTTATGAAAGAAGCTTGAAACCATTTGCTTACATTAAATTCCCTATTTATGGATATAGCCTTTGACTAACAGTGTTAATTTCATAGTTAATTATTTGCATAAAATGTAGTTGGATAAAAGTGAAAATAAAAGTTCTGGGTGTTAGTTATCCAATGAAATTAAATCCTTGTTAGAGCAATTTAAAACATGAAAAACTGAGAGAATTTCATCAAAGCTCAAGGACTCAAGATGCTACAATGTAAGTTTTATATAAAATTTTTAATTATTTGCTACTGGGTATGAAAAATTTGTTAGAAATCTTTTTCCCTGTTTATCTCTGAACCAAAAAAAGTAAATGGAAACTCTTATCTCTATCAGGGTACAGGTTACTTATAACATTAGAGCATCAGAAGAATCCAAAATTGACAGAGGTAGAAGGAAGAAAACATAGTGAGTAGCAGATACTCAAGAGATAAGTCCTGATGGTTTCCTTGTCAATGAGTTAAATCTTTAACATATGCTCACTTAAAAAAAAAAAGTCAGTTATTTGGTAGAACTACCTTTTATTGAACATTTAAGGAAAGGCTAAGAATACCTGAAATACAGTTATTTATAAAAACAAGCTCTACTACCCTACGACCCAGCAATCGCACTACTGGGTATTTACCCTCAAGATACAAATGTAGTGATCCGAAGGGTCACATGCACCCGAATGTTTATAGCAGCAATGTCCACAATAGCCAAGCTATGGAAAGAACCTAGATGTCCATCAACAGATGAATGGATCAAGAAGAAGTGGTATATATATTCAATGGAATACTATGCAG
>CM052800.1:129198182-129217224 GCA_028533885.1 Nasua narica
AACTGAGCCACCCAGGCGCCCCTACATAAAGCTTTTTTAATTGAGCTAAAATTTATAGGGTAGTATTAACCATTTTAAACTGTAAAATTTGGTGGTAAATATTTAGTGTATTCACAATGTTATAAAACCACCACTCTAATTTCAACATTTTTCATTACCCCATAAAAACATCCATAAGTAGTCACTCCCAATTTCTCCTTCTCTTCATCCCCTCATACTTCCAATCTGCTTTCTGTCTCTATGAATTTGCCTATTATGGATATATCCTATAAAGGAAATCATATATGTCCTTTTGTGTTTGGGGTTTTTTTTTTCCACATAGCATATGTGTTCAAGGTTCATCCAAGTTGCTGCATATTTACCAGTACTTTGTTCCTTTTAATGGCTGGACAATATTAATTGTATATATACAATATAATACATTGTATATATTGTATAATTATATACAATATAATTATATATAAAAACAATTTATTCATCCATAGGTGGACATTTTGGTTTCCACCTTTAGCAATTAATAATGCTGCTATGAGCATTTGTGTGCAAGTTTCTATGTGGACATGTTTTAGGTATATATATATATATATATATATATATATATATATATATATATATTGGAGTAGAATTGTTGAATTACGTGGTATTCTATATTTAACTTTTTGAGGAACCTCCAGATTTCCATAGTGGCTGTATTATTTCCATTCCCGCCAACAGTGTACAAGAGTTTCTGTTTCAACAAATTGCCAATACTTGTTTTTTTTTTTTTTTGGAATTAAAGCCTTCCTACTGGGTGTGAAGTGGTATCTCATTGTAGTTTTGATTTGTATTTCCTTACTGATCAATGATATTGTATGTCTTTTCATGTACTTATTATTGACTTGTATGTCTTCTTTAGAGAATATTTATTTAAATCCTTTGCTTATTTTTCAATTGGACTGCTTCTTGTTGCAGGAGTTTTTTGTTCTTGATAGAAATATTAAGTCCATATTTAATATATTTTCTCCCATTCTGTGAATTGCCTTTTCATATTCTTGATAATGTTCTTTGATGCACAAAAGTTTTCAGTTTTTATATAGTCCAGTTTATTTTTTTTGTTACTCAGTTTTGGTGTTAGATCTAAAAATTCTTTGCCAGATCTGAGGTTATGAAGATTAATCCCTATTTTTTCTATATGTGTAGATATAGTGAAGTAGATAACTTCAGCACTTAATTCAGGTCATTGGCCCATTTTGGGTCAATTTTTGTATATAGAATGATATAGAGGTTTAACTTCATTGTTTTGAGTGTGGTTATTCAGTTGTCTTGGCATCATTCGTTGAAGACTATTCTTTTTTCACTGAATGGTTTTGGCACCCTTGTCAAAAATCAACTTGCCATAGATGATGGGGTTTATTTCTGTATTCTCAATTCTATTCCATTGGTTCATATTCCTATTCTTATGCCAGTACTATACTCTTTGGCCTGCTGTAGGCTTGCAGTAAGTTTTGAAATCAGGAAGTGTGAGTCCTTCTGTTTTCCTTTTTCAATATCATTTAGGCTATCTGAGGTCCTTTGTAGTTCCATATGAATCTGAGGATCAGTTTTTCCATTTCTGCCAAAAAGGCCATTACAATTTTTAATGAAGGTTGTATTGAATCTGTAGATCACTTTAAGATTGCCATATTAACAATATTAAGTACTCCGATCTGTGAATATGGGATATTTTTCCGTTTATTTTGGTTTTTAAAAATTCCTTTCAGAAATGTCCGATAGTTTCCAGTATACAAGTTTTTACCACCTTGATAAAATTTATTTCTGATGCTTTATTCTTCTTGATGCTACTGCTAATAGAATTGTTTTCTTGATTTCTTTTTTGGATTGTTCATTATTGCTGTGCAGAAACACAGCAACATTTTTGTATGTTGATTCCTTACAACTGTGCTGAATTTTTTTATTACCTCTAGTGGTATTTATGTATATTCTATGAGATTTTTAATGTGGTGTTGGATTTAGTATATTAATATCTTTTGAAGATTTTTGCATCTATATTCATAAGGTATATTGGTCTGGAGTTTTCTTGTACTGTCCATGCCTGACTTTGGTATCAAGATAATGCTGATAGAGGTTTCTATTTGTAAAATTCTTAGAATATAGGGGCTATATATATGCCACATATTTCTCTCCAGGTATACCACTCTGCGAAGATGAGCCCATTATGGTCATAAGCACTCTATGGAAGTAAAAGGGGGAAATTAAATCAGTGTCAATTTACTACAATTTTCTTTTTTTTTTTAATATTTTATTTATTTTAAAGAGAGAGTGGAAGTAGAGGAACAGGGGTCGGGGGAGATATAGGGGGAAAGAATCTCAAGCAGACTCCACACTAAGCGTGAAGTCCAATGCAGGGCTTGATCTCAAGACCCTGGGATCATGACCTGAACTGAAACCAAGAGTTGGATGCTTAACAGATTGAGCCACCCAGGCACTCCAATTTATTAAAATTTTCTAATATCAATTTCTATCAAATCTTTGAAAGAAAAGTTTAGGCTTAGGCTGTTAATGCAAAATGATTTAGAAATGTATAACTTGGGTTATTTTTTCTTTTTGGGAAAATTATTTTAAAACCTGTAATGCTCTATTGATGGAATTATTTAAGTTTTAAAAGCACCTGTCATAATATTTTGCAAAAATGATTTCTTTTGGAAAGAACTCATGTATACCTGTTGACAACTATAAGGAAGTCAAAATTTCCAGATCTGTGAATGTTCTTATCTGTCTGTCCTTCCCTTCCTCCAGTAGTTGTTGCTCATTATTTGAGTTCTCCGTATAGCTTCCAATTCTCTAACAATATTTTATAATTAGTACTTAATCCCCACAAACAAAAATATTTAAGACATTCTGGTGGATTTTATGAGGAAAAGAAATTTTATCAAGAAGAGATGAGCTGTTAGTAAGTACTATTCTCAAATCTGTGCTCAGATTCATAATAAGGAAGAGGATATAAAACATCTAAGATAAAAATACAGAAATTGTTAATTCAGTAAACATTTAGCTTATATGAGCTAGTGAAGTATACAATCATATGAGTGTCCGATATCAGGAAAGGTTTGTTTTCCTAAAAAGGAAATAGATTACATGATGTTATTAAATAACGTAGTGGTTAAGATTCTAGATGCCACAGTAAGATGGGCCCTATTTAAAACCTGGCACTACTGTTCTGATAATATAACCTTATGTTCCTTAATCTCTCTAAACCTTGGTGCTTTGGCAATAGAATAGAGATCGTGACAGTACCTACCGCACTCAGTTGTAAGATGAAGTTAAGAAAAATAGTAAATTTTTGGGACGCCTGGGTGGCTCAGTTGGTTAAGCAGCTGCCTTCGGCTCAGGTCATGGTCCCAGGATCCTGGGATCGAGTCCCACCTCGGGCTCCTTGCTCGGCAGGGAGCCTGCTCTGCCTCTGCCTGCCTCTCTGCCTGCTTGTGTTCTCTCTCTGTTAAAATAAAATAAATAAAATCTTTAAAAAAAAATAGTAAATTTTTAATAAAAGCTTGTCTTTCCTTGTAGCTAAAAGCTATGGAAAAAACAAAGGATTTAGTTATTAATATAACTAAATGAAGTGTTTGCTTTTAAAAATATATTGACCTAGTTGGGAAATGTTACATAAGGTAAGTTATGTGAACATTCACATTTTTATATTTATTAATATAAAGAAGAATTTGTGCTTCTGTTATACATGCATTTATAAAACAATGTGATTTAATTCCATATTAGAAAAGTTATTTCCAGAAAGATTATGCAATGAAGAATAATCATAATAATCTATAAAATTCCATTAAGTATTTAACTTTTTTTCAAATACTATTCTCATCAGGTTTTGTTTGTAGTAATAAGGGAACACTCCTTCAAAAGGCACTGTTGCCTCACAGATGCTCTTACACTGATATGTCATTTACAAATAGGGATACTGAATCCTTAACACTTTTTTCCTCCCTCAAAAACAGTTTATACCAAGTAAAAAATGAAGCAGGTTTACTGATGATTTTCTTATTTATCTGTTCTATGCACTGTTCTAGAAAGGATATAAGACTTCCATTAAAATCATGTCTGATTTTAATATCAATTAATTCTCTGAGGAAGAAAACCCAATCAAATCATATTCTGTTGCTAAAATAATGAATTGGGTTTTTTAAATAAGATTTTATTTATTTATTTGACAGAGAGAGAGATCACAAGTAGGCAGAGAGGCAGGCAGAGAGAGAGGGGGAAGCAGGCTCCCTGCTGAGCAGAGACCCTGACTCTGGACTCCATTCCAGGATCCTGAGATCATGACCTGAGCTGAAGGCAGAGGCTTTAACCCACTGAGACACCTAGGCACCCCGAATTAGTTTTTTTTTTTTTTAAAGATTTCATTATTTATTTGACAGAGATCACAAGCAGGCAGAGAGGCAGACAGAGGGAGAGGAGGACGCAGGCCCCCCGCCGAGCAGAGAGCCCGATGCAGCACTCGATCCCATGACCCTTAGATCGTGACCTGAGTCGAAGGCAGAGGCAGAGGCCCAAACCACTGAGCCACCCGGGTGCTCCTGAATTAGTGTTTTTTAAACAATTCTTCTTCATATATTTTTGTAGGAAGTCATATTATTTAAAAAACATAACTTATTTTTGTGTAGATTTTAAGAGGGACTAAATACTGACAACTTCAAAATTGTTTGGCTAGTCCATTAACACTTACTGAATACCGAATAAATAACAGGGAACTCCAAGTATGTATTTCAATTAAAGAATGTCACTTTTTTTTTTTTTCCCGAAGAGAGAGACTGTGACTGGGGAGGGACAGAGAGAGATTAAGAATCACAAGCAGGCTCCATTCCCAGCATGGGCCCATCATGGGGCTCAATCTCACAACCCTAAAATCATGACCTGAGCTGAAATCAAGTAGTGGAATCTTAACCAACTGAGCCACCCAGGTGCCCCTAAATAATGTCACTTTTATTAACAAATGATATCTCTTAGTTTACTACAGGGTGTAGCACTTCTCAAACTTTTCCCCATAGTAATACTTTGTATAGCCCTCTACAAGTCCTCTTTTAAGTGGGGTTCACATTTATAAATAAATGTTTGTAATTATTACACTTTTGTTAGAATACATGTTCCAAGAGGACGAGTCCATGTTATTTATTACTGCATCCCCAAATCTAAATCATAGCTGGCACTTAGCAAGCATTTAATACATTTTTATAGCATGAAGGACTTTCTGAAATTACCTCTGATGGCTACTAGTCAATGCATACCTCCTAAGATATGGGGCATAGTCCAAAGCTGCCTCTATCAGAAAATATCTTTCAAGGGCTGCCTGGGTGGCTCAGGTAGTTAAGCGTTTGCCTTCAGCTCAAGTCATGATCCCAGAGCCCTGGGATCAAGCCCTGTGTCAGGCTTGTTGCTTAGTGGGAAGCCTGCTTCTCCCTCTACACTCCCCCTGCTTGGGTTCCCTTGCTGTCTCTTTCTCTCTGTCAGATAAATAAAATAAAAATCTTTAAAAAAAAACACATATCTTTCAAGACATCTGTTTTATTTACCTTTAACATTTGTGTGACTTTAATTCTAATCCATTACATGTTTCTTTTAGTAAATGTTATTCTAAAGAAGAATTGTTACATCACGGATAAACATCATAATTTTAAGGATACAGCTGTGTATGAATGTTTGTAGTGTATGGGCTACATTCTTTTTTTTAGCAAATATCTTAAGCTTAAGTTAGTATCTAGAAAATGGGTTTAAGAATACTCACCATGAAGGTTTTTGTTGTTTTTTGAGAGTGAAGTGAAGTGAAAATGCATTTAAAATACTTGGCATACATAACAAGTACCTAAATATGGGCTCCCTTTATCCTTTTTTTTTTTTTTTTTAAGTAAACTCTGTGCCCAACATGGCGCTGGAACTCAGAATCTGAGATTAAGAGTTTCATGCCCTATCAACTGAGCCAGTCAAGTGCCCCAGCCCAGCCCTTTTACCCTCTTACTAGAAATCTTCTAGATTCCCTTATTAGAACCTCAATTTATATCTGATTCTTCCCATTAAGTATATGTGGTCAATAACTATTAACTAATAACTAAAAGTTCTCAACCTTTGAGCAAGGATTATGGCTAATCAACTATTAAAAAATCCTAAGCCTACAGAACATCTCATAGATGAAAATTTTCTACCCCAAATTTGTAACTGGTGCCAACAATGTCCACAGAAAATTTAAATTGAATCAATTTTTATTACTACTTATTTAACACAAGTTTACTGTCTTAGACAAGTAGGAATTTATGGAATCTGCTTTATTGCACTGGATAGAAACTTGAAATGTACTTATGTTGACATATTGCTATTTGTGGGAAATGAGAGATGACGTTCTCTGGAATACATGAAGATTTTCAATGATTGTTGCAAGGAATCACAAAAGAGATCTTTGGTCCAAAGAAGATATCTCTGAAAGAAAATAGGACATCAGTTAAATTCAGCTGAAAACTAACATATCTATTAGTCTTTACTGGGTTAAAAATGGACAATGATTTCCAGGATTTCAGACATAACTATTCTTTTTTAGGGAATAAAGTACAAAAAGAATGCATGGGAGGATTTGCCACAGGAGCAACAAAGACCAAGAAGGTAATCAAGTCTCCTACTTTCCTCCCCTTTGCCACTGTTACTATGCTATTATTTATCTATAAGGAAAAGGAAAATTTAAATGATTTCAAAACCTTATGATCATACCAAAGGTATTCTCTGACATGAGTGGGGATAGGCCATGAAGTTTAAATCCACAGATAAGAAACAGAAGGTTAAAAAATTCTTAGAAAGTCAATAAATGAATTTCTAGGTTTTCTAGGAAAAGGACAAATGTTAAGCTATTCAACTCTACTGTTATTGAAAATATCACATTAGGTAAACTATAAAAATGCATGAAAATAATATAAAATTGTATCATGATTATGGCTCATTAGAAATATACTTAGTATGTAAACTATAATGTAAGTATTGTTTACACTGCTGTGTCACATATTTGAAAGTTGCTAAGAGAGTAAATTCTAAAAGTCCTCATCACAAGGAGAAAAATTTGGGGTAACTATATGAAGTAATGGATGTTAACTAAATTTATTGTGGTAATCATTTTGTAATATATGTCTGTCAAGTTATTATGCTGTATATCTTAAACATATACAGTACTCTACGTCAATTATATCTCAATACAAATGAAAAGAATATAGAATGGCAAGTTAGAATTTTTGTTTACAGAGGTAAAAAAGGAAATATACTTAGCAAGGTAAATCTGTTGGTACTGGGAAAAGGGTAATCAAAATCAGATAGAAATTACTTTTGTGTATCTAGACTTCTATTATCCGTTAATATAGGTGGTCACAAAATTATATAAATTAAATTCAAGTACTTCTCAATAAATTGGCTTCAAGTCTTATAAAAGAGCAAACATGATATTTTAACATTAAATAGCATTTCACTTATGTAGTCTTGGAAAAAATTAAATCATTTTAATGGAATCATTTCGTTCATGTTCTTGATATCATTTAGTACAAGTGATTCTCAAACTTTATCATGCATCGGAATCACCTACAGGATTTGTTAAACCATAGTTGCTATGCCTCACCTCCAGTCTTCCTAATTCAGTAGGTCTGGTCTAGGGCTCAAGGATAGATATTCATTTTTAAAGATATCGAAGCTGCTGATCTGGGAACCACACATTAAGAAACAACTGCCTTGTTAGAAAAAATATCTATTCCAAATCAGAAGACCTGGATTTTAGTTTGAGTACTGATATTAGCGAGTTGTGTGGGATGATACTGGTCACTTTACCTCTCTGCACCTTGCCTTGATAAGATGATTATATCTGTCTTTTCTATCTCACATATTTCTTAGAAAAATAAAAATATGATGACATATGTTGAAAATAATTTGAAAGAGCTTAATTTCAGTAGAAATAGCCAAGATCATGGTATTTGAGGATCTTCAGTAACTAGAAGAAGATGATTTTTAAAACAGGAACCAAAACAAAAATTATTGACTTATCTACCATTGTATTGTACTTAAAATACACCTATTTTCCAAGTCAGTAGATAATTTTTATTTAGTTCCCTTCTGGTTAACTCATACATAGAGCTAGAAATTTTTTCTTTGACCATGATCATTTCTCTGTCCAATTAATTACCTGGCCCTGTTTACTAGGATCTTTTATCTAAAGCCTTTTATTGGTTTTCAAATTGATTTAAGATATCAACCTTGAAGTTGACCTCTCCTACTGGTAGATTTTTTTTTTTCGTGGTAGAAGTCAGATAGGGAATTTAGAGTTTAGTATATTGGAGTGTTATTCATTTTCTAGATTATATTTAATTTTATTAAAATCCGTCAAACTCTGTTTCTTAAATGAAAACATTCAGTTTCATACACAATGTGATGATCTTATAAAATAGCTGACATTTAAGTAGAATTTTACTAAAAAAGGGTGATTAATTTCAGCAAACACATTATAAAGTTGTCATAAAAAAGACTTGTTATGCATACATTTCATAGCCATATACTCTGTGATTACATTTCCTTACTTTGGGCAGCAGAGCAATTCACTGAAGTTGCAGTAACAGATCATCTCACATCCCTTCCCATCCCAGAAGTGATCTGGTACGTTTACATCCATCTTTGTCAGGTCAGTAACTCCCTCCGGAAGGTTGTGACAGTTGCGATCTCTTAGTGTCTTTCTGTAGCAAGAGAGGCGATTGGCAGGCATGGCTTGGACTCCTAGCAGCAAAGTTAGTCCAATGGTAACAGCAAGTACTATAAATTTCATTTTGGCTTTTTGCCCTGAGATAGAAGAGAAAGTAAAATATGTCACTGTTTGTTTTTTTAAAAAATGGAATTCATCTGAACATAAAGTTCTGTAGCATTCTCATAAATATTTGGATAGAAAGATTGGGAGTTGATCTTTTCTACTCTCTTCTTTGTGTTTTTCAAAGTATAATTTTATGAATATTGACAATAAAAATCCCTTACAATAATTGTTAAAAATCAAATGCCTGGGTTCCACAACAAAATATTAAATAAGAAATGCTGGGGGATCAGGGGGAGGTGATAGTAAGAGCCAGAATCTGCATTTTTAAGTATTCAAAGTAATTTTTTTATTTTTAGGGTATTCAATAGAGAAAAACTGCTTTTTAAGGTGGCAAAACTCAAGGTAAAACTTGAATTTCTAGAACAAATACCATCATCATCAAGTTCAGTGGTTCTTTTTTTTTTTTTTTAAAGATTTCATTTATTTGTCAGAGAGAGAATGCAAAAGCACGTACAAGCATGGGGAGTAGCAGGCACAGGGAGAAGGAGAATCAGGTTCCCTGTTGATCAAGGAGCCTGATTTGGGACTCAATCCCAGGACCCTGGGATCATGACCTGAGCCAAAGACAGACACCGAACCAACTGAGCCACTCAGAAGTCCCAAGTTTAGTGGTTCTTGACTTGCATAACCTAACAACAATAGTGTCAAAGAACTTGGGTTCCACTCTTACAGGAACAAAAAACCTATCTATTCTGACACTGAGAAATAATATTCTATACATATATTTAGAGTTCCATTTAAGTTTTTAAAACCTACCAGAAATATTTTGGGGCTCATTTTTGTTGCAAATTTTTAGTAATATTGTGAATTTTTGTCCCATGTAGATTACTTCATTGAAAACAGAGGCTTGAATTTCCCATAATAAACATTTAGCCTGTTCTCAAACACCTACCATGCTAGGAAGCTCATTATTAACTAAATCAATACATTTTACTGATGGTGTTCTAACATTTCCCTTACTGTAAAATATTTTTCTGTAGCTTCTACCAACTAGTCCCAGTCTGAGCTCTTGGGGTCATACCAAACAAGTGTTTTTCTCTTCCAGGAAATAATTCTTTAAACACAGATATTTGCATTAACTGTGGAATGTTCATCATCTATTTTTTCCTCCTTTTTTTCATCATCTGTTTAATCAGGCTTCTCTGGCTTTCAGGTTAGACTTGAAAAGAATAGAGGCTATTGTAGCAAAGGAAAACTAGCAAAATAGTGGAGGAATCAGAATCAGAATCAGAATCCACAGCCATTCAGATTTCATCTTGTTGATGGATGCCAAAAGATCTTTCCTACCGTGGAAAATTAAAAAGAGAAGACACATATGTATACTGTACTTTGAAAAAAAAAAACCAATGTTGTCGAAAGGAAATTTTTGTACGAAATTTTCAGTGACTAGATACATCTCAAATGTGAATTAATTTAGGTAAGATTATGGATTTTTTTAAAGACAGTTATTTTTAGAGTAGTCTTTGGTTTACAATAAAATTGAAAGGAAGGTACAGATTTCCCACATACTCTCTGTCCTCACACATGCATAATCTCCTAGATATCAACATCACTCATCAGAATGGTCTTTTTTTTTTCCCCAAAGATGAACCTACATGGCACATCATAATCTCCCAAAGGCCATAATTTCATGCACGGTGTTGTACATTCTATGGGTTGGACAAATGTATAATGACATTTATCCATCATTACAATATCATACAGAATATTTTTACTGCTGTGAAAATCCTCTGTGATCTGCCTATACTTCTCTACCCCCTTAACTTCTGATTACTGATGTTTTTTATTGTTTCTATAGTTTCACCTTTTTCAGAATGTCATATAGTTGCAATCATACAATATGTAGTCTTTTCAGATTGGCTTCTTTCACTTAATAAAATGCATTTAAGTTTCCTCCACGTCTTTTCATGTCTTGACAGCTCATTTCTTATAGTACTAAATAATATTCCATTGTCTAGATGTACCACAATTTATTTATCCATTTACCTACTCAAGGAAATCTTGGTTGCTTCCAATTTTTGGCAGTTATGAATAAAGCTGCCATAAATATCCATGGACCAGTTTTTGTATGGTCATAAGTTTTCCACTCTTGTGGATAAATACCAATGAGCACAACTCCTGAATTATATGGTAAAAGTATATTTAGTTTTGTAAGAAACTTCTAACCTGTATTCCAAAGTGACTGTACAATTTCACATATCCACCAGCAACATATGAGAGTTCTTGTTGTTTCATATCCTCATCAGTATTTGGTGGTGTCAGTATTCTGGATATTGGCTATTCTAATAGGTGTGTAGTGATCTCATTGTTGTTTTAATTTGTATATCCTTGATGACAAATGATGTGGAGTATCTTTTCATATACATATTTGCCATCTGTATATATTCTTTGGTGAAGTATCTGTTAAGGTCTTTGGCGTATTTTTTAAGTCAGGTAGGTTGTTTTCTTATTGTTGAGTTTTAAGAGTTTTTTGTATATTTTGGATAACATTCCTATATCAGCTGTGTCTTTTACAAGTATTTTCTCCCAGCCTATGGCTTATCTTCTAATTCTCTTTACATTTTCTTTCACAGAGAAATTTTAACTATAATAAAGTTTAACTTATCTATTATTTCTTTCATGGATTATATCTTTGGTATTGTATCTTAACAGGCATCACCATATCCAAATGTTGATTTTATTCAACAGAGTTTTATAGTTTTTCTCATATAGATGTTGTAAATATTTTATATGGGGGGTGCTAATGTAAATGGTTTTGTGCTTTTAATTTAAAATTCCACTTATTTGTTGCTTGTATGTTGGAAAGCAACTGATGCTTGTATATTAACCTTGTATCCTGCAACTTTGCTATAATCACTTACTAGTTCCAGAAGGATTTTTGTTGATTCTTTTAGAATTTCTGCATAGACAATTATGTCATCTGCAAAGACAGTATTATGTCTTCTTTCCTACTTTATGTACCTTTTATTTCCTTTTCTTGTCTTATATTAGCAAGGACTTTCAGTATGATATTGAAAAAGAGTGGTGAGATGGCACATTCTTGCCTTGTTCCTGATCTTAGTAGGAAAGATTTGAATCTGTCACCATTAAGGATGTTAGCTGTTAAGTTTTTTTGTAGATAGTCTTTATCAATTTGAGAAAGTTCCCCTCTATTCCTTGTTTACCGAGAGTTTTTATCATGCATGTGTGTTAGGTTTTCTCAAATGATTTTTCTGCATCTGTTGATATGATCATGTGATATTTTTTTTTAGTCTATTGATGTGATAGATTACATTAATTAATTTTCAAACGTTGAACCAGCCTTGCATACCTAAATCACACTTGACTGTAGTCTATCATTCTTTTTATACTTGTTTGGATTCAATTTGCTAATATTTTGTTGTGTATCTATGTTCATGAGAGATATTGGTCTATAGCTTTCTTTTCCTGTAATGTCATTGCCTGGTTTTGGTATTACAGTAATGCTGGTTTCATAGAATGAGTTAGGAAGTATTCCCTCTGCTTCTATTCTCTGAAAGAGATTGTAGAGAACTGGTATAATTTCTTCATCAAATATTTCATAAAATTTACTGGGGAACATATTTGAGATTGGTACTTTCTGTTTGGGGAGGTTATTAATTATTAACTCAATTTCTTTAATAGATATAGGTCTATTCAGATTGTGTAAATTTTGGCAAAGTGGTCTTGCAAGGAGTTGATTCACTCATGTAGTTTAACAGATTTATGGGCAAGAGTTGTTCATAGTATTGCTTTATTATCCTTTCAATTTCCATGGGATCTATAGTAATGTTCCTCCTTTCATTTCTGATATTAGTAATTTGTGTCCTCTTTTTTCTTTTTTTCCAAGTTTACTTGGCTAGAAGCTTATTGATTTTTTAATCTTTTTAAAGAACCAGCTTTTGGGTTCATTGATCTTCTCTATTGATTTCCTGTTTTTAATTTCATTGATTTCTGCTCTAATCATTTTTATTAAGGTATTGATTTTTATTTTCTTTTTATTGTAAAAAACTTCAAATATATACAAAATAGATATAATGGTTTAATAAACCTCAATATAGCTTCAATTTTTAGCTTCATCTGTTAGCTTCAATTTTTATCACTCCATAGCTTCCCTTATTTTACCTATACCTCCACAGTTCTTGGACATTAGAAGTCCAAGATCACAGCAGATTTGGCTTCTGTCATTGGCTACCAGATGGCCTCTTTCTCACTGTGCCCTCATATTGCTTGTCCTCTGTGCACATGTGGAGAGAAAGAGAGAGAGAGAAGTGTCTGATGTTTCATCCTTTTCTTCAATCCTATTGGATTAGGACCCCGTGCTTATGACCTCATTTAACCTTAGTTACCTCCTTAAAGACCCTATCTCTAAATACAGTCACATTGGGGGTGAGAAGTTCAACTTGGGGATTTGTAGGGCGGCACAATTGAATATTATTCAGCCATAAAAAAAGAATGAAATCTGCCATCTGCCACATGACTAGAGCTAGAAAGAATAATGCCAAGTGAAATAAATCAGAGAAAGACAAACACCACATGATCTCACTCATATGTGGAATTTAAGAACCAGAACAAATGAGCAAAGGAAAAAAAAGAATGAGAAACCAAGAAACAGATTTCCAACTATAGTGAGCAAAAGATGGTTATAAGAGGGGAGGTAGGTGGAGGAATGAGTAAAATAAAAAATAGGGATTAAAGAGTACACTTATCCTGATGAAAAATATTTTTTAATGCTTTTAAATTATAAAGATTGTATACAAAGTTTAACATTGGGTCATGTTTTTTGATCTACTCTGATGATCTATCAGATCATCTATCTAAACTTAGGGATAAGTTTAAACATCATCAGATCTATCTAAATTGGGACATTTAGACTATCCAAAGTGATTACTGATAATTTGGACAAATATCTACCATATTTGTTTTTTTTTTCTATTTGTTGCCCTATTCTTTGTTCCTATTTTTCTCTCTGACTTTTCTTTCTGCCTTCTTTTGTGGTTTTAATTGAACATTTTATATGATTCCATTTTCTCTCCTTTCTTAGCATATTGGTTATACTTTTTCTTTTTCACTTTTTTTTTTTTAGTGGTTGCCCTAGAATTTGAAATATATATTTGCCACTAATTTACATCCCCTTTCAAAAAATACTGTACCTTGGGAGGTACCTGAGTGGCTCAGTCAGTTGAATGTCCAACTCTTGATTTGGGCTCAGGTCATGATCTTAGGGTTATAAGATTGAGCCCCATTTCGGGCTCCTGGCTCAGTGGGGATTTGCCTGAGATTCTCTCTCTCCTTCTCTCTATGCCTACCCCCACTCTGTCTCTCTCAGATATATAAATCTTTATTTGAGTGGGGAAGGAGTAGCGGGAGAGGGAGAGAAGCAGACTCCCTGTTGAGCATGGAACCCAACTTGGGGCTTGATCCCACAATCCCAAGATCATGACCTGAGCTGAAATCAAGAGTCAGATGCTTAAAAGAGTTAGAGTCACCCAGGTGCCACAATAAATTAATCTTAAAAAAAAATGCTATACCACTTCATGGCAGTGTGAGTACCCTATAACAACAAATGATCTTAATTCCTTCCTTTCATTCCTTGTATCATAACTATCATTTGTTTCACTTATATATAAACATACATATGCATATATGTGTGATCTATACATAAACATGCATAATTGAATATAGCATTGGTATTATTTTTTATCATTGCTATTATTTTGAACAAACTGTTATCTGTTAGATCAGTTAAGAAAAATAAATTTTTCTTTCCATTTACTTATTTCTCCCTTCATGCTCTTCCTTTCTTTATGTAGATCTGAGTTTCTGACTTATATTACTTTCTTTCTCTCAAAAGAACTTACTTTAACATTTCTTGTAAGGCAGGTTTCCTAGCAACAAATTTCCTCAATTTTTATTTGTCTGAGAAAATCTTTCTTTTATATGTTTGAAAAATAAGTTTGCAGAGTACAGAATTCTGGGTGGAAATTTTTTTCTGTCAACAGCTTAAATATTTCACTCCATTCTCTTCTTTTTTAAAAATTTAAATTCAATCAGGCAACATATAGTACATCATTAGTTTCTGAGGTAGTGTTCATGATTCATCAGTTGTATATAACAACCAGTGTTCATCACGTCATGTGCCCTCCTTGATGCCCAATTACCCCATCCCCCCACCCACTTCCCTTTCCACAACCCTCAGTTTGTTTCCCAGAGTCAAGAGACTCTCATGATTTGTCTCCCTCTCTGATTTCTTCCTATTCAGTTTTCCCTCCCTTCCCCTATGATCCTCTATGCTATTTCTTATATACTCCATTCTCTTCTTGCTTGCATGGTTTCTGAAGAGAAATTGGATAAAACACTTACCTTTGTTCTATATAAGTAAGGTGTTTTTTACCTCTAGTTTCTTTAAGGATTTTTTTTTTAACCTTTGATTTTATGTAGTTTGAAAATTATATGTATGTATGTAGTGTTTGGGACATATATCCTGTTTGGTGGTCTCTGAATTTGTGGTTTGGTGTCTGACATTAATTTGGGTAGATTTTCAGTCATCATTGTTTCAAGAATTACTTCTGTTCCTTTCTCTCTCTCTTCCTTCTGGTCGTCCCATTACAACTCTGTTATACCTTTTGTAGTTGTCCCACAGTCCCTGGATATTCTGTTCCTTTTTTTTTTCCTCCAGTTTTTATTCTGTGCTTTTGGAGGCTTCAATTGTTATATCCTCTACCTCAGTGATTCTCTCCTCAACTGTGTCCAGTCTGGTAATGAGCCCATAAAAGGCAAACTTTATTTCTGTTAAAGTGTTTTTCATCTCTAGCTTCCTTTTTTGGTTCTTTCTTAGAATTTCCATCTCTCTGCTTACTTTGTCCATCTGTTCTTGCATTCTTTATACTTTATCCATTAGAGTCTTTAGTATATTAATCATAGTTGTTTAAATTCCTGGTCTGATAATTCTAACATCCCTGCCATGTCTGGTTCTGATGCTCATTTTATCTGTTTTTAGTATGCCTTATAATGTTCCTTGGCAGCCACATATGATGTACCAAGTAAGAGGAACTGCTGTAAATAGGCCTTTAATAATGTGGTGAGATGTGAGGAAGAAGAAGCATTTTATAGGCCTATAACTAGGTCTCAGTCTTTTAGTGAGTCCATGCTTCTGAGCTGTGACTTTCATAAGTGTTTCTCAGGGTTTTTTTTTTTTTTTCTCTCTCTCCTCTTTGGTTGGACAGCAAGCCTAGAGCCAGCTGCAGTTAGATGTTTCTCTTTCACAAGGTCAGTTAGCTTCTGATAATACCTCAGCAGGTTAGGTTCTGGTTAAGTAGTTCCTCCTGAGGGCAGGCCTCCTTAAGAACAGAGCACTCTGGCATATTTCAAAATGGTTCCTTTTTCTTTCCTCTGATGAAACCCTGGGGGCATTTTTCTCGTTATTCACTGTGTGTACTTGGCTCACTCCTAAAGGTAAATCTCATAATATTGTGGGGAGCCCCCATGACTGGGTCCTTATGGAGTTGTTAACTCTCAGAGTTGTCCACAGTGAGCCTCTACCAATTCATTGATCAGGTTCAGGATTTTTGTCAGTGGTGGTTTTTTTTGTTTTGTTTTGTTTTTTAAGATTTTATTTATTTATTTATTTGACAGAGAGAGACAGATCACAAGTAGGCAGAGAGGCAGGTTGAGAGAGAGGGAAGCAGACTCCCCACTGAGCAGAGAGCCCGATGTGGGGCTCTATCCCAGGATCTTGAGATCCTGACCTGAGCCAAAGGCAGAGACTCTAACCTACTGAGCCACCCAGGCGCCCTGGTGGTGAGTTTTTTGTTTTTTGTTTTTCACCCTGGCACTGGTTCCCATGAGAGTTTCTATAAATGAGTCTTGGCTCTGGGAAGACTTCAATCCCTATATTCATTTGTCTGTCTTCCCAATCTCGGGGGCATGGTTTCCCCTGTGTCTTCCCCTCTCTTATGAATCCAAGAAGTGTTGTTGATTTTTCAATCTGTTCAGCTTTTTATTTATTGTTAGGACAGAGTAGTGATTTCCAAGCTCCTTCTATGTGGAACTGGAAACCAGAAGTCTGATAAAAAATTTTGAATAAACATATTCACTGTTTTTTCTAAACTTAGAATCTAAAAACTAAAAATATTTCTTCATACTCCAAAAGAACTTAATATTTTCTTTGTTTCATAATCTGATTTGAATTAGTTATTTTTGGGCTTTTCTTATATTTTTCTTACTTTTTTTAGAATTTTAAATATTTAATTTAATATTTAATTCCAATTCCAAACATTGGTAAAAAAAAACAAATATGAGATCTATTTTACTTTATATTTTTTCCAATTTGATGGAGCAAGACACTTAGTGTTATATTACATCACAATCTAATATATAGACAGATAATAATGCCTTCCAATAAAGTTTTTACAGATCATAGTTCTCAATTACTTCAGTTTAGGGCCTACTTTATACCCACATATAGGTGATTTTTTTTTAAAGATTTTATTTATTTATTTGACAAAGAGGAGAGAGGTCACAAGTAGGCAGAGAGGCAGGCAGAGAGGGGGGGAAGCAGGCTTCCCGCCGAGCAGAGAGCTGGATGCGGGACTCGATCCCAGTACCCTAGGATCATGACCTGAGCTGAAGGCAGAGGTTTTAACTCACTGAGCCACTTAGGTGCCCCTATAGGTGATATTTTTTAAAAGAGCCACATTCCTTGACATTTTTTTTTCAAGATTTCAGGTTTTCAGGTTTTTCATTTTTTTTCTTCTTCAAAGAAGGTTAATTATACCTTCTGTTCACTGAACATTTACTGTGGCAGGAATCACCACAACTATTAAGCTTTAAACAACATATTGAGATATAAGAATTCTACTATATAGGCAAAAAAATTGTAAACAGTTTTATTGAGGTACATATAGTAAACCATAAACATTTAAAGTATACATTTTGATAAGCTTTGGCATATGTATATTCCCATGAAACCATTACCACAGTCAAACTTATTCCTGAGTTTCCTTATGCCCTTTTGTTGTTCATCACTCTTACCTCCTCCCTTCCCTCTACTCTTATATAGACAACTTATCTGCTATCTCCAGAGATAAATTTGCATTTTCTAAAGTTTCATATAAATAGAGCCACAAAATATGTACTCTCTTTTTTTTTTACTTCTTTTACCCAGACTACTTATTTTGAGATTTATATATGTCATTTCAGGTATCAATAGTTGATTTCTTTTTATTGCTGAGAAGTATTAGTGTTACATTATATAAGCTTCAGATTGTTTATCCGTTTACCTGTTGATGGGCATTTGAGTTGTTTTATGTTTTGGGCTATTGCAAATAAAGCTGTTTTGAACACTTCTGTATGAGTCTTTGTAAGGTCATAGCTTTCATTACTCTTGAATACCTAGAAGTAGAATAGCTGCATTGTATGATAGGAGTATGTTTTACTTTATAAGAAATTGCCAAATTGTTTTTTCAAAGTGACTGTACCATTTTACATGTCCACCAACAGTGTATGAAAGTTCCAGTTTCTCCACATTCTCTCCAAGGCTTGGTGTGGTCAGTCTTTTTCATTTTTGGCCATTCTAGTAAGTGTCTCATTGTGGTCTTATGTTGCATTTCCTTAATAATTAATGATGAGCCCCTTTTCATGTACTTATTTGTTCATCTTTGTTGAACAACCTGTTCAAATCTCTTGTCTTTTCTAAAAGTTGGGGTGGTTTTCCTGAGTTTTGAGAGTCCTTCTCATATTCTGGATACAAGTTCTTTATCAGATATATACTTCCTAAATATTTACTCTTTATCTATGACTTTC
Organism: Nasua narica; assembly: GCA_028533885.1. Classification (NCBI taxonomy): domain Eukaryota; kingdom Metazoa; phylum Chordata; class Mammalia; order Carnivora; family Procyonidae; genus Nasua; species Nasua narica. Next base: position 129,216,847 of record CM052800.1, read on the forward strand.
CTTATCACTTTCTTAACAGTGGGCTTCAAAGAGCAAAAGTTCTTAAAATTGATGAAGTCTGATTTATCAGTGTTTTTTTTTTAAAGATTTTATTTATTTACTTGACAGAGAGCAAGATTACAAGTAGGTGGGGGGGGGGGGAGTAGGCTCCCTGCTGAGCAGAGACCCTGATGCGGGGCTCGATCCCAGGACCCTGGGATCATGACCTGAGCTGAAGGCAGAGGCTTTAACCCCCTGAGCCACCCAGGCACCCCTGTTCTTTTCTTCATTAAAAAAAAAAAATACATGCTTTCATTGTCATATATAAGAAATCATTGCCTTGGGGTGCCTGGGTGGCTCAGTGGGTTAAAGTCTCTGCCTTCAGCTCAGGTCATGATC
>CM052800.1:129217324-129262462 GCA_028533885.1 Nasua narica
AATATTGTTGTTTCTCCACTAAATTACCTTTGCATCTTTGTCAAATATGAGTTTTCAATATAGCTGTGAGCCTTTTTCTGGACTCTATTCTTTTCCATCGATCTATTTATCTTTATGCCAATACTATAGTTTTGATTACTGTCATTTCATAATAATTCTGAGAATCAAGTAGAATTAGCCCTGAAACTTTCTTCTTTTACAAAGTTGTTTTGACAATTATAGATCTTTCACATTTCTGTGTAAGTTGTATTATCAGCTTCTCAATTTCTACAGAAAAAGCCTTCTGAAATTTTGATTAAGATTGCATTGAACCGGGGCGCCTGGGTGGCTCGGTGGGTTAAGCCTCTGCCTCGGCTCAGGTCATGGTCTTGGGGTCCAGGGATCGAGCCCCACACCGAGCTCTCTGCTCAGCAGGGAGCCTGCTTCCTCCTCTCTCTGCCTGCCTCTCTGCCTACTTGTGATCTCTCTCTCCATCAAATAAATAAATAAAATCTTTAAAAAAAAAAAAAAGATTGCATTGAACCTATAGATAAATTTGGAGAATAATGGCATTCTAATAAAACTGGATTTTCTGATCCTGAATATATCTTTCTATATTTTTATTGTTACTTATTTGTGGTTTTAGGTTTCAAATATGTTTCTTAGAGGTAGTCTTTCATTTGGTCTTGCTTTTTTATCCAAACTGACAATCTCTGCCTTTTAAGTGGAACATTTAGGTCATTTACATTTAATGTGATTATTGACATCATTGGGTTTAATCCACTGAGCCACCCAGGTGCCCCAACATCATTTGGTTTAAATCTATCAACTCGTATTTTGTTTTCCATTTTGTCTATTTGTTCTTTCTTCCTTTTTTCCTCTTTGTATGTGTTCTTTTGGATTAATTGAACATTTTTTTGTGTGTAATTTCATTCCTTTGTTGGCTCATAGCTATAATTCTTCCTTTTGTTATATTAGTGGCTGCCTTAAGATTTATAGTGTATATACTTTAACTTATCATTTCCCTTCAAATGATATTATACTTTACACATAGTATTAAAAACTTCACAATAGTATACTTCCATTTCTCTTCTCCAGTCTCTTATGCTATCACTGTTAGGTATTTTACTGATGTATATGCTAAAAACTCAAACTATATTATTGTTGTTGCTTAAACAATAGTATTTTAGGGCATTAAATAATGAGGAAAATCTTATGTGTTTATCCATGTAGTTTCTATTTCCAGTGCTCTTCATTTTTCTGTGTAGATCCACGTTTCCATCTGATATCATTTTCCTTATGCCTGAATGATGTCCTTTAACATTCTAATAGTGTAGGTTTCATGGTGATAAATTTTTTAAATTTTTGCATATCTGAAACTGTCTTTATTTTACAGTTTTTTAAAAAGATATTTCTGCTGGTTATAGTATGGCAGATTGATAGTTTGGATTTTTTTCAACACCTTAAAAATATATCTTTTTATTATCTTTTGCTGCTTATACTAACATATGTATCAATTCTGGGTTGGTTTCAATTGATTGATTATTCTAGTTATGAGTTATGTTTTCCTGCTTTTTTGCATATGTGGTAGTCTTTGATTGGATTTCAGACAGTTTAAATTTTACATTATTGTGTGCTGGATATTTTTATATGATATTCTTATTCTGGGATGTAACTAAGTTACTTGGAAACAGTTTGATTTCTTCAGGATTTGCTTTTATGATTTCTTAGATGGTTCTAACTCAGCCGAAGGCTAATTATTTCTCACTACTGAGGCCATTTCCTCCCAAGTATTCTACTAAATGGCCAATGACTTACAAATTCTTTTCAATTTGTCTTTATGAGTATGCCTGACTTTTTGTGAGTGCCAGACACTCTGTTCTCTAATCCTTTCAGATTTTTCTCCCTGACCATAGATCGTTTCCTCATTTGCTTGCACGAATTAGTTCTCTGAATATTTCAGTGGGGCCCTCTGCAGACATCCAGCATTCTTTATGTATCTTTCTTCTCTCCAGCACTCTGTTCTGTGAATTGTGGCTGCTTTATTCTCTCTGACAGTCAGCTCCATTTTCTCAATTCAGGGAATCTGCAGGATTCTGTGTTCCCTCTCCTTTTATTTTTTCAGCCTAGAAATTCCCTCAAGGCCATAGACTTGGGGAAATTATACCTCATTTGTTTCCCATCTCTTACAAGACGATGTCCTTCCTTGCTTGAAATCCAGTGTTTTGACAGAGGTTGTTTCAAATGTTTTGTCTGTGTTGTTGTTGTTGTTGTTGTTATTTCAAACGAGTGAGTAAATCTGGTTCTTTCTACTCTCTCTTGGGTAGAAGCAAAGCCTTCTATACTACTATTACCATTTGCACCTATTTTTGAAGGAATATGAAGGACAGATACCCAAATCTTACAGATTCTAAAAATGAGCTACGTGGTACTCTGATAATTTTAATATTTAATCCAAATTCTCAGAACTGTGTTTTTCCCATCCACAACCTTTCCTAAATTGAATTATGGTTGCTCTGACTCCCATCTCTTGGATAAGGTAAGAGCTATTGGGTTCCAAAGTACAGCAAATAATACTCATTATGGTTTGCACAAGGAGCCATTCAGTCTGCCCTTCCAATTTCTGGAATGATGCTTGTATATTTTGTTCTAGTTGATATAGACTGCTGAAAAACAGCCTGAAATCATTCTTTTATCTTTGGGCTCAAATCTTCATATACTGCTTCAGGTGACTTAGAATTCCTCTGCCCATACCAAGACCAATCTGGCAATGGTGTTCAGGAGGAGAGCAGCCAATATTGGGAAAGTAAGGGAATCAAGGAGTAGCACTGATGTAGGACTCACTGATAAAGTGATTAAGTAATTATGTGTGAGAGAGAAAAACAGGAGCAAGGTCGTTTAATTCAGTTCAATGTAACAGACATTTTTTAGTATTTCCTTTATACCAGGCACTGTCCTAAGTACCAGCAGTGCAAAGGGATTAAGAAAAATATTAATAACTACACCTATCCTCTCCAATCACTCCAATAATTTCAATTAAAGTTAAAATGATTGCAGCGGCCTCCATATGCAATCTGGCTCCTGTTATCTCTCTGAAATTATCTATACTTTCCCTTGTTCTTTCTGTTCTAGCTAATCCTCAAAAATACTAGACACATTTTTGCCGTAGGGCCTTTGCACTGGTTAATTCTTCTGCTTCTGCTTGGAAAGCTCTTCCGACAGATTAACTGCATGTCTACCTCCCTCAGCCTCTTTAAGTTTTTGTTCACTTTGCTCCTTAGTAAGATCTATTCTATTTAAAACTATATATTTTTATTCTCAAAATAAAATCTGCCTTAGTTGCTCTACTTTTCCATGGCATTTATGAACCTCTAAATTGTTAAAAATATTCTTATAGTGTCTCCCAGAAATTGAATGTAAGCTTCAGGAAGACAATGCCTGGCATGTTAGTGAAAGAATAAATAATGTACCCTAATCTCTAGATGCTTATATATAGTCAGGGAAGGAGGAGTTTCTCAGATTGCTAAACTCAATATCAAGTTGCAGGGAACAATTTATTATGGGAAGATGTTAGTGAGCTGTCAAATTCTTAAATTTGGATATCATCAAGTACTATTGTTTTGATTAAATTGCATTATATTGTATTTTTTCTAAATAGTCTGATTTTAAGATGTACTTCCCAATTTCTGTTTTGTTTTCATTTCTAATCAAAACTATCATTTATTCTAGTCATCTCATACCTGACTTAAAAATATATATTTATAGGGGTACCTGGTTGGCTAAGTTGGGTAAGCATCATTTTGATTTCAGCTCAGGTCATGATCTCAGGGTCATGAGATTGAGCCTTGGGTTGGGCTCCACACTCACTGGGGAGTCTGCTTGAGATTTTCTCTCTTGCTCTCTCTTTCTCTCTAAGATAAATAAATCTTAAAGTGTGTGTGTGTGTGTGTGTGTGTGTACTTATATGAGAAGATTCAACAAGAACAAAGACTCTTCCCCTTTTCTCTAACATCCCTTACCAGATTACTCTCTATTAAAAAATATAAGAAGGGAGTGGGGAGAGAGTTGTAAATTCTTTGTAACCTTTTTGCCAATTGTGTTTGAATAATTTTTGTATTATATTAGTCATTAGCATTTTTCATATATTTTACAGTTTGGGTCTCCCTAAGTTTTTGTTTTGTTTTATTCATTCATTTATTTATTTATTTATTACTATGCAATCATGTTGTCCTTATTTTTAGTAATTAGCTTTATTTTGTTAATTCTTGTGGCTTTTGGAAAAAGTCATGCATTTACTAAGCTTGGACTCTTATTACCTTTTATATGTTTCCTGCATATAAGTGTAGTTTTGAGGTCATTTCATGACTGTTAACTGCTTAAGCTTTCTTTCCATTAGATGGTTCTAATTATAGCCTGAAACCTGATTGGATTTTTTAAAAATACTTTTTAAAAAAGTAGTAATAGTCTAAAACATGGAAAATACAGAAAAGAATAGATAAATAAAACAGAACTAGAGTTTCCATGAAGGGATAAGGATTGTTAGCATTTTGGTATATCTCTTTTTGGTATGCATAGGTGAAGGTATTAAGGAGAAGTTGAGATGGCCAGGGACAGAACACTGGGAAACTAACATTGGTAGACTGGGCGGAAGAAAAGTCAGAGAAAGATGTTGTACCAGTGAAAGGAATTAAGAAGGCAGTACAGGGCCATAAGATAATGAGAAAAGGAGGAAAGGATAAATGGGTGGAAAGGTAAGGACAGACTCATCACAAAGATTTGTATTAACTGAGGCATATTCCTCAGAGTATCTCCACTATACCCTGGCTACATAAAAGCAGATAAATTCAAAATCCATATATCACCACTCCCTGACCTCTTTTACAGTCCTGTGTCCTTAATTATATACATGATATTGACACTCAGATGATATTTAATATTGTTAAAATATAATCATCTGATAAAATACAGGATACTCTGTTAAATTTGAATTTCAGATAAATAGTAAATAAATTATAATATAAATATGCCCTAAATATTACATAGTTTCTATCTCTTGAGTTAATTTTGATAATTTATATTTTGTTAAAAGATAGCTCATCTGACCGGTTTAAAAAATATGTTGCAATAAAGATACATAGAGTATTTCCTCATAATTAAATAGAAATCTTTCTTCCTCCATTAGGATTTTTATATATGCTGCTTCTCTAGAAGAAATGCTCTTTACTTACCTGGCTTATCCTTGGCTTTCAATTCTCAATTTAAATGTCATTCTTTCAAACATTTTCTCTGACCATCCAATCTAAAGTAGTTTCAACTTGATTCTTTTATAGTGCCTTCTTTTTTCCAATGATATTTATCATATTTTAAATTAGATATTTATGAGTTTACTCATTTCATGTCTATCATTCCCTTAAGACAGAAAGCTCTATGAAGGCAGTCTATTTTGTTCACCATCACATACCCAGGAGCTAATACAATGCGTGGCCCCTATATGTAGTATTACATGAATGATTCTCTGAAAACACTTTTTTTTTTATCCTGAGGAAGTGCCTACAGTGGTTTCGTGGTATCTAAAAGATGGTGAACTTCCTAAGGCTGATCCTAAGGCCTTCCTTCCACCTCCCCTCCACATCTATCATTCACTATTGCTCAGCTAGTAGATAGACCAGCCATCTCTTCAACCCTACACATAATGTCTTTGCCTTATTGTTCCTTCTCACCTCTTCCCTTTAGGTTAATTTCTGACCAAACCATCTATTGAGGACAAACCTCAAGCTGATCTCTTCTAAGAAGCCAGATCCAGCCCATACCGCTCTAATAGCTCCTTTGTTCTATGTGCCTATAGTACTCATGTATAGTCCATTTTTTAAAAAGATTTTATTTATTTATTTGACAGAGAGAGACAGAGCAAGAGAGGGAACACAAGCAGGAGTGGGAGAGGGAGAAGCAGGCTTCCCACTAGCAGGGAGCCTGATGCAGAGCTTGGTTCCAGGAGCCCAGAATCGTGACCTGAGCAGAAGGCAAATGCTTAATGACTGAGCCACCCAGGTGCTCCATGTAATCCATTCTTTAAGAACTGTGAATTTGACTAAATAAAGTCTTGTCATTGTCAATATTTTTCATAAGCCAGTTAATGATAAAGAATATGGCTACAGTTGGGAGTGGGAAACTCACCAAAAGGCATTTGGCCATTGAGTAAATTTGTTATTCTGTGTATTTACCTAAAACCAGGAAGAAAGATATGGACATGTCATAAAGGGTCTTATAGAACATGATTAAGAGCTTGGATTTTATTTAATATATTAGGAAACCATTGAAAGATTTTGATAGAATAGTAGCGTGACCTGATTTATGACTTAAAAAATGATCCCTGACTGCTTTACAAAGATGTGTTGTGGTGGGACAAAATTGGAAGAAGAAAAAGACAATTGGTGAAAGTTGGTGGAAGATAAGAAGCAAGAGGGAGAGAATCAAGGATGATTCTTAGGTTTTTGAAGTAAGTGATTGACATTTTTTGAGCTGAGGAGGAATTAAATGGGGTCGATTTGGGGAAAAATCAAGTTAAGTTTGAGATGCTTACTAGACATCCAAGTAAAGATGTTGAGTAGGCAGTATGTGTCTGAAGGTTAGAGCTAGAAATAAAAATTTGAGAGGCACATCAGGATGTTCATTAATCATATTTATAGCTATGGGACTAGCAGGGTAGTGAGTATAGATTAAGAAAGAAGCAACAAAAGACTGAGACCTGAGGAAAGCCAATATTCAGAGGATTGGAAGAGGAGATGCCAGCATCATTAAGGCAAGGACTATAACTTCTACTTCTTTTGCATCTCTCAGAGTGCCTGCTTCAACACTGGTCTTACAGTAAATGTTCCAAAAATATTCACTGAAGGAATGAACAAATAAATTGCTGGAAAAGTTAGTGGGTATGTTGCCATACCATGCACCTCTTCTGAATATGTCCATGCCAGAGCACAAAATAGTGTTTCTGTCACAGTCTCAGTCACTTATACTAGGATGGAAAGTTCCACACCTGGCGAGCACTTACTGGTACTATTTTTTTTTTAGCACTTAATAAATTACATGTTTGAACCAAAGTTTTCTCTTCTTCTTTTACTTGAGTGCAGCAACTGGAAAAATGTCTCAACCAGTATGTTCCAATCTAATACACTGATTATTTTTTTTATTAGAAGACATCAACCTTAATCCTTGGCAATCCATCAAGACCACGTATTTACAAGTGCCAACAAGAGTGAGGTGACTTTGGCAAATCTGAAGCAAACTGCTCTATTTTCTTTTCTATTTCAGTGGAAGTACATGCACTTAAAATTCCTCCTGGAGTACATCCAAATTACAAAAGAAAACAAAGCTAAAAACTGAATATCTAAAGGAATAAGCAAGAGATCCTTAGATAGTTAACTATTGGTTTTTTGGATTCAAATTTATGTAATTAATATTGTTCCTAAAACTGTATGATACTATTCATATCCAAATAGTGGCATAATTTTTAAATGATCAAGGCAGAAAATATAGAATAATGGGCAAAGTATTTCTAATTAAGCAACAAATCATGGCTACCATCATAAAATAGGGATTTGCAAATTTTAATTATGTGAGGGTATTTGCCATCAGAAGGCTTTAGAATGGTTGAGTTAAATGAAGACTTAAAAAGAAAAATTATCCCACTTAATGGCCAAAAATAACAGGGATATGCAGCTTAAGTATTCAGAGATTTATGGTGCAAGGCTCATACAAGTAACTGATATCAATTCTGGGAACTGGAATTAAGAGCAGTGGAATGAAACAGAGCTGATGAATTAGACAGAAAGGGCAGTTCACTTTCAGATTTCTTTCAAAACTCAGCAAGAGAGAAGCAAAGGCTGCAAAAACAAATGAAAATTTCGGCCCAAAACTTGACATTTAAAATATCAAAAATTATAGTTGGAAGAGATTAAAATTGCCATCTAACCCATGATGTTTCCCATTCATCTTTCTTGAGTGATGAAAAAAACTGTCATTTCAAAAAATCTTTCCTTCTTATTAACTGTGTTAGAAGAAGTTTGTGATAGAATGCTCCCTGAAGTAGAACTTCTTAAAGTGTATGTTACAGAAGAGGTGGTGCCAGAAAGAGAAAGTGGATAACCCTTTCAAACATCATTAAACCAGGCACGATCTGCCCAAGTACCCAAGAGACCTTCATCAGTGGAAACATGAGGTTCACCTCTTTCTGAAAGTAATCTTTCTTCAGAGAATGCATTCAGAGAATGCTATAAGATGATATGAATATTCAGTCTTGCATCATTCTACTTGTTTTCCTGGCTATAATAGATCATCAGGAATGGAGAAAAGGACCAGCATTTGGGGGAGCTTTTCATAGCTTGCATAATTAAGTTAAGGAATTTTAAAGAGGAATTTTTATAAGCCTGAAGGGGAAAAAGTGTTCCCTTTATCTTAGCAGTACAGACACTGTAGTGTGTTCTATGGTAGGGACACTAGGGATAAATTCAGTGAATTCCCTCTTTGTATCACACATTTATACCAGTTCCTTTTTAGGAATCAGGATTTTAAAAGCAAAAAAAACACACACACACACACACACAAAACCACATTTCCTTTCTTAGACACTTCCTTTCTTAGACATAGAGATAATAATATAATATAGTAATACAGAGATATATCTACTCCATTAAAAGACTAACCTTATATACTTCATTATTCTCATATGATTCTGAAAGTTGGAATAATAAGGTCCTGTTACATGGGATCAAATTCAAAGTGGATATAGGCATTAATCAGGAATCACAGTTGAGGGAGCTGTCTCTTTTTAAACCTATAATTAAGTGACTCTCGCAGTTAAGGAATCTACATTTTCTAGTCCCTTTTAATCTGGTTACTTTCTTTTATCCTAGGAAGCATTATCTTTTTCAAAGTATATCCATCTCCTTAGAGAATCCCTTTCTCTCTTTCTCTTCTGATTCAACACATAAATACATTTCTGCTCTAGTCTATGGCAATAATTTGTAGTAGAATAAGTGATATACAAAATGATATTTAAGAAAAAATACATACCCTTTCTTCTCTGTTCCTTTTGGTCTTCTTGGCAGAGGAATCTTCTTAAATGCTCCAATTCACTGAGTGAGTTTGGGCAAAAGGAGAAATAAGGAGGTGCTAGAAGGAGGTTCTTTACAAGTAAACCTTTGTCTGCCTTGTCTCTTGCCTGGGATTGACAGACTCACTGATCCAGCCAGGACTGGGGAGGAGGGGAGTGAAAGAGACAGGGCTGAAAGAACTGCCTCCCTTGGATTCTTCCAAGCCAGGCAAGGAAGAACTGAACAGCTTCTTTACAGAGGAAATAACTAGTCCATACAAGAACCTCAGGGAGGCAGACTCTTGGAGCAATAAAATGTAAAACCTGAGAGATTTAAAAAGAACACAGAGTAATTTTAACCTTAGAAGAAGTGTGTGTGTGTGTGTGTGTGTGTGTGTGTGTGTGTGTGTGACAGACAGACAGAGACAGAGAGAGACACAGAGACAGAGAGACAGATGGAGACAGAGAGCAGGGAGAGAAGAAGAGGAGAAAGAGAAGGAGGAGGAGAAATGGCTAACGTGATTTAGGCAAAAAGCTGAGCACCTCTTCCTCTTTCACAGTTTCTTTGTGTTTTTTTCACTAAGTTTTCCTCACTGTTTAGATCTCTTATTATAATATTTTGGTTGAATATATATTCAAACTCTCCAAGTCGTCACCCAATGAATAATTACCAGTCAATGGAAAGTAAAAAATAAAATGACTAAAAAAGAAATCTGTGTCTCAAATACAAAAGGAATTTCACTCTGTTTTGAGCAAACTGCACTAGAATTGTAGCATTTGTTAACTATCCTTTAATTATTGGTTAATTTTTAAAAAAATTCAATTTGGAGTAACATTGCAGGAGTTGAAAAAATTAGAATATGGATTATCTAGGCAGAGAATGGAGGGAAAGCATTCTAGATTGTATAAAGAAAGGCAGGAGGGTGAAGGAGAGGGTAACAACTCTGGGGATCACAAGTAGTTTAGTGTAGCTGGATCTAGGGATGGCAGAGGATAAAATTAGAACACTAGAAAGAAGCAAGTTAATGAAGTACCCTATATGCTACATTGAAAAGTTTGGATTTTACCCTGAAAGTGAATGGAAAGATGATGAAATGTATTTGAAAGGATGAAGCCCCTGACTGCAGTGTGAAAGAAGGATGATATAGGAGGAAGGAAGCTAGGGACAGAAGAGGGGCCCTTGTGGTAACCCAGAAGAGAATATGTGAAGCAAAGCTGAAAATATTTGATGATCAATTAGGATTTAATGTTTAGGGTAGAGGTAGTTGAAAGAAGGAGAGGAGATTTTATTAACTTACAGGAGCCTTGAATGGATAATGCATTATTCATCTAAGGAAAAGAATACAAAAGGAAGAACAATTTTGGTGGAGCAGGAGGGGAAGATAGAAATGAGTGAGTTTATTTTTTATTGAGTTTCAAGTGTTTTTAATTTTTATTTTAATTCCAGTATAGTTAGCATACAACGTTATAGTTATTTCAGTTGTACAATATAGTGGTTCAACAATTCCATACATCTCCCAGTGCTCGTCATGCACTCCATAATCCCCATCTCCTATTTCCCCCATTCCCCACTCCCTCTCTGGGAGCCATCACTTTGTTCTCTGTAGTTAAGAGTTTGCTTCTTGGTTTCTCTCTCTTTTTTCCTTTGCTTATTTGTTTTTTTTCTTAAATTCCACATATGAATGAAACCGTTTGGTGTTTGTTTTTCTCTGACCAATTGATGTCACTTAGCATTATACTCTCTAGCTCCATCCATGTTGTTGCAAATGGCAAGATTTCATTCTTTTTAGGGCTGAATAATATTCCATTGTGTATATATATGCCACATCTTCTAATCATTCATCAATTGATGGACGTGTGGGCCTCTTCCATATCTTGGCTATTGTAAATAATGCTGCTGTAAAGATGGGCTGCCTTATAGCTCTTTGAAATAGCATTTTTGTATTTTGGGAGTAAATACCCAGTAAATACTGGATCATAGGGTAGTTCTATCTTTAACTTTATTTTTTTTAAAGATTTTATTTATTTATTTGACAGAGAGAGACAGATCACAGGTAGGCAGAGAAGCAGGCAGGGAAGGGGGCGGGGGAAGCAGGCTCCCTGCTGAGCAGAGAGGAGCTTGATCCCAGGACCCTGAGATCACGACCTGAGGCGAAGGCAGGGGCTTTAACCCACTGAGCCACCCAAGTGCCCCTTAACTTTATTTTTTTTTTTTTGAGATTTTATTTATTTATTCATGAGGGACAAAGAGAGAGAAAGAGAGGGAGCCGGAGGGAGAAGAAGGCTCCCCATGAAGCAGGGAGTCCAATGCAGGACTCTATCCCAGGACCCGGGGATCATTACCTGAGCTTAAGGCAGATGCTTAACCAACTTAGCCACCCAGGCATCCCTATTTTTACCTTTATGAGGATACTCCTTACTGTTTTCCACAGGGACTGCACAGTTTGCATTTCCACCAATGGTGCAAGGGGGTTCCTTTTTCTCCACATCCTTGCCAGTACTCATTGCTTCCTCTGTTTTGGATTTTAGCCATTCTGACAGGTGTAAGAAGATATCTCATTGTTGTTTTGATTTGCATTTTCCTGGTGATGAGTGATATTGAGCATCTTAAAAAATTTTTTTTATTTATTTGAGAGAGAAAGATAGCCAAGCAGGGGCAGCAGCAGGCAGAGGGAGACGCAGACTCCCTGCTGAGCAGGGAGCCTGAAGCAGGACTTGATCCCAGTACCTTGGGGTCATGACCTGAGCTGAAGGCAGACGCCCAACCAACTGAGCTACCCAGGCATCCCTATTGAGCATCTTTTCATGTGTTTGTTGGCCAGCCAAATGTCTTCTTAGAGAAATGTCTGTTCATGTCTTCTGCCCATTTTTAAATTGGATTATTTGGGTTTTTAGGTGTTGAGTTCTATAAGTGTAAGAGGAAAATAGAAACTAATAGAAACTACTCAGCCTTCACTCCATCTTAAGAGCTATCTATCTTGTTTACCCTATGTCAATCAATCTAGACCAGAAGTATGGTGCCAACCCAAATTGCTTTTCCTGTAAACGGGTTCTCTCTTTTTCTCTGTTTTACTGTTATTTCCCTGTATGTCTGATTCTTTTTTATTTTCCTTATTGCACTGCTCATTTTGTTTCCTTGTATTTATTCCACAACTGGTGAGGATGGCTGACTCATTTTTATATTCAAGAATATTCAAATCCTAATATGCCTGCCACCATATTTCTTGCATGCCTGCTTCAAGTGGTGCCAGTAGCTCTAGAAAATGAAGTGACTACCTAATGCCTCTGGATCATGTACCTAGGCACCTAGGAAAGATTTCCCCTAAACAACGAATTTTGATCTTGGCTTCCTAGTCCCTTGTTGTGTCTCAAACATTTACTTATTACTCTCTAGGCATCACACCATTTCTAGTGAGAATTATTGAATGTTGTTAAATTTGAAAACATCTGCTATTATTTATCCTGACATCCTTCACATAGATTTGCCCATTTGAAAAGCAATGGAATTACAAACCAAGGCCTGCAATTGGAGAGGTTGCCCTTGTGACTTTTAATTTGGGGCTCAAATTTGAAACCACTATTTATCTTCTTATATATGGCATTTTGTTTGTTTTCGTTTTCTTTCTTGACGGCCAGTTACTCAGACCTCATCAAACCCTGGTTTATATTGCTCTGGAGACCATCTCTCTCTTTGAGACAGTCTCTGGGACCTCCCAAAGTAAACCTCTTATGTATGGTAGGTTAGGACATTCAAATATATTGTCCAGATTTCTAGAAAATATGTTTTGCTAGATTTTCATGTGATATTTACTATATGTGTGTGTGTGATTTATATAGGTATATGTTATTACCCTTATGTCCAGTCAGGTTTGTTACAAATAGAAAATCCCCGCAAATTAGTGACAGAGTCACTTCATGAGTAGAGAAACATTTGATATAGAACTTAAGCAATTATGTTAAATAAAAGTATTGTTATTAAATTTGAAAAGCAAGCTGATTAGTATTTTATAAACAAACAATAACAACAACAAAATCCTTCCAATCAGTTGAAGTCTCAGGAGATATTTTAGATACAAATAATTTTAGACATTGTACATCCTAAGCTTATGAAGAAAATGGGAACACACATAAGCTCTCCCTCTGATTTCTAGCTGGGAGCTCATGCATATGCCCTGATTTAGAATCTGCTGCTCCTGTGTTCCGTAATTGACCCCTTTCTCTCATCTCCCTCGGGCCCAAATCCTTCTGGAGTCACTAAGATTGGCAGTATGGGGAGAAGCAGCAGCTGGTTTCAACCTTCACACATTCCTCCTAAGAGAGAAGTAGGACCTGTTTTTCGTGACTATTCTGGACAAACGGAGTTTCAAAATAATTATGCTAGTTGAAAACGAATCCTCAGTCTATTTGTTGCACTAATAATGAGCCACAGATAAAACGATCTTTGAAAATTCCTTTAAAATCAGTTAAAAAGAAACAACCTGTTTTGTTAACTTTATTTTTGAATCCTATAAAAAAGAGTATCCTTTTTGTTTAAAACTATTTAAAGTTTCCCTTCAGACTTCCTCTGAAGTTGGAACATATGTGTTTAGATTGGTTTTTGCAACTGGATTGAACAAGAGAACCTCTATCACTCAAACTTAGCTTTCTGCCTGAAGTAGAACTTAGGAAAACAGACTCCACGAGCGGTCTCAAGGGAAGCCCTGGAGGAGGCAGCAGAAGTACCAAGGAGCTGTTGTGGAAGGTGCTGAGCTGGTGCCACCACGACAAGCACAGAGCACCGCTTCCAAAACGCATTCCTGGGGCGCCTGGGTGGCTAAGTGGGTCAGAGCCTCTGCCTTCGACTCAGGTCATGATCTCAGGGTCCTGGGATGGAGCCCCGCATTGGGCTCTCTGCTCAGCGGGAAGCCTGCTTCCCCTTCTCTCTCTGCCTGCCTCTGCCTACTTGTGATCTCTCTCTCTCTCTCTTTCTCTGTCAAATAAATAAATAAATCTTAAAAAAAAAAAAAAAGAGGCATTCCTATGCATGTGCATTCTCAAAGGGCTGATGTCCTTAGGAACTGCTGGGATTCCCACACAGGCAGCTGAGGCTCTAATGGGGATTGGAGAGGGAGGCTTCTTGCTCAGACACTTTTAGTCAGAATAGCAAACACAAGACCTCTTTTACCTGGGCACAGAGAGGGAGGCACTCTCTGGGAGGGCTGGACTTTTTCTTAGTATTTATGCATGGAAGTGGTGAGCATCCTGAGTAATGTGATCTTTAAATATGATAGAAATAAAGTTAAAAAGATGAGCAGCAGGAGAGAAGCGTATTACGAAAAACTTACCCACTTTTAGGGAGCCCATGGACTATTTAGAATGAATGGTAATGTTAACATGAAAACAAACTTGGGCAAGAAAAGAGGCCAAGGAGGAAAGGAACTTGCAAATAACCCCTTTAATTTCCTAGCAGTCTAAAAGAGGCACTGGACTGATAGTAAATAGTTATAGCCCAGATCCCAACAATAATTCTGTGGTTTTTTGGAAACAACCCACTTATTAAACCTAGAAAAATCAAAAGATTGAGTGTGCCAACGTGTGCTCTTTGTAGATCCTGAGTTATTGCCCTAAGTTATTTCAGAGATACAAGCATCTGGTTGGTTGGTAATGATAACAATAACAGTAATGATACTAGTAGTAATAATGTCATTGCCAAGTATGCTAAAGATTTAGAAACGTTGGTTTATTGAGTCTAAGCAACATCTTTTATGAGGTAATTTTTCAGATGGGGGAACTGAACCTCAAAAAGATTAGGTAACTTGGCCAAGATTGCACAGTTGAAACTGGAAAGCAAGACAAAACTATACTCTTAGCTTATTGCCTCAATAAGTAGTAAAAGGAGTAGAATGAGATATTGGAGATCCTAATACTATTCAAAAATGTTGTTGCCCATAATTTGAGTGTGAATGAACCACACATAATCTCTGTGACTCCTAAGAGCCATCCTTCTCTTTTCATGCCTCCTCCATCTATTTCTTGTTAATACTTGCCTTGAAATAATTCTTTCTTGGACACTTATAAACTTGAATCAGCTAACTAGAGTTTCCTACAAAGTCAGATATGGAAAATTGTCAAAATGACATTCCTTTGGTAGAGTTTCTAAGTAATTATAGTTTCAGGAGTAAAATTATGATACCAGACACTCAGCAAATTTGTTGAATGAATGAATTAATAAAATAAATTGAACGGACAAAATACTTGGGTAGAGGGTAGGTTTTGGGAAATTATTCACCATTCAGTAATTATTTATTGAGTGTCTATTATGTATTATGACTAATATTACAGTGTCACTGAGGGCAAAATTCTGCAGCTAGTCACCAGTGTTTATTTAAGGCCTTTTCCAAAGTGCAGGCTATTAAGTTCTACTGTGTATCCTGTTTTCTTCCTTGTAAAACTGAGGGTTTAACTGGGTTTTTTTATGGTCCCTTCCATTTCCCATTTTCTATGATTGTATGATCCTCAATATTATTTTAATAAACTTCTAAATTTTAGAATAGTTTTAGATGTACAGAAACAAATGCTAATAGTACAGAAATTTCCCATATATGCTACACCCCGCAGTCTCTATTATTTAACATTTTGCATTCGTGTGGTGTGTTTGTTACAATTAGTCAATATTGATACATTATTATTAATTAAAATCTTTACTTTATTTATTTTTTTCTTAGTTTTTACCTAATATCCTGTTCTAGGATCCCTTCCAGGACACCGCATAATATTTACTTACCACGTCTCCTTAGGCTTCTCCTGACTGTGATGGTTTCTTAATCTTTTCTTGTTTTTTGATGATCTTGACAAGTTTTTTTTTTTTTTTTCAAGTAATCTCTATACCCTACATGGGACTTGAATTCACAACCCAGAGATTAAAAGTTACACGCTCTATTGACAGCCAGCCAGGTGCCCCTGATCTTGACAAGTTTTGAAGACTACTGGTTAGGTGTTTTACAGAATGTCCCTCGATTTGTCTCGTAGTTATTGTATGATTAAATTTGAGTTATATATTTTTGAGAAGAAGACCACACAGTTAAAGTGCCATTTTCATCACATAAAATGAAGGGTACATACTGTGAATGTGACTTATCACTGTTGATAGTAACTTTGGTCACTGGCTGAGGAAGTGTTTGCCAGGTTCCTCCATTGTAAAGTTAGTCTTGTCCTCTCCCTCTCCATACTGCACTCTTTCGGAGGAAGTTGTTAGATGCAGCTTATGGTTAAGGAGTGGGGAGTTATGTTCCATCTCCCTCAGGACAAAGTATCTACGTACATTTTTTGGAATTCTTCTGCACATGAGATTTATCTATTCTCCCTCGTTTATTTATTTATTCATTTGTTTATCTCAGTATGAACCCATGGATATTTATTTCATACTTTGGATTATAATTCAATATTACTTTTAGAAAGTTTTTTGTTGCTCTAATTGTCCCAGCTCTGGCCACTGGGAGCTCTTTCAGCTATATCCTGTGTCCTCTCTGTATATACCCTCGTCAGATGTTTGGGTTTTATTGTTTTTCTTTTGTTTCCCCCAACATTTATGTTCCACTACTCCAAGGTGCTCCAGGCTCATCTTGTATATTTCCTGTCCTAGTCTCAGAATCAACTATTTCTCCAAAAAGCCCTTGTTTCTTTTATTGGACAATGGATTAGAAACCAAGTCTAGCTACTAGGTAGGCTTAATGCTACTGTTTTGTCATAACTTCTAGGCCCTCCTAGCTCACAGAGCAAGGAAATATTTATATTTTTTCCTTGCGTATACTGATCTTTATATGTATATATACCTATACAAATTTCTCTATATAACCATTTTATCTGTATCAAGCTAAACATGAGTTTACACTGGTGTCTCCAACTTGAATCCGTTACTACACGAAATGTTCTAACCTCCTCCCTTTGCTTATGTGTAACCTCCTGCCATTCAGACAGTGAGAAGCCTGTCCTTCACCATCTGCCATTTATTCAGTTGTTAAATGACAGTATGCATGTATAGCAGTATCAGAATTATTAATCTGTATCCTGTCATAAATAATTTTATCAACTAGAGTACAGTACTTATGTATAGTATCTTTCTTTTTAAAGGTACTATTTATTTATTTGTCAGAGAGAGAGAGAGAGAACAAGCAGGTGGGGAGCAGCAGGCAGAGGGAGAAGCAGGCCCCTGCTGGGCAAGGAGCCCAACTTGGGACTCCATCCTAGGACCCTGGGAACATGACCCGAGCCAAAGGCAGACGCTTAACCGACAGCCACCGAGGTGTCCCTATATAGTGTCTTTTTGCCTTCAATCTTATAGACTCTATTTCCAAAGTTACTTAGGTCCGCACCTTTCCCCCCCACCACACCCTTCAGTGAGGATTTTTTTTTTTACATTTTAAATATAGTTAGATTGTTTTGTCACATTCTGCATTCCATCCTGGGAAGCCCAACCTCTTAAATTTTTTTAAATTAACATGTATTAAGATTCAGTCTTTGTGCTATAAAGGTCTATGATGCTATATACATAGCATCATGTATCCATCATTACTACATTATTTTACAGAATAGTCTCACTGCCCCAAAATATCTCCTGTGTCTCATCTACTCAGTCTTTCCCCTGCCCGGAACTCCTGGCAACCATTGATCTTTTTACCATTTCTAGTTTTACCTTTTCCAGACTCTTATATAATTGGAATCATGTAGTATGTAGACCGTAGAGTCTGGTTTCACTTAGCAATATGTATTGAAGAGTCATCATATTTTTATGGTTTGATAGTTGATTTCTTTTTAGCACTGAATCATATTCCATTATATAGATATGCCACAGTTTGTTTATCCTTTTACCTGTTAAAGAACATCTTAGTTATTATAGTTTTTGCAATTATTAATAAAGATGCTATATATATTTATGTGCAGGTTTTGTTTGGACATGAATTTTGAAATAAGTTTATCAATATCTTTTTGATATTTATTTTGCAGTTTGTAATTGTTGGTTTGTAATCATCTATCTTTTATATGGCTTCTCAAATATAGTTATTTGTTTATTTATTTAATATGATTTTATTATTTATTTATTGGACGGAGAGAGAGAGAGCACAAGGACAGGGAGTGGAAGAGGGAGAAGCAGGCTTCCCACTGAGTAGGGAGCCTAATGCGGGGCTTGAACTCAGGACCCCAGGATCATGACCTGAGCTGTAAGCAGTCACTTAACCAAGTGAGCCACCTAGATGCCTCTCAAATATAGTTATTTAAAAAATAATGAGCAGTTGCACATAAAAAATCTGTTCAAAATCAGGTACTATCTTTTATAAAAGTGTAAACAATAAACCCATAAATATTTTATGGAATAAGAGAACTTTAGATACAGGGAAATTTAGAAATATTTACATGTAATGTTTTTTGGAATATGAGCAGACCTGTGGTCTACCAAGGCCATTTCTTTCATAATATAAATAGGGAATTTATAGGCATTGAATTAGCTGCAAAATGTTCCCTTTTTTGCTCTTTCACTAACAAAACATGTTAAAAATTCCATGTTTGGAAATCCAAATACAAGCGTTTGCAACTTGAAGTAATAAATACAACACCATATAAGATAAGTAAATCCAGCTTCCTTTATGTGTATGCATGTCAGATAGGACACATGAAGTACCAAGGAATAATAAGCAATGGAAATATTTTCGCTGGACATTTCACTTTTAACACATGATATGTTTTACATACAGCATATTCCTATTAAAACATAACTTGTGATTCCATAGGATATGGGTATACATTAGAGTGGGAGACAAGTATGTTCACTAGAAATCCAAAACATGGTAGCAATTCTACCGAAGAAAAAGAAAAAAGTCTTTCTATAACACTGTCTTCTATCAAATTGCAAGTTAGTCTTTGCCTTTAATACTAGTATTCAAAGATGGTTCCTTCTTTGGGGATGAATTAACAAAAATTGCCCCTACACTGTTACACCTTGCAGAATTTTCACTGTATTTTCTCATAGTATCCAAGTGGCTTATGCTGATTGGTCCAGCAAAGCTCGAGTATAAAATATCCTGGCATCAAGAAACCTTTAACATTGAATGGTACATTTTATTTTGTGTATTTAGTTATCTGACATAAAATATTTGAAAAACTGGAGAAGGCCAAGTACCACTGAGAATGAGGGGCTTAAGAATATACTAGTTTAATACATGACTTTGTTAGTATCAGAAAATTAATGATTCTAAAGCCATGTCGGCAAATGCTGGCATTCCCTGACCTAAGAGGTTCTGGGATTTCTCTCTTAGGAGCTTGACTCACTGAGAAATGAGGACTGGTTTACCAAGAAGCCTGGAGGATTTGAGGGCTTTAATTCAGTGGAAGGAATTTAAGAGAAAATTCTTGGGCGTCTGATTCTCTCTGAAGCAGAACATACCTTATGATGTATTACATGGGAGCTTCTGTAGATTGACCATGCCCCCTTTAAAGTACAAAAAATAAAATGGGGAAAAATCTCTCTCTTTCTTTCATTTTCTCTTCCCCATGTAACAAGGGGCCCTTCAGATGCTTACTTACCTCCAATATCCTAGAATCTCTTTCTATCTTTTGTTCCATTAAAATTTATAAGTGATAGGCTCCATATACTCCCATGTTTTAGCTACTTCTCAAATAGGGCCAAACTATTTACAACCAATAATTTTTAAGTGTTCCAACTTCCCAGAAACATTCACAGTGATTTGAAACTCTGTTCCTTTGTTTGTTTAGGTGGAGAAGCAGCAAGACAGAATAAGACATTTATTCCCTGGATCTTCTTTAATAGTTCCCTGAATACTCTTACTTATGCCAATATGAGGTAAGTTGATATATATGCCTCTGAGGAAAGGAAATTTACATAGATTGTCCTTCCCAGTATCCCCCTGATATGCTAAATTAAACTTAACTAAGGCCAAAGATCCTCCAGGAAGAAACGGATTAGGACCCTATCCCCTAACCTTTGGAGATTAGAGCTTTCTGAAGAGCTGAAAAAACGCTGACAGAGATCCCCCATTGAAGTTCCCCCAAGAAGAAAGAAGGAATCTGGCATAGTGACTTAGGCTCAACACCAGGGCCCAGAGGTTTGTGGGGACAGCGTGTTCTAGATACAGAGTGTAGCTGTGGTTAGAAACCCAATTATACCTGGCAACTTTGGCAAAGCTGTCGTGTTTGGGGAACAGTGGCTGATTTTGTGAGTGTAAAACCAGTAAGCTGTCATTTTGGGAGTCCATGTCCTCAGTTATTTTGGGAGCCCAGGCCCTCAGTGCCTCTCTGCTGCCTGCACAGGGTTCTACAGCTGAAAGGACATCCTTATAAGCAAGTCAAGGACACATTAAAGACTTAGGAACCAGTTTTCAACAAAGACACAGTGTAGAAGTGATGAAAATTAGAACTTTAAATGGACTGATTAGTTCTTCCCATGTGGAACTTTGAAACAATACTGCTCTTTTTGTACTAAATAACTTCCCAGGGTTCCTGGACAGTTTGAGGAATGGTGAGTCCTTGAGAGAGGGAGATGCTGAGTTACCTACAATAAGGAGGAATGGAGACTTAAGCAAGTAATTAGAAAAATAAAGAAGATGCCCAGTTTTGCAATCCAAACTGATGGAGGTCATGCAGATTACATGTAATGTTAGTTTATTGTGAATTTCCAAGAGATGAAGTGTCTGTCAAATTTATTTAACCACCAAACTTTTTTCCTCTAAAGTAAGCATCTTGAGGGACTAGATTCCAAGGAATACTTGGAAAATGCATCTCAAATGGTAGAATTTTAGATACTAAAAGGAGCAACATACCTGGGACAAGGATCTTTTCCTGGCACCCACTCAAATGATTGTTAACTGTGACAGACTGAGTTCCACAGTTCTGTGATGCTAATGACGATATTCTAGTAACACTAATTCAAGGAGGGCAGAGTGCACAGGGAGAGGGCACTGAAAAGATATCACAGCTTTCTCCTTGACTCTATCCTTTGCCTCTGTGTAATGACTACCACCTGCAACCTCTTGTTGGCTGCATGAGTAAAGATTTTTGTTTCATTGTGTTACCTCAGTGCCTAGATTTCTGCTTGGCACCACATAGGTATTTAATAGCTATCTGTTGAATGAATGAACTTCTGGCCTTCACTGCCCTGGCAAAGTTATTAAAAACTTAACATGGCTGGGACGCCTAGGTAGCTCAGTCAGTTAAGCATCTGCCTTCAGCTCAGGTCATGATCCCAAGGCCTGGGATTGAATCTCGCATCAGGCTCCCTGCTCAGCGGGGAGCTTGCTTCTGCCTCTGCTTGTTGCTCCCCCCGCTTGTGTGCTCTCTCTGACAGATATAAAATTTTAAAAAACAAAAAACAAAACAAAAAAACACAAAAACTTAACATGTCTTTCTTTCTTTCTTTCTTTCTTTCTTTCTTTCTTTCTTTCTTTCTTTCTTTCTTTTTCTTTCTTTGCATAGTTTGTACCTTGCAGCTGCAGAGCAGATCTTTCTGAAAATTCAGGAAGTATGAGAAGAGCGATAACTGGGAAATCTTGACTAGGTTTGGTAGGCCCAATTCTCTGCAACAAATGGAAAATAACATTTCATTTAAAAATCAGTTGAAACCCATATTTGCCCAAGTTGAACTAACCTGGGATTGGGGGCAGGGGTACAGTGAAACCGTTTCAAACTCCACCAGTTGAGTCACTATTCCCCAGCTCCACTCTGTGCCAAATCTAAGGATGATGTGTAACATATTTAACAACTGTAAGTCGTATGAATAAAGTGAATTCAATAAATTAGTATATAGGTAAAACATTAAAAATATTTCCTTTCTATTCTCTAAATTATCATGAGACTACTTACCATGTGTTATAAGGCAAAATGGTCATCAAATCATTCTAATGACTTCTTAAGTCATTATCATTTTTTAGAAATTACTTGTGTGGCCTTATGTTTGATAAGCTTTTGCAAAACTAAACATTGCCTGTCTCTAAGCTATGGTTTTATGGAGGAAACAGCACCAAACTCTTTCATTGCCTTCCTCATATGAAATTGATGGAAATTGATGGTTGGCTCTGGCACCACCAAGTGCAGGCACTTGCTGCAGTGTGGGGCTGACTGCAGTGTGGGTGTGTGCTGTCCATCATGTTCTAGAGCCTATACCTAGGGGACCTTTGCTTCTGCCCCCACCTACAAAACTGCTCCCAACAGGCCTGTCCCACCGCTCCTGCCAATCCTTGGCCCCTCCTGAGCAGCAGGCAGGGTCTAGATTCCCCCAGCTACCACCTTAGTCTGCTCAGCTCATGCCCTAGTGTCTAGATGCACTAATCCCATTACCCACTACTAATCGGCCATTGGATGATGTCATTCAGTAACATGTGGTCTAATTCAAGCTATTTGCCAACCATTAGAGCAGTATTTCTATATTTTAACCAGTAAGAATGCTATGCCAGTGTGTATTAGCTGAATATCAGGCATGGCCCAGTTTCTTCCTAGTGGTTCAGAAGATCTCAGTCTTCTCCCAAATATGTTAAAACAGGGCTGTGAATGTCTTTCTTCTCTCTCAAGATATCTGCCATTTCTTCTTCTGTCTTTCACTGCCATAAAATGAATCCCATATTTATGGATTGATTCCTGGAAGCAGCTACTGATTTTGCTTCATCTCTTAAAGTCACTCAAGTGGTGTTGCTCTTGCCAATGCTCTATCTCTGAGCTAACGCTGAAGAAAATCTCCTTCATTGGCCTGAGTTGCCCAAGGTTACCAAACTAAGGCTGCCTTACTCTCTTTCTGACTTAGTCCTATTACAGCCCTGAGTCTCTGGATAACTATATCAGAAAACAACCTGAGCCTCATACCATCCACAGTTTGCTGTTGCCTCCCATAGCTCTCCATCTTTTGGACTAACTTTGTATATTTCTTTTCTGTTTTATGGAGATATAATTGACATATATCACTGTATAAGTTTAAGATGTATAGTATAATGACTTGACTTACATTTATTGTAAGATGTTTACTACAATAAGGTTAGTTAACATGCATTATCTCATATAGATTAAAAAAAAACATTTTCATTGTGATGAGAACTCTTAGGGTCTACTCTCTTAACAACCTTCAAATATATCATGCAGCAGCGTATAGTTATCATGTACCTTACATTCTCAGTACTTATTTATCTTGTAACTGAGAGTTTGCACCTTTAGAGTTTGGGCCTTTTGACCACCTTTATCCAGTTCTTCCACCCCACAGCCCCCACCTCTGGTAGCCACAAGTCTGATCTCTTTTTCCTTTTCTTTTATTAAAGATTTTATTTATTTATTTGACAGAGAGAGATCCCAAGTAGGCAGAGAGGCAGGCAGAGAGAGAGGGGGAAGCAGGCTCCCTGCTGAGCAGAGAGCCCGATGTGGGGCTCGATCCCAGGACCCTGAGATCATGACCTAAGCCGAAGGCAGAAGCTTTAACCCACTGAGCCACTCAGGCGCCCCTGATCTCTTTTTCTTTTCTTTTCTTTTCTTTTCTTTTATTATTTTTTTTTATTTTATTAGAGAGAGAGACTGAGAATGAGAGGAGAGAAGGTCAGAGGGAGAAGCAGACTTCCCGCAGAGCCGGGAGTCCCATATGGGACTCGATCCCAACCTGAGCCAAAGGCAGTCGCTTAACCAACTGAGCCACCCAGGCGCCCCCCTGATCTCTTTTTCTATGAGTTTGGTGTTTTATTTCTTTTTTAAGAATCCACATGTAAGTGAAATCATACAGTATTTGCCTTTTTCTGTCCAACTCATTTCACTTAGCATAATGCCTTCAAGTTCCATCTATGTAGTCACGTGTGGCAGGATTTCTTTCCTTTTCTTTATGGATGAATAGTCAATTGTATATACGTATATATATACCACAGATTCTTTATCCCTTCATCTGCCTATAGACATGTTGTTTCTATGTCTTGGCTATTGTAAATACTGCTGGTATAAATATGGGGGTGCAGATATCTCTTTGCCATGCTGTTTTCCTTTCCTTCCCATATATTCCCAGAATTGCTGTATCCTATAGTAGTCCTATTTTTATGGAAGGAAAAGTAGAACCTTGACCCTTTTTTTTTTTTTTAAGATTTTATTTATTTGACAGAGAGAGAGATCACAAGTAGGCAGAGAGGCAGGCAGAGAGAGGAGGGGGAAGCAGGCTCCCTGTGGAGCAGAGAGCCCAATGTGGGGCTCGATCCCAGGACCCTGAGATCATGACCTGAGACGAAGGCAGAGGCTTTAACCTACTGAGCCACCCAGGCACTCTGAACCTTGCCCATTTTTAATTGGATTATTTTTTTTCGTTATTGTCCTTTGCTGTTGAGTTGCATGAGTTCTTTATATATTTTAGATATTAACCCCTTATCAACTATATGATTTACAAATATTTTTTCACAGTCTGTAGGTTATTAATTATTTCTTTTGTTATGCAGCCTGTAGATGTTGACACTCATTTTGTCCTAGATAATTTCCCCCCAATAGCTTGAGAGCTTAGGAAGAGATCTTTGGTCCCCAGTGGTTTAGGAGAATTGTTCGCAACATGGCTGGGCCTCAAAATCAATCAGTTAGTTGTGTGGGACCAAGGCATGAAGACTGAAAATTCCAGTTGGCTCTGCATCCAGGTTGGGAACCCTTAGCTTAAGGGGTCTGTTTTGGCTCCAAAGCAAGTACTTTCCCCTTTCCCCTCCATTTATTAGGCCCACTGCCAGATGTACCCTCATGCTTCAACAGGATTAATTCTTGGGAAATTCATAAACAGTTTGGTTGTTACTTTGGGATTCCTGCCACTCTGAGCCACTCCTATGAACTCCTATGAATTGTGATGCACAATTTCCTTTAGGTTAATTCCATAAATTACATTTGGAAAAAAAAAAAGCCCTGACATCACAAGGAAACCACTTTTAGTTGCTCCATTTCCTGGAGCCTACAGCTGGCAAAATGCCTGAGACAAGATGTATTCAATTCAACTCAAAGCAGAGCTGTGTTAGGAGAAACAGATGGCCCACCTAAGGTGAAAAAATTACTTTCTTGGGGGGAAAGGCAGGGTGGTTTATTCATCTCTTCCTCTAGGAAGGCAAGAATGTGTGGAGGCAAAATAAACAAAACACATTACAAACACATTCCACAGATGAACAGAATAAATGGTGCTGAACAAACCTTTGGGAGGCATCTTCCTGCCCCCAGGCAGGCTGTAGGAGCTTGTCACATGATTATTAAAGTGCCCCCAGCTCTTGAAAATCATTCTGTCAGAGGAAGTAATAAGAACCAACACATAATTGAAGAGACAACCCATCATTAACCCTCTCTGAGAGCTGGTAATGAGGGACTGAGAAGACTGGGGATAGTCAAGAGGAACCAGATACTGGTTCGGGAAAATGACTGGATATAAAACAAAGCAATGAGAGTCGGATTGAGCTCCATTTGAAGAAAACCAGGATTAATGTGGCTAGAGGGGTGATAGATAGGTCATCTGCATTTGTTTACAACAGGGGAGACCAGACAGTGAGAATTTGTTGATCACCTCACATTTTTGAGAAGAGAGAGACCTCCTTTCCTGGAGGTTACCAGTGTTGAGTTCAATTGGAAAGCACAGTCCCCTCAGAAGACTTTTCTACTATGGAGATGAAATACTCCTTAAGCTTTTCCAACTCTTTTGTTCTAAATGTTCATTCAACAAGGAACATTCTGATTTTGAATTTGGTTTCTCAGTCACCCTAATAATAGGGCAGGATTGAGGGAACAAGTTTGGAGGTCACTGGAGAGATTTATTATATACCTGTTACAAACAAATACATTTGTGTCAATCTTTTAAGGCTTTGGTTAGCATAAGTTAGTTCTGCAGCCTAATTTCCTAGCAATACGAGCAAAATCCACTCTTTGACCCTACACAGCTGAATATCAGACCCCACAACACTGAGACCGCTGCCCCCGTATTGCTATCCTGTAGGCTCCACCCAAGCAGCCCTGGGCTGCCTTCTGTAACATCGGTGCCTCTCTTTAAATTCAACACAAACTATCCCCAAAAGTCATCTCTTTACTTTTGCTTCTTTAGCATCAGCAGAAGATAATTCTGAATTATGTTCTCTGCAATGCTTTCTAGAGTCTCATAGCCCTGAACCTCAGGAAACAAGTCACATTATCTGTGACCATGTAGTGTCACTGAGTACACTGTAACCATAGAGTTTTACCAAGTAGCAAACTTCCAGCTTCTTGTGGCCCTTGCTGTTCTCTTCATCTTGAGAGGATGGGCCAGAGTAAGGCCACATGATGATGTACCCAAGGTCCTTCGGGGGGGAGTAGGAAGGGTTACACTACCAAACACTGTTCCTACCCAGACCCCCTCATGTGATCAAATAAAAGGGACAAGTAATTTAAAAGGGAACGTAATTGGGCTAAATGAAGAAAAGATGGAGTGTTCTCATAGAAAAGAGCAAAACTCAAAGTGTACTTCTTTTTGCCAGCGGTGCTCACTGGAGCTGTGGGAGTGTGGCGCTTTGCCCATTTCTCTCCATCAGAGAGAAGGAATGCTTCTATGACTTGCCCTGGCATTCTCATCCCTGACTCCTATAAAAATGAACACCAACCCTTCAAGTACTCTTGTTTATTTGTCTCCCTCCTAGGGAGTAAACAGTTGGCACTGTGCACTCCTTGGTGGATATTGCACACTTGTTTGCTGTCAGGCACTTGTCCATTGTCTTTTGGTGATAAATAACTTTTGCCCATCTCCAAAATGAGATGGAAGCAGCAGTGACCCAACTCTGGAAATTATCTATTAGTCTTACATCCCAGAAATTTCCCTGTGTTCCTTGAAAAGAGCAAACTACCTTCCCTTTAAATGCAAAATAGAACTAAGAGTGTTGCACATTAATTTCTTCTCCCATACTGGAGAGTTGGCTGAAGGACTATTGATGATGACTATTGTGAAAGTTCTCCCAAAATATTCATTTCATAAATAATATAAGAGATACAGTCATTGCAACTGAGATTTATAAGGGTTCTGTGAGGTGACAAAATGGGGTTTGCAATTCAGGATGTTTATTGCTCTCAGGGGCTACGGCTAATCTCTTGTGAAGCAAAGTTTCAGTTGGATAGAGATTGAGTAATTAGAACACAGATGCATTGTGTAACTCCTTCTTCCTCTTTATTTACTGTGGAACAGTGAGTATATTAAGTCTCAAGCTATAGTTTATATAATTTTTAGTATCTTGTATCCTGAGAACTCAGCATTTCTTATAAAAAGTGGCTACAGATAATCAAGGTATATATCTCTGTGCTGATATTGAATTTATCCGGCAGAGTTTACATAAGAACATCCTAATCATTTTTCTCTTTAAAGGGAAAGAGAATTGATATTTACTGATTACTTATTCTGTAGTCGCACTGCCTTTATTGACAAATCTCTGAGATTGATGCTATTTCTCTTATGTTGTGAATGAGATTGAGACTCAGAGAGATTCAGCAATTTATTGAAGACAATAGAGTACCTTGGAAACCTAAATGACCATGTTCTCTTCTGGCCAATTTTATACAGAATTAAAGTGATAATACTGTAGAGCTGGACTTTAGAATTTAACCCCTGTCTCTCTCACCCCCAAACCACTGCTCTTTTCATGGTACCATGTTGCCAAATTAACATACAAGAAGCTAGAGAATTGCCACAGAATTCGTTTGTTCTTTCTTTCTTGAATTTTACTGCTTTAAAAAAAATTTTTTTTGTGGTAGATTACACATAATATACAATTTACCACCTTAACCATTTCTAAGGGTAAAGTTCAATGGTATTAAATATAGTCATAATGTGCAACCATCCCCACCATCTGTATTCATAACTTTTTCATCTTGTAAAACTGAAACTTTATTTCCATTGAACAATAACAGCCTATTCCTGCCCCCCTCCCCCACTCCTTGGCAACCATGATTGTACTTTCTGTTTCTATGAATTTGACTAATCTAAGAACCTCACATAAGTGGAATCATCCAGTATTTGTCTTTTTGTGACTGCCTTATTTTGGCATAATATCTTCAAAGTTCACACATGTTGTAGTATATTTTAAAATTTCCTTCACTTTTAAAGCTGAATAATATTCCATGTATATACACACCACATTTTGCTTATCCATTCACTTGTTGATGGACTCCTGGATTTTATCTATTGTGAATAATGCTGTAGGGAACATGGGTGTACAAATATATCTTTGAGACCCTGCTTTCAATTCTCTTAGGTATATATCTGGAAGTAAAAGTGTTGGATCGTATGATAAATCTATTTTTAATTTTTTGAAGAATCTCCATACTGTTTTCTTAGTAGCTGTCCCATCTCATATTCCCACCAACAGAGCACAAAGGTTCTAATTTCTCTACATCCTTGCCAATAGTTGTTTGTTTGTTTTTTCATAGTAGCCACCTTAATGGGTATGAGATGGTATCTTATTATAGTTTTGATTTGCATTTCCCTAATGATTAGTGATGTGGAACATCTTTTCATGTACTTATTGGCCATTTGTGCATCTTTGGAGAAATGTCTATTTAAGTCCTTTACCAATTTATTTTTTCTCTTTGCCAATTTTTGATGGGATTGTTTTTGTGTTGTTGAGTTTTAGGAGTTGAGTTCTGGATTTAATCAAGTTATTAATCAGAAAAATCATCTGTAAATATTTCCTTACATTCTGTGGTTTGCCTTTTTACTCTGTTGATGGTATCTTTTGATATACAGAGTTGTTCAGTTTTCATGTAATCCAGTATGGTATCACATTTAAGAAATCATTGCCAAATTCAATGTTGTGAAGCTTTTGATTATTTTCTTCAGAGTTTTATTGTTTTAGGTCTTACATTTAGGTCTTTAATCTATTTTGAGTGTATTTTTATATATAATATTAGGTAAGAATCCAACTCCATTCTTTTGCATGTGGATATTCAGTTTTCCCAACACTATTTGAAAAATCTGTCCTTTCTCCATTGAAATGGTCTTGGCACCCTTATCAAAAATCAGTTGACTATATATACAAGGGTTTATTTCTGGGCTCTATTTTATTCTGTTAGCATATATATCTGTCTTTCTGATAGTACCACAGTGTTTTGATTATTGTAGCTTTGTAGTAAGTTTTGAAATCTGGAAGCATGAGTCCTCCAGTTTGTTCTTCTTTTTCAAGATTGTTTTGGCTATTAAAGGTCTCTTGAGATTCTGTGTGAATTTTAGAATGGGTTTTTCTATTTCTGCAAAAAAAAAAATGTCATTGGGATTTTGAGAGGAATCACATTTAATCTGCAGATTGCTTTAAGTAATATTGACATTTTAACAATATTAGGTCTTCCATTCCATGAATATGGAATGTGTTTCCATTTATTTGTCTTCTTTAATTTCAATGGTATTTTATATTTTTCATTGTACAAGTCTTTTCCTTCCTTGGTTAGCTTAATTCCAAAGTATTTTATTCCTTTTAATGTTATTATAGATGGAATTGTTCTTTTTTTTTTTTGACACAGAGAGAGTACAAGTAGGCAGAGCAGCAGGCAGAGGGAGAAGGAGAAGCAGGCTGTCTGCTGAGCAGGGAGCCTGATGTGGGTCTCAATCCCAGGACTCTGGGATCATGACCTGAGCTGAAGGCAGCCACCCAACCAACTTAGCCACCCAGGTCCCCGGAATTATTTTATAATATTCTGTTCAGGTTGTTCATTGCTAGTATAAAGAAATGCAACTAATTTTTTAAAAATATTTTATTTATTTATTTATCTGTCAGAGAGAGAGAGAGACAGAAAGAGTACAAGCAGGCAGAGTGGCAGGCAGAGGCAGAGAGAGAAAAGCAGGCTTCCCACTGAGCAAGGAGCCCAATGTGGGTCTCAATCCCAGGACCCTGGGATCATAACCTGAGCCGAAGGCAGTGGCTTAACTGACTGAGCCACCCAGGCATCCCTAGAAATGCAACTAATTTTTTAAAAAGATTTTATTTATTTGTTCGACAGAGAAAGAGACAGAAAGAGAGGGAACACAAGCAGGAGGAGTGGGAGAGGGAGAAGCAGGCTTCCCACCGAGCAGGAAGCCCTGATGCAAGGCTCTATCCCAGGGTCCTGGGATCGTGACCTGAGCTGAAGGCAGATGCTTAACGATTCAGCCACCCAGGTACCCCAAAATACAACTAATTTTTGTGTGTCAACTTTGTATTCTGCTATTTTGGTGAGTTTATTCATTCTAATAGCTTTTTCCTTAGATGTGTGTATAATCTTTGGGGTTTTCTACATATCAGATCACTTCATCTACAGATACATTTTTCTCCTTTTCCAACTTAGATGCCATCTACTTATTTTTCTTGTCTAATTTCTCTGACTAGAACTTTCAGTACTATGTAGAGTAGAGGTAGTGAAAGCAGGTATTCTTGCCTTTCTTCTGATTGTAGAAGAACAGCTTTTAATCTTTCACCATTCAGTATGATGTTTACTGTGTGTTTTTCATATATGGTTTTTATTGTGTTAAGGTAGTTTCTTTCTTTTTCTAGGTCTTTGGAGGGGGTTAGGATTTTGTTTTGTTTTGGTTTGGTTTTGGTGGGGTTTTATTTGTTTTGTTTTGTTTTTTTACCATGAAATGGTGTTAAATTTTTGTTAGGTACTTTTTTTTGGCACCAATTGAGATGATCATATTCCCCCCAACACTTTATTGTGTTGATGTGATGTATTACACTGACTGATTTTTTTGTATGGTGAACCATCCTTGCATTCCAGGAATAAATCCCTTTTGGTCATGGTGCATAATCCTGTTACTACACTGTTGAGTTTGATTTGCTAATGTTTTGTTGAGAATTTTTGCATCAATGTTCACAAGATATTAAACTATAGTTTTCTTTTAGTGTCTTTGTCTGATTTTGGTATGTGGATAATTCTGGCTTCAGAGAATGAATTAAGAAGTGTTTCCTGCTCTTCAATTTTTTGGAAAAGTTGAAAAAAGATTGGTATTAGTTCTTTAAAAGCAATTGAATCCAGGGCTTCTCTTTGTCAAGAGGTGTTTTATTATTAATTCAATCTCTTTACTAGTTATAGATTTATTCAGATTTTTTATTTCTTCATGACTTAGTCTTGGTTGCTTTTGCATTTCCAAGAATTTGTTCATTTCATCTAGGTTATCCAATATGTTGGCATACAATTGTTCATAGTACTTTCTCATATACTTTTTATTGATGTGGAATCAGTAGTGTCTCCATTTTCACTTCTGATTTCAGTCATTTGACTTTTCTCTCTCTTTTTTCTTAGTCCCACCCTGCCTTTTTTGTTGTTGTTGTTCATCAATTTTGTTGATCTTTTTAAAGAAACAGTTTTTGGTTTTATTGATTTTCTCTATTGTTTTACTATCATCTATTTCATTTATCCCTACTCTAATCTTTATTATTTCCTTCCTTCTGCTAGCTTTGGATTTAGTTTGTTCTTTTTCTAGTTCCTTAAGTTATAAAATAATGTTGTTGATTGAGGTCCTTTTTGTTTTTAAAGTAAGTACTTACAGCTACAAATTTCCCCATTAGCACCACTTTCTCTGTATCTCATAACTTTTGGTATGTTGTATTTTTGTTTTCATTAGTCTCTAAGGATCTTCAAATTTTCCTTATAATTTCTTCTTTGACTCATTGATTGTTTAAAAGTGTATTATTTAATTTTCACAATTTTGTGAATTTTCCAGTTTTCCTTTTGTTACTGATTTCTAACTTTTACCCATTGTGGTTAGAGAGATACTTTGTATGATACCTACCTTTAAGAATCTATTGAGACTTAATTTGTGGCCTAGCATGATCAATCCTGTGAATTATCCCATGCACACTTAAAAAGAATGTGGTATGCTGTTGTTGGGTATAAGTGTTCTGTATGTATTTTAGATCCAGTTGGTCTATTGTGTTAAGTGTTTATTTCCTTACTTATGTTCTGTCTAGTTGTTGTAATAATAATGGGTATTAAATCTCCAACTACTATAATAGAACTGTCATATTTTCCCACACAATTCTGATAGTTTTTACTTTATATATTTTGATGGTTTGTCATTAGGTACACAAAGGTTTATAATTGTTATATCTTCTTGCTATACTGAAGCTTTTATTAATATATAATATATTTCTTTGACTTCTTGTAAACTTTTTCAATTTAAATTCTATGTTGTCTAATAGTATATCCACTGTGCTCAATTTTGGCTGCTATTTGCATGGAATATCTTTCTCTATACTTTCACTTTTAATCTATTTGTGTCTTTAGATCTAAAGTGAGTCTTTTGTAGACAACATATAGTTGGATTGTTAGATTGGATTCTGCCAATCTCTGTGTTTTGATTGGAGAGTTTAATCCATTTACATTTAAGGGAATTACTAATTAGGAGGTTTACTTCTGTTATTTTGCTATTTCTTTCCCAAATGCATTATAGATTTTTTTATCCCTCATTTCCAACATTACTGTCCTTTTTTGTGTTTAGTTGAATTTTTGTAGTAAAATATTTACATTCTTTTCTTATTTCCTAATAAACTCATTTCTTAATAAACTCTAGCTATTTTCTTTGTGGTAACAAATGATGTGGTTAATGTCCTAAACTTACAACAGTATAATTTGAATTTATTTTTAAAATATTTTATTTATTTATTTTAGAGAGACAGAGAAAACACGGGCATGCATTCATGAGTGGGGGGGAGTGGCCAAAGGAGAGAGAGAATCTTAAGCAGGTTTCATGCCCAGTACAGAACCCTTTGTGGGGCTCAGTCCCACAACCCTGAGATCATGACCTGAGCTGAAACCAAGAGTTGGACAATCAACTAATTGAGCCACCCACACATCCCTATACCAGCCTAACTTTAATAATACAAAACCTCTGCTCCTCTATACCTCCATCCCACCTCTTTCAGCTATTGATCTCTTAAAAATTACATCTTTATACATTGTGTGCCCCAAAACATAAGCTAATAATTTTTTAAAAGCATTAGTTTCTTAAAAAATATAAAAAGCAAGATTTGGAGTTACAAACCAAAGTTACAATCATACCAGCTTTTAGCCTTGGAATTTTTCTTCTTTAATTATATAAGCTTCTTAAATCATGTAAAAAAAAAAGTATAATTACAAACCATTATTATAATAATATTATATGTATTCATGTAATTACCTTTATTTCTCAGTACAGCTTTGAGTTATTGTTATGGCTTCAAGTGTCTTTTCATTTTACCTTGCAAGAGTCCCTTAAACATTTCTTCCGGGGCAGGTCCAGTAGTAACAAATTCCTTCAGCTTTTGTTTATCTTGGAATGGCTTAATTTCTCCCTTATTTTTAAAGGATATAGAATTTTTTGGGTATAGGATTCTTGGTTGACAGATTTTTTTCTTTCAGTACTTCGACTCTATCAGCCCAATGCCTTTTGGCCTCCAAAGTTTCTGATAAGAAATATGCTCATAATCTTATTGAAGATCCCTTTTATGTGATTATTTGCTTCTCTCTTGCTGTTTTCTAAATTATCTTTTTGGTTTTGGTATTTGAAAGTTTGAATATAATGTGCCTTGGTGTGAGTCTCTTTGAGTTCATCTTACTTGGAGTTCACTGAGACTCTTTGATATTTATATTCACGTCTTTCATCAAGTTTGGGAAATTTTCAGCCATTATTTTCTTTAAATATTCTTTCTGCCCCTTTCTCTTTCTTCTCCTTCTTAGAGTCCCATAATGTGTATGTTGATCTACTTGATAGTGTCCCACAGACCCCTTAAGTTCTGTTCATTTTTCTTCAGTCTTTTTTCTGTTCTTCAGATTCAATCATTTCCATTGTACTTTCTTCCAAATTCACTGATTCTTTCTTCTCCCTGTTCAAATCTACCTTTGAATTCCTCTAGAGAATTTTTTATTTCATTTGTTGAAATTTTCAGCTCTAGAATTTCTTTTCGGTTTTTTTTTTGGCAGTTTTGTGGATCTTTATTGCTATACCCAATTTGTTCATGCATTGTTTTCTCAACTTTCTGATGTCTTCCTTTAATTCTTTGAGCATCTTTAAGATAGCTATTTTAAAGTTTTTGTCTAGTATTTCTTCTGTCTGGTTTTTTAAGGATGTTTCTAAAGATCTATTTTTTTCTTTTGGTCTTGCTTGTTTCTTTGTATTCCTTGTGATTTTTTTTGTTGTTGTTGAAAATTGAACATTTGACTCTAATCATGTGGTAACTCTGAAAATCAGATTCTCCTCTTTTCCCAGGGTTTACTGTTTTTGTTGTTGCTGTTGTTTTTATTGTATTTGTTTATTGTTTTTGCTTTTGATTGTGTAGGCAGTCTCTGGGTCAAGGTATAAATTTAAGGTCTTCTTAGATCTTTTCTTTTTTTTTTTTTAAAGATTTTATTTATTTATTTATTAGGAAATAGAGAGAGAGAGAGCGCATGAGAAGGGAGAAGGTCAGAGTGAGAAGCAGACTCCCCATGGAGCTGGGAGCCCGATGTGGGACTCGATCCCGAGACTCCGGGATCATGACCTGAGCCGAAGGCAGTCGCTCAACCAACTGCGCCACCCAGGGGCCCCTTCTTAGATCTTTTCTAAGCCTTTCTCTGGGTGCCTGGTTACTTTCTGATTTTCCCTATATATACAGTTGCTTTTTAATGTTCTGGTCTTTATTGTCTGACTACTAAGAAGGGGAAAAGGAAAATGAAAGGGGTATAGAAAGGGCGCTAACCTTTTAAGTCTCCTGGATGTCATTTCACCCAGATAGGGAGAGGTTTGCTTAATGGGGAAAGGTGCAACAATAATGACTGCCTGCATCTTTGCACCTCTGTGATCAGAAGCATCAATGAGTGATCAGAGTACAGATCCCTGATATTTGGAGGATAGGTCCCTTTTCGCCTATCCTAGCTCCTACAAACTGTATGCAAGCTGCTTAAGTAGCATATGAAGAGCTGTCTGCCTCATGGCTGGGGGTGGGGAATGGGTAGCTGCTACTGTGCTAAGGCCAACTGAGACCAAAATTAACCATCCAAGTCTTCCCCCAGACATTAAAAACTTTCAATAAACTGTCAGGTGTTCCAAAATAGTTACATAAGACTAATTTCACCAGTGTAATTGTTGCCTAGTAGAGAAGACAGATGCTTAGTGCGTCCTACTCCACTATCTTTCCAGAATCCTCTAGGATTTTAAAAAATAGATTTCATTTTTTACAGCATTTTTTAAGTTCACAGTAAAATTGAGCAAAAGACAGAGATTTTCCATATACCCCCTGCCTTACCTGCCTAGCTTTCTCCACTATCAATAGAGAAATGCCTCAAGATTTTAAATAACCACCAATAAAATGTGTAAAAAACCATCTTTTAAGAAAAAGCCAATTGTCATGTTGGAGCATTTCAACGCTCTCCACAGCAGGCAAGTCTGGCCCTTTTAGGACCAGTGGTTGTATACCAGGGGGTGGCCTCAGTACCTAAGAGGCAGAAACACTCATAGTTTCTTCTCTGTTTATGTGAAGTACAAGAATAACAGTAATACTGACAACTCAAAGTCATTCTGCCACTCTCTGTTGGTGACCCTAGCATTTACATAGTTTTCTATTAGTCATCTTTCAAAATGACTTATCCTACTTGAATCTTTTTTCTTTATTTATTTTTTTAAAAGATTTTATTTATTTATTTGAGAGAAAGAGAGAGATAGAGCATGAGCTAGGACCAGGGAGAAGGAGAAGTAGGCTCCCCACTGAGCAGGGACCCTGATGCAATGTGGAGCTCCATCCCAGGACCCTGGGATCATGACCTGGACCAAAGGCAGATGCTGGACTGATTGAGCCACCCAAGCACCCCAAAGGTTCTTTATTTAAATAGTGGCCAAGTTCTAAAGATTCTGTCATTGCAGCATCTTACCATGTCTATGCTCACTCCTACTCCTCTATTTCAGATCCCTGTATGTGGATTCTGGTCTGTTATAAGAGTCTCGTAAATAATTCTTCCCCTTGACAGACACTCCTTGCTCCTGTAACATGGCTACTAGATGTTTCATCCTAAATCTCAGCTCTGAGTATCCAATCCTTCTGCTAAGAAAGAAAGAAATGCTGACAAATTCCCAAGTCGAACCCTAGAAATTGCCTGGGGCAGTCACTAGGCCCGTGGGGTCCTCACCCAAAGTACAAGTCCTAGGACTAGAGTGTTTATTTTCTTTTGGGATGCCATTTCCTCAAAACAATGCTTTGTGAGGCTGTTTTATAACAAGAGTTCTTTTTATAACAATCTATTAAAAGAAAATAATAATAGTCTAGAACTCTCCAGTCTTCACAAAAGCCTTTGTCTTCTTTCATTAAGTTGTTTTGTAGCGCCACCTTGTGTTAGAACTAAACAGTGGCTCTAGAGAAAAACCACCTGCTGTACATATTTCATATTGTAGATCTTTAGCAGAAAGGAAACTTAGCGATCATTTAGACAGCTGCCTCATTTTATAGGTTAGTAATTCATTCAGGATTTAGAGGAATAACTGAATCCAGATTTTTTTTTTAAATAAAAATGGCTTGGCCATCGTCTCCATGATTGGGCCTACCGCTGGGTTTCAGCGGCCCGGC
Source organism: Nasua narica (assembly GCA_028533885.1). Taxonomy (NCBI): domain Eukaryota; kingdom Metazoa; phylum Chordata; class Mammalia; order Carnivora; family Procyonidae; genus Nasua; species Nasua narica. Next base: position 129,253,901 of record CM052800.1, read on the forward strand.
GTTTCTGCCTCCCCACATCTCACCCCCACCAGGGACTGGCCAGCTGCCCAGCCTTTGCAAGCCCTTCATTTTATCTGCACTTCTCTGTGGTTGAGAATCTTTTGATATCTGATGGCCATTTGTGGGTTATTTTTGTTGTTGTTGTTGTTAAAATTTTATTCATGAGAGATGGAGAGAGAGAGAGAGAGAGGCAGAGGGAGAAGCAGGCTCTCCAGTGAGCAAAGAGCTGATGCAGGGCTCTATCCCAAGACCCCAGGATCATGATCTGAGCCCAAGGCAGATGCTTAACCAACTGAGCCAACCAGGTGCCCTCGAATCTGGATTTCTTGAATTCCATGCTACTCAGTTTTCTAACACAGCCTCGTAGCCTCTTTAACCACCAATGGAATTGGACCAGAGTGATGATGCCACCTTTGGAAGAAGACAAAAACATAATAGTTGATCCCTTCCTTATCATAATCTGGTTATTATAATAAATAAACTTACAAATATATCATTTATTCTTTACAGGTAGTCTGTTCTTATTTCTGTTTCACAGATGGACAATCTACGATTCAGAGATGTTGAGGAACTCATTAAAGTTATATTGTATTATTTGTTCCCAATTATTCATTTCCTCTTTGCCCTTGCCATACTTCTATGTACAAGCGAGAGAGATACTCTCCTGTCCGTATTGATGTGGGGCTTGGCCAATTCGACTTTCTTAGGTCAATAGTATGTGAGTGGACTTGATATCTGCCATGCGTGAGCAGAAGCTTTAAATTGTGGTCTGATTAGGTTACTTCAGGCTGGCCTCCTCCGTGAGAACAGCATGGCTTAGAGAGTGTTGCTTCAACTGTGGCTTCTGGAATGAGATGACACATGGAGCTGAGCTGAAGCCAGATGAGCTGACTTGTCAGAGTCAAGGCTGACTCACAGCCTGCAGCCCTCACAGAACGTGAGCAAAAAATAAATATTTGTTTTGTAAGCCCACTGAGAATTTGGTTACTGCAGCAAAAGCTGAGCAATACTGGGTTTGAACACAAGTCTGGCTGACTTGAAAATCTCTCTGGAAACTGTAAAAAAAAAAAAAAAAAAAAAGAACCCTGCTCCTAGGATGATGTTTAATATAACTAATTTGAGAACCTAGGTGTTAGGTCTTAAGTTGCTGAGGTTCTCACCTCCTCCAAGTCTGCTTCATCCTTCTCTCTAATTGATGCTTAGTCTTAGCATCTGATTTAATTTTGCAAATTGTTTCTCTGGCTCTTCCTTTGGAATACTTTTGATTCCCTTTACCTTGATTTATCTTTTCTCCTTTTAAAAGCACTCATAACAGTGCTTTTATTTACCTTCCGGAATACTCTACAATTAACTTATTTATGAGTGTAGTTTAGATGTCTCCCCAGTTGAATTTTAAGAGAGAAAGTTTTTTTTTTTAATCTCTTTTGTTTACTGTCATTCCTTAGTGCCTGGTATGTAACAGGTACTAAAAACTATTTGTTAAATGAGTGAATGAGAATGTGAAAGTGCTTCTGAAAGAATGGTAGATGTTGTATTTTAATAAGATGACCAGTAGAGGTCAGAGATGAGTTCTTTAAATATCTTGTTAGACCAGCAACCACTTGTACATCTGTGTTTATGCAAGGATCTGTTCACTCTGGATGTCTCAGGAATTATGTGTGTGGATTGCTACATAATCAATATAGTGGTGGCAATGGCATATATCAAGAAAACCACTTAAAGGTAAAAACTGATGATGCCTCAGATTGGTTTCTCCTCCATATATGACCTAGTCTGTGGAGCCAAGTGTGGGGGACAGGGGTGAGGGGGGAGCAAATAGAAATAGAAAATAGGATGCAAGGGATTCCTGGGTGACTTAGTCGGTTAGGTGCTGGATTCTTGGTTTGGGCTTAGGTCATGATCTCATGGGTCTGTGGGATCAAGCCCTGAGATGGGCTCCCCAGTTGGCAGTGGGGAGTCTGCTGGAAGATTCTCTCCCTCTGACCCTCCCCCAACACGTGTGCACTCTCTCGTTCTCTCTCTCTCTCTTTAAATAAATCTTAAAAAAAAAAGAGAGAGAAAAAGGGTGCAAGATGGGGCAGAAAGTGTTGGTTTCAAGGTTATATTTATTTATGTGAATTGCTTGTAAATAAAAGTTACGTTCGGTCAGCCAGAGAAGATAGTAAATGCTTATTTTCAGTTACAAAGCTATTGCCTAGATTAAGAATACAGCTTCCCCAAAGTGTGTATGTGTGTGTGTATGTGTGTGTGTGTGTGTGTGTGTGTGTGTTTACAGATACAGCCCATTAATACCGGGACACTTGACTGACTTTTCTTTCCTCTTTTACAATACGAAATGGCAAGCCAAGGATCACAAGTCATGATGCTGCCTGAGTGTGTTTTAGTCTCCCTGGCTTAATAGCTCAGGTCTAAATGTCACAGTATATAACTTCATAGAGGGAGGGTTTAAAGAAATGACACTGGATTGGAAGCAAATCGTTTTCTATGGTTTGCATATTGGTTTTGATTGATTAATTCAAGGATAAGAATTTGAGTATGAAGGAAGTTTACTGTTATTGGTTACCTCCCACACATTAGGCCTTGTGATAAGTAGTTCTACATGTTATCTCACTCTCTGAAGTAAATAATGTCAAAGATAGCACCTAGAATTTAATAGAAACTCAGTGCTGGATATATGAATGAGTAAATGACTTTTAGGCAAAGGATCTCTTTCTTTGTTTTGCTTTGGTTTGTCTGAGAGGGTTGATTTGTTGTGTTTCCTTGAGAGAACTAAATCCAATTTAAATCCGGGATGTGGGTACATTTATCTTCAGTGTTCTCCTTACGTTATATGTATCCATTTACTGGGCACTGGAAAATATGCATACGATATGGTTCACTGAGATACTGAAAAGTAGGCATGGATAGAAAGCTAAATTAAGTGGATGTTAATTCTGGTCCTGCCATGAAATGTTTCCTGTCCCATAGATTCTGCACTATGAAAATAATAATGACATAATCCCCACCTTTCCTACTTTACAGCATGTCCTGAGATAAATACAAGATGCCATATTTGAAAGGTTTTGAGGTGATTAAAATTTTGGTAATGTAAATAGATGGGGGGTCTGATGAAAATTTTTCTGTGATGTCCTTTGGGGAGGGAATATGATGTTGCTCTCTGGCTGTCTTTGTCTAAATGAGTGGATGACCAAAACAGAACAATAATCTCAAGATCATATACCACTTACACCTCTTCTGCCTTTAGGGGGTGGTGTGGATTTCCAGACTAAAGAACTCCATTGCATTGGAATATTAGAGATGAAGGTTTTCCTGAGTTTTGTGTTGGTCGGTAGTCAGATAACATAATTTTATTCTGAGGCTTGTTGGTGAGATACATGCAAATGTGGATTCTCTTAGATGACCATATGAAAGAGAATACATAAACTACTCAAAAATATTTTCAGGGTGGGGTGGGTGGGGTGGGAGGATGGGCAAGAGTGGCCACTGGAAGAGTCTTCTCGAAGAGTTTATGGCTCTTCATTCTCACTCCAACAGAAGCGAAATAGAACTTTCTTCCTCTTCTCTCTCTCCCTTCCTCCTCTACTGCACTTAGAGCTTTAGTTGACTGTTAAGCATGTAATATATTCATTGCAAGCATAATCGCCACAAAGAATGTAAAGATGCCAAGTACACATGAACAAATTAGAGGTTCTTAGTCAAATCCAAACATATATATACCTGATAATGGCTTTGGCTGAAATATATTTTTATGTTTTATAGCATGTTCACATTTGCCAGTGGTTAGCAAAGATTAAGCTTGCCAAACTTTAATGTGGTACAAATGCCATGTTCAAGGCAAAGTAAGTGGACTGTTACAGGATCTGGCAAATCAAAAGCATTATCAACAGCTGTGGTTTTCATATGCTTTGTGAGACTGGAATAATAAAGCACATGTGCATTTAGAGTGGGTATTAATTCTCATATTAATTTTTTTATGTGATTTATGCTCACTGGTAGTTTCATATGGTATTAGAGTTATGATCAATGTCTGGTTAGATATAATAATAGCCAGAAAGCAAAATTGATTGAGTCTTAATTAATTAATTAATTAGGGATTTATTGAGAGACTACTATGTTCAGGGTCAATCCAAGAACTTTACATGTAAAACAAGAATTCTTCCTTTGGGGGCGCCTGGGTGGCTCAGTCAGTTAAGCGTCTGTCTTCTGCTCAGGTCATGATCTCTGGGTCCCAGGAGGGGACCCGGTGGGAGGGTCTGTCCTCAGTGGGAGTCTGCTTCTCCCTCTCCATACCCCCAACTTGTGCTCTCTCTTGCTTTCTCTCGCACTCCCTCTCTCAAATAAATAAAATCTTATTATTATTTTTAAGAATACTTCCTTAGGTCTAGCTATCAACACTCCTGCTACCATTTCTGTGCCATCACTTCCATGCCACTAGGGGCTGGGACCCCCAGCTAAAAGTTCTCCCCAGGTAGGGTTGCCAGAGTTCACAAATAAAAATACAGAAAGCCTAGCTAAATTTGAATTTCAGATAGAGAGTGGGGGGAAAAGCCAAAACAGTGGATGTATGTTCCAAATATTGCTGTGGTGGGGGATACTTACATGAAAGATTATTCATTGTTTAATCAAAATTCCAATTTAATTGGACTTTCTGTAGTTTATCTGGCAAACCTATCTGGGAGCCTTTCCGTTCTGCATCTGTGAGAGTGAGCCACAAACCCGGATGTCCTCCAGCTTCTCCACACCCGTGCAGGTGTTTGAGGTTCTGCCCAAGGAAATGAGGGCAGAGAACAAAAACACTGCTGTCTGACTTCCGCTTCTCCTCCCCTTTCTCCCTTGGACTTTCAACTTCCTCCAGCTCATAGCCTCCTTCTCATTACTCCAGGTATACTTAAAACTCTATAATCTTGCCAGTCTTCTTGATTGGGTTTGCTCAAAAAAACCTGGGTTTCACAGATTCCTATCTGGCTGTGGATTTAGAGATCCTATTTGGATGTCAGCAGCTCAATACTCTTTAAATCATTTTGCATTCCGGCTACATTACTGTATCCCCTCCCCACCTCCTTGGTAGATAAATGGCTCTGCCTGAGAGGATATCAAGAAATGCAAAAGAGAAATGCATATTGATGTATTTGCGAGGGGAGAAATTTTGTCTATTAAATTATACACATAAGTTTTAGTTTCTTGTCTGTATTCTCCCTTTCCTCCCACCCCAATCTAGAATTTAATCTCCATGAGACTATGGGCCTTGCCCTGGGAATATTAAAACAATACCAGGAACATAATAGCCACCTAGAAAGTGTATGTTGGATGAGTGAACAAACTTGCACTTTCCAGTGAGGAAAATGAGACTTAGGAAGTTAATTGACCCAATTTGCACAGCAGAGCTGGGCTTCATATGTAGATCTAACCAACTGGTGAGCCCTAGCTCTTCAAACTTTAATTTGAAAAAAGCAAAAGTAAGAACTGTATTTCTTTACTTCTTTAGCTGAAAAATGGAAACTTTCCAATAATGGCAATAATAACAACACCAAAAACTTTAAAAGAAATAAAGAAAATCTCAAAACCATGAAACTTTTATGTTTATATAGTACTACTTTCTGATTCTACAATAACCAATAAGCTCTGTTCTATTCCCCAGAACAGAGGAGTGATCTGAGGGTCTGATACAAATGCCTTGATCTTGAGGTAATGATTTCTTGGGCCACAGGTAACCTTTACAATCCCTTTGTGTGAATTAGAAAAGGATGCTCCTTTTGCTAACAAGGCACAGAACAACTCCATGGCACACTGCTTGGTAGGGGGAATGCAGCCTGAAATTCAGTCCCCATTTGCCACCTTGGCCAGACACCTTCATGGAGTGAACAATCCACTCCTCTGTAGGCAATAGCTCCTTTTTGGTGTAGCTGGCCATTGGTCCAGAGTTTGGCTGGAGGAGCTGTTAAAAGTTGGGAAATTCTTCTTTCCTCTCAGATCTTTGTTTTTTAACTACCTGCTCTCTGGGTATCTTATTGCCTTCCTCCCAACTTGAACTGAGATTCTCTCCCAGGAGACTGAATCAAAGATTTCCTTCCATTCCCCATATCCAACTTCAATGAGTCAGGAAAGGACAAAGTCTCCCACCATCCTAATGCCCTCCCACTCATGACTTTTCATTTGCCTATTGATGTCCAGAGCAAGGTGCCTGATACCCTTGGCACCAGTGAATAACCTTGCCTTTCCCAGACCAGGTCAATGGTTCCACTATGACTTGAGCTTTCTGTGGTAACTCCCGAAACATGGTGAAGCGGTCTTCAACAAGTACTCAGGAAAAACAATATAGAAATACCTTGACTATACCATTTTAGGTATAGTCTATAAGTCCAAGTACAATGTGTGTGTTTGTGGGTGCTTTCTTAGATACATAGATGAAAAAAAGTAGCTAACAACTTAAGTTTGGAGACAGTATGATATAGAGGAAAGCACCCAGTCTTTCGAGCAAAGCAGATCTGTGTTAAATGACAGCCTAGCTCTTACCGCCATTGTGACTCTGGGGAAGGTCTTTAATCCTCCTAGTCCTCAGTCTCCTTGTTTACAAAAAGAGACTAAGACTTAAATTGTAGGATTGTGCTTCGGTTTTCTAGGGCTGCTGTAAAACAGTACCACAAACTGGGTACTTAAATGGCAGAAATTTATTTTCTCACAGTTCTGGAGTTTAGAAGTTTAAAATTGAGGTGTTGGCAAGGTTGAATCTTTCTGAGGGCCCTGAAGGAAGAATCTGCCCCAGGACTTGCTCCTCAGACTGTAGATGTCTGTCTTTATATTCACATGGTGTTCTCCCCATATGTGTGTCTCTGTGTCCAAATTTCCCCCTTTTATAATCATACTAGTCCTAATGGATTAGGGCCCATCCTAATGACCTCATTTTAACCCAATTACCCCTGTAAAGATCCTATGTTCAAATAAGATCACACTTTGAGGTCCTAGGAGTTAGGATTCCAATGTATCTTTCTGGAAGAAACACAGTTCAACTCATAACAAGTTCCTAAAGGAATGAAATATGGTAACTTAATTAAAGTACCTAATGGAAATCTTCGGTTGTGAGAAGTACTTAAATAGCAATTCTATACTTCCTATTGATGGTTTTACCTTCTGTTCTTTGTAATGATCTTATAAATACATGGTTACTCTTTGGGATTAATAGACCTATAAGGAGAGGGTCTATATGGGGAAAATGTATAAATATACAGTATATGTCAGACATAAGAATCAATTATTGAGAATAAAAGGCTTTATATTTATGTCTGTGTTTGGGGTGGAGCTGGGAAAGAGCAGGGGTATAGGTAGATGGTGAATGAAGGGCATAGAATTTAATTATCCAGATTGATTGATTTTGAATTGATTAACACTGGGTTCTACCTCACTTTGAAAACAGAGTTAAAGAGAGATACAGAATGAAAGTTTACCCTTGAACAATATAATTTGTGCCAGAAACAGTCAGAATTACTGTGTTTGTAGAGCAAACAGAGTCATTAGAGAATCAGCCACATTCTGATGACAGCAAAACTCAGACTATAATTTTTCTACAAACAGCGTTACTTGGAAAATGTTTACTATCGTAACATTTTCAAGCCTCTACGGGATTTAAAAGTGATATACTTTCTGTGGCACGTGTGGTTTTAGAGTGTTATTTGAAGAGAAATTTTCACTGTTAATAAAACTAGAAAGGAGAAAATTGTGTTTGCTATTTCATGAAGAGAGACATCTCGTTTGATCTTGAACTTTTCCCTTCAGGATATCCTCCATGGCGACTGGGTAACTAAGACAATGCAGAGGAATGCATGGCTGAGAGAGTGAGTCTTCAAGAAGATGAAGGGTTATTATGTAAGAATCTGGTCTCCATTAAGAATAGAACAAGAGGAAATATGTTTGATTTGCAGAAGGAAGAATTTAGGCTAGATCCAAATACTCTCTGTATTGGTAATCAGTAAAATAGATGCCCAAGAAAGGCTAAGTAATACCATTCCTAAGAAGATCTGTAAAATTATGACAAGTTGCATTGTTAATAGTTTTCAAAAATCATATGAATTTTTGAATTCAAAAATCAATTATGAATATTCTATCCAGGGTATGAGATTTGCATTACCCTAGGCAATTTTTCAAAATAATTCTTTTCTAAATAATCTTTCTGATTACTTTTTTTAAATCTTTCTGATTACTATCACTCAGGAGATATCTATCTATATAGATAGATAGATATATAGATATGTATATATATATACACACACATATATACATATATGTATATATATTTTATTTATTTCTTTATTTTAATGGATGGTTGAGTTTGGTTAAATTGATAAATTTGAAAGTTAATTTTTAGTGTTATACACATGGTCTTATAATTTTCCCACTCAAAGGTTTCCATTTAAGTCAAGCCAAAGAAAAATTGAAAATGGAGAGAGTTTTAAATCTTAAATTTAAGGTCTAAATCCTGATTTTCCCAGGAAGAGTGTAGACTTCTTTGAGGATAGGAATCTATCTTCCTCCCTCCATCCCTCCCTCCCTCCCTCCCTCCCTTCCTTC
>CM052800.1:129270756-129305409 GCA_028533885.1 Nasua narica
GTTTATTTAAGTAATCACTATACCCAATGTGGGGCTCAAATTCATAATCCCAAGATTAAGAGTCATATGCTCCTCCCACTGAGCCAAACAGGTGCCCAATCACAAGCTTTTTAAATAAAACATCTAGAAAAAAAGTTGGGGTGCCTGGGTGGCTCAGTGGGTTAAAGCCTCTGCCTTCGACTTGAGTTGTGATCTCAGGGTCCTGGGATCGAGCCCCGCATCGGGTGCTCTACTCATCAGGGAGCCTGCTTCCCCCTCTCCTCTGCCTGCCTCTCTGCCTACTTGTGATCTCTCTCTGTCAAATAAATAAATAAAATCTTTAAAAAACATCTAGAAAAAAAGTTTCAAAACCTTAATCCAGATGTTTGATGGATTCTAAAGATCTATATACCTTGTTTTTGTCAGAGTTCATGTTTTTCAATAAATCTTCAAGTTTTAATCTAACTTTTTCTCATGATACTTCATTATTATATTTTGCTTCTGATTTAAGATCTAAACAGTTTGAAATATTGTAGTGGAAGATAATTATAAGTAGTAAGACATAGACTGTTGGTTATTCACCAAACCAGATTCCTCTTCTTACTGAGCTCACAGATGGTTTCCAAGGCCCCTGTTACTATTAGACATGGCCCTGAGCCTGAGTCCTGAGCCAGTGGCATGTATGCAGGAGTGATGTGGAGCTTTTGGGCTTCTCCCCCTGAAAGCCCCCCATGAGTAGTTCTCTATGTTCTTTCTTTCTTCTTCAGCCAGATTAAATGCAAATAAGTGCAAGGCCCTTGGAAACCATATACTGAAAATGGCAGAGATAAGATGGAAGGAACTTGGGTACCAAAAATTACTGCTTGCAAAAACATTGCCCAAAGGACAAGAATACCCATTTATGTGATCAAAGTAAAACTTTTTCTGCATTAAAATATTTTTGGATATATATGTCACTACAAAACACAGGAAATTCTCCAACACATAAAAGCCTTCTTATTTGGGGCAAATAAGTAATGACAGGTCCTCACCTCCTAGCACTATAACTAAAGTTAGATAGATATTCCTTGTCTCTTCTCCCTGTCGGGAAGAACATGGTATGTGGCCTTCAGCTCATCAGTTAGATGCTCCTGCCAGGGCTTGGACAGAATGATATTCTTAATTATTATTTCTTTATTTTGAACAAGGACATGTGACTCTGTCTCCACAGAATTGATTTTCCTCGTAGGTTAACTTCTTTTATGGCTCTTAATTCAACTAATCAACAAGTAAACATCTCTAGGTTAAGTTTCAGAGAAATTCTGAGATGTTAGAAGTATTTCTGTTATTAAAAATAGAGATATTATTAGATATCATAAAGATATTATGATATTTCTGTCAAAATTAGGAGATCTTTGTTTTAGTATGTGCTTAACTGAGCTTCTTAATCTCTCCCTATTTTTGCTGTCTGGAAACTGGTAAACCCCATATGTTTTGTATTTGTTTGTTAATACTTTATGGCTTGTGCCAGTGATTTTCGGCATGTCTACCATAAAGAATTCCTTTTCTAACTTTTGCCCTCTTCAGAATCTATGTAGATTGAAGGATTTTACATCACTAAAGACTTTTATTAAGTGGTAATAAATTTGCCTTTTTGTATTTTTTTTTTAAGAATTTATTTATTTCTTTGACAGAGAGAGACACAGCAAGACAGGGACGAACAGGGAGCCCAATGCGGGGCTCAATCCCAGGATACTGGGATCATGCCCTGAGTGGAAGGCAGATGCTTAACCACTGAGCCACCCAGGTGCTCCACCTTTTTTGTATTTTGTTACTTTTCTCCTACTTTTCACTCTGGAATAATTGGCAGGGTAAGATGGGGCTTTTCTAAGTAATGGGAATGGCTTTTTGAATTTTGGCAGACATCAGAAATTAGAATTAAAAAAAAAAGAAATTAGAATTTTGGGGCACCTGGGTGGCTCAGTGGGTTAAAGCCTCTGCCTTCGGCTCAGGGCGTGATCTCAGGGTCCTGGGATCAAGCCCCGCATCGGGCTCTCTGCTCAACGGGGAGCCTACTTCCCCCTCTCTCTCTGCCTGCCTCTCTGCCTACTTGTGATCTCTGTCTCTCTCTCCCTCTGTCAAATTAAAAAAAAAATCTTTAAAAAGAAATTAGAATTTTGATGGACATTTAAAATTACCAATCATATCCCAATCAGTTTACTTTAATAACATTTATTTTTCCAGGTCTTATGTGAGTGCTAAGAACACAGAAATGAGTAATTTATGCTCTCTGTTCAAGAAATCATAACCTCGAAGAGGAGACATATACACAAAAAGAAATATACACAAAAAAGAAATAACAAAAGGGTGTGGTGACCTTGTATGTAGGCGGATATAAAAGGAAAAGGGTTCTTTATTAGTTTCCTAGGGCTGCTGTAGCCAATTACCACAAACTGAGTGGCTTAAAACAAGAGAAATTTATTCTCTCACAATTTTAGAGACTAGATGTCTAAAATCAAGGTTTGGCAGGGCCATATTCCCTTTAAAGTCTCTCAGAAAGAATCCTTCCTTGGTTCTTCCAGCTTCCAGTAGCTCCTGCTAATACTTGTCACCCAGTGGCTTACAGATGCATTGCTGTAGTCTCTGGCCCGGTCTTCACATGGCCTTCTCCCCTGTGTCTGGGTCAAATTCCCTTCTCCTTATAATGACACCTGTCATATTGGATTCAAAGCCCACCCTAATTCAGTATGATTTCATCTTAATTTGATTATGTCTGAAAGAGCTTATTTTCAAATAAGCTCTCTTTCACATTCTAGGTGGACATGAATTTTTGAGGGGACACAGTTTAATCCAGTACGAGTTTCCAGTGCAAGTCACAAAGATGATCAAAGGGTGTTTCCTAGAGGAAGAAGGAGATGAAAGTTGAGCTGCACTTCGAGGGGTAAATGGAAGTGAAAGTGGAAATAAGATGGTTTATCACCTAAACATGTGTGTCACCACATAAAGCAGATTTTTAAAAATGCCTTCTACCCAGAAAATTTTATTGTAGTCCTTATTTTAATTAAGACGAGGGTCAGTCCCAAACACTTACTTTGTCTTTCTTTATAGTAATGTCTCCTTCACTGCTTTAATCCAAGCAATCCTACTTTATTCTCAGCTGTGAAATATTTAGAGTCCATGTGCTAAATACATATCACATTAACACTTCCTAGTGCAAGAATCTCTATGTAATCCCAGCCTCCTGGCCTTATTCCAACTGTAAACATGAAACACCTGTAGGCCTCTCATTTTCCTCTGCTTTGGAGTCTGAAAGTATTCTCATCATAAGGAAGTAGAAAAGACGCCTGGGTTAAGATCAGACCTGACTTCATTCATTCATTCAATCATGCACTCCACAAATTTTTTTTTAAGATTTTATTTATTTATTTGAGAGAGAGAGAGAATGAGAGAGAGTATGGGAGGAAGGATGGTCAAAGGGAGAAGCAGACTCCCCACTGAGCAGGGACTCGATCCCAGACTCCAGGATCATGACCTGAGCCAAAGGCAGTTGCTTAACCAACTGAGCCACCCAGGTGTCCAACTTCACAAATTTTTTTGAGTACTGTGTGCAAACCACTCTGCTAGGTGTGAAGATTAAAAAGATAAATATAATATATGCCCTGTCCTCAAAAAGTCTGCAGTCTCATAGGGAGAAAGAAAACATAAGTAATATACATCATTTCTGGCACACAATAATTACTCTGGAGGTATTTGATGTAGTGAATAAAAAGATTTAAACATTATGGGGCAGAAGGAATTACTCCTGACCTTAAACTTCTTGAAAGCTGGATTCTGGGAACTTGCCTGCTTGGATTTTTTTTTTTTTTTTTTAAGATTGTCTTTGGCAGAGAGAGAGGGAGAGAGAGAGAGAGAGAGAGAGAGCATAAGCAGGGGGAGTGGCAGAGGGAAAGGGAGAAGCAGGCTCCCTACCAAACAGGGAGCTTGACGCAGGGTTTGATCCCAGATCCCCAGGATCATGACCGGAGCCAAAGGCAGATGCTTAACCCACTGAGCCACCCGGGTGCCCCCGGCTTAGATCTTTTAAGTGTACTTAATTCCTTAAGCCTTTAAGCCATTGCCAGCTTTGAAATTTAGTAGTTAACCCTGCTGGAAACTCTGCCACCTTGTTTTATTTCCACTGTGACTCTCACCCTATTGTAGGCTTAAATAGGCATGCAACTTTCTAGGAACAACCATTTCTCAGATGTGTCTCTTAGGAGCTTCCTGCTGATGGCTTGAGAGTCACTGCTGGGCAAACACACCCTTGACTTCTTGGTGGGACAGATGATGAAGATCTTTTTCTTTCAAACTTGCTATGACTACTTCCCATCTAGTTTTCACTTCATGAAACTTATAAGAAATCTGAAGTCATCACCTTAACTTCAAACTTAGTGTTCTGAGGGATCCTATAGGACAGATGGGATAGGAATTTGAAAAATATTTCTTCACATTCTTAGGGAACTGCTGGATCATATGATTGTTCTATTTTTAATTTCTTGAAGAGCCTCCACACTGTTTAGTGGCTGTACAAATTTACATTCCTACCAACAGTGTATTTCCTTACCAACCCTTGTTACAATTTCTTGATAATAGCCCTTCTAGCAGTGGAGGGTGATATCTTGTGGTTTAGATTTACATTTCCCTGATGATTAGTGATGTTGAACACCTTTTCATGTACTTCTTGGCCATCTGAACATCTTAGAAAAACTTCTATTCAGATTCTCTGTCCATTTTTTTAATCAGATTGTTTATTTTCTTCCTGTTGAGTCATATGAGTTCTTTATACATTTTGGATATTTTTAAAATTATTTTATTTATTTATTTGACAGAGAGAGAGATCACAAGTAGGCAGAGAGGCAGGCAGAAAGAGAGGAGGAGGCAGGCTCCCTGCTGATCAGAGAGCCCGATGCAGTGCTCAATCCCAGGACCCTGAGACCATGACCTAAGTCGAAGGCAGAGGCTTTAACCCACTGAGTCACCCAGACACCCCTATACGTTTTGGATATTAATTGCTTATCAAATATATGATTTGCAAATATTTTCTCCCATTCAGTTGGTAGCCTTTTCATTTTGTTCATGGTTTCCTTTGCTTCACAGAAACTTTTGGTTTGATGTAGTCCCATTTGCTTATTTTTGCTTTTGTTGCCCTTTGGTGCCAAGTCCAAAAAATCATCACCAAGACCAATGTCAAGGAGTTTACTACCTATGTGTTTTTCTAGCACTTTTGTGGTTTCAGGTCTCACATTCAAGTCTTTAATCTATTTTGAGATAATTTTTAGATATGGTTTAAGATAGTGGTCTAGTTTCATTCTTTTGCATGTAGCTGTCCAGTTTTCCCAACACCTTTTATTGAAGAGACTGTCCTTTCTCCATTGTATATTTTTGCCTCCTTTGTCATAAATTAATTGACCATCTAGTGTGTGGATTTATTTCTGGGCTCTCTTCTGTTTGGTTGATCTGTTTCTCTGTTGTTATGCCGATACCATACTATTTTTACTATGATAGTTCTGTAATATAGTTTCAAATCAGAAAGTGTGATAACTTCTGGCTTTGGTCTTTCTTAAGATTACTTTGTTTGAGGTCTTTTGCAGTTCCATACAAATTTTAAGATTGTTTTTTCCATTTCTGTGAAAAGTGCCATCAAATTTTATTTTATTTTTCATTTTTTAAATTGTATTATGTTATATGAGTCTCCATATAGTACATCATTAGTTTTTGATGTCGTGTTCCAAGAGTCATTGTTTGCGTATAACACCCAGTGCTCCATGCAAAACGTGCCCTCCTTAATACCCATCACTGGGCTCACCCATCCCCCCACCCCATCCCCTCTAAAACCCTCAGTTTGTTTCCTGTAATCCATAGTCTCTCATGGTTTGTCTCCCCCTCTGATTCCTCCCCTCTTCATTTTTCCCTTCCCTCTCCTAATGTCCTCCATGATATTCCTTATGTTCCACAAGTAAGTGAAACCATATAATTGTCTTTCTCTGCTTGACTTATTTCACTTAGCATAATCCCCTCCAGTTCCATCCATGTCGATGCAAATTCTAGTAGGGATTGCATTGAATCTGTAGATAGCTTTGGGTAGTATAAACATTTTAACAAAATTAATTCTTTCAACCCGTGAGCATGGAATATCTTTCCATTTATCTGTGTCTTTTTCAATTTGTTTCATCAGTGTTTTATAGTTTTCAGTGTACAGGTCTTTTACCTCAATGGTTAAATTTATTCTTAGGGGTGCCCGGGTGGCTCAGAGGGTTAAGTGTTGGACTCTTGTTTTGGCTCAGGTCATGATCTCAGGGTCATGAGATCGACCCAAAGTTGGGCTCCATGCTCAGCAGTGAGTCTGCACAATATTCTCTCTTTCTCTCAGCCACTTTCCCCATGTGCATGCACGCTCTTGCTCTCTCTTTCTCTCTCTCTGGAGTAAATAACTCTTAAAAAAATTATTCCTAGTGGGGCGCCTGGGTGGCTCAGTGGGTTAAGCCTCTGCCTTCAGCTCAGGTCATGATCTCAGTGTCCTGGGATCGAGCCCCACATCGGGCTCTCTGCCTAGCAGGGAGACTGCTTTCCCCCCCTCTGCCTGCCTCTCTGCCTACTTGTGATCTCTCTCTCTGTCAAATAAATAAAATAAAATAAAATAAAATAAAATAAAATAAAATATTATTCCTAGATATTTTACTCTTTTTGGTACAATCATAAATAGTTTGGGATTGTTTTCTTAATTTCTTTCTCTTTTTTTAAGATTTTACTTATTTATTTGAGAGAGGGAGAGAGAGAGAGAGAGAACACGAGTTGGGGGAGGGGAAAAGAGAGAGGGGGAAGCAGACTTTTCACTGAGCAGAAAGCCTGAAGCAGGGCTCAATCTCATGACCCTGAGGTCATGACCTGAGCTGAAGGCACCTGCTTAACTAACTAAGCCACTCAGGCACCCCTTAATTTCTTTTTTTGATAGTTCATTATTAGGGTATAGATATGCAACAGATTTTTGTATACTAATTTCGTATCCTACAACTTTACTGGATTTGTTTATTAGTTCTAACATTTTCTTGTGTATATGTGGTCTTTAGGGTTTCTATATATAATGCTAGGTCATCTGCAAATAAGGACAGTTTTATTTCTTCCTTTCCAATTTGGATGCCTTTTATTTCTCTTTCTTGTCTTTTTTTTAAAGATTTTATTTAAATATATAAACACTTGGGGCACCTGCGTGGCTCAGTGGGTTAGGCCTCCGCCTTTGGCTCAGGTCATGATCTCAGGGTCCTGGGATCGAGCCCCGCATCAGGCACTCTGCTCCGCAGGAAGCCTGCTCCCCCACCCCCCTGCCTGCCTCTCTGTCTACTTGTGATCTCTCCCTGTCAAATAAATAAATAAAATATTAAAAAAAATAATAATAAATATATAAACACTTATTTAAAATGTTCTTTCTGCTCGCTCTTTGAGAGAGAGCACACAGTGTGGGGAGGGAGAGGGAGAAGCAAAACCCTCCTGAGCAGGGAGCCCGATGCGTGGCTCTATCCCAGGACCCTGAGATCATGACCTGAGCCAAAGGCAGATGCCCAACTGACTGAGCCACCCAGGCACCTCAATTTATTTTTCTTGTCTTAGTGCCTGCAAAGGACTTTCAATACTTTTGAATAAAAGCATCAGAATTGGCATCCTTGTCTTGTTTCTGATTGCAGAGGAAAAGTCTTCAGCTTTTTATCATTGAGTATGATGTTAGCATGGGCTTGTCATATGTGGACCTTATTGTGCTAAGATATGTACCTTTATACTCACTTTGTTGAGATTTTTTAAGTGGACGTCAAATTTATAATGAATTTATGAATTTTACCATAAATGGATGTTGAGTTTTGTCAAATGTTCTTTCTGCATCAATTAAATTGATCATATGCTTTTTCTCCTTTGTTTTGTTAATGTAGTTGATCACATTGATTGACTTGCAAATGTTGAATAATCCTTGCATCCCTGGAATAAATTCCACTTGATTATGGTATATGATCTTTCTAATGTATTGTTGAATTCAGTTTGCTAATGTTATGTTGAGGATCAATGGAGGATTTACTGGAGACACTTCTAGGCCCATTAATTTTTCTATTTTATTTTATTTATTTTTTAAGTTTTTTTAATTTATGTGACAGAGAGAGATCCAGCAAGAGAGGGAACACAAGCAGGGGGAGTGGGAGAGGGAGAAGGAGGCTCCCCGCTGAGCTGAGAGCCTGATGTGGGGCTGATCCCTGGACCCTGGGATCATGACCTGAGCTGAAGGCAGAGGCTTTAACCCACTGAGCCACCCAGGCACCCCGAGTACACGAATATATGTGTTTTTAATATCCTGTGAAACAAAATAGGGCACACACTTCTGCTGATACCAAAGTATGAAGTTTGTCTGGAGAAAAGCACTTGTGACGTGGGTGTTATGAGCTGAACTAGCATCCCTTTTCATTAAAATGCCATTTGTACTTGAAAGAATGCCTGACAGACTGTGGTTATTCAGACTGAGTTTTGGCCAATATTTATTTTTATTTTTATTTATTTATTTATTTATTTTTAAAGATTTTATTTATTTATTTGAGTTAGAGACAGTGAGAGAGAGCATGAGAGGAGAGAAGGTCAGAGGAAGAAGCAGACTCCCCGTGGAGCTGGGAGGCCGATGTGGGACTCGATCCCGGAACTTAAGGATCATGACCTGAGCCGAAGGCAGTTGCTCAACCAACTGAGCCACCCAGGTGCCCCTATTTTTATTTATTTATTTTTAATTTTTATTGCTTTATGTTAGTCACCATAAAATACATCATTAGTTTTTGATGCAGTGTTCCAAGATTCATTGTTATGGGACTGGAAGAGATTATGCTGAGTGATATTTATTTTTATTTTTATTTTTTTTAAAGATTTATTTGACGAGAGAGAGAGAACACAAGTAGGCAGAGAGGCAGACAGAGAAAGAAGATAAGCAAACTCCCCGCTGAGCAGAGAGCCCAATGCGGGGCTCGATCCCAGGACCCTGAGATCGTGACCTGAGCCGAAGGCAGAGGTTTTAACCCACTGAGCCACCCAGGCACTCCGATATTTATTTTGAAATGAACCAAGTAAGCCAGTCACTGAAAGGAATGTTGCCAATGATAAAATTTAAGCTTTAATGTGAAACTTGAATTTTTAAAAAATTTGTATTTGTCACTATGGGCTTGATAGCTTCTCAATACGTAAAGACATTTCTGATGAGATTAGTGGTTTTATTAATTAATGTTATTTTTAAAACTATAACTCAATTAACTATGATTTTCCAAACAATCTATGCCTTATATTATGATATCATGCATGGGTAAGAGATCCATTCAAAGTGCAGGGTTCGGGGGGCACGTGGGTGGCTCAGTGGGTTAGACCTCTACCTTCAGCTCAGGTCATGATCTCAGGGTCCTGGGATCGAGCCCCGCATCGGGCTCTCTGCTCAGCAGGGAGCCTGCTTCCCCCTCTCTCTCTGCCTGCCTCTCTGCCTACTTGTGATCTCTCTCTCTGTCAAATATATAAATAAAATCTTAAAAAAAAAAAAACAAGTGGAATATATCAAGAAACTACTCAGCCACTTTGTGTGGCTTTAAAAAAAAAAAAAGAAAAACAAAGTGCAGGGTGGGACGCTTGGGTGGCTCAGTCAGTTAAGCATCTGCCTTCAGTTCAGGTCTTGGAATTGAGCCCTGTGTCAGGCTCCCTGCTCGTCAGGGAGTCCACTTCTCCCTTTTCCTCTGCCCTTCCCCCCACTTGTGCTCTCTCTCAAATAAATAAAAAAATTTAAAAAAAGTGCATGGTGGTCTAATGGATTTTAATGAAACTGAAACACAGTTCATCAATATAGTTTCAGATATCACATTGTAAATTATCTTTAAAAAATTACCACTTGTCCAGTTGTGGTGTAGGTCAAGGAATAGCTACAGTTATTTGAAAAGGCTATTTAAATACTCCTCCCTTTTCCAACTACATATCTGTTTGAAGATGGATTTCCTCGTATATTTCAACCAAAATAACAAATAATGGTTTGATTGCAGAAGAAGATATGAGGATCCAGCTGTCTTCTATTAAATCAGACATTAAGGAAATTCTGGAAAAGTGTTAAAATAACACTTCTTTAGTTTTTTAGAAAATATAGTTTTCATATAGAATATTCTTAGCTGAAGTAAATAATATATTTTAATTGCTCCATTTTAGTTTCTAATATTGCTAATATCAATAGATACCGCTAACATGAACAAAACCTCTTTGGGGAACTCAATAATTTTTAAGACTGTAAAAGAGTCCAGAACTAAACACTGATTTAGAAGAATACTTAATGAAACATGAAATGAAATGAAACATGAAAATAGTGGAAATTCAATGTCAAGGAGTAAAAAACAGAACATAGAAATGTCACCTAGTAGGGTGACAGCTAAGTAAAAAATACATGTACACAGAAAAGGAAGAGGATGACACACAATAAAAAATAATAATTTGGGTAATTCAGATTTTCTTTTATTTTCATGAACTGTCCAAGTTTTCCACAAGAACAAAATTTTGATTTTATAATCAGGAAGAATAAAATTTCAATTCCAACCACAAATCATATATTTGCATTATAATAGTGGCAGCCAGCCAAAGAATGTTGGCTTTTATTAGTTATGTATAAGGATTTAATACATCTGATTATAGAACATTGAGGTTTTTAAATAAGGAAATTTTACAGAATCAAATGAGTGTATTTCTTTCTTGTATTTCACCTAGAAGCCTACTTGCTTATTCAAATGTTTTTTGGAAGCTTTATTGAAGAAGTATCTGTAGAGAGAGTCAGCCACAGAAGAAATTAATCTTATGTCTTCATAAAGACATGGCATTCTTGGGGCCCCTGGGTGGCTCAGGTGGTTAAGCGACTGCCTTTGGCTCAGGTCATGATCCTGGAGTCCCGGGATCGAGTCCCATATCGGACTCCCAGCTCTGCGGGAGGTCTGCTTCTCCCTCTGACCTTCTCTCCTCTCATTCTCAGTCTTTCTCTCTAATAAATAAATAAATAAAAAATCTTTAAAAAAAAAAAAAAGACATGGCATTCTCTCTCCCTCCCTCCTCTGCCAACTTAGGCTCAGAGTGTGAGGGGTGGTTGATGCTGACCAGAAGTGTTGGGAGCGATGGGGCAGGGCTGCAAGGAGATTCCCTCCGTCTCCAAACAAAAGCAAGTCTATCTGTGTGATGCAAGATCCTTTAGTGGCTAGCATAGGTTTACTTGGCTGTACTCTATAAAGGTGAATTAAAAGAAAGTGAGCAATTAGTGGCATTTTTTCCTTTTTTATCCCTACCCTATACACAGAACAATATTGAGCACAAAACAAAAGCTCAATTAATGGATATTAACTGGGGCATCTATGACATTCTACATGGTTCTACCTAGGGTCTGGATTGTTACTATCAACTTGGTATTGAACTTATTTAACTAATGGGTAATTGAGGTGTTCTGAGTAGCCCATAACTTGTTACCTACCTACCAGGGTGACTAGTAGGGTGACAGCTACTGTGTTTGCCTAGGATTTTTCTAGTTTCAGCACTAAAACCCATTCATCCCAGGAACGCCCTCAGACCCAGGCTACACAGGACCGTTGATCACTCTATTCTCCAGTGACCCAATGTGATAATTATGCAACTTCTCTTCATTTGAATTTGACCTGGCTTCTCCAGCCATATGTATACACTCAAGGTCAACCAAAGCTGGATGGCAGCATCTGTAGGCCCAGACTTCTGACTTGGGGCCATATGGCTTTGTCCTGCAGACAAATAAGCCGGAACAAAGGGGCTAACTGCACAGAGATGGGCACCCAACTTCCAGCATGGTTTCGATTTTCCCGGGAAAGCCTCAGGTCCCAGCTTACCCACCCATTCCTTTGAAAGAATGACTGCTTTTCAGGTTGAGTTATCGCTTCTCTTTTGCCCTACCACTCACCGAAAGACAAACTAAAGAGGCTGAAATGAACCTCCAAAGAACGAGGTTTTAATGCCAGGATTTGACACACCAGAGAACTTGCCTCTTGGAAAAGGAACCCCAGCCTTAATGCAGCAGAAATGAAGACTTATTTTTCTTTTTATTCATTTTTGCACACCGAAAGGAACGGCGATGTCCTCCACGCGCGAGACGCATCTCAATCTGTGGATTTTTTCTTCCTTAACTCTCTTCATCAGATGAAAGAATGTTGCTGCTGATTTATGGATCGCCAGTGGTGCCGGGCATCATTTTAAATGTGCACAGCTGCTCTGCAATAGTTTAACTTGGCAGATAGTATTAAACCATTGAATTGTGTCATTTATTTGTATATGCATACAATAGCCTCCTTGTGCAGGTTCTTCAAAAATCCTTGCAGGCATGGTTTGGACTGGGCATTTAAGGAGTCTTGAGTGATTTATTCCCCTGGAAGGTTTTCAAAGTTTCCAGAATGAAGCATGAGATATCGTTTTGTGCCATTGATAAGTTCCCGAGGGAATCACAGAGACAGCCTAAAGTGGAGAGGTTACGGAAGGAGAGATCTCAAGCTTACATTTGGGAACTCCAATTTCAGTGGTCATTCGGGCAATGGAGGACATGTCACTGCTGACAACGGTCTCCCTTTCATTATGACATGACACAGGGAAGCAACTAAAAGAGGGGGTTGATCTAATACGAGGCATCACAGTACAAATAACTTGAAAAGCTCTGTTGACAATAGAAAAATCTGGCATTCGTAGTAGTTAACAATGCTATCTTCAAATTCAAAGGGCCCTGAGATTTGTCACTGTTGTCCTTTGTAGTCAAGGATGACACTGTTGACACTGGTGTTATCCCTGTATGCAAGTGTGGCTGAAAATACCCGAGTGTGACAGATGATAAGGCCTTTCTGCAGAGTATATATGGAGAACCTTTTTTTTTTTTTTTTTGGTTGTGTCTGTTGGCCTCCCAAGTACATAGTCGCCTTGTCACAGAGTCATCACGTCCCTGCCTGCAGCAGACCGAGCCGCTCTGGTTACAGCCTCTTGACTCTGGCCTTTTGCAAATGTCTCCTTTGCTCGAATGCCTTTCCCTGGGGGTCTTGTGGTGATTATACCTTCTGCCCGATCGCCTTACCGTCTCCCAGGCCAAAGCTAGCCAGGCAGGCTTGTGCCAGGGCTCCTTCCTAGGCTGCAGCTTGCAAGGAAATCACTTTGAGGTGGGCTGTGTTCCCCATTAGCTTTTACTGGTGATTTTCTTTTGCCACTTGAAGATTGGATGTGTCCAACTGGAAAGATCACAGAGGCTGAAATAACTTACTTCCCCTTTCTCAGTGTGGCCTGTCTTAGGCCGGAAAAAGCAGAGGAAATGCTTTCGGTGAATCTATGCCTCTCCCACAGGTAGACTAAGTGAGCACGTATGCAGTTTGTTGCCTTAAAAACTGGTTCCACACCAGCCTACGCTCCAAATCATTTTTTTAAGGCTATAAATTCCCAAAAGGTCATCCCTGAAGCCTAATGACAGGTGTCCACAAGACACTGGAAATATCTCAAAAAGCTACCCTTTGCTGACTGCTCAGGCAACTCGGCTTTGGGCAACGGTGGTAATTAGATCGGGTTGGGGTACACTGCAGGTGATCTCAGGCTGATAGCAGGCAAGTTGCTCATTACTTTACCTCTTTGGCAAATAAAACTCTTCTTACATGTGGGTTCAGGATGGGGGTGAGGAAGGATAGTGAAAGGTTTTCTTTATGGTGTGTGAGCCTTAAAATCTCCTACAGGAGGAATTGCAAATTGTCTTAGATAGGGAAACCAAAACACACACACACACACACACACACACACACACACACACACACAACTTGGTTATTTAACCTCATAGTGAATTGCCTTATCAGATCTTCTTTGAGAAGAGTCTTCATTGAGAGTAGCTTTTGCATAAAAAAATTGTCATGAGGATGGTTGCTAAGAGTTATGAAAGCTGAGACCCAGCCTGGGGTCATTGGGCTTCCCCAGAAGGGAAAGACTTGACCCAGAGCACTCATGAGAAGCAAAGGGATATTGGATGTCCAGGAAAAAAACATCTCGTCAGGAGAGAGAAGGGGCCTGAAATTAGGAGTGGGAGAGGAACTGAAAACATACTTTGCCTACTTCACAATTTGGCCTCTCTTTGGTTTGAGGTCATCCAATAGTGTGCCATCTTTTTTGAAGTCGTTTCTCCAAGAGAAGTCTCTGACAGCTTTAATCTCAGTTTTTTATGGACACCAGAAGTGAGGCACAGATTCCCCAAGACTCCAGTGCACACAGTCACAATGTCTGATCGTCCAGTTATCCTATTTTTTTTTAAGAGTAACTAAGAGAAATGGGATTAAGAACAAGCAAGCATCTAGTATAAAGAAAATTTTATTATTCGTTTTACAGATGAAGAAACTGAAGTTCAGTTATTGGACCAGGATCATATAAGAACTGAGTAGCAGAACTGAAATCTAAACTGAGACCTATTTACCAGAGGTGAGGAGGTCCAGAAGTGAGCTCAATTCCCAGAGCTCCCCAACTTTTACTTCTCCAATTCTATCTCATTACTGTAGGGTTCTTCACTAAAATTCTGACCAAGAATTTCATTAAGAAGACAGCAAGTCGGGGTGCCTGAGTGGCTCAGTCGGTTAAGCATCAGCCTTGGGCTCAGGTCATGATCTCAGGGTCCTGGCATGGAGTCCCGCATTGGGCTCCTTGCTCAGCAGGGAGCCTGCTTCTCCCTCTCTCTCTGCCATTTCCCACTGTTCGTGCTCTGTCTCGCTCTGCTCTCTCTCTTCAGATGAATAAATAAAATCTTAAAAAAAACCCCAGCAAGTTCTCATGATGTTTGAGAAACTGCTAGTTGAAGAATGAACCTCAACTATATCCCTGATGGCCTGTTAAAATAGTAAATAAATAGTAGCATTGCTATGACAGTGAACATTTAAAATGCCACCGTCTGTCCCTTGGTCATTTTGAAGGTACCGTGCAAAATCTGCTGTTTTAAGACCAATATCTAAGTTATTTTATTAACAAACCTTATTTGGTTTAGTGAATTAAAGTAATGTCCTTCACCTCCACTATACATTTTGGACAAAAGGTCAGAAGGAAATATAATTTGACCCTTGAACAACACGAATTTGAATTGTGCAGGTCTGCTTACATGCGAATTTTTTTTCCCAATAAATATGTTGGAAAAAATTTTGGAGATCTGTGACAATTTGGAAAAACAGACAAATTACATATCTTAGGAATATAAAAACAATTAAGAAAAAAGTGAGATATAAATGAATAAAATATATATAGATGCCAGTTTGTTTTATCATTTACTACCATAAAATATATACAAATCAATTACAAAAGTTAAAATATATCAAAATGTATGCCCACAAACATAGACCTTACATGGTGCCATTTGCAGTCTAGAGAAACATAAACAAACATAAAGATGCAGTATCAAATCATTACATAAGATTAACTGCATAAAATTAACTGCTGTGCATATTGCCTGTACTATCATAATAATTTTGTAGCCACCTGCTATTGCCATTGTGGTGAGCTCAAGGGTTGCAAGTATCCACTTAAAACACTGTGAGATGTTAATCATCTTCATATGAGCGGTGCCTTTCTCCAGGAAATTGCATATTGCAGTAAAAAGTGATCCCATGAGATTCTTGAGTGTTTTTCATCGTGTTTAGTGCAATACTGTAAACCTTGACTAACACCATGAGACTCATACAAAGTGGCACTAGCGATGCTGGAAGGGCTCCCAAGAAGCAGAGAAAAGTCATGACACCACAAGGAAAAGTTGAATTGCTCGCTATGTACCATAGACTGAGGTCTGCAGCTGTGGGCTCCTGCCATTTCAAGATAAATGAATCTAGCGTTAAGGACCACTGTAAAAAATGAAAAGGAAATTCATGAAGCCATCAGTGCAGCTATGCCAGCAGGTGTGGAAACCCTTGCACTTTCTGCAAAATACCTTTTTATCTCCTATAGAAAACGTGGTTTTTATGTGGGTACAGGAGTGCCATAAATAAGGCGTACCACTAGACTGGAATATGACTTAAGAAAAGTGAAGTCATGGGGCGCCTGGGTGGCTCAGTGGGTTAAGGCCTCTGCCTTTGGCTTAGGTCATGATCTCGAGGTCCTGGGATCAAGCCCCACATCGGTCTCTCTGCTCAGCGGGGAGCCTGCTTTCCCCCTCTGTCTCTGCCTGTCTCTCTGCCTCCTTGTGATATCTCTCTCTCTGTCTGTCAAATAAATAAATAAAATCTTTAAAAAAAAAAGTCAAGTCATTATATGACAACTTAAAGCAAAAAGAAGGTGAAGGATCTA
This sequence comes from Nasua narica, assembly GCA_028533885.1. NCBI lineage: Eukaryota > Metazoa > Chordata > Mammalia > Carnivora > Procyonidae > Nasua > Nasua narica. Next base: position 129,287,071 of record CM052800.1, read on the forward strand.
AAGCTGAAGAAATTAATGCCAGCAAAGGATGGTTTGATAATTATAAAAAGAAGCTTGGCTTAAAAATTGTCAAGATAACCGGAGAAGCAGCTTCTCCTGACCAAGAGGTAGCAGACGAGTTCCCAGACTCCATTAAGAAAATCACCGAGGAGGGTGGCTGCGAGGTGGGGGTGGGGGTAGGGTTATGGACATTGGGGAGGGTATGTGCTATGGCAAATGCTGTGAAACGTGTAAGCCTGATGATTCACAGACATGTACCCTGGGGCAAATAATACATTATATGTTAATAAAAAAAATCAAATCAAATCAATCGATCACCGAGGAGAAAGGATATCTCCCTGAACATGTTTTTAAAACAAAGTGCCCTATTCTGGAAAAGAAAAATGTCTCTAAGGACATTTGTTATTAAGGAAGAGAGGTGAGCACCAGGATTTAAGGCTGGAAGAGATAGGCTAATTCTGTTTTATGCCAATGTTGGATTTATAATGAGGACTATTCTTGTCTATAAAGCGGCTAACCCCAGAGTCTTGGAGAGAAATATCAACACCAGTCTTTTGGTTGGTCAACAAGAAGGCCTAGACAACAAGAACCTTTTTTTCTGGATTGGTTCTATCAATACTTTGTCACTAAAGTCAGGAAGTACCTTGCCAGTAAGGGACTGCCTTTTAAAGCTCTTTTGATCCTGGAAATGTTCCTGGCCTCTCAGAGCCCCTTGAGTTCAACACTTGAAGGTAATGAAGTGGTCTACTTGGCCCAAACACAAAGTCTCTAATCCAGCCCCTAGAGCAAGGAGTTATAAGGGCCTTTAAGGTTCATTACGCATGACATTCTGTGTAAAGGATTGCCAATGCAGTGGAAGAGAACACTGATAGAACACCATCAGAGTCTGGGAGGGTTACGCCATTGAGCATGCCTTTGTTGTTTCAGGAAAAGTCACGAAAGCCATCAAACCCGAAACAATAACCTGCCCAAGGAAACTGTGTCTACATGTTGTGCATGATTTCACAGGATTTATGACCAAGTCGATCAAAGAAATCATGAAAAAGATCTTGGATATGTCAGAAAAGGTGGGGTGTGAAGGAATTCAAGATATGGATTCTGGAGAAATTCGAGAGCTTAATAGACACCACGCCGGAGGAATGACCAGATGAGCGGATGGAGATAAGTGCTTCTGAACCAAAGCTGGATGAGGAGGAAGAAAATGGAGAAGAATTAGAGCCAGAAAACACAGTGACTTAGACAATCTGTCCGAAGGAATCTGATTATTCACGACTGCTTCTGACTTCTTTTATAATATGGACCTTTCTATGATGTGGGCACTGAAACTAATGCAAATAGTAGAAGAAGGATCGGTACCATGTACAAATACTTTTGGAGGGATGAAAAAGTGCAAAAGTGAGACAGAAATTGTGATGTATTTTGGTAAAGTTACACTGAGTATACCTGCTTTTCCTGCCTCCCTTTCCACCATCTCCACCTCTTCTGCTTCTGCCGTCCCTGGGCTGGCAAGACCAATCCCTCCCCCTCCTCCTCCTCCTCCGCCTACTCAATGTGAAGGCAATGATGATGAAGACCTTTATGATGATCCCCTCCCACTTAATGACTAGTAAAGAATCATACTGCTTTACAGTGAATAAGCTCATCTGTGGTGTAGGCGGATGAGGGAATTTGTGTGAAAATCTAGTAACCGGTCGGCAAGAACTGTGTGAGACATTTTTCTTCATCAACGTCACCTAAGTTTTCATCATGCCGAACATTGTATGCGGGACTTGTGCGGAAGTGGAGAGCCACTCCTTTCATAGGCATCAGGTGAGTGATAGTTAATACAGAATTAATAACGTGTTAATTTTCTTAGTTTTATGGCTGTACTTTCAAAGAATTACATGACCCTCCAGTATGCTCCTCTCTCTCATAAGTAGAGAAACTGTTTATAAGCTTATCATCGCAGGTTTTTTTTTTTCCAAAAAATGTAACAAAGTTTCCCAAACTATTTTATGAATATGACTATAAAGCTGTATGCCATAAAAAATTTTATAATGATTCCTCGCTAGCATATAAGTGAGACTACTGAAAAGCAATCATATCGATTACACTAGGCTATCATAAAACAATTATATTGCTGTTCCTTCATTATCAGTGCATGAATTGTTATACCTACAAATAAATATGCATTTCTTTTTCACATTCTTTTCATTTTTGATGTCTAGTGTTAATAATGTGTATAACATCTACAGTGTTTTGTATCATATAGACAATTTTCATGTAGGTCCTGATTGATGATTCATCTTATAAACAAATAATGTAAACTTAAAGTATCAATAATATAGTACTCTCTTCATGATTTTCTTAATATTTTCATTTTTCTAGCTTATTTTATTATAAGAATATAATACATACATGTAACATACAAAATATGTATTATCCATTTGTGTTATTGGTAAGGCTTCTGGTCAATAATAAGCTACTAGAGTAGTTAAGTTTTGGAGGAGTCAAAAGTTATATGTGGGTTTTTGACTGTGCATGGGGTCTGTGCCCCAACCCCTACTTTGTTCAAGGGGCAACTGTAGTTACTCCGAACCAACTCTTGCAAGATCCTAATAGGTTTGGACTGATAGACATCCAAGAAGTTACTGATTATAAGGACTGATATCCCTCTAAAATTCATGTTTGTCCAGTGAGGTTATTCCATATGGTTTCTTTCCTTTTCTAGTGCGTTTCTGAACGTTGGGAATTCCTATCTTTGTGAGCTAAGACATAATGAGTTTACAAAGCTTGTAGTTTACAAAGCTCTCTTTCTCATAAATTGTTTCAGTATTGTTCTACCACGCTCCCTTCTCCACCTTACACAGTGTTGATTAAGGGTCACACACTTCCATAAAGCAGCCTGATGAGCAGCAATGGCCATTTTAAGCTGAGGTCTCAGACTGTGAAGAAGATAGGGCTGGAACAACTCTTGTTTTAGCATAGCGCGAAATTGGCCCTAAGGATTTAAATCATGTCCAAACATCTGACTGGGGTACGGAAGGAAGGATGCTGAGGATGGAAGCTAGACCCAGCCCGGCTCTGGGCAGTGCTAGCGGCACTCAGTGTTATGAAGCATTTTTGAAATAACTCTGACATATTTTTTAAAGTGATAAAATCTCCTCTCTCCTTCCACTTAGATCTCATTGGCTAGGCCCAGTGATATGGTCATCTCTGGCTTAAAGGCAGGATGAGAAATGTGATATTTTAGTTAGCTATGTTTCTCAGATAAAAAAAAAAATTGGATTATTTTTACAAATGAAAAAAGGGATGGGTAATATTTGGAAGCAATTAAGACTCTCTGCTACAGGGACGCTTGGGTGGCTCAGTGGGTTAAAGCCTCTGCCTTTGGCTCAGGTCCTGATCTCAGGGGTCCTGGGATCAAGCCCCGCATCCAGCTCTCTGCTCAGCAGGGAACCTGCTTCCCCCTCTCTCTCTGCCTGCCTCTCTGCCTACTTGTGATCTCTCTCTCTGTCAAATAAATTTTAAAAATCTTAAAAAAAAAAAAAAAGCCTCTGCTACAGCTGGCTTCTTGCATATATTCCCCTAATCCTATTCCCTACACATTCCCCTCTACTTCCCCACCCTCTTTTGCACACATGCATTTAAGAAAAGATCCTACTGCTAGAAAGCCAGAGGCTTTACAGAGCAGAAAAGATGAGTACGGTTGAATCTGAGTCAAACTAGGGATTTTGGTGCTATGATTGTTTTACCTTGTTATCAATATCATTTATGTCTTCATCAATAAAACTTACTGGGTACTTAGAATGTATAGTGGAAAATACCAGAGTTATTAGGAAATATAATATAGGATTCCACTTTCTAATCTTGACTTTCTCATTTAGGGGAGATGAAGTTTCCATAGATAAAGTTTCCATAGAAAGATGCTGCGTCAAGAACTATGAAGGGTCTGAGATTTTCCTCTACTTATAAGCTAACAAGCCACACTCCCGTGGTGTCATGGGTGCTGGCATAAGACTCCTGGGTCAGAGATAAGGACTTTATTATAGCAATAATCAGAGCATCAACTTTTACTTATGCAAGTTCCCCAGGGCCCTGTATTTCAAGGCTATTTGCTGCTATATAAACATCCTATAAATACAATCCATCCAGAACAAAGATGGTGAGTGTCTGTGCTTGCAAGATGTTCAGAAACATGAGAGACCCATAGGGAATCGTCTCTCCACAGATAGAAGGCAGGGCATGCCTAGTGTCACCCAACTACCAGAAACACTAAATAGTATTGACATCCCCCTTATGAGTGAGAAACGAGCACTGCAAAATCTGGGAAAGCAGCTGGACTTTGAAAGGAAGGGAGAACCTGGACCAAGAGAGGAGAGAGAACTTCTACCTATGCATTCAGGTGTGGAGATAGGAATGCGACGACGTGTTTGCACACCCACCAAAGACCAGCTTGGCTGAAGGGAAAGTTCATTTAGGAAACCTGTGGGAGGTTGGCACTGGTCTCTGGAGGGCCTGGAATGCCCAAGACACTTTTCCACAGTAATGAGGAGGGATAGTAACGCTGCTAACTGGCTACACGGCATGGGATGGGCCAGAGTGGAGGCGATTAGAGACAAGGCAGAGACTACTAGGAAATTGTGCAACGGCCTAGGCCCAGAATACTGAATACTTGAATGTTTGCCATCTGGCAGGAGAACACACCTGCACTTATTCAGTTTTGTTTCCTTTACTGTAGAGCATCAAGGCAAATTTTCTAGGTCGCTTTGTATGTAAGGATTGTAAGGATTGATTTATAACTTCATTCATATCTCAATTACCTTAAGGGGCACTTTCATAGACTTTCTCATTCAAAAGGGTGTCATCTGAGTGTGCTTGGTGCCGGATTCTCTCATGCATTTTGGGATCAGGCCATTCCCTGAGGTCAGAGGTCAGGTCCACAGGAATTTGGGGGATCCTTCCTGGACAGCATCAGGAAGGGAGGGCTCTGGTGTGGGGACAGACAGATAGAAGTGACATCTATTGTATAGGGGCGACCAGTTACAATATCAGCCCTGTCCTCCCAAATTGGAGGGCACCAACAAGATGTCTTGAAGAGCAGGGTCCCCTTAGTAAAATAAATGCCAAACACCCAAATCGTCAACCCTCGGGTTGGAGAGTGCGGTTCTATGTGTCCCGTACTGGTTTCTTATTATTCTTATGTCTTGCCTCCTTGAACATGTTGCAAGCGACATAAGTAGGTCTCACACCTGCCTCTCCACAGACTAATGAAGTGCCACCTTAAGTGTTCCCTGGGCTCACATCATCCTCTGGGGGCCTCCCGCAATCCCGGGTCCTCAGCAGTTCCACAGCAAGGCCGCTAGAATATCAGTGAAGGCTTTGGCAGACCACCCTGTAAGCCAACTCCTAAATAATTTTAATAGAGCCCACGGCTGACAGGAGTCAAACTTTATATATTAAGAATGTATTAAAAACACAGCATTTCCAATAATTTATTATGCACATGCTCATAAACACATTACACTTGTCACAGAACATATACTTGTTGTAGACCTTCCAGAGGGGAATAAATAGCACTTACCTAATGAGAAGGCAGATGTTAAGAGCACCGAGGTTCCAGAATTGAAGCAATATCATGATTGGCAATCTTTTAATTGGAAAACCCGTGACCATTGGCCACCTGGGGTGTGCAGGCCACTGGTTGGGAACCACTGAACTCAGCAAGGGAGCAACGATCCCTATGGCCTTACTCAGACCCATCATTAAACTGTACCCTGAAAGTGAGACTGGAAGTTTTCACAGCCGGTGACCAATGTAAACCTTCAAAACGAACTGGAGTGCATGTTGAGGGCTCATGTCAAGAAAAGCAGTCTGTCATAAGTGAAAAAGGCCACCAAAGTCCCAAGTTATTGACAGAAAACTACCAAGCCCAACGCATTGTGTCTGACTGATACCATGCTTGGGGAGGAATATAAGGCAAAAGATATGATAAATCACAGGAGATACATTCAACCAGGTTGATGAGGGAACAAAACCATGCCACAGTAGGAATAAATTGAAGAAACAGGATCCATGTGGATAGGTGAAGACTTGAGAGGACATGCTAACTCAAATACTCAAATACTCTTCAAATACTCTGAAAGTTGTGAAGAAAAAGGTTCTCCCAGGGGCACGGGAGGTAGACTCCAGTAATTAAGGGGAAAGACCTAAAGAAAATGGATTTAAGCTTAAAAAAAAAGGGAGATAAAAGAAGGGTACTTTCTGATTAAGATCTTGAAAAATGGACTGGATAGTTTGGGAGTTACCAAGTCCTCTATCATTTGAGACATTCAAGCTTCAACAGTGCAATCATATTGGAAGAGCATTACAGAGAGACTTGAGTCTCTGGTCATTGAACAAAGTGACTTTAAGTCATTTTCACCCCCAAGATTTTGTGATTCTATGTGTAGGGAACTTGATCTGAAATAGAGTATTCTTGTGAAAACTTCACAACTTTGACTCACAATAGACACTGAATTTAAATCTACATGGTAGAGGTGCGTGGGTGGCTCAGTCTTTAAGCATCTGCCTTCAGCTCAGGCCATGATCCCAGCGTCCTGGGATGGAGCCCCGCATTGGGCTTCCTGCTCCACGGGGGGCTGCTTCTCCCTCTCCCACTTCTCCCTCTCCTCCTGCTTGTGGTCCTTCCCTCTCTTGCTGTGTCTCTCTCTGTCAAATAAATTAATTAAATTAAAATAATTTAAATAAATAAATCTGCACTTTAATGAAATTCACAGGAATGAATAGGAAACATCCAAAAGTATGTATTTACATTCAGTTGTAGATAATTATGTGAGCTGATTTGGTCTTAATGAATCTGAAGGTCTGATTTGGTCCCCCAAAGTTATACCACATTTTGAGCTTTCTCCTGGGAAGCTACCTTTTCCCGTTGCACGATTTCCTTTAACCAAATGCCTGCCATCCCCTTGAACACACACGTGTGCACACATCTACATACAAATATTTTATACATTAGAAACATTGCTCTAACATTTTGTGTTGCTTCGTTACATTAAAAAACAAACTTTTTGTGTTAAATAATGTCCACCCATTTGTAAATTCTTACTGAAAATTACAGAGATCACAGTGGAAACCCTGTATTTTCAGCATTGGCAACTCAACAGGTGTGTCTGAATATGTATAAAGTTAGGTAGGAATTAGAGAACCTAGTTATAAAGGTTAAGGGGACAGACACAAGAGTAGGAAAGGTTGCACTGCTCCAAAGACAGGTGGGAGATTTTCATCTAGGGTCTGGAAGATCAGTTCCCTTCCCTGTGCTTCCTCAGTGTGGAGATGAGGAGCAGAGCAGGTGTCAGAGTCCCTGTCTCTCAGGGGCCCTCAGCCTCAAGGTTCTTAGCCCAGACATTGGTCTTGCTGCTTTCTGGTCAACAGTTAACCCTGCGTCTCAGAGGAACTATAAAGGGGGTTCACGGGGAGCTCTTTTCTCCATCTCAACAACAGAGGCCAGAGAGGCAGGGAGGCGAACTCAGAGCTAATGCATTCATTTCCTTCTCACCAAAACTAGCATTAAATGTGCCGAAGGTTAGGATAACCTGAGCTCTGCCATTACCGGTATTTCTTGGAAAAGCCTCCTGCCGAAGAAGGGGTAGAGGGCAGAGGGGCCTCACCACTAAGCCCAGGCCATGGCCTGTATACCAACAGAGGAATAAAGACAATAACTCTTGTAGAAAAATGCAGCAAATTCGGAAGACAGACACAAAAATGCTATTTTTTTAGGATGCTGATAATGACACTTAAAAAGAGTTTTCTCATATTTCAAGAGACTCAGGGGAGTGAGCCAATTCCTTACGTTTCTTTGTTGTTATAAGAAGAAATATATATATTACTTTTGAGTTGAGTTTGTCTCTGGTTTTCACGGAGAGACAAAACATTGGGTAACCATCCTTACTCATTAAATACAAAACGAGGATACCCGGGTGACTCAGTTGGTTAAGCGTCTGCCTTTGGCTCAGGTCATGATCCCAGGGTCCTGGGATCAGGTCCCACATTGGGCTCCCTGCTCAGCGGGGAGTCTGCTTCTCCCTCTGCCTACCTCTCTTTCTCTCTCTCTCTCTCTCTCTCTCTCTGACAAATAAATAAAATCTTTAAAAAAAAAAAAGCATAATAATGATCCTTGGGGCCTGGCCTATAGACAGTGTCTCCCCCTTCCCACTTGAGGTGTCTGTCCTCCCAGTGGGGGCCAGCAAGCCTTGCACTCGGGACTCTGATATCGCCTTGACACCTGTTACTGAATATTCTTTCATTACTCCACTTTTAACCCAGGATTTATCTATGAGACCTTGCCATTTATAGTATCATGCGGATATATACATGCTCAAAAAGTAATCCTCACCTTGCAGTAGCTAAGGAGTGTTTGATTCACAGGTTCTGCTCATCCTATACTTGCGTCCCATTGTCCATCCATAGAGGAATGGCCGAGCAAAATGTTTGCACATACATTGGGATATTCAGTCTTAGAAAGGAACGGAATTCAGGTACATGCTACAACATGGGCAAAACTTGAAAACATGCTGAATGAAATACACCAGAGACAAAAGACAAATACCATATAATTGCATTTATATGACGTACCTAAATAGTGAAATTCATAGAGACAGGAAGTCCAATAGTGGTTACCAGGAGCTGGAGGGAGAAGAGAATGGGCAATTCTTGTTTAATGAGTAGAGAACTTCAGTTTGGGAGAGAGAAAGTCTGGCGAGGGATGGTGTTGATGGTTGCACAACAATGGGGATGTTCTTCGTATCATCGAAGTGCACATTCAAGGACGTGGAAATGGTGAATGTTATGCAATGTATGTTTTACCATAGTTTATATGTGTGTCGGGTGTGTGTGTGTGTGCATACACAATGCACACAATGTCCTGACCTTACCTTTTTGTGCATGGGGCAAATACTCTGTCTTCCCATGTGGGAAAAGAGTGTCATTTTTTCCCCCTCTAGCCTGCTTTTGAACAGGGAGGAAAGTTAGCAATAGGGGAAACTTGTCACTAGCTTAGAGCCAGGCCCATTTTCCCTTGGTTTAAGCAACATTTAAGGACGAAACGGCCAATCTGAAGTTAAAAAAAAAAAAAAGGTGGGAGAGACAGGCTAAAAAAAGAAGAGGAAGGAAAAGGAGGAGAAAAATCTTGTGAAACTTCAGGGTGCTTATACTTGCGGTCGAATGGAACAAGTTTCTTTTTTCTTTGGTACATAAACTTGTCGTGAGCAATGTACTCAAAGGAAAAATTCCCAAGCAGCCGTGCTGGGTTTGAAGTCATTTGTCAAGTTAATCATGATAGATTTTCTTGCTTTGAATAGCGTCAGCTGGAATGTGTTCCATTCCATCGTCGTACAGGAATCCAATGAACAATTCCCAACAAACAATTGTTCAGTCTACAGAGGGTGAAAACCTCATTAGTGTTGACCCCATTTTTCCACAATCTCCCAGGTGGGGAGACACAGTCAAATGGGAAAATGAGGACTGGAACCTCATATAGAGTTTTGGAACCAACACACTGTTGGTGTTAGAAGTGACCAAGCTTCCAATCAGAAGGTGGTGCTGGGTTTGGTACAAAATAGTCACTTAGGATGAATGGAAAAACTAGTAATTCAGGCCTGGTAAATATTTGACACAAACTTAAAAGAGTCCAAATGCTTAATTCAGTCTTTTTTTCAAGTACTTGAAACAAGTGGATGATCTAATAATGAAATTTTAGCATTCAGCCACGTGATAAGTGACAAAACAATGGAGTTAATACCCCTAAACTGCAAAAAATGTAGTTGATGATTCAGCTGAAAATCAATTTGAAGACTCCAATAGATTTCAAATGTAAAACTTTATATTTCTTTCTTTTTAAAGATTTTATTTATTTATTTGACAGAGAGAGGGAGAGAGAGATCACAAGTAGGCAGAGAGGGGCAGGGGGAGGCAGGCTCCCCGCTGAGCAGAGAGCCCGATGAGAGGCTTGATCCCAGGACCCTGAGATCATGACCTGGGCCAAAGGCAGAGGCTTTAACCCACTGAGCCACCCAGGCACCCCAAAACTTTATATTTCTGAAACTTTATGTTCATTTACGTCATTTGAAGAAAAATATGCCAATATTCCATTTGACTCAGAAAACTTGATACAGCCACTTTACCCATGAGTTTCCACAGGAGGAAAAAAAAATCAACTTGGCTGGAAATTAGTTTCCCTAGTTTCTGAACTTTTGGCTATGTGTTCTTCTCCTCCCCCTCCAAATTTAGGCCTAACATGTACTACGACAGGGGGCGTGCTCTCTAGATATGAAAGGCAGGAAGCTGGAAATTCTCCAGATCATTTGGATAAACAAAACATTTCTCATGGAATATACGATGGATTAAAGCAATATTTTAAAGAAAATGTATTTTTCGGGGCACCTGGGTAGCTCAGTCGGTTAAGCTTCTCCCTTTGGCTCAGGTGATGATCTCGGTACCCTGGGATTGAGCCCCATCTCCCTCTCCCTTCTCAGCAGGGAGCTTGTTTCTCTCTCTCCCTGCTGCTCATTCTCTCTCTCTCTCTCTCTCTCTCTCTCAAATAAATAAATAAATAAATATTTTTTTTAAAAAAAGAAAGAAAATGTGCTTTTCTTAAGTACAATTTATCAAGTTCATTTCCTCTATTCTCCCTTGTTTGAAAGTTAGTAAATACTGATGAAAAGTATTTTCCTTGGGGCACCTGGGTGGCTCGGTGGGTTAAAGCCTCTGCCTTTGGCTCAGGTCATGATCTCAGGGTCCTGGGATTGACCCTGCATCAGCTATCTGCTGAGCGGGGAGCCTGTTTCCCTCTCTCTCTCTGCCTGCCTCTCTGCCTACTTGTGATCTCTCTCTCTGTGTCAAAGAAATAAATAAAATCTTAAAAAAAATAAATAAAAGTGAATGAACCCACCCAAGAGACAAGCAAGCAAATGAGCAGAGCAGTCAATTCTTGACCTGCTATCGCTATTTGAGTTCATGTGAATGTGGGAAGAGTGGAAAAGACAGCATTTGTTGACAAAAATTGCTTTTCACCCAATGCCAGATTTTTTGCCTTGGATTGTTTTGGGAGAACTTTGCCAACAATTTGGGAAAGATGATAAGTTGGATATTTGTCTGTGACTCGTATAGCCTCCCAGCTGGGGCTATCAACATTAAAACACTCATGTTAAAAATGGTCCTCTGAGGTTTAGTATCTCGAGGCTAACTTAATCTGCCCCCAATTCCAGTTCACCTGAATTCTAAAAGCTACGTGTGTTCTTATATTCCACGGATGCTGAGTCGCGCTGGGTCAGCCAAACCAGCCAGCTTTGGGAGTTGGAGGAAGAAAACATTTTGAAAGAGTCTTAACAGAACATGCTTTTTAATTATAAAAGGGTGGGAAATAAGGAGATTTTTCCCCAAGTAATTGAACCCAAATGGAAACAAGGCTTTGCAACAATGGAATTATTGAAAAATATCAGTTACAATGATGTCTAGGTGTTAAGTCAAACATTGGCTTCTTATGTATTTTAGTCCACATGGGTCCACAAAATCCACTCATTTATCCATCCACTGATGAAAACTTTTACTGGCTGTTTACTGCGTGTGCCAAGGCCATGGCTGAGTCTTAGACAACACATGAGGTGTTCGGGGAAATGAACAAAAAGTACCCCCTGGCTCTTCGAGGAGCGCCATTCTCAGAGATGGATCCCACCAGAAAGGGACAACTGACTTATGCCATCTAGTCTCTCTACCGCAAACATTTTCTCCCAATGCAGAAGGAGGAGATGGTGATTCAGATGGTCTTTTAAGGCATTTCATTAATCTCCCCTCTTGCAGTTGACCGGCATCAGGATGGAGAGGCAAATACATTAATGACACAAAGAATGGCTTGTAAGCGAACTCATCCACGTTTTGAAAACCAATGAGAAGGGCACCTGGGTGGCTCAGTTGGTTGGGCAACTGCCTTCGGGTCAGGTCATGATCCTGGAGTTCCGGGATAGAGTCCCGCATCAGGCTCCCAGCTCCTCGGGGAGTCCGCTTCTCACTCTGACCTTCTCTCCTCTCATGCTCTCTCTCACTTTCTCTCTCAAATAAATAAATAAAATCTTAAAAAAAAAAAAAACAGTGAGAAAAAGAAATGTTTTTATCTTTACAGACACAGGGCACAATGACATCACAATTCAGGAACCTATTCCAACAAAGACCATCCGTTCAGGAACTGAGCCTGATCCACTTTTGTATTTTCAGCACTGTGTTTTGCTTGGAGGAGGGGCTCAAAAAATCTTGTTCAATCTAAAGTGAAGGTAGTAGAAGCCTTCTGCCTGACAGCATGCATAATAGAGGCCCGCAAGTGTCCCCCGTGCAGTGATCCATGTAACTTAATTTTGCCACCGTGTATAAACAAAGACTGCCCTGAGGTATTTTCATTTCATTTATTTTGGAAGTCACTCAAGGCAGAGTTCAGAATTAAGAAATTGGATATTATCTTGGATACTGGTGATGGGCCATGAAAAATAAATTAAGTTCTTTAAATAGTAAGTATAACAAAACTCAGGAATTAGCCAGAGGGGGAAAAAAATGGGAAAGCAAATTTTTAAATAAATTTTTTTCTGTAATCAATTGAATCTTTTTAGAATTCAGACAATATAATACACTCCGAACTTTGTCATAAAAATAAAATTGCCAAAGTAATGGTATGAAATAATGTAGAACACTTCATTTTTATGAATTTGTTTTTCAAAAGAAAACAGAGACTCTGCCAATTTATCCCTCAGTAACCTTCCAACTGTGTAAAGCATTAAAATAATATATGCTATTTAAAAATTATTACGGGTCCATTAAATTGGCAAGATCTCAGATTTCATGTATTGAGGGTTTTGCTTTGGTGGGAAGCAAATGCTATAAACTCCCTATTGGAATGAGATATTTTTGGATTTGAGTAGCAGTTTTCTTCTCACTGGAGGTGAAAATGCTGTATAAATAAGAGCGCATAGTCCATTTTCATCTGCTGAACTCTTCTCCCAGCATCAGACAACAATGAAGGAACCTGCAGGAAGGAAGAAGAAACCACCCACCCATCATGGATTCTCTCCGTGAGAGGATTTAGATACGCCAAGGGGAAGAACTGTTCTCCAGCGTCTTCCGAGTTGATGGCTGCCTCCAGGGAGCCTTGTTACTGCTGGCTTTAGACCTACTTGAGGCCACTGACGCTATCGGAGGCCTATTGCATCACATACCACTGTTCCGTTGCTCCCAGGCTCTGTGCATGCGCACACATCTCCCCAGCCAAGGAATGATAGCCTTTCTGGGGTCTTACCCTCTGTTGGAGGCTGAGCATCTGACCCAGCCCAGGTGGGGAACTCAGAGTCCTATTAGTGGTCTGCCCCCTCCCTATCTCTTTTCCTCCCTTCTTCTCTCTCTCTCTTTTTTCATTTATCATTGGTAAGCACCATAATAGATGTCTACCGGGTGGTATAAACTATTGTAGAAGCAGAAGGTAATAAGACTTTTCATTGGTGTGGAATCCTATACTAGGCATCTCTTATAAGCATTCCACCATTGAGGTCATAAAGGACAGGCAAGATGAACATGGCATAATTCCCTCTTGGAGTTTACAGTCTAAATGACTGAGATCAGCTCACAGGTGACTTGGTGTTTCACTCATACTGATTTGTCCAATAGTGTCTGGTTTCTGAGAAGTGGTCACAAAGACTATACTGGGAAAAAGTAACCCTTCCACTGAAGCAAATTAAATAACGAAGACCCAAATATGAATCCTTACCATTTTCTGGTCTAAATGCACTTCATATGATCATTTGCCTACTTAGATGAGTTTTGTTTTATATAATATTAAAGAAGCCACATGACTTTTTTCTTAATTTCTTTTTACTTTTTCTTCTTTATTTCTTTTTAACACAGTTTCAATGAAGTTATATTTGTTCAGTGCCTTGATTTGTTATTTTTTAGCATCATGAGAACTCCCAGAAACAGTCATCCTAATAAAAGCAGTGAAATATAAGTTTTATTTAATAGTTTTTAAAAATTAGATATGTTCACAGTTAGTACCCAAAGGTGAATAAAATAAACAAATCTTAGGAAATAACAGTGGGCTCTAGGAAATAAGACATTAAAAAAAAAAACAAAAAACCCTCTGTGAGCAATAGCTTTTAAGTACATCTTCCCCAAAGATCAAAGGGTATGAATTAAGAAAAAATAAGGAAAGTCTTATCATTTTTAACCTTTGAAGGTTAAGTATTTATGAAGAAATAAAAGCTGAAGATGTTATATATTTTTTGAACATTAGAAGAAGCATAGCAACTGGGCTACGTGATGAAATAATATTGGCTATGAACAAAGAGTTTTAAAGTCCATTAACCCTGGATACTGAGCTTAGAAATGCAGTTTAGACAGAGTTAGAAAAAAGAAATCGCCTATGAGATTTATGAGAATAAATGTCAAGTCTATTTGAAGGCAAAGAATTGAAGTCACCCTGTGTAATGGCAAACAAAGTAAGTTCCTGATAAATACTGAGTGCATTTGGGAGAGAACAATGCATTTTTGGCTCAGAGGATTAACAACGTCTTCTAGACTCTTCGTAACTTCTTCATTGTGCTTAAGCTTCCACAGGGCTTCACACCCGAACTGCACCCTGGGTGAGAATCCCTCCATCCCAAGGGGCAGCTCAGGATAGAAAGTGGAATAGTCCCCTTCTTAAGCTTCTACCAACCAGGCACCCAACGCGCGCGCGCGCGCGCGCACACACACACACACACACACACACACACACACACACTTTGATACGCAAATGTGTATTTAATTCATTTTTTTTTAATTAGAATTTTAAAGCAACCATTTCAGAGTAAAACCAAAGTTTTTGGAGTGGATTGCTTCGTCAAAATCGTGAAATGGTCACTCTAATAGCCGTTTGCAGCCCCAAACCATGAAAGAGCGCTAACTCCTAAAGAAGAGCAGGGGGTGGGCAAGCAGTTCTGAGAGTAAGCATCGCACTGACCTCTTACCACCCCTGCTTCTTCCTTTTCTTACCCTGCTGCTCCCTTGATCGTGGCACAAAGCTTTCAGCTGTCATTTGCTATTTACCACAGAAACCATTATTTCTCATGGGAGAAAATTTCTTTTAAAAAAGAAAACAAAGAAAAATAAAATTCAATGTCTAACACATGGCTATGGAGTAACTAGTAATATGCAAGATGTGTTCACATGTATTTTACGTTTATTGCATACTATTTCCTTCACTGGTTGCATCTCCAGTACATTAACTTATACTGTAAATAATACATTAAGTATTATTTTCATGGGAACCTTTATGATACTTCATGGCTGAACTTGACAAAATTAGATTTCCTTTTGCTCTTTTATTTCATAGAAATAGATATATACATAGAAAGAGATTTAGTGTAATAAACTGGTTCACCTGATTATGGAGGCTGAGAATTCCCAAGATCTGCCGTCAGCTAGCTGAGAACCCGGATAACTGATGGTGTAGTTTCAGTTGGAATCAGAAGGGCTGAGAACCAATAGTATATAGTTCTAGACTGAAAACCGCAGGCTTGAGACCTAAGAAAAGCGAATGTTTCCATCTGAGTCCAAAGGAAAGAGAAAATTGGTCCCAGCTGGAAGGCATCAGACAAGGAAGAGTTCCTTCTCCCTCGTGGGATCAGCCTTTCTGTTCTATTGCTCACCGATAGAACAATATTGATTAGATGAGGCCACACACACGAGGGAGGCAATTTGCTTTACTCAGTCTACTGAATTAAAATGTGACTCTCACCCATAACCCCCCTCACAGACACACCCAGAATAACGTTTGACCAAATGTCTAGGTTCCTTGTGGCCCTGTCAGGTTGACACAGAAAATTAACTACCACACCAAGTGAGATTTGATTATCTTACTAAAGGACGGCTGATAGATTCACATGTATGGAATTAGGCTTTATTCATAAGTTCAAGTATTTGACTACAGAACATTTGAAGAACTTGAGGATGCTTGGGTGGCTCAGTCAGTTAAGTGTCTGCCTTTGGCTTGGGCCCTGACCCCAGGGTCCTGGGATCGAATCCCAGGTCAGGCTTCCTGTTTCTCCTCTGCCCCTCCCACCCATTCATGCTTTCTTTCTCTCTCTCTCTCAAATAAATAATAAAAATAAAATCTTTGAAAAAAAAAACATTTGAAGACTTGAGTAGACATTTTAAGGAGAAATTAGCCTTTGCAGGATTATCTGCAAACCTATTGTCTGAACAAAAACTATTCTTTTTTTTTTCTTTTTTTTTCTTTTGAACAGAAACTATTCTAAAACTATCAGGCACTATTTAATTAGTTCATTTATTCATCTGTCAATCATGTACGTGGTGGACAAACTTCCTTCAAGAATATCTCCTATGTGTCCCTCATGGTGCCGGGCAAGGCATTCAGATGCCAAAAGAGAGAAGCTTGCTTCCTGTCAGTCAGGAATGAAATAAATTAGGAAATAAAGTAGGTTATTTATTTGTTTTCTAAATTGAGATATAACTGACCTATAGCATTAGGTTTCAGATATAAAACATAATGATTCAATATACATATGTATGAAATGAGGTATTAATGGTGGGGTAACCACACATTCTACTAGCCCAGAGGAGTCCCCCTTTACATCTATGGTTGTGAAATACTACTTAAGAGCCCCTTATTTTTTGCAGACATGTCCTAATTTGGGCGATAAATTATGAGGCCACCCATCTACGGGAGAGGTGATAGAAGTTTCTATGAAATGGGCGATGCCCATGAGGGAGAGGCTGAGCTACCTGTTGGAGAGCGAGGAAGGGGAGCTCCCAGCAGATCCTGGGACTGATCCTGATTAATGAAGATGGGTGTTTACTGGACAGAGGGAGGAAGGGAAAGAGAGCTCCGGGCAAAAGGGGCAAGAGGCAGAGATCAGTAGCTGGTGTAGGACCACTGTAAATATTTTGACGGATCTGGAGTGGTAGGAGCCGGGGATTGGGAGGAAGTAGTGAGGCTGCAGGAGTTCACAGGAGCTGAACTCTGAAGTCCCCTCTGGGTTGTGCTGAGGTGTCTGAACACATCTTGCTGAGAACGACACACTGGCGGGGTCACGGCAGATAATGGTTTAGGTACATTTGTGATTTTGGAAAACAAACATGTCTGTTAAAAGTTGATTTTCTGGAAAAAAAAAAGTTGACATTGAACCAACTTTTGAAAACTGAGGTATTCGAATTGATGGCATCATTGTCTTTGCCATCACAATTTTTGAGCTTTTTCTCAGATTATTGAGTTCTAGGGATTAGGCTAAACAGGTGACATACACTGCCTCCATGAATCCCCACATCCTTCCTTTTTGAGGTACATTCCCTGTACCTGTGAGCCCTCCCCAGGGAGGATCGTGAAGAAATGCTCACCCTTTCAGAATATATAAGTACTCATTTCAGGTTAGCACATTTGATAATGTTTCCAGAAACATTTTTACTTTCTCACTGATCATTCAGAACCACTAGCAGGATCCAGAGGAATGAGAGCGAGACTTCTTAGTTTCACGTCAGACCCTTCTCAGACAGCTGCCCCCTGTGCGCGGTCCCCAAGGTATGATATTCTGGGTGTGCTCCATGAATCCACATACTTCTTGGGGGACTATTTATTTTTAAATTTTAGATGAAACCACGAGGAGAAAATGTCATTTAGTAATTCAAGATCCCAGAGGAAAAAGGAGATGGGATGGAAACTTTCCTCTTTCCAGTGCAGTGACTATTTTTCTGGCTATTTTTTCTGAGAAAGCTCTAAGTCACACCTGTGTATAAAGAGCTCGACCTCCAGACCACACTTGTGTTTTGGGCAGTGATTTACTCAGCGGCTCACCGCAGCAGGGTCTCCTCAGCCTGGAAGCCATAAGAGGTATGGACGTAAGAGAGTAGGCCGGCATCAGACTACAATTGTCATTGCTTTTGCTGAGGAGACCTGGGCTGGAAGAGCCAAAAGAAGCAAGGCCCCAAGCTTGCGCCTTGTACCTACTCTGCAGTAAACTGCAGTGATGCCCTCTTCAACTTCAAATTCTCACAGATGGGACAGCCGATTTCTTCTCTCTGGTCCAGGTAAAATAAAGAATCACTAGACAAGGCATCACCCAAAGATGCAAAGTGAGGTCGCTGATGATGGAAATTCTCACAGAAGTGAACATTTAGCATGGAAGTGGAATGTTAGTAGGAAGGCTCCGAGCGACCCCAAAAGGGTAGACTTCAGAGAGCTGGAAGAAATGTGAGGATGGCTTTTCCTATCAGGCTGGAGATTCAGCGTACAAGAAATGTAACTTTGTGATGTGGCTACAATTCTATTTTAAG
>CM052800.1:129305909-129351967 GCA_028533885.1 Nasua narica
CGTTTGGAGACCACGGAAGCTAAGAAAACTAGTGCTGGTTCTCTCTCCACGATTCTAACTCGTGCCATCTTGAGCCAGGATTATAGAAGTCTAAAAACAATTCATGAGAAGATGGTGGAATGAAACAGAATGCCTGCCAAAACGAGACAGAGCTAACAGCGGAGTGAACACAACTGACACGGGATATACCAAAATTGGTGGTTTTAGCTCAGACCGAGAGTTACTTTAATGTCTCTTTCATTTTACTTGGATGGCACCTACACGCACACACACATATTTCATCACCCACTCTCCAATATCAACGCTGAAAACAATGTATGCCCCACAAATTGCAGATCCACGCATGAGTGTTTGCAGAAGTTTGGAAAACAATCCAGTTACATTTCTGCTCCTACCAAAATTGTGCAATCTCTCTAACCAACTCTGTTGACTTTCCTGGAGGAAAGAGAAGATTCCCACTGCTTCAAATTAAGGTCCACATATTAGCAGGGGAATTATTGGTTATGACTGATGGAAAACAGATTGGGTATTCTTTCAATTAGAAGTAAGTACATTCGTTTTATAAATGGTTTGCCACAGGAAAGCAGGCACGTCCAGACCTCAGGTGTGCATTGTTGCTTGCTCCTTCCGCTCCTTCCTTAGAAATGCAGTAAAAACCACACCTAGTACTTCAAGTGTTTTTGGTTTTGCAAGCAACACTATCTCCCAATTTCGTCCTAAACTAATCGACTGCTTTGGTACAACTCAACCAGGAGTGCACAAAGGACCAGGATCAAAAGAAGACAGTCTACCTCTTCATTTGCACTGAGTCAGTGTGAATTAATTTAAGATGTCAAACTTGATTTCTATGAAACAGGCTTGAAAAACAATACTGTTTGGTTAAGAAAGAAGTTAATGAGGAAAATGTAATCCCCACTCAAATGCCATTGGAATGCAAAGCCACATTTATTTGCATCTGTGGTATCTGTAAAAGGTCCAAGGAATTTTGTTTTGGGTGTTTTGAATTGTTTGTAATGTATTCTCTTTTTATTCCATCTACTAACAATTCCCAGAAATGATGGAAATCAAAAGACGGAAAAATATAAATGCATTTGGCTTCTAAGAAAATTACCAGTTGCAACATCAGCTCCAGCCAGTTCATAAAGCAGGTGATTATGGGGACACTAAAGAAAAATGTTATTAAATCAGTAAAAAAAAAAAAAAAGAAAAAACCTCAAATCTTGAAAATTCTGTGATAGCGCCTTAAAGTCTGCCGCTCCAAAACAGTCCACGCCAAAATTTGTGACAAAATTTTACTAATAATGATGCTCATTTGCAAGCATATAGTTTAGATAGTCCAGGCTGCAGGGCACAAAACACACTGGATCATTCCTTTGACCTTGTTGTATTTTATTACAGCATTTACCAAAGTGTCAAAGAAAACAAATCTATTATTTTAAAATCAACATTGGAAAGGTCACTTGACTTTTCAATAGACCAGTTTTTCATCACACTTTCAGATGATTTTCTTGCACATTTCAGGGTCAGGATCTGCTTCATTAAGAACACTGGGTTTCAAAACAAGCCCTTTTCCCTCAGGCCCAGCAGCCAGAGCAGAGCACTGTGCTGGGAGCCACAGTTCGTCCATTAACAATGAGCCAGGCTCTTGGAGCAAGGGATGTCTTGGCAGAAAGTCGGTCTTATTAACCTTCAAGCCTTGGTTCTCGCTTACCATGGAGTTGCTTTCCCATCGCAGCTATGTGCTAATAAATTACCTCTATTTAATGTAACCATTAGGATTACCATTATCTAAACTTCTTTCAATGCCTTGATCTGTCACTTGAGTGTTTCCCCCCGGCTTTCAAATACGCAAGAATAAAAATGAAACAAAAATTAACGTTTTTATGGCCTCTCCTGATATGTCTATTTCTGACAAATTCTTTTAGATATGT
This sequence comes from Nasua narica, assembly GCA_028533885.1. Classification (NCBI taxonomy): domain Eukaryota; kingdom Metazoa; phylum Chordata; class Mammalia; order Carnivora; family Procyonidae; genus Nasua; species Nasua narica. Next base: position 129,307,841 of record CM052800.1, read on the forward strand.
GGAGAGTGATACAATTCTACAGTAACAAAATCCCTTCAGAAACCTCTAGTTCCCTTGCCTCAAATTTTCGGGGGGAGTGTGCGGTTGGACTTTCTTTGGAGCAACCCCTCCAGCCCTTGTGAGGGAGGAGAGGCGATGTGATTGGTGCCCTGGGAAGAAAGACCTGAGCATGCCCAGTCCGGGCCTCTGGGACCAAATGCTGGCCAGGACAGGAGGTGTGATCTATTATTCTAGAACGCTATTTACGTCCCAGAAGTAAATTAGCCCAGAATTAATACATAAAACATAAGTTTTAGCAACATGTCCATTCTGGATTCCGACAGCCCTGCTCCACCTTCTTCACTCAGGGGCCCAGGCCTCTATCTGGAGTCACCTGTATGTATGTGGGTCATTGCTGACGTGCGGTTGGAGGTACTAAGTCCCAAAGACAGTCACTTCCACTCGGACGTCATTGGCCAGGGCCAGTCTCACGTGACCACAGCTGCAAGCCAGAGGAGGGCTGTGCGCGCGTCCTGCAGGGGGCGGTACCCTGCGTTTGAGGACAACGACACGGTGACCAGAGCAATCAGTTTCTTCTGGACAAAAATTAATTAAGCGACATATATTTGGTGTCGTCTCTGCTCAGGAAGAATTGAATGGTCAACGAATCAGCTCCCGCACGTGCAGGGCCCTAAGCTGGGGTTTAGGCAACAAGGGGGGCAGAGGCGACAGCCCTACTCTCGGGGCTGTAGCAGATATTTGCAACATCCACTCAGCAGCAACATCCACCCAGATCACACGGAGTGAAGCGGACTTGTCCAAGGAACTCATCATTCATTCTCAGGCTGGAAACAGAAAACTTACTGTCTTCCCTTAAATTGGTTATAAGCCCACCGTGGAGTGAGTGCCCAGATAGGAGAGCACAGGACTGTGAAAATCAAGTATGGAAATGGGCAGAGCAGACAGGCATTGAGCCTTAGTAAACATGTTTGCCTGGATGCTCCAAAAATTGCTGTTTTTCCTGCTTTGCTGTGAAAATCAGTAGGGGGTACGAGCAGAAGTGAGGCTTTGCTGCGAGAGAGGCAGAACAAGAGCACAGCGATTCAGCACGTTCATCTCTTCACCCTCCCGATTTCTGGACAGCAGGCAGGCACGCCGGGATCTGGCTCCGCGCACTCAAATTGCTCCCGGCTGAGGACAGTCATCTCGCCACCTCCCTACTATTCTCTCTGCCCACACTAATCCCGACCCCGGGTACAAAGCTCCCAAATAGCCTCGTTCCCTGGATCAGTCAGGTTTAATACAGGAAAGAGAAAATAATCTAGATCTTTGGAGCTCAGAGGGATTTAATCCAAGTTATGGAGTGGAAGGATTGGAAGAGTAGTTGGGGGAAGCCATCAGAGCCCCCATAACCACAAGGTTGGTAACTAGACAGCGGATCATGGAATGCAGCCACTGCCTCACTCATGCCTTCCACAGTCTTCTTGTGCACCCACAAGCTAAAGGAAGAGAGTGTGCTCGTCTTTTTTTTTTTTTGCCTTTCAATCCTATGTGACTGCATTTCATTATCAGAACTTAAAGTGCACTTTGAATTCTAGCTGCAAAAGTGACTAGGAATTGGTTTTTACACTCCTAGGCCCTGTGTTACAAGGAGGTGGAGGAACTTCAGAGTGGCCAGTGCGTAGGCAGGAACTAGAAGTCCTATGGGGACTCTACAGTCAATCACTTTTCTTCGTGGTCTGTCCAAGAATAAGGTGCCCTGAACCCATACTCTCCTGAGGGGATCAGATCCCCCTGGCAGCCTTGCGTGTTGGGGAATTGGCTTGGGATAGGGCCCGGGGTTCATGTAATTAAGATGGCATCAGGGCCCCAAACTCAGGAGTGTTTTCTTCTTGCCCTGCAAGTCACCTTCCTACTCTACACCCTTCTCAGAATTTCATGGAGCAGTGGTCTGGTCCTGGGCAGCAGCAGCAGCATCGCTTGGGAACATGCTAGAAAGGCAAATTCCCAAGCCCCACCCAAGACCTGGTAAATCAAAACTAGGTGTGGCGCCCAGCCTTCCGTGGTTAAACGAGCCTCTCAGGTGACTCTGATGCATGCTAAGGTTTGAGAACAACTGCTATAGGGAATTAGACATTTCTGGAACAACTGAAAAAGGGAAACAATGGCCGCTTGATTACTAGAGGCAAAAATGGCGTATGTCTCAGCACAGAGCTCTAGTCAAGCTACATGGAGCCTGTGGTAGGTTCATCTCCTCTGAAGTCCAAACCAACATCTCCTTTCCCTTTGGCTGACCATGGGATGCAGGAACCCAAAGCCATGACCAGCAGGTTTCCAGATGAAGAGAGAAAAGGAAGGCCACACCCACGTTGGATCTTGGCTCAGCTAACTAGCCCTGGTATTTGGAGTGGGAAAGGGATGTCAACCCTTAGACATCATCCCTTAGGGCAGGCTGTACCTAGTAGGTGCACTTACCAGGAACCAGGAGAAAGAGCCAAGGGGAGCCATTGCCTTTAAACACAACATGAACTAGCTTCTAGTAAATATGGTTCAATCTGCACCCTAAAACAGTGACAGTAGTATCTGCTCCTCTTCAACACTGAGACTGGGAAGAAGTGGAGGGACAAAAGCATTTCTTAGCCCCCAACATCAATCATCGAGCTCCTAACTAGCTTCTCATGGTTCAAGGCTATTCTACCTGCTCCTGTTAAGACAATGGGTCCCCTTACTAAAGTATGTGACTCCAGCCACCCCTCCTGGCACCCTTTGGGAGAGACAACCACCCTCCCACACTCGGTTAGAATAAGGAGGCTAATGCTTTGTTTGGTCTTTGCTCCAGGGCTCCTATGGTAATCTTCCTTTCTCAGGCCTGGGCTCCCCGTCTTTCTGTCTTTCTTTCTTGTTGGTCTTTTCCCTCAGGCCCTAAGCCCGAGACAATCTCTTATCTAGTGTAATCTTCAAAATCAGAAAAGAACCCACCTTAATGAGATTTTAAAACTGCATATCCTGCCCCTGGGTGGGGGAGGGGCGCTGGCTCAGTCAAGTAGAGCAAGTGACTCTTGATCTCAGGGTTGTGAGTTCCAGCCCCACACTGGGCTTAGAGGTTATTTAAAAAATAAAATAAGATCAATTTTTAATTAAAAACCACAGCTTTCAAACTCCTTTTTTTTTTTTAAGGATTTTATTTGTTTATTTGACAGGAAGAGAGAGGCAGAGAGGCAGGTAAAGAGGGGGAAGCAGGCTCCCCGCTGAGCAGAAAGCCCTATGATGAGGGGCTGGATCCCAGGAGCCTGAGATCATGACCTGAGCCAAAGGCAGAGGCTTTAACCCACTGAGCCACTCACATGCCCCTCAAACTCATTTTCCAATGGAAACCATGATTAGAAAGACGTTTTACCCTGTGATCCAGGACGTAAGTACACAACAATGGGGAGGAAAAAAAAAAAAAAAACGATTTGTGAAAGAGCATTTATTCTTAAATCCTTCTGATATTTTTCATTCTTTTCTATGTCATTAAAAAAAAATACTGGGGGGCGCATCGGGCTCTCTGCTCAGCGGGGAGCCTGCTTCCCCCTCTGCAGGCCTCTCTGTCTACTTGTGATCTCTCTCTCTCTCTGTCAAATAAATAAATAAAATTAAAAAAACAAACAAACCCTGCTCCAATCCCACAGTGTCTATTTCATGGATTACTAATGGTTGGCAACACGGCTCCAGAGCACACGCTGTAATAAACACACCACCAGCACCATATAAAAAGCAGCATTAATAGCACACTGTCATCATTACTAATGTTGCTGAGTGCTCTATGTGTCTGTATGGATGTTACTGTCATTTCAATTAAAATCTATAGGCCATAATACCAACTTGACTCCTAGTGTTCCAAGGAATTAAAACAACAACAACAACAACAAAACTCCTTACTTTTATTGAATTCCTCTTAATTTCAAATTTGGTGATGATGTGCAACAGCAGCACACGCCTATGGCTAAATTTTCAGTTACCAGATTAGTAGTTATTTTTGTAAGTTTCAATAAACATCTTTTATTCAGTGACCTTTGGTTTAGATCAAGTAAATCGATACACTCATATAAGGGAGTCTCTCTCTTCTTCCTGTTAAATAACCGTAGTTCAAAGACTGGAAACATTTCAAGGATAAAAAATGGGGTTTGAAAATTGAAACGTGTGCCTTCCATAATAGATTCAGACCCTCAACTGTCATATGAGGGAACCTCAAAGCCCTCCGTTCACAGCTGGGAGGATTCCTATCTTTTTTTTTTTTTTTTTCTTACATAAACACGCACCTACTCTGTTACTTAGGAGTAGGTAGGCCACCACACACGACCCCCCGAGACCGGATCCTGCACCCAGGGCTGTGCGCGCACCCAGGCGGGAGCGCCCTCCCGGCCCCACGCGTCATCTGCTGCACAGACAGATACAGGATGCTGGCAGATTGGAACAGGCCTTAACCCCTCCTCGCTCTTCTTCCCCAAATCAAAACCCACCGTAACCACCGCGAAGAGCCAGGAAACCTCATGGCTTTAATTATTTCCGTTCCCCAATCTCCATGTGGCACACAGGACACCTCGTTTCCCTTTGGGCTTGCCGTCATCCTGCGAGGCGCACGGAGAAAAGTACATGTCTCTTTCTGCGGAGCAGAGGGCGCAGAGCGAAAGCGCCAGCCTGAGGCCGCGCTCTTCCCCCATCTCTCCTCCCCACTGGGCGCGGGCCGGAGGATCAGCCAGTTTTCTCAGGGGTTGAGAGTTGGCGCCACCTGGCTTTTTGAAGAAGAACGGGATCAGGAGGCGGCCGAGGTCGAAGAAGACGCGGTGCGCTCCTCAGCACCCCGGGCCTGGGGCGCCCTCAACTTCAAAGCCTCCGAGGCAGCCGGGCAGCTGGCCATGGCGCGCCACGGAAGGAGAAGCAATTACCCTGCCGGGAACTGAAAAAAACCGGGAACTGATTTGAGAATAGCGAATTCCACACTTAAGGCAGGTCCAATGTACAGAAATAACTGTGGCAACTCAAAGCATTATACATAAGCGCAGACAGTTTACACCTTGGTCACCTCTGGCTCCTTTGTAGCAATCGCTTATTCTGCACAAACTTCCTACGTCGACCCGTGGAAAAAGAAAAAGACAGGAGAAAGGGCATCCAAGGGTTCTGATCTCTATCCAGGTGCCACATTGGAAAGAGGGCAGGTTGTTAAAGGAATCTTCCGTGTCTCCGTTTGTTCACATGCAAGAGGAAAACAACGCCATCTATCACTGCTCCAAGTGACCCATGTAAAAATAAGATGAAAAGCTGGCGGGAAAGTGTTTCAATGTTACCGTTGGAGGAGGAAGGTACAATAATAGTCATAGTAAAAATAGTAATGGGCTGCACCACTCAGTGCTCTAGAAATTTGCACTGTTCCTGTATGTGTGTTTGGATATACTGATTCCACAGAAAGGCTGCTATTTGGAGTACACTGCTACAAACTGCTTTAACTAGAACCTGGACTGGTTATCAAAAGAATTTATCCACCTATTCGGCCTGCCTTTTAAAGGGTGGAATCTAGAGAAAGGTATGTTTGGAAACTGTTTGTAAAGATTCTGTAAAATTGTATGTTTTTCCATGTAACCATGCAGGTAAACAAACAGACATATGGATGCATACAATAAGTACACATTAAGTGCACGAATGAAAACATATACATGCATCGGATATGTGGATCTGTGCATATAACAACGACTGAGGTACAGCACTACACAGTTTACAGAAGACTTACATTCACTTTTCATTTACTCCTCATAATATTAGGGGGTATTGATAGACCCCCATCTTACAGATGGGAAGACTGAGGCTCAGTAAAATAACTTCCCCCAACTTTGATTATATGAAGCTACAGGACCAATCATTTATTCCAATTCTGGGTCATTCTTATATTCAGCAAACATGATAAACACCTACTGCGGGCCCGGCATGAAAGCCTTGTGGCCACAAAGATTAAAGATTTATTTCACTGCCCTCAAGGAACTCACAGCTAGTGGAGAAGAGAAAGCAATTACAATCCTATAAAGCTCTGTAAAACTCAGGAGAAAAACTCTGTAATCAGCCTGGGGCTTGGTGAAAGCTTCCAAGAAGAGAACACACAGGCTGAATCTTGAAGGGCAAGCGGCAGGAGTCTGATGAAGGAGGGAGCAGGGTACCAGGCAGAAAGACAACATGTGCAAAGACACGAAGGCAAAAAACAAAACAAAACAAAAACACACAAAAAAACAAAAAAAACAAAAACGCAGAACAAAACCTTCAGTGTAGTTCAATAGAGCCAGCGCTTGGCAGGTGTGAAGGGAAAGTGGTGAGAAAGGAGACTAGAAAGAGCCTTATACACTCAGCATTTGGGTTTTCCCTATGTCTATGGGGAACGCGTAAAAGATTTAAAGTAGGGCAATGACATGATCAAATTGCATTGCATAAATATCGCTCCCGCTGCTGTGAGGACAGACTGGAGAGTATAATGTAGGAGAAATGATGGAATGATACAGGCAAAACTCACCATAACTACTAGGCAGGAGGTTGTGGGTGCAGGATTTGAGCTATTTCGGAGCATCTGGTGACAGTTCCCAGGTAGCGGCCTGAGCTCTTGATTGGTGGTGGTGTGGCTCACGGAGACACAGACCCTGGGCGTGCAGCAGGGACTGGAAATCCGATCTGTTTTGAGCCTAGTGGGTCTTACAAATCGAAGTCCGTCTACATGTAAATGACCTCCAGTTGGATAGTCAGGTCTAGCATGCCCAGAAAAGGTCTGAATTGTAGACAAATATGTCCTTAACACCAAATGAAATCATAGAATGGTTAATAATAATTGCTAACAGGGGTGCCTGGGTGGCTCAGTGGATTAAAGCCTCTGCCTTCGGCTCAGCTCATGATCTCAGGGTCCTGGGATCGAGCCCCACATGGAGCCTGCTTCTCCCTCTCTCTCTGCCTGCCTCTCTGCCTACTTGTGATCTCTCTCTCTGTCAAATAAATAAAAAAAATAAAATACAAAATAATAATTGCACTGAGTACTTGCTATATATCTGGCACGGTGAAAAGGACTTCTAATAGATTTTCTCATTTAATCCCCATAATGACCTCAGGAAGTCAGTATTATGATTACTGCTCAGGGACAGGTTTTCATATAAGAAAAGGTCCAAAGCAGGATCCTGAGGATGATGTTAAGAGGATGTCTTTCTACAATATTGCACAGCTATAGCCGCAAAGAACAATTTACATTATCAGCCAGATTTATTTATTTATTTTAAATATTTTATTTATTTATTTATTTGTCAGAGAGAGAGGGCACGAGCACGGGGAGCTGCAGGCACAGGGACAAGCAGGATCCCTGCTGAGCACATAGCCCAATGCGGGGCTCCATCCCAGGATCCTGGAGTCACAACCCCAGCCAAAGGCAGAGGCTTAATCGTCTGAGCTACTTAGGTGTCCCTATCAGCCAGATTTAAACACAAGAGGCAACATGCTGACCTCCAGTTGGCTGAATTTTCAGCTCCATCCTTTCTCTGAATGCCTAGAACAACATCCTAGAGTGACTGTCTGGGCTGGGCAGCCCAACCCCACATGCCTAAGTCCCTGCTGAGGGAGATTCCCTCAAACCTGGTGCTATGTGGGGTTCTTTCTGCCCCCAAGTCATCAGGGTCGCCAGGTGGAAGGTGGTAGAGGAAAAGTCAGTTTCAGTGCAGAGAAGCAGCCTGTCTCACTCCATACCCAGGAAAAACACATCACAACTGCTCCTTGAAACACTCTGGATTCCAACCACGCGGCATCAAACTAGCCAAGGTCAACCAGGGCCAGACAGGCAGGAGGGAGAAAGTGCCCTAGACTTGATTTTTCAATGTGGCAGACAGTTCCCCAAGTCATTTTATCATATCAAGAGGGTGCTCCCCCAAAGCAAGCAAGAACAGCTTTACTGTCTTATTCTTTTTTTTTTTAATATTTTATTTATTATCTATTCAACAGAGAGAGCAAGATCCCAAGTAGGCAGAGAGGCAGACAGAGAGAGAGGGGGAAGCAGGCTCCCTCCTGAGCAGAAGGCCCTGAGATCATGAGCTGAGCCAAAGGCAGAGGCTTTAACCCACTAGGCCACCCAGGCGCTCCTACTGTCTTATTCTTAATGGTGGATAATTTGCTAGCTCCTCCCCAACTCACCCCCAACATTGGTAATTTGGGAGTTTGTTGTGTGAGGGGAAATGATCAGTTGAATATAATTCTGAACATTGGCCTTATTCTAACTATTATTCTGCCTCATTATTAAATTCGACTAGGGTTTATGATGGATTCGAGATTCTAAAAACAAGTTAAGACTAGCTCCCATTCTCCTCATTAGAGGGACGCTAACCTTTGTCCAAATGGGCCTTGAGAGCTCAAAGTCTCCTGCAACAGAGCTGATAAGCTTGAAGAACCACTGCCTGAGAAAGGGGAACCCTCCTCCACTGTTGGTGGGAATGCAAGTTAGTGCAGCCACTTTGGAAAACAGTGTGGAGATTCCTCAAGAAATTAAAAATAGAGCTATGACCCTGCAATTGCACTACTGGGTATTTACCCCAAAGAAGCAGAGGCAGTACAAAGAAGGGCCACATGTACCCCAATGTTCATAGCAGCAATGGCCACAATTGCCAAACTGTGGAAAGAACCAAAATGCTCTTCAACAGATGAGTGGATAAGGAAGATGTGGTACATCTATACAATGGAATATTATGCCTCCATCAGAAAGAATGAATATCCAACTTTTGTATCAGCATGGACGGGACTGGAAGAGATTATGCGGAGTGAAATAAGTCAATTATCTTATGGTCTCACTTATGTGTGGAGCATAAAGAAAATCATGGAGGGCATTGTGAGAAGGAAGGGAAGGGTGAATGGAGGGAAATCGGAGGGGGAGATGAACCAGGAGATACTGTGGACTCTGAGCAACAGACTGAGGGTCTTGGAGGGGAGGGTGGGGGGGTAGGCGAGCCTGGTGGTGGGTATTGAGAAGGGCATGTATTGAATGGAGCACTGGGTGTGGTGCATGAACAATCAATCTTGTAACACTGAAAAAATAAAATAAACATATTTGGGAAAAAATAAATAAAAAATAAAGAACCACTGCCCAAGTAAAATGGTACTGACTTCCAGTTCTGCTTTAAATTCACCCTCCTGAACTATTATATTCTGGCTAAGTTTTTCCTTGTTTGAATGAGAAAGTGGGAGCAAAGAATGTGGATGCATGGGCAGTAGAAGGAAGCATTCTAAAGAATTGACCTATGCTAGAAGAGCGCTGGCAGCAGAGCTGGCTGGCTCAGTCAGTAGAGCATGCCACTCTTGATCTCAGGGTTGTGAGTTTGAGCCCCATGTTGGGTGCAGAGATTGCTTAAAAATAAAAAATAAGGGGCACCTGGGTGGCTCAGTGGTTAAAGCCTCTATCTTCAGCTCAGGTCATGATCTCAGGGTCCTGGGATTGAGCCTCGCATCAGGCTCTCTGCTCCGTGGGGAGCCTGCTTCCCCCTCTCTCTCTGTCTGCCTCTCTGCCTATTTGTGATCTCTCTCTCTCTGTCAAATAAATAAAATCTTTAAAAAAAATAAATAAATATTAAAAAAAATTTTTTTAAAGAACCTAATTGACCCATGCTCATTTAGACCTGTCTCGGAGACTGATGGACCCCCCCCCCCCCCCGTTTGCAGTAACTTTCTTCAGGAAGTAGGAACTCTTTTCCTGAGCAGGAAGCTAACTTGGACTCTCCAGCTGTACAATGTCAGCATGGGGAAATCAGCTCTCTGGGCTCCAGGATGAAAGGGCAGAAGCATCTCTAAAGCACTTTGCTAGTTTAATATTCACTCAGTACTAATACAAGAATAAGAAGGGTTCTAGTGTTGACTCTTGTTTTTCCATCTGGTATGGGTAAGGTGTTCACTGTATGATCAGAGAACATAAGAACAGAAATTGGATTTATGAACAGATCACCTAGATTAAAAATTATATATGTGTATATATTATTATATATACACAATAATATATAATATATATTATTGACGTGAGAGTGTGTGTATATACATACATATACTTATATATGTACACATACATACATGACAGAGAGAGAGAAATAGATCCAGCAAAATTGATTGGTCAGGATATGCAGCAGGTTGATGGCAAAGCCAGGTCTAAAGTCTCGATTTTTGACCTACTTGTCAGGTAATTTGCCCACTGCTCCCTGTGTATAAGTCGTATAAGGCATCAGAACACTGGAAGATGTGATAAGATTCATGTTTAATCAGCTCCATGTGTGATGTATTTCCTTCCCCCACCATCATTAATATTGCATTAGAAAAAGCTGCAAGTTCTGGCGACAGCATGCTGCTTCTTTTAAATGGGAGCCCCAAGAATTTACCCCTGCTTTTAATACTTACCCTACATGTAAATTTGCTGAAGGAGAATATCATTTTTCAGAGGTGATGATAGGAATCCATTAATGGGAGAAGCTAAGAGAGAGGAAATTATCCAGCTTGTCCTTCCCTTGAGGGTAATATGAGGTAGTGAGCCCTGAGGGCACCAGGCAAGGGAAAGAGGGCTCTTCTCCAGCTCCATTCCAGCTGCGCCCCTGAACAAGTAACTACCTTTCTGGGTCTCAGTTCATCTTCAGAGATATTCAGAAGTTGAACTAGATCACATGAATGACCCCTGACATTCTGAGATTTCTTCTTGAGAAATTCCTGAAGCAAACTGCCTGAACTTTCAGCCAGCTGTTCCCTGCCTGTCTCTGCCAAATAATTTTAAAAACTGCCATAGTGGTCTACATAGTAATAGCAGTTGTAGTAGTAATAGTAGCAAGTTAAAGTAGAGGAACTTTGCAACTAACTCTTGTTTAGACTGAAGTAAAAAAGTAGTTTGCAGGCTATTGCCCTCACTTAGGACTTTCAACATTCATTCAATAAATATTTAAGCGCCCCCTATTCGAGCACTGTACTAGGGCCTGGGGATTCAGCCAGTGTAACTTGACCGCAGTAAGAAAGCCACTAACAGGAAAACGTGCTTTTTCAGATATAATGCCAAAAGCGACCCACAGCCTCTGAATCTGGTAAGGCCTCCCTCTGCCACCGCCGGCTCTGGGTTCCGGGCGAGTCAAGGCCTCCCCAGCCGGGCTTCTGCAGCCGGTCCGCCCATCTTCAAGGTTCCCGTCCGGGGCTACATTCAGTTCCTGAAAGACTTCATTGATCGCCTCGGCACAGCCGCACAGCCGCCAACTACCTCCAGTGAACGCTACATGTCCTAGGTAACCCGAGCCCGAGGCTCCCTCCCATTTGGGGAGAAAAAAAAAAAAAAAAAAGATGGGGGTGGTGGGATCGAAAAAGGAAAGGAGAAAAATACTGAGAAACATGTTTTGGCAGGCAAGGCCTTCGGAGACTACCATATGTGCTCCATATTGAGCAGCCCCTGGTCTTTGATGTTTTTTCTGAAAGTAAAGACATTATTCTTTCTCGAACTGTGCCTAAGTACTACAGACGTTAAAACAATGAGGCCAGAACGAGCGGACCGGGCCCTACGTGTTTCATTCGTCCTTCACCCAAGTCCTTCACTCGCCACCGGTTCGCTCCCCAGCGTGCACCCCGGCAGCTGGCAGGGCTGCCACCCCGTCCTGGCCCCATCCCCCGCCCAGGCCCGCGTTTGTCCGGACCCTGGAACACCTTCGCGCCAAGTTCGGAAGTAAGTAGTTTCCCAAACGCCCGGCGCAAACTCCCCAGATGTTCCCTGCCTCACGGAAACGAGCCCCGGTTGGATCCTGAAGCCTTTCTCCGACGGCGGGTCACGGGGCCCGCCCGGCGCCCGAGAGCCCGGCTCCCCGCGAGCTGCGGGGTGCACCCGGGGGCCTCCCGCACTCCCCGCGTTCGCGCCCACGGCGGCTCGCTGGGGAGAGGCCAACAAAGCGGGAAACTGGAGGGGTGGGCATTTTATTACTTGCAGGATTGTGAATCACAACTGAAGTCCCCTGGTAAATTCACCTTCTGATCTTTCTCCGGAGCTTATTAGTGACTCACGCGCCGATTGTAAATCGCTATCCTCTGTGCCTCCCTCTACCCACAGCCGGACACGACGGAGACCTTACACGAGGGACCTAAGCCCACTGGGGGTTCCTCCGGGAACGGGGAGGCCCGGGCGCTCCAACAGTGAGGGACCCAGAGGCGGGAAATTTCCCCAGCGCGGGGCAGGAGGGTGGCGCGAACCCGGGACCCGCTCTCGCGCGACGCGAGGCTTCACAAACTGGGGTCCCTCAAAGGTGGGCGGGACGAGGGGGGCTCCCACGCGGGCAGGGCAGCGTCCAGAGCTCCCGCTGCTTCCGGGTCTCGGGAAGCGCTTCCGGGGAGCGCGCCACGCGGCTGCTTTCTGCGCTGACGGATAATCCCTAAAGGCCAAGGGGCGATTTATCGCCGAGAGGGAACAGCAACGACCGTGGCCGACGGTAACGCTGGGTGGGTGACACCACCAAGGCCCCTCTGAAGAGTCACAGTCAGGTCCTAGTGCTGGAGCGCGTCCACATCTGCTCTCCGCCAACCAGAGAAGGGGATTCCAAGGGGCTTAGGATGTCCCAGGGTTGCCTCGGCATTTGCAGACCCACCCGTGGTCGCAGGGACTCGGACACGGCCGAGGCGCCGCTTTACCCAGAGTAAATTCACCGGGTGCTCGAGGGATGGCTTTTCTGTGCTCTGGCCTCCAGGAAGGTCTCTGCTCCTGGTCATCTGGATTGAGTCTGACTCGGTCCTGTGGGCTCAGCTCACCTTTACTCTCCAGGGTGAGGAAAGGAGCGCTGCCAGGCAGAGATCACAGTGATGCGAGTCTGCAAATGGGACAGCTGGAGGGGGCTCCCTCGATGCCAAGAGGAGGGTTATCCAGGAGGAATCGGCTTGTGTTGGGGCGCTGGGTTGAGATGTAAGAGCAGATCCTCGAGGTAATCTTGTATGTGAGCCTGAAATGAATTGAAAGGGCACAGGATACACACGCACGCTTTTACTTACACTTGCTCTCGAATAATTGCCCCCTTCGAAGCATCCTTTTAGTCAACGAGGATCTATTATCTGAGCTTCTACTGTGTGCTCAATATCTTTACCAGACCCTTCGGGAGATACAAGGCCACAGAAGGCTCCCTACTTGCTCATGAACCTCGCTCAGGACTGGGAATTACTGAAAGAAAGGGAGTTTACCCATTAGAATTACTTCTTGTGCTGAACTTTTTTTCCTGAAATGATTCAAAGGCACCCGGAGGAGAATATAATAACGTATGCTTGGACTTCAGGCTCAGCTTTCTTTTTCTGACCCTTTCTCAACCCGGCTTTCTCTCCTCAAGAGATTTGGAATTCCCCTTAAGGAGGGTGGGTGGGGAAACTGCCAGCCCAGGTAAGTATGGGAGCCACATGGTCTTCTGAATGCAAAAAAGGAAATCATCTCCAAATGCAACCAGGCAGGTGGGGGTCGATCGAACCTGAAAGGGAAGGGGAAATCTGAATAACCCCCAAGGCAGCAGACTCTGTACCCAACGGTGAGGTGTGAGAAACAGTCAACATTTGGAGCAGTGGAGTCAGAAGGGTTTTGGCAGCTGTTAGATAACTTCCTGATCTACAATAAAGTTCATGTGACCGAGAGGATGTTTTCGGCAATTCCGTTGCCTGGCTACCTTCCTCTCTCTCTCTCCAAGTCTGCAAGTTTAAGAGATTTTTCTGGGTCCCAGCTGAATGGTGGTGCTGGCTGAATGCATGCTTTGGAAGGAATCCTGGCAGACGGCAGCTGCTCAGGTGGGACAGGTGCAGTCCAGGTCTCACTGATTTGTTGCCTCCCCAGCTCTCACCTGCAAGGTGACAGAGGCCCCTGTTTTGGAATGGGGAATCCAGGTGCCTCCTCCCCACCCCGTTTCCAGCCATGAATCTATTTGTCCTGGACCCTACCCAGATGGTGCAAACTAAAGATTTGTTGTTGTTGTTTTCCTAAGTAAAGTCCCAAGTGCCTTACTCGGACCCGGGGTCCTCAGGCCACAGCAGCCAAGTTTCTGCAAGGCCATCTTCTATAATTTTAGTGCCTGACCACTATGGAAATATACCCAAGAAATTTTTTTCTTTAATGAAAAAAAAATGTAAAGGGAGCTTATGAGCTCTTTAAGACACCATGGGAAGGGGGCGCCTGGGTGGCTCAGTGGGTTAAAGCCTCTGCCTTCAGCTCAGGTCATGGTCTCAGGGCCCTGGGATAGAGCCCCGCATGGGGCTGTCTGCTCAGCAGGGAGCCTGCTTCCCCCTCTCTCTCTGCCTGCCTCCTTGCCTACTTGTGATCTCTCCCTCTCTGTAAAATAAATAAAATCTTTAAAAAAAAAAAAAAAAAAGACTCCATGGGAAGCATTGTGCATTGGGAGGGGCCCAGACACGCCAACCTTGAACCTTCCTCTGCCTGGGCAAAAGCTGGGAGAAGGGGTAGTGGAGCCCAGGCCCCAGAGGCTTCCCACAGCCCAAATTCTTGGGTTCATCCTAGCAAGGGATCCTGCACCGCCAGTGTGGGTGTTGCCCCTCATCCCTGTGGCCAGCTAGTCCTCACATCCTTCCCATTCCCAGAACACTTTGTCGTGTGCATGCGTACTGCCCCCCCCCACCCCCCGCCCAGGCAGGTGGGTAGGGGGCCGTGCTCTACTGGCATCGCAAGTCTGAGTTTTTGCATGGGTTCTGGCCTGCTTTGAGGAATCTTTTGGGTCTGTTGAATATGGGCTTCCCGGAAGTGTAGCTGGAGTTTATTGGAACTAACTGAAGAGCGATAGCAAGAATGCAAAAGTCAGACCTTGCCACTGGAGAATGTAAACAGGGGCAAGATCTAGAATGCGCTGGTGAGATGCAGAGGGAAGGATTTGAAATTTTCAGTTGCTAGTAGCTGGTGGGGGGGCGAAGAGAGGGAGCCGAGCAAGCCATACCTCCGGTGGGAAAGGGAGCTATAAGTTTGTCACTTTTCTGGAGTGTTTATCTATAAAGAAAATGCATCTTCCCTCCCCCCACCCACCAGGATGAATAAACAAATGCACAACGATGAGGATCCTCAGGGCTAGGAATGGCACTTTCAAAGCTCTTATTGGGCAAATGCCCTGTTTTTGCAAACGCAGAAACAAACCCCTTGAGGCCAAGACGCTAGCTAGAGATCACAAAACCAGTAAGTCTAGAAACCAGGACCCAACCCAGGTGTACCTGGCCACAAAATGCACAAAGCACTTGCCTCTGACAGGGAGGTCAAGAGGGATCTTAGAGACTTAATTCCCCAGGAGACCACGATCTGTCCAAACTCCTGATGAATGTTGGGCATGGGGTTGGTCATCCTTAGCAAAGGAAAAGTTTACCTTAAACCTACTGCTGGGGAGGAATTAGAGGTAGTAAGGTTTTCTTTTTGTTTTGTTTTGTTTTTAAAGATTTTATTTACTCATTTGACAGAGAGAAAGAGATCACAAGTAGGCAGAGAGGCAGTCAGAGAGAGAGGGGGAAGCAGGCTCCCTGCTGAGCAGAGAGCCCCAACGGGGCTCAATCCCAGGACCCTGAGATCAAGACCTGAGCTGAAGGGAGAGACTTTAACCCATTGAGCCACCCAGGCACCCCATAAATTTTCTTAAGTATGCCAGGAGTGGCTCCCATTTTCTGCCAGCCGTAAGCACGAATAGTCTAGTTGTTTCCTATAACTGCCTTCCAGCCCCATACAACTACAAGTCCTGGAGCTCAGAGCCCACCCGCAGGTACCTCTTCGCCTGGCAGGGAGTGGATGCTGGAGAAGCAGCCACGGACTTGGTCAGTGGTGCAATCCCCTGGCTCACGGCCATCATGCTGAATCCAAGCTGCCCTGGTTTCTTCATTTGGATCCATTTCTTTTTGGTCTCGGCTTAAAAAATCAGTCTGGTCATTAATACCTGTAATAAGAACACTCTGGCCCGAGTCACCTAGAGTGGCCTGGAGCCCAGAGGCTCCCCTGGGGTGCTGGGTGGCAGCTGCTGGTGCCCTTCTGTATGAATGGGGGAGGGTCTCCACCTGACATACACTCCACCTCCCAGGGCTTTTCTCACCTCACTCCCTGCTGCCACCCCCTGCTGTCCCTACCCGCCGCCCCGTGGGTAGAGCCTTGCGAAACACCAAACCTACTTGAATGTGCCCTTCCCAGGCAAAACCCCAGAGATACTGAGCAAGGGGGCTGGGTTTGAGAAATCAGTGGAGAAACCCAGTGGAGACATACAAGCTTTAGCTTTAGTCATTGGAAATTCAGGCAGAATTCCAAACACCCTTCCAATTTTATGTACGAGTATTTTCCTTTTTCTTTCCCTCTCTTCTTACAGTTTCCTGTTCTTTTAATATCTCTTTTGAATTTATCGATTTTCTTTTCTTTTCTTTTTTCTTTTCTTTTCTCTTTTCCCTTTTCTTTTCCCTCCCCTCCCCTCCCCTCCCCTTCCCTTTTCTGAGTTTCCAGACTGTCAGTGTCTCTGAGAGGAGAGGAGCCCTTTTACCTGAGTCATGCCATTCCGGTCAGAGGAGGGAAAACCAGGGTCAGTTCAAATTGGCAACCTAATCCTAGTCTCAAGGTCAGGCTCTTCAGTTGGTGTTCCTAAACTCCTGTGTGGTGCTACTAGCCGTAAGCAGCAGCAGAAACGATGGCAGAATATGCTAGATACATGAATGCGGTATAGCTTTCTTAACTTGGTTTGTACTAGTCTGCCGTCTGCCTTGTTTGTCACCACTGAGCCAGATAATCAATAGTCGTAAAATAAAACCAGGGGGAGGAGGCAGAGAGACTTAACTAGTTGGCACTTAGGAAATCACCATCGTCTCTCCCTCTCCTACCACAATAGACTATAAAGTGAGTTAATATTCCCTGATAGTTTGTTGTTTTTTTTTTTAAATCTCATTCAATGACCTCTCATTTAGCTGCCTCCAGGTTTGGAAGAGTGCTCTAGGGGCAATTAGGGCCTAGAAATCTTAGATTAACCAGAAATTCTGGAAATGCACCTGATACCCCAGGAATTACCTTCCATGCTCCAAGGGAACAGAGGGCTCAACAGGAATGGAGATAGCTATAGGGACTCTTCAAAACAATTTGTCCTGAATACCCACCTGGAATCTGTGTCCCATGCAGCAACTGACCAAAAGAGAAAAATGTGGGTATCTTGCTCTCTACTTCTCCTTGGTCAGGCCCAACATCAGGAGAGTAAAGAAGAAGGAAAATGGGGAGCTAAGTAGACAATGGAGAGAATCTAGACTAGGACTGTGTCTGTGTAGGAGAAGAAACAGAAAGAGCTTCCCTAAACAACTCCCAAACCACAAACCGCCCATCCTCCCACCCCCAGGCCTGTGCACTCTCCTTCCTTGCTTTCTGGCTTTGCCGGTTCTTTCTCACCCCACCCCTCTTCTGCAAATGCCTCAGATCCAAAGTCTAAGGCATTTTCTGGAGTGTGAGCGAGCAGTCACCAGAGCCTCTCTGTAGATGGAAAGCCCATGACATCAAGAAGCAGAAACTGAACCGAAGCTGAGAGGTGGGTGCGCCAATAAGAATATTTGGGTGGTGGAGCTCCTGGGGTTTCACCGCCAAAATCTGAACCGTGGGTTTCCAGAGCTCATACTCAGTCCTCCCCCAGCTTAGGGGTAGGTGGTCTCCTTTGCTCCTTGGACAAACTCTGGTCCCGACAAGTGGAGAAAGGTCCGAGGTGTCACTTGGAAGTTAGGAACCAAGGTATTTCCTTTCTTGGTCTCCCCAGGCTGCAAAGCCCCAGGCTGAAGGCGAGCGCTTTGGGACCAGTTTAGTTGTTATTGGCGAGAACAGAAAATCAGATCTAGTGAATCTGAGTTTGGGTCTTCTCAGCCCTGGTGTGATGGGGGCAAGAAGAGTGACAGCAAGGGACATGTGTGTGACAGACTCTGGACTCCTCTGGTTGAGTAAGAGATTCCTGCTAACTTGGACTTTGTCGTGAACATTTTGGAGGGATGGGTATAAGGTGTTACAGCTTAAAATGGTGCTCAGAGCTTCAACTCCTTGGATCTGGATTTTCCATCACTTAAATCGCTCCCTGGGAATGTACATTAGAGGCTCAGGGAAGGAGGCTCATCTCCCTCTTCAGGGTTAACAAGAGACCTGGCCCAGGCTACAGGACCTCTCATGGTGTCATCAACTCTCAAGACATTGCTAGAAGCAAGACCCTGATAGTAAGGAAGCCTGCAGTTTGTTTGGATCTATGGCTCTGGCCAGGTCCTCCCTCTCTGCACCTCAGTTTCCTTGCAGGCACACAAGGTGTGCAAATAAATACTCCTCTTATGGTTTGTGAAGATTAAACATTATACAGCCTGTAAAATGCTTGACACGGAATAGGCTCTCATTAAAAGTAGTTCTTTCTGGGGCGCCTGGGTGGCTCATTGGTTGAGCGTCTGCCTTGGGCTCGGGTCATGATCCCAGGGTCTTGGGATTGAGCTCTGCATCGGGCTCCCTGCTCGGCGGGAGGCCTGTTTCTCCCTCTTCCACTCCCCCTGCTTGTGTTCCCTCTCTCTCTATGTCTCTCTCTGTCAAATAAATAAATAAAAATCTTAAAAAAAAAAAAAAAAGTAGTTCTTTCTCCCAAGTTCTAGAGGTAGGAGCAGGAAGATTTTATTACTTCTCTTTATTTAAAAAAAATTTTTTTAAATATTAAGTAAGTTCTATACCCAAGGCGGGGCTTGAACTCACTACCCCTAAGATGAGAAGTCACCTACTGTATGAACTGAGCCAGCCAGTCGCCCCTACCCCTCTTTTCTTGATGGAAGAACCGAGGAGAGGTCCTGGAAGAGTAGCAGAGGACCACCCTTAACTTCCCTGACTTCTCAGACTAAGCCCCAGGGACCACCGGCCTCAGTCCTGCTATGCTGGCGGACTGCCAGTCCCTCCCCCACACTGCCAGCAGTGCCTTCTAGGAGCCCAGTCCCAAGCCTAGGCGAGCGCCAGGTGCCTAGTGTACCAAGAGGAGCTCAGTCCCCTGTCACTGGTCTCTGAAAATCTCTTGCAGTGGATGGACGTCCCCGACGCGAGTGACTCCAGTTCATTTGACAGCCAAAGGGCAAGCAACTCTTGGTGCGAAGAGTGGTGGCTTCCCCTGGCCAGCCTTGCTGCTTTGTGCTCTCCTCCTGTTGTTACACTTTCGCAGAGCAGGGGTCTAATTTAATTTCCCCCACCTCACCCCCACCCCGGGCTCAGATTTACCGAGCAACCCCAGATTCTCAGGGCTGCTGCATGGCTGCAGGGAGGGGGTGGGGGGAGCATTGCGATTTGCCATGTCAGAATCCCTTAATGTCCAAGTGCTACCCGTTGGGCCTGGAGCTCCAGAACCGAAGGCGAAGGCGGGGAGGTGGTGCTTATACCGGACAGGCCTTCCTCCTTGCTTAAGGCCAACAGGCAGGCCTTGTTCTTTAAAAAATCACCCATCTCGGGGCACCTGGGTGGCTCAGTGGGTTAAGACCTCTGCCTTCAGCTCAAATCATGATCTCAGGGTTCTGGGATGGAGTCCCGCATCGGGCTCTCTGCTCAGCGGGGAGCCTGCTTCCCCCTGCTTCTCTGCCTACTTGTGATCTCTCTCTCTCTGTCAAATAAATAAATAAAAAATCTTTTTTAAAAAAGTCGCCCATCTAGCCTCACTCAATCACCAAAAACCAAGAGTCCCCAAATCTCCAAGCCCCCCAGAAACTCCCCCGCCACACCTAAGGGCCTCCAACCAAGGGTCACCACCAGCACCGCCTTACCAGGGTTTGGAGGTAGATCCCAGAGAGCGGAAAAGAAGCCAACCGCCCCACACGATGAGAGGGCGATATTCATTGCCATCACCGGGGGAAGGTGGATGATCTGGACCGGTCGCGGGAGGGCTGGCTTGGTGCATGGAAGTATTTAGCAGGTTCAGTGCTATTACTGCCTAACAGGGTGTGAAAAGTAATATGAATGTGAAATAGTGTGGGAAAATGGAGAGGTTCCAAAGCAGGCGGCGAGACCCCTCCGCCGTCTGGCCGCGGAGGCCCTGCTGCCTCCTGTGTGGCGCCAGGAGGCGCTGCTCCGGGCCTGGACCCACTGCGGGAACTCGTGCGGGTGGAATTAAGGACCGAACGAGGGGGGCGGGGCGCACAAAGACTACCACGGAAGGGGTGGGGGTGTTGGGGGCCAAGCTGGCAGCATAGAGGAGGAACCCCGTAAGTAAAGCCTTGAGGGCTCTCCGTTCGTGGCCGCCGAGGTTGACACTAGGCAGCTTCTTGGAACTTGGAACTTCACCACCTCTCTACTAAATGTACTGATAAAGACTGACTTTTTACTTATTTTTGACTCCTATGAAACAACCTACCAGTCGACTGAATGAAGCTGACAAGAGGTATGTGAGCGCTTTCTGCAGGAGCTGGGAGCGGAGGTGAAACGGCAAGGTCCTAGTAGATGGAGATTTCTCCAATCGATTCCAGAACGGCACAAACCTGACAAGCATCCTCCCACACACTACGTCCTGAAGACAAGGACTCCTCCTCCTGGTGTGCCAATAATCCCCCCACCCTGACACACGGAGGGGTTCAGACTTTTCTACCTCCCAGGCCTCAGCAATCCCTAATTGCAGGACGCCCAAACCACAGACCGGCGACAGGGGGAGACAGACCACAGGCCGTGCCCCCGCGCTAGGTTGGAGCCTAAGCGCTTTGTCCTGGGGCGATGGTAGCGCCCTCCAGGAAGGCAGGAGAGAAGAGAAGGCCTGGGCACAGGGTCTCCCCAGTACAGCGGCGAACTACCTCTCAATTCCCACTCCAACTCCCACCTCCACCTCTCGGAGCCGGGCTCTGGACTGTCGCCAGGTCCCCAGGCGCGAACCCCCTCTACTACCACCAAGCAATGACTCTGCATGCTGGGCCCGTCTGGCTGGAGTAGCACTCGCCGCCGGGGAGACCGAGGGGAGAATGCCTCCCTTTGGGATAGGTGCCACTGCATTTGTTGGGCGCACGGTCAATTTGGAAACGAGTGTGGCTGCACTCATATTTTCTGCATTCAGGGCCTGGTGCCGGAGGGATAGCCGGCCTCCCTCTTGAGAACGTTTTCCCAAGACCAGACCGCACGGAGCAGTTCGGTGACGGTGTAGTTGGCTGCAAATGGTACCAGATTTGGAACAGACCCCCGAAATACCCCAATTCACTAGTACTAAGGCGTATTCAAGAATTGGTGGCCGCGGTCACCCGAGTGTTCTCATGCAAATCCCCATCGACGTTCTAATTGTAAATCAAAGTTCCAGGACCTGATTTTGAGAGGGGCGCTAATGAAAAAGGAGGGTAGATAGGAGTGTGTGTGTGTGTGTGTGTGAGAGAGAGAGAGAGAGAGAGAGAGAGAGAGAGAGAATACAGATAGAAGCAAACGCTTACACGGCGGGAGGGTGGGGGGACACCCGGATGGGAGGCCGCGTCCCTCCCGAGGGTATAAAGCCCTCGCAAGTCTCCAGCCTCCAGCCTCAGGTTTCTATCCTCGAGGCCTGAACCTCCCCAGCCGGGCCCCGCGTCCCACGTTCCCGGGAGCGGGAAGGACAGAATGCGCGGCTCGAGGTGGAGTAGTTGCCCGCGGCCCCAGCGCTGGGAAAACCCAGCCTCGGCCCCGGGCCTCCTCCGAGGGCGCGGGCAGCTGGACCTGAGCTCGCAGCTCCTCCCCCGGGCTCCGCGCGCCCCAGTCCTGCGCCTTGGGCCTGGCGGCGTCCGGCCAAATCGCCTTTCTTTCCTGCCTTCTCCAGTGAGCTCACTTCCTCCCGGCACGGCTCCCTTGCGTCAGCAGGAACCGGCTCCTCGGCCCGCCGCAGCAGCGGGGCGCACGGGACTCCCGCCGCCGCGCTTTCTCCGCGTCCCTGGACTTTTCTTGGGGCGACGTCCGTGAGCTGAGAGAAGTCCTACTAGCAAGAAAGGAGAGGTCGAAACCTCTGCGAAGACAGGAAATGGCTCGATTCGTGGCCAAACTTAGAGCGCGGGTAGGAGCGCGGGGAGAGCGAGGCCCGGCCGGGGAGATCCAGCGTGATAACCCCTTGACTCGGGCCCAGCAGCCTCTTCTGCTTTCCTTTTTTCTCCCCTCTCCCCTTGTCCCCTTGTTTCTCCTTTAGTTTTAACAGGTGTTAAAAAATTCATATACCGGCACATTTAAAAAGCAATTTCGCATTTTAAAGTCGGCAGCAGCAGAGGGAGAATTACAAATAGGATTGGATTTAATTAGCTGGTAATTCTCCTCTCATGCCCCTATAATTAAACAGAGATTCTAGAGCTGCTTCAGGGCTCACAAGTGATTATTACAAGCGTATTTTACATTTACATTAAAGTGCTGTCCCCGGGGTGTAATCCAAGATCTGGCTCCATTTATTCGATTTTCGAACCTGAGCGCTGAAGCCAGAACATTGCTCCCCAGCTATGTTGTGCGATGGCTTGTGGGGGCTGTTTAGTTTCCTTGGCTGATTCTTAATATTGTTCAGTTCTGTTTCCGGGGCGTAAGGAAAGACAGCCGAAGACTAGGGGAGCCTTCAACCTCAGATCCCACCGAGAACTCACGCCAAAAGAATTTTAAAAACAAAACCAAACAACAACAGCAACAAAAAACCTTTTAAAAGCGTGAAGTTGTGCAAAGTTCAGACCCACCTTGGTGGTTCCCCACCACGCACAGAGGGGGCACATCCAGCCGAAGTGCGCGCGTGCGCGCGATCTTCAGCCCCAACAGCGGACCGGATCTGGGCACCCTACGGGTGGACTCTATTTCCCTATATTGGTCCGGAAGCGCCGTTCCCTGACTATTCAATCTCTCTACTTCCGCTATCCCTTCTCCCCCATTTCGTCTTTTCTGTCGCAGCGATGTACCAACCTTCCTTCCTCAGTGAATCCCTGTGGATCGTCGTTAGTTCCCTAGCTGAGTCACAGCCTCTGTCCAGTGACGCAGCCCTTCCGAACTCCAAAAAGGCACTGAGAAGGCCTGGGACCGCGGTAGGACTCCCCCAGGCAGCGTAGGACTAACCCCCCTCCCCAAACCCCAACCCAACCCTCGCACGCTTACCTTGAGACTCCGCGGTGCTAGCTGTCCCCCACCCCGCCTCCACCCCCTGACAATTTCCAGGCTCCAAGCGAAGCGCGTGTCCGTGTTGTCACCAGATCCACGAAGGCTTTTGATGAGAGCTGCTTCCCTTTCGAAAACACCATTCCCTTTTCCCAAGAGAGAAGAATCTGTTCTCCTGGACTGTCTTAAACACACACATACGAAAAGTATCTGTGTTGTGAAAACATCAGCCTTTAATAATTGTCTTGGAGTCGAGTAAAGACTTTCAGGAAATGATGGAGATAGGCCTGCCCAAGTAATCCATCCCCCAGATTGTCATTTCCCTGGCTATCTCTTCTCTTGCCTGGCCCACTACATCATTTTCTCTTTTCTGAAAAACTGTTCTTTCCTCGACCTCCTTCTATTTATGCCTTTATCTTAAAAAAGACATCCCTGGAAATAACTACCTAATCAGAGGAGAGGAACTCACCACTCCCAGTGTCACTAATTCTTGGCATTTTCTGGCTAGGTACCCGGAGCATCTTTGAGCCTACATCGTCTCATCTGGAAAAAAATGGCTAGACCAGATAAACTCTAAAGGTCTATTTCCAGTCTTAAATTCAATACTTTTAAGGAAAAAAACCTTTTCTCCTTATTTCTGAAGGATGTGTGTGCGTGTGTGTGTGTGTGTGTGTGTGAATTTCCAGTAAGTTTTCTATCCAAGATGCAGATGAAGAGGACATTTTAAACTTCTAATGTTCCTTCTTTGGCTGTTTCCTCCCAATCCAGCCTTTCTCGATAGGCATGGAAAGAGAACAGGAGGCATAGGCCTCCGGAACACAGCCACCATCCAAGTCCACTTATGGTCACATGATTCATTAGGAACCTTAATCCTCATCTGACCTGGCCAATTCAAGCCCCACCAGTGAAACCTCATAAAACCAGTCAAGAGGCTGGCCAACATATGCATGCTCTAATTAGAGTTATTGCGGGCCTCTGGCTTCCAGTCTGATGAACAGCTGAGAGAGTTGGGGGTCCTTTTCACCAACCGATGCCCTTTGGTCCTACGAGGGCATCAGTCGAACTCAGTGGGTGATCTGAAAGCTAACCCCCTGAAAGCTAACCACAGCCACGAAGACTGAAAGCTGGCAGTGGGTCCCTAAGAGGGACAGGCAAGAATCTGTTTAAAGGAGGTAAAGGGGATCAGCAGTGAGCTTTTCTTATTATTACTGCATCTAGTTTTACTGTGAGAGAGAGAGGGAAGAGAAGCTCAAAGTGAAAGAAGAGAGATTTTTAACATTTATACACTTAGCAACCCTCTCCCTGAACACACACATGCTCAGAGTAATGACTACAATTTATTTTTAAAAAAGAAGTTGGAGGGGCACCTGGGTGGCTCAGTGGGTTAAAGCCTCTGCCCTAGGCTCAGGTCATGATCTCAGGGTCCTGGGTTCAAACCCCTGCATCGGGCTTTCTGCGCGGCAGGGATCCTGCTTCCCCCTTTCTCTCTGCCTGCCTTTCTGCCTGCTTGTCATCTCTCTCCCTCTGTCAAATAAATAAATAAAAATAAAATCTTTAATAAAAAATAAAAATAAATTAAAAAATAAAACAGAAGTTGAAGATGCTTCCAACCCATTTACAGGGATAAGAGAAGGCGTGGTGGGGAGAAGCATGTGGGTTTGAGCCAATTGAGCAACCACAATTCTGGCCAGGTACCAGGAAGTCACAGAACACCCTAGATAGCAGAACTGGCTCCATCCCTGGCAGGGGACCCTGTGCATGGTTCTTTTTCTACAAATGGTGTTCTCTGCTCCATCCAAATCTGACTCCGCGACAGATGATGGCCAAGGTCAGTCACTGCCGGCCAGCATGACCTTTGAGCCTCTCTCAGAACCCGCACTGATATAACTGAAGGCATGCTTTATTGGGAGCAATCAACTCTGGCTTTACCTTCATCTCTCCTTGAATTGTAAAGGACAAAATATCTAAGGTCTCACCAGTCAACATATGCTTACTTAATTCCATTGCCAAACTTATCTGTTGTTTTGTATATCCCAAATCCTTTCCCCCCATTATTTATAACCCCTTCAAGATATCTGCAGAGTAGAACACGGCAAAACCTCCCTTACAGTAGGAGGGAATTTGTTACTTATTGGATGCATAACAATATAGTCCTTTCCAATTTGTGTTCCAATGTGTTTGCCTCAGAAAATGGGGAGCCACATCCCCACAACTCTAGAATGTTACAACCTCACTCTTTCTGCTTGCTTGCTTTCCTGCCTTCCCTTCTTCCCTGTTTCTTTATCCTTTGGACTCAGCCACAGAGAAAAAACAACCCAGTTTGGAGCTTTAGAAATCGTTTGTTCTGCATGTGCCCCGTCTTCTCTTTCCCAGACACTTTTAATTACAATCAGGAGGCATCTTACACCCTGGCCAGATTGCATTTGGTGAGAGACTCTTTTAAAATTCTTCAAAGCTTTCAGGGATCTTCCCCCTAACTGCCAAACCCTCCAGACCAGCAAAATAGATACAAATGGAGTAATCTGCATCATTCTAGATCCATAGAGATTATATTCCTATTTGCTTTTCTTTTTATTTATTTATTTGACAGAGAGAGAGAGATCACAAGCAGGCAGATAGGCAGGCAGAGAGAGGGGGGGGGAAGCAGGCTCCCCGCTGACCAGAGAGCCCGATGGGGAGCTCGATTGATCCCAGGACCCTGAGATCATGATCTGAGCTGAAGGCAGAGGTTTTAACCCACTGAGCCACCCAGGCACTCCCTATTTGCTTTTCTATGCATTAGGAAGCTTGGGAAGGATGTTCAAGAGATGAACAGTGGGAGAAGAAGCACCTGGACAGATATTGAAAGACAGACTATTCACATGTACATTTTGTAGATTTTTGAACCCTGAGAATTACTGCCTATTCATTAGAAATGAATTTGATCAGGATATATATGAGAGATGTTAGATGTTAACTATATTTAGAGATAATATCACCTATTAGGGAGGAGGATCTAAAGGAGATCTAGAAAAAACATGAAATAAACTTTCTGTTTTGCTTAATTGGTCATAAGCTAGAACTATGACTAGAAAATATTTTATGCAGAAGTATAAAACTTTAGGTGAGGCAAAATGCACACTACTCCTCTCTTCCAATATTTCTCTCCTATTCCTAGATGTGAATATATGTCAGTTTAAAGCTACTTGCTACTCAAGTTAAGTCAGATTTTAATGGGAACACAGACTGACTGAGCCCTCAGTCCTCAGTACAAAGGTTAAGCTAGAACACAACTATAAAAGGACTGATGTTTCCTAATAGACACTTGAAAATGGACAATTTTCCTCTTTGTATGAGGAGGACAAGATCCTTTCCTAGAAATGGAGCCCCTCGGTGGGCCCCCCTCCACGCATACCCTTTCACTCCTCTGATGGTGGGTAAACACTTTGCCCTAGGAGTCTGCCCCTTTCCCTAAGCTTTAACCAGATGTAAAAGTTTTTATTAGGCAAATTCTACTCAGGAAACAATGTTTTAAGCCTAAATAAAAAAAAAAAAAGAGGGTATAAATTCTTTTAGTGATGTTAACACAATCAACCCAATTCACCTTGCCCCCCAGGTCATCAGGTGGCCTTTGAATCCCAAAAAGACTTGGAAGTTCAAACTGCTGTGCCCTTTAAAAAATAAGCAAACAGGGGCACCTGGGTGGCTCAGTGGGTTAAGCCTCTGCCTTCAGCTCAGGTCAAGGTCTCAAGGTCCTGAGATCGAGCCCCATAAATGGGCTCTCTGCTCAGCAGGGAGCCTGCTTCCCCCTCTTTCTCTGCCTGTCTCTCTGCCTACTTGTGATCTCTTGCTCTCTGTCAAATAAATAAATAAAATCTTAAAAAAAAAAAAAAGCAAACAAACAACCGTACCCTAGTAGGGGACACAGCTCTTCAGCTAACACCAATGTTTACGTCTCCTGCAGTTTTTCCTGTTGCATGGTCCCTGCTAGTAAACAACCTAAACGGATCTCGTGGCAAAGGTCAAATTGTAAAATTACAGGGACTTTAAAAAAACTCTTATTTAGGGGTGCCTGGGTGGTTCAGTGGGTTAAAGCCTCTGCTTTTGGCTCAGGTCATGATCTCTGGGTCCTGGGATCCAGCCCCACATCGGGCTCTCTGCTCAGCGGGGAGCCTGCTTCCCCCTCTCTCTGCCTGTGATCTCTCACTCAGTCAAAAAAAAAAAAAAAAACAGCTAAAAAAAAATAAAGTCTTAAAAAAAACCCTCCTATTTAAAGGTATGCTATATAGAAAACCACATGGGGAATAATCTCATTTCTACCCACTTGTGTTAATAAACAAATCCTCCCCAAATACAAAATCAGATCACCTTTTTCCACGAAAACAGGTGGTTAACTATGTGACTTCCAAAGAGGTACTCGTATATTGGAAAGTAGGAGAGATTTCAGAAGATGGACCAGAAAAGAGAACTCGTCAATGTGAAACCCCAAAAGGTGGCATTTGGGGAAAAGGGGGGGGCAGGAAGGAAAAGGAAAGGAGTTGAAAGAGGCTTTGGTTTTCCCAGCTGTTTGCAGACGTTGGAACATATGGAGCCAGGGTTTTCCAAAGATGACGAGGGATAGAAAATAAAATTATTTTTTCCCCAAGGTATACCTTTTCCTCAAATAAAGATACATCTTCAGGCTGGAGACATTTTTTCCTTCCAGAGGGAATGAGCGGAGGTCACTTAGAACCAATTCTCATCATTTAGTGAAAATAACAGAGTGATTATAGAAGCAATAGAAGGAATCAAGGTGTTCATGTTAAAAAAACTTTAAGATCAGGCCCGGCCGGGAGTGGGGCTATCCAAACTGGTTCTTCATATTTCACATTTTATAGACAGAATTTTCCCTAAAGGATATACTTTCATTAGGTCATAAATGCACCAACAGAGGGGAGAGAGAGAGAGAGAGAAGGAGGGGCGTGTGTGTGTGTACATGCACGCGCAAGTCTGGCACGGGGGCGCGGGCCTTCGAGTACCACGACGGTGAGAGGTAGGGTCCAGGGGATAGAGGTGTGTGTCACCCTGAGGGCAGAGTTCAGGGACAGTGACTTGAGACCAACCTCGGTGAGGCTTCCTAGGGCTTCTCTTTTGCCTTTTTTAGTTCTTACATTTCCTTTGGGTTTCACCGAAGTGCTTAATCGCCCCAAGTCCAAGTACTTACTTGCCTAAAGGCCACAAGAAGGGGGATGGGGGAGAGAAACCTGTTTTTTCAAAAGTTTGTTAACAGTTTAACTCGAGGAACACTCAGTTGGGGCCTCAGTATCTGAGCCTAGATGGCAGGGAAAGGGGTTGTCTTAAGACTTTCGATTCCAGCTGAACCCCATTCATGGGCTGGAGAAGTTTACCTCTCTCACCACCCAAGGGATGCTACTTAGTGCTCCCAAAGGCGAACGATCGCCCTGTCTGGGCTCCCTGTTGCCGCCAGGAGAGAAGGCTGCAGACCCGGAATCGCCCTGCCCCAGCTAGATAAGCCACGCTGGCTTCTTGCAGCGCATTTCTTAAAAGCGAGTCAGAGTTATGCAACCAGCATAGTTAGCATCTATCGAGTCCCGGAGAATACTTAAATCCACGGCCCGGGATTTCGCACCTAGCAGTCGGCAGCAGTTTCGAAATTATTGTAAAACACCTCCCCGATGATATATTGTCTATCTAGGCCAGATTAGCAAGACACGCGCGCATTCTCGACGTTTAAATCACACGCTGAAAATGCGGAGATGTTTCAATAGGGATTTACACGTGACACAGAAAAACTGGAACAATTCACGATTTCTCTTTTTTGATTACCTGTTTCTAAAGAAAGCATTGGCATCAAGGACGAGTTAGGTAATGTGAACTAAAAGGCACGCAGGTCGACCAATCGCAGTTCGTCGTAGTTCAAGGAAAACTGCCTTTAATTGACACCGTGAATATGCCTCTGCTCCTCTCGAGCTGCCCCCAAGAGTATTTATTCCTGGGGCTGGAAACAAAACAACTAACCCGGTCTGCCGCGTAAGAGAGCGCTCCAAGATGGACTGCCGGAGAAAGGCATTTTGACCCCGATGGAAATTAGTCATATTGACAGACGCCCAGGGAAGGTAAATTACCCAGCGCGCTGACGTTATGCAGAAGCGCGCCCTGTTGCGACTCCGCCACGGCGCCCAGGGGCCAGAGGCTCCCAGTTGGTTTCCCCAGATTCCGACAAAGCCCATCTTTGCTTCTCTGGGCCTAGGATTTCAGCGTGAAGGCACGGAGAAAGCGGTAAAAAGGTGCCAGCGAGGAACAGAGGAAGAGAAAACCAGAAAAAGTAATGGGAAAGGGAAGTCCTGCGCCATAGCGCAGGCGAGCCATGGAACCCAGAAGAAAACGAGCAAAATCCGCAGGGGAGGGAGTGAGGGAGGAGGCAGCGGGGGAGAGGACGGCGGGGCTTTGGGCTCCCAGGTCCACCACTTGGGAGGTCCCGGCCCCAACGCAGGCCGGGCCAAACGTCCCCCCGGGAGGCTCGGCTCTCGGGCGGGGTCACAATTACACCTCGGCTCCAGGCGAGGACTTAAAAACCAAGTGGCGGGGGCTGCAGTCTGGAAGCAAGGCCCTTCGGTCATCAGAGGGGGGCCGGGCCAGTGCGCAGGAACTTTTAACAAGGCGTGTGGGTACAAGGGGGGGGGGTTAAAATCAAAATAAACCACTTTCATCCAGCTTGGCCCGTGAAAATAAAAGCTGCCTTATAAAGGGGGCGAGCGGGAGTTTTGAAATTTAGTGTGTGTTTTGCTTTTATATAAAGCGTTTTGTGGTTTTACCTGATAACCTAGGGGGAACTGTGAGGGAAATAACTGCTAGATTTTTTTTTTTTTTTTTCGGAAGAGGGCTGCAATAGGAATTCACAGGTTTTTCCCCAATCAGCTTGTGTCCCAGGACTGCAAACAACTGCATACATCCATATAGATCATTACAAACTGGCGTGCGTGACGGGATTATTGTTGACCTAAAGTGGGATCCAATGGTCCCACCTTCTTTTTAAAAGTGAGTCTTTAAAACTGAGTTTGCAGAGGAGGCGGAATGGAAAGCGTCAGATAGTGTAACATCTCATTTTACTAGCGACTAAACCGGAAGGCTTCTTTAAGAGTAACCAGCTCAAGGAGGAAAGACCAGGCGAATTTCTCCGGGCCGCGGGCCCTTGGCTCAAAGGGACCCCACGGCCAGCCCCTTCCAGGCAAGGCAGGGCACGGCTGGGGGTGGTGGGAGGCGGCTGCCTCCTCCTGGACTAGGGCCTCAGGCCTGCGGTATTTTTAGCTTTTCTCTCTGTTCCCTAGAGACTCTTTTGTAAGTTGAATGAAGGCTCTCCAAACTGCCCTCACTGGGATGGGGTGTGGGAGTAATGGAATCCCCCGACCGCACCGGGATTTTGAAAGAAAAAAAAAATGACTTACCTTTAAATTAAAACAAAACTCTCTAGGTTTTTGTCCTTACTGCCTTTTCTCTCTTTCGCTCCCCCCACCCTCGCCCCAGCCCAAGTCCCTGGGAACACGCCAAGTTTCTTAATTAAGTGGACCATGGGGGTAAGGATGGGTGGGATCTAGATATTCCAGCAGAATTAGTGTCGTGTGCCTTCCTTTCTGCCTTTCACCCCCGTTCTCCAGGCCACTACGCTCCCCCCCCCCCCCCCCGGAGCCGGCCTAGGAACCCTCTGGAAGGGAAGGGAGGAGGGGAGGGATCTCCGTTGCCTTCGAGGAAGCAGGGACACGCGGCATTTGTTTACTTTTTAAAATAGAGGTTTAAAATAAGTCGAAATGTTTTTGCAACGGAGTTTCGAACCCAGTGTGTGCCCAGGGATGCGAAACTCGGGACCCAGACTCACAAATGGACGGATGTTTATTGCATAGAAAGCCGGGTCTCGCTGCGCCCCCTCTCACCTGGGAGATGCCCTAGTCTAGCTTCCCGGCTGAGGCCGGAGCCAGGACTTTGCCCATCCCGCTTCTCCCCATCGTGGGCCAGGCTGGGCCCCTACTGGCTCCTGTGGCTAGCCTTCACCCCACTTGCCGATCGCCGCAGACAGCCCCCGCCCCTCTGCCCCCCCAGCCCCACCCCCCTTTCTGAGGCTCGGCGCTGCCCCTCGAAATTGCCCAGGCTGGCGGGATGGCGCTGCGCTGTGGAAAACTGGGGAGAGAAGGGACAGCCCAGTGCCGGTGCTCTCTGCTTCCGCCCTAGGTTCAATCCTCTCCCCTCAACCCAAGTCCGCCCCACAGGGAGTGTTGGGCCTTGCGCTCAACCCCGGCTGCCTGGGGTGCTCCACGTTGCCCCCACGTCCCGGACGCCGTGCCTCTACCCACCGGATTGCCTTCGGGGCCCCTCGGTGCTCTGTCGACGCCGAGGCGCTGTGGGTCACGCGAACAGGAACCGCCAGGCCCGCCAGGTCCGCGCTCCTAGCCGCCGGGTAGCCCAGCGTGTCGAAGATGCTCAGAGGAGGAGGAAGTGCAGAGAAAAAAGAAGAGGAAGGAAAGGGGGGTGGGGACCTGACAGACACACAAGCACGCAAAACCAACTTTGGTGATGGACTTTTTCAGTTTCACACGAAGCGACCTGTAGTATCTGGAGAAGGTTTTTGGAGACGTTTAGGAGGGAGGGTGAGTTTTCTGCTGAGAAACTCAATCTGCCATACAGTAGCGGCCCCATCTGGGATCTGTCACTGCTGACAGCACCACAGGGCACAGACGTGATCTTCTGCACAGCCTGCACTCCCCGAAATACCCTCCTTAATCAAAGGATGTCTGCGCGCCGGAGCTCAGCTGACCGCGCCGGGAGCAGAACGGCCGGCGAATTCCAGCCCCCCACCCCCCGCGCCCCCTCCCCACGGACACAGCCGTGGCCCCTCTCCTCTAACCAGCACATTAATTAAAAGCGGAAAAGAGACAGATGCTGATGTCATTGCTCTCAGAAGATCATAAACGTAAAAGAGTCATCCTGTGAGAATCCCTGAAAATGACTTTAATGAATAATTTCAGAGACAGTTATGGCTTTGGGTAATTACCGAGCGAGAATATGAAAACCAGATTTGCAAAGCGAAGGCGATGGTCAGGCGGCCTGGCGGCCACTTTCTCCCATTAAAACCGCACCAGCTTTTCTTCACCGCCAAATTCGAGTTACAGACTTTGGGTGTATTTTCTTCCTTAAAAATAAAAGCAACGAATGCACGTTTTCCTTTTCCTGCATTTCTGCCTTATCCTAAAGGCAAAACTGTTAGCTCAAAACAGCAACAGCCCACTTTAAGCAGAAGTCCACTATGCATTGGCTTCCGTGGACATTGGCTTCCATCTTTTCAGGAAGGAGGTATTAAAGGCCACTTTGATTTAGGAAAATGTCTTTTTTGGCCTCTTCTTGAGGCAATGTACTTAATAAAGGTTGAAAATTCTCTGCCCCCTAAGTAGGAAACTGTTTTAAATCCTTTCAGTTGGTGAAGCAGCAAACAAGTGAACAGTAAACGACCCCACTTCTTACAGAAAAATCTGCAGGTCTCCCTGACTCTTTTTTTTTTTTTAAGATAATTTATTTGACAGAGAGAGAGAGAGATCACAAATAGGCTGAGAGGCAGGCAGAGAAAGAGGGGGAAAGCAGGCTCCCCACTGAGCAGAGAACTCTATGCAGGGCTCAAACCCAGGACCACGGGATCTTGACCTGAGCCGAAGGCAGAGGCTTAACCCCCTGAGCCAGCCAGGTGCCCCTGACTCTAGTTCTTGTTCCCCACGATGATTTGGTTCTACAATAAGGAAACATATTGCGAAATACTCCATCTGGTCACAGGGAAGCATCACGTTGGGCCTGACTGTTCATAATTAGTGGTGAATTAAATATACTATTTGAGAAAACTGGATTATTGGGGAGGAGTTTCCTGAGTACCAGATCTTTTTTATGAACGGCTTAGCTGCTTGCAAGCCTATCTCCTTTGCTTGGAAATATAAAGTGGGATTCTCAGACGTGTGGCCCATGTGGATTCATTCCCTCTAATTCAAGTAAAAATTCATTTATGCCATAAGCGCGAAAGTATTAATAAAAAGTAATGTAGCAATGTAGGTTTTTGTTGTTAGTTTTGAGTCTGTATCATTTGGAAAAAGTGCCTATTTGCTTGAGTAGACTCCATCATTAAGGAAGATCATGGAGAAGCCACTTACCAGCACTGTGGGAAACTACATCCTGCAGCTATTACCTGCCCCTCCCCCCTAAAAGCAGATTTAGGCCCCTCCTTCTCCAGTCATCAGAGTCGGCTGTCTAAAGCCTTCTCTATTCCTAGCCCCCAAGCCCTCTCCACCGCCCCAGCTCTATTTTTCCTTCCCCTTCTGCTGGGGATAAAGGGTGGGTAAAAGAGGGAGTCAAGCTCTCTCAAATGTGACATTTTCACTGACTTGGGAGGAAATGGTCCTCATCCGTTCTAGATTACGCGAAGACACTTTGGAATTTGGAGTTTTGAGTTGCCTCAAAAAATTGAAGAGCGGTGAACTTTTGGAAAATTTTCTTCACTGGATTTCCTGTTTATTTTTGATATCCCAGGCCCCCCAAATAGATCTTCTTGTGGCTACTTTCAAACCATGAGCCATGAATTCTTTTCCCTCTCGTTATAGTCACTGTAAGTGCTGGCTTGGGCTTTGCAACCTGTGTGGAAGTAAATAGCTTTTTCTGGCTTTGTTTTGAGCCGTTGCATTGCCCAATTAAATTGAGGTGTAGGACTGATTCATGGGATGGCCAATTCTCTCCCTGTAGAGACTTTAAATAATGCAGGCCTTGCCCTACCTCTCCCCTATCCCCGATAAAGCCATCCGCACCCCTTTAGGGTCGTGTTTCACAGCAGTGGTTGACAGAGTGCCAAGAATGTGGGATCAGCTGTGGTGGGTGTGTGTGGCCTCAGGCAGTGGTTCCTAAATCTTGTGTGTGTGTGGGGGGGAAGCTCTTGAAAATTGAAGATTTCTTTTCTCCAACCTGACCTGCTGAACCAGGAGTTCTCATAAATGGGGTGAAATAAGGACTGAATTTATAATTTTATCAAGGTCTTCAGAGATTTTGCATAACCAGTGTGGTAAGCTCCAACCTAAAGTATTCTGGAGTTGGATTCATCCCAGAGATCGGGCAGGGCCCCAGGACGCCAGAGTCGGAGATCTGGAGTGTTCTTTTCCGGTCCAGGAATCATACAAATATACCTAGCCTCTGTTCTGGGCATTGAGATATAGTAGGGGACAAGCGGATGCCATTCTTGTTTCAGCCAAGGAGCCCTCCCACTGGGGAAAGGGAAAGGGTAGGCAGAGGGTCTAGGACTTCCGTTCCTTAGGTCCACCGGGCTTTAATAGCAGGTGCAAAGACAGAGGCTCGCAGAGAGGCCTGTTCTGTAATAAGCCTCTGCCCGGCCACCTTGTTAGGCAGAAACTCCCACTGTTAAGGCCCGAGGGCTTGTGCGGGGCAGGCGGGGGCCAGGGCGGGAAGGGCAGCCCTAAGGACCGCCCCCTTGCCTCTCCCTGCAAGGGCACCGCGGCAAGGGCCGCAGCTGTTGGTGTAGGAGAGCAGCAGCCCGGCGCTGGGATAGAGGAGCGCCCGCAGATCAGTCAGGGCCAGCTGTGGGAGGCTTTTCCAGGCTGGATGCACCAGGCGCAACGAGTTGGAAAATTTAAAGTGAGGAGGGGGCCAACAGAAACTTTAACCGGCCCCGCCTTACCTCAAACAAGAAAAACAAAAACGTCTTCTGGGCTAAAAATACATATTTAGAAAGTCCCTGTGCGCAAGCAGGCGGCGCGTTCCAGCTGCCGGCCTGGCCCGGGGAGGACTTGGCCGCGCGGCCGCCGATTACACCCAACTCGGCTGGGACGGCTCCGAGCCGTCTGCCCTGACGTCAGCGAGGCTCCGGGCCCCGCCGCGGCGAGATAGGCAGAGCGGCCGGGCGCGGGCGCGGCGCTAATCACTCCCAGATGTCCCTAATAGCGGAGATAAAGACGGACGGAGCGGCCGGGAATAAATTTGTAATCAGGGCTCTACCATCTGATCATCAAAGCAGCCCAAAGGCCGGGAGAATTTGAAGGGAATGTGTGTGAAGGGGGGGGGGGTGGGTCACGTTTAGAGGAGAGGCGGGGGGACGCGATCCTCGAAGGAAACTGGCTTGGGCGGGGAGGAGCGAGAACCAGGAGAGAAGTCTAACTTCTGCGCGCGTGTGAGTCAGTTACGCAGTGCACTTTAACTTCCACTGGCCCGACTGGCCGGAGCCGCTGAGCTGTTAGAGGCCAGTTAGGGCCCGGCAGGCAGTTGCTGTGCGGGGAGCACTCGTTCGGTGGGAGCTAGATGG
This sequence comes from Nasua narica, assembly GCA_028533885.1. Lineage (NCBI taxonomy): Eukaryota > Metazoa > Chordata > Mammalia > Carnivora > Procyonidae > Nasua > Nasua narica. The sequence goes on from CM052800.1 coordinate 129,343,186, forward strand.
TAAAGCTTTGCGCTCGGAGCTGTCCGGCTCCCGGAAACATGCGGCTGTTCCCTCTCTTGGACTTACCCCTCTCCCGTCCTCTTTCTAAACAGTTAAAAAATACTTCGTTCTGCGCCCTCCCCACCCCCTCCCTGCCACCCCGTAGACGTGAACCCTACAGCGCGGCTGAGCTTCCTCAGGAAGAGGGGTACTGGGGCCTCGAGCAGGGGTCTTGGGCCCCAGTCTGAGGGCGGCTGCAAGGTCTTTCTCTCCGAGGGATACGCGGGCTGTGCGACGGGTCGGGAGTCCAGTGCGTCGCGGAGACTTGTTAGTGCCTCTTCCTCACGAGGGGGTCTGGACGGTAGGAGTTGGGCTGGGCGGAGGGAAGGCGTTCCCTCAGATCCAGAAAAGACAAGCAGAGCCCAGGGTCCAGGTTTGGCCCTTTACGAGGCGGACGCCACAAGTGTCCTTTGCAGATCATCTCGGCTTGGCACCTACCACCAGCTCCTTTTCCAAATCCAGGCGCGTGAGTGGGACTCGCGCGCAGAGGGAACGCAAGGCGGCTGTGGAAGAGAAAATTGCGAGCCGCACAGGCAGCGTTAGACACAGCATTTCTTTAAAGCTACAGGGATAGCCGAGAGGTTTCCCGCGCTTTGTTAGACCCGCAGTACAAATGCAGTTCCGGCTGTTGGGGCATCCTTGGGTCAGTTTATTGTGCCCTGGCAAGCACACCTCAAGCGCTCGCAACTGGCTCGGGCTCTCTCTGCAAATTTTAAGTCTCCGAAGTATTTCGCAAGCCTGCCTCCTTCTGCTCCCCATGGCTTTGATTTTAGAACTCACTCTCACCCTAGGCACCCCTTCCATCGAAATCCTCGTGCACACAACTCACCCTCCTGCTTCCTTAACAACCCATGGGATACCAGCTCTGTAACCCTCACGGGCAGCAGGCGGCGGCCAGTAGAGGCACAGGCGAGGGGGAAGGGATCCAGCCACCCTCCACGCCTGGACTCCCGCACACTTACTATCCGTCCTGGAGCCACCGCTGTCCCCATCTCATCTCGGGGATGACCTGGCCACCTGGTCCTGAGAGGGGTAGCCTAGGCGGGGAGGCCCACCCTTCCTAGGTGCCGGGACCTACTGGCTAGAGCACTGGGATCCACCAAGCCATGGGAGGTGGGGCAGGATTCAGAAGGCAGGAAGAACCCCTCGTGAAATTGCTTTCTTAATCTCACAGTTTTAACCTGAAAAAAGCTCTTAAAACTGCCGTTAGTGTCCCAGTTGGGGGCCAAAGTCCTGGAAAATTGTGACTGGGTGACTGGGAGCAAGGAGTGTGCTCAGGTTCCCCTCTTTGAGCTTTCCAGGTTACTTCCCAAGAAGTGGAGAATGGGTCTGTAGGAAGAAACACACACACACACACACACACACACACACACACACGCACACACACGGCTGGCCGGCCCTCTCCCCGCCGGTGCTTCAGGGTTATCAGGCCCTGGGCCTGCACGGCGGTCTGGGGCCGGGGCCCTGACAGCCAGATCTACCATCAATTTACCTTCCGCCGCCCCAGCTTCCCATTTAGCTTTTAACGTCAAATCCTGCATTTTTGTCGGCTCCGGCCTGTCTAGAGAGCTTGTGATTTCGCTGCAGGAGTGATTGCTTTTAACAAAATGGCAGCAACCACATTATCCGAGCAATTAAAACAGAGGCCTTTTAGCCGGTCCTGCAAGGCAAGAGGTTGGAAACTTTTTTTTTTTTAAAGCAAAGAAGAAAGGGAGTTAAAAGAGAAATAAATGTGTAGAAGAGGAAAGCACGGACGCTCAGAAGAAATGCCAGCCCGGCATACAGCTCACTCCCCGTGACTTGTCAATGTGGGGCAGGGATGTTGGATGGCTGGGAATGTTCGGAAGGTCGGGATGTCCCCAGTGACTGTAGAGATGCTTAATCTGGGGTGTCTTGCCCCTTAGGGTGTGCATCCAGTGTGGGGTCTGGCACCCCGGGGTGTCGGGTCTGCTGGATGTCTGGCCAGTTGGGATTTCACACAAGTTGGAATGGCGACATGGTTGAGGCTTCGGCCTGAGGCTGCTGGGCCAGAGGAAGTGGCTCGGAGGGCAGGCAGGAGAGAAGGCGGGCGGCGCCTGGCCGCGGCCAGACAAAGCGGACACATTTCTGCAGCGCGGGTTTTAAAGCATATGTAGCCGCAAGCTGCCCCATAGAGATGCCGCAGCAAGGCTCTTCTGGGTCTCCTCTGCTGGTGTTTAATAAACCAGAAATAGGGTTAGACCAGCAAAAGTGCATCAAGGCCCAGATGGTAAAGACCAGCTCCCAAGGCAAGCATAGGCCCACGTGCATGATGGTTGAAAACCTCACCACGGCCACCACCACTCTCTCCACTATTTCAGTAAACTGTTTTCCTCTCCGCCCCCCCCATATGAAGTCTTTCTCCCGATCCATCCATCGGGTTAAAGTAAAGACGAAAAAGGCCGTGGGAGGCAGGAAAGGGAGAGAGCCACTCAGTCCAACCGACAGGAATCCCGAGAGTAATAGAAAATCAGGGCGCGCCTCCCTACGCCCCCCAGTGCTATAAACAAAGGCAAGTGTCTGTAAACACAGCTCGCGCCCACCACGTCGGCCCAGCGCCGCCTGACCCGAGGGGAGAAAGTTCAGATCGCTTTGGCCGAGTTGTTCTAACCCCTCGCCCTCCCGGTTGTCAGCTGCCCGCAGAAGAAACCCGCAGAGCCACTCTCCCGGCTCTCCCTTAGCGCTTACGAATTTGCCTGCTGCAGGCCGCAGGTTTAGGGTGGGCACCTTCGAGCCATGGGAACCCCTGTGAACCCCTGGGATATCGGGGGAGGGTCTGTGCCTGGAGTCGAGGTGCGAACATCACCCCGAGGATGAGTTCCAAGATGGAAACCTTCTGGCAATCCTCCTTAACACCAGATTTATATACGTGGCATTTTATGAAACAAACAGCTTTTTAATACGTTTCACCTTTCTTCCCCTAACCCCCCTACTCCATCTCTCCCCCCTCCTCCCCCCCTCCTTGGCCTGCCCAGTCCTTTATGGCACTTCAGTTTCTCTGGTTCTTAGAGCAGAGAATTCCGGCTCTAGCCAAGACTACGGGCAAAGGAGGCCTCAGGGACTTCCTTTCAGGATGTGCTGGGATTCTGGGACTCGAGGAGACCAAACCTCAGGCGGGGTGAGGTCCCCAGCGGCTGGTAGCCGGGGAGGGAGCCGCTTGCTGGGCAGACCGGGGGCCGGGAGGACTTCAGACACCGGCACAGTTAATATTGAGTTCCCTGTAGCTCCTTGTAAATCTAGCCCCCCCCTTCACCCCCCTTTAAATCCTTGGTCGTGTTCGCGATTTCTTACTTGACGTAAAGTTCCTTGTTACCTAATCATGGACTTTTTCCCAAAAGCTCCCTCCCCCCCACAAGGCCAGCTCAGATGAGAATCACCCTGATGGAGATTACAAACAAAAAAGTCCTCTTTTCCTCTTTTTTGTTTTCCCGGGCAAAAGCCCTACACATTGAATTAAATACTACAGACTATTTCCTGCAATAACTCCTGAGATCCTCCTCAAGTCCCCTCCACCTAAAACGCGTTCCCCAAACAAAACCCAAAGGCCCCCACAGAATGGCATCTGGTTGATTTCTGGAAAACAAGAACACCTTTCCAATTTTCTAGAGAACTGCCAAGCCCTTTCTTGGGCCCAGGTCCTCTTAATACTGTCTCCTCGGCCTACTCCAGGGCTGGGGGTAGGGACCGGAGCAGGGAGGAGACAGGACTCCGATAGAGCCCGGGTCCTTCCGCAGGATTTTCACCAAGGTCACTTCCCTGCGAGGATTGGAGCTCACAGTGAGGATTGATCGGAACTACTGACTCTTTCAAATAAAGTTAGAGGCAATCATGATAATTTAGTTTACTTCTGAATATTTTAAATATTATGAAAACAAGTATAACAGTTTTGTTTTCAAAACTCTTTTGAGGTATCAACCATTAAAAGATTGGGTTTTTTTTTTTTGTAAAAAAACACACAGTGGTTTATTGAATACTTACAACGTTTACACCTTCAATATTAATTAAATTCCACTTAGTTTTAGAGGACGGAAGTGCACAAAACAAGTAGCTGTTGGAAACATCTTCGAATAGGGAACGACCACAGATGATAAGACAGCACTAGATACCGACCCCAACGGAAATGTTAGCGGCCCCATTTTCTGCTTTGAAATAAAACTTTATAATCCCCAGGAATATTTATATCCAAAGGCCAAGTATTAAAGATACACTTCACATACACACTATTGTCTGCTGTCTTTATCTGGAAGGGGCTGGGTACGTGGGGAGGGGGCAACGCTGGTGCCTACACAGCCGTGAGGGAACATTCACACACACAGAATCTACCAGACGACGGGATCCCTTACCGCGCGGGAGTGTCCTCTTCATATTAAAATATGGAATGCTTTTCTTCAAATATCCACTCTTTTTTTTTTTTGGAGGGGGACGTGGGTAACGGATGCCTCAAAGGGGGGCAAAGAGAGGGGAGGCAAATTGCACATAAATAAACCGGATGATTCCAAATGCAAGAAGTCCTCAGAGCGGAGCCTGGAGAGCTTGCCCGGAGTCTTGGGTCTGCTTCCGGCTCCTGGGCCCTGGCTCACTCGCGCTCTCCTCCTCCTCCTCCTCCTTACTGCTTGAGCTCCAGGGCCCAGACGTGCTGTGGCCAGCCCGTCCGGCCTTTGGTTTTCTTGTCGTTGCTGCTCACTGTGCTTTTCAAGATTTCATTCTGGGCAGAGGAGAGGTGAAGGAGAGAAAGTGCAAACAGAAATTCAGAAAGGAGAACTGGTTCCATGCCACCCCCGCACTTTTCCCGCGAGAAAAAGATACACTGAGAGAACGAGCAAGGGATGAGAGGTGGGACGGTTTCAAGTCCCAGCTTCTGTAGAAAAGCTACAAAGATATGCGCAGCCCTAGCTACCGGCCGGGCCTCCACGCGCCTGCAACGCTCAACTACCAGATAGGCAAGCTTATAAACAACCAGCCGTTTCCAAGTCGTTTATGGAGGAGCTGGGGGCCTTTTTCTCCGACTCCAGATGTAGGGGCGCGAGCAGGGATGGGCGCTAAATCTGGTTTCCCTGTTTTCAATGGCAATCCCAGGTTCGCGCTCTGGGGAAGATGGGGATACATTCCCTCTGCCCTTGGCCTGGGCTGGGGGCTCTCGGCCCCCAACACAGCCGTGCCTCTCCTCCGAGGCTTCTGAGATCCCCAGTTATTCGGGAGGTTTTGCACATCGATTATGCACAGACTAAAGCGCCACAGGCCGCAAAGAAGAAAAACGAGACAAATGGATTATTTTCCAGGCCCTTCATGGCAACAACCCCCTTCCGACCACCATCAACCTATGGGCACTTGGTAGGAACTTGAGAAAACTAATTTTCAGTTACAGTTCCGTGTTACTGTTAACAACAATAACAATGACCGTATTAGTATTTACTGTTTGTCTTCAAATGCTCATGCAAATAAAACAAGAAACACCCACGAAGTACACTAATCTGGGAAGTTACAGTTTAACCTCATCGCCAAGGAGAAAGTGGAAGTGTATTCTGAAGTTAAAAGTACTTAATTTATGTTTACCTTACGTCTTCTGAACATTGCAATAACAACCACAAAACTGTTAGAATCAGTGGTGGCCTAGTTCTCAGAGAGGGATAGGAATCAATAGTGAAATAATTGCTATCTAGCGCTTCTGGGCGATTTCTTTTAGAACTACCTGAAAGCAAGAGAGGATTGAAGGCCAAATGAAGGCTCTAAGAGGCATAGAATGATTGGGGCAGTGCAATCGGAAGATCAGTGGGGACCCTGAAGTCCGAAGAGCACGGCCGGCCCAAGTGCGGGTGGGAACAGCGATAACCCGGAGGGAAGATCACCCGCCCGCCCGCCCGAAGCATCCCTCTTAACCTCCTCCTCCTCCTGCCGCTGCTGACGTCCTCCCCCATCTCCTCAGCTTCTTGGGAAACCATCCTTTCCATAACCTGGTTCAAACAACTCTGGCTTAGGATGCAGCCAAAGAACGAGGGATGTCACTGCTCAGCCCATTTGGAAAGAGTCCGGTAGCACCGGTCCCCCCAACCCCACACTCCCTCTGCCCTCTGCCCCCTGGTACTGACCAGCTCCTTCTTCCTCTTTTCTTCTTTCACATCTGTCTTCTTGATCTCCGCCTTGAAGGCCTCCGCCTCGCCATTCTGGTCGTCCTTGGCCAGCAGGTCCATGAGGTAGGCGATGTAGCTGGTGGCCAGGCGCAGCGTCTTGATCTTGGAGAGTTTGGTGTCGGCGGGCACGTTGGGGATACACTCGCGCAGTTCGGCGAAGGCGCTGTTGATGCTCTGAGTCCTGCGCCGCTCCTTGCGGTTAGCGGTGCCCCGGCGCTTCACCGGGCGCGGCCCCCCTAGGCCCGGGGGCCCGGCGCCCGGCGGCACCCCCCCGTAATGGGAGTGGTCCAGGCCGGCGGCGCCGCTGGCGTACTCGGGGCTGTAGGACAGGGCCATGCTATAGTCGGGGGGCGACATCTCGGGGTGGCCGATGAGCCAGCCATGGAAGTAGGGGTTCTCCTCGTGGCTGCAGCGGCTGGCGGCGGCGGCAGCGGCGGCGGCGGCGGCGGCGGCGAACGGATAGCCCTCATGGTGCACCACCGGGTGGTGGGGGAAGCCCCCCACCAGACTCATATCGCCCTCCGCGCCCCTCCACGCGCCCCAGCGCGCGCGCAGCCCCGCCGCGCCCTCGGCCGGGGCCCTTGCTTCGGCGCTGGGCGGCCTCCCCCACCCCCCACCCCCCAGCCCTCGGGCGCCCGGGCCGGCCCGGCAGCCGCACAGGGGGCTGCCGCAGCCCGGGCCCCGATCCCCCGCCTGGCCCGCCGGGCCCGCCTCAGCAGCACTTCGGCCGCCGGCTCCCCATAGGGCGCGGCGAGCTGGTCCCGGCACTGTGCGCCCCTGGCTGCCGCCGCCGCCGCCGCGGGCTCCCGCCTTGCTCCTTGGCCCGCGCGCCGGCTCCTGCTTCCCGGGCAGCTGCGGGGAGGCAGAATCCTCTGGTGCTCATGCAAAGGTGCCGGGGCTCCCGCGAGGCTGCTCTGCGGAGTCGCCGGGCTCCGCCGCGGCCGCGATCCTGACACCGAAGCTAACTCGGAGTCCCAGCAGGAGTCCGAGCCGTGGATGGAAGAGCCGGCCCGGCTCTGCAGGGAGGCGGCGGGGTCGACTGCTCACTGTGAAGCTACCTCCATGCGACCCTCCCCTTCCCGCCCCTTCCCCTCCCCCCCCACCAGCCCGGTCTGGGTTCTTGGGCGCTTATTGTTTTAATGAAAATTTTGGTTGTTGTTGTTTTGGTCCTTGAATGTGATTTTAGCAGCGAGTAACGTGTCCTCACTCCTCTCGGGCTCCCTCGGAGGGTTTTCAGAGAGGTCTCAGTGCATCCATTTTCTCAGATCCTCTCCTTTCAGGGGAAGGATCTGGGGCCCTGCAGGCGCCTGGGAGTGCGAAGGCGGCGGCTCGAGTTCTTGGAAGGGTCTGCGCGGTGGCCGAGGGAGCTCCCGGGTGGCGGTGGCGGTGGTTCTCCTGGGCTGGACGCCGTGAGGCCAGTAAGCGGATTTTCCCAGCAAGATCTCCATGTACAGCTACATCTTTAGGGCTGCTCGGGTTAATATATGTCGTCAGAGGCTCCTGACGCCAATCCCGGGGCGGCAGGGGCGGTGCCTCTCGCTCTCCGCAATAAAACTTTTTGATGTTCTCGTTGCTAATTGTCGCAGGCCTCTTCCAGGATTGGCTGCCCCTTCATAACCATGAGATAATTAAAACGAGGGGGGGGCAGAGTTAAAAAAAAACTTTTTTTTTTTTTATCAGCTAGAGGTTAATGCAAGTGTTTAGCAGATGCTTTACTATTAAATTATCCCCCCCCCCCCAAGTCTCAAATCTTCAAGAGTCTCAAACCAGGTATAGTATCACTCTGTTTTCTTTTCTGGCGAGAGAGAGAGAGAGGTGGAGGGGACGCAGATATCTCTTTTCGAAGTGTTTTTGTAGGTAACCGAGGCCAGAAAGTAAGCTGGCAGCCTCGTGCCATTTTTGTGCGGGTGGTGGGGGGCGAAAGCAAAGGCAGCGCGCGGCGAGGTCCCCCGCAAAGGGGCTGCTGGGAGCCGGAGCTGTCTCCTCGCCGAGGCGGGCAGCGGGCGCGGTGGGGGGAAGGCTGCTGCTGCTTTGACCCGGGCACAGGCTGGACATGCCCTTATCGAGGTCTCTTTACTTACCCAGCGCGTTACCCTGGCTGGGACAGTCTGAGGTGGCTCCTGGTATCGTGGCTGCTTTTGAAGATCCCGGTCGAGACCACCCCCCCACCCCCCCAGGACCGGTCAAGCCGATTGTAAATACTCTCATTTCCACATTCTTCAGGGACAGCGGTCCCGGCGACGACCTTGGGCGATTTCAAAGCGCTGGCACCTCGATCCCCCGAATTTGTGGTGCGGCCGGTATCGGTGTTCCCCTGGTTTAACTAGCCTGTTTGGTAAGTAACTGAATATTTTTTACAGCGTGTTCAGAGCTTATTTTCCAGTTTTTATGAACAAACATATAAATATATCTCTGCATTCCTGCCTCTCCCATAAAAATGGGCATCTGTGGAAAGCAGGTTTAGTTATCGGAGGGGAACCATTAAACAGCAGTTTAAGAGGTAGACCGGGAGGACGGCTCGTGGATGTTTAGACTGCTGGCCTTAGTGATCTTGAACGCATTATAACGGAAAACGGATCTCCATTTGGAAGTCACCG
>CM052800.1:129352467-129421621 GCA_028533885.1 Nasua narica
CAGAGGCTTTAACCCACTGAGCCACCCAGGCGCCCCCTCAGGTGTAGTTCTTGACTGGCAGAGACCAGCTGGTTGAGGGCCACTCTGAACGCACAGCCAAAGGACTCCCCTTTATTCTCTCAGTGTCCTCTTCTGTACATTTTGCTGCTGCAGGTCTAGTGGGATGCTGGGTTAGTCTCTGCTTTGGAAGGCTGGGAGGCAGATGCTGTCTCTAGTTTGCTCCCTGTTTAGATGGCCTGTGCCTTCTGGGGGATGGCGTGGGGTGGATAGTGATGGAGGGGAAATGAGGGAAAATAAAAGGGAGCAGATGAATTTCCCAGCTTCCATGTCAGCCCAGGGACCGTACTAGTGTGGACTCTGAACAAGGACACTTGTTCTGAGTATTCCAAGGGCCCAAGCGGCTGCGATAGTGCAGGCTGTAGGCCACCCTGGGCGCCTGCAGGAGGGACCCTGGTGAGCGCATACTAACTTGCCTCTCCTTTTCCGAAGCCATGGGCAACCAGTCTTACCCAGGTGGGCCGCCCTGCTTTGGAGAAATGCTGTGATTCTATATCCAGTCTTCACTCTAGTTGGCGGTATACCCATGGTAGGGCACATGACCTCTGCCTCCAGCTACAGAGACCCAACCGGGTTCAACAATTTATTTTGCGCCCATGTCTCTTGGCTCTTTCCCTTCACTCCCACCCCTTCCCCTGGAAAAGACTCAAAGAGCATGGGAGAGGCAGAGCACTCCCTTGCAAACATTTTGCTCTTGTGAGATATTCCTTTTAAAATCAATCTGGTTTAAACTAAATATTTTTTTAAAAACTCCAGTCTGTTTTTTAGGGAAAATACAGATCTTTTTGAGGTATTTATTATTACAAAGGCAAGGGCAGTTTGTATCTCGTGTTTTGCTCACGAGAACTCAAAATAAACTGGACCTGAAAAGAACCAGGCTGGAGGGCCATAAACACACATTTTATGTTTACGGGAATTATGGCTCAATTCCCTTCATCGTTTTTCAAGTCTCGTTTTACCTTATTTTCTTAACCAACATAGTAGAAGTGACCGAGCATTCCTTTACATATCTATAATGCTCTTACATAAGGTGAACCACAGAATGTTTGCTAAGAACTCCAGAAAGAACATCAAACCCAGAAGGTGGCAGAAAAAGCAACGTGTTCCTGAAGAATGTAACTAACCACAGCCCCACCTGCTCCCAGGAAGTTGCTTCTTATGAAACCTTGATGCCTTTGCATTTTGTGTGTGCTGGGGTGGGACTTGAGTCATTTTATATGCTAGCCACTTGGTCCCAGAACCTTTAAGACATACAGAACAAGGCACATTGTCTAAGTGGTGGCAAGGATCTCCTTCAGACTCCGTTTCTGTAGTTCCTCCCTTTCTGGTTTGCTTTTTTGGGGAAGAGTTGTCTAGAGACAAGGCAAGTGACAGTGGTTCCAGAAATGTGGTGGTGCTCAAAATACACACACTTCTACAAAGCAGACTCAAGTTTGATCGAACATCTCATGTCTGTTTCAGAAATGAAGGAGAGCAATAGTGGTCTTTGGTGCTTATGAGGTTTTGTTTGTTCTGAGCATTTTCCGTTTGCATTTTGGGGTGGGGGTGGGGTATTTGGTGAGCGATCCCTGTTCCCTCCTCTTTCCCATCTAGAGCAGATCTGTGGAGATGGGGGCAGGGAGGGGCTGATCTAGCTGAATTGACTATGGAGGGGCTGATTGTTTATGACTCCATCAGTCTAGGTTTTTTTTTTTTTTTTTCCAGTCTAGTTTTGATTAGGAAACATTTAAGTCGGGGGAGAAAATTGGGACTTGCTTGATGCCTCCCTCCCCACCCCATTTAGCCTTTCTCTCCCCTTCCTCTCTCCCTGCCCTTGCCTCCTTCCCTCTCTCCCTTCCTCCCTTCTAATTTGCCTTTGAGCAATGCTTGGATTTCTGAGGTTTCTGATGTCAATGAACCTGAAACTGGTGAAGAATAAGATACTAGTTTATCCTTTAGTCCTTTAAGAAAAAAAATATATATATATTTTTAGAAATTGAGGTAGGATTAACATATCACATTGCACAAGTTTAAGGCGCACAAAGTGTAAGAAAAATCTTAATATCTGGTACTACAAGCAGTGGGAATTTGCATTTTCTTCAAATAATCAATGACTAAATCTTCATATAAACTAGCAGATATGCTATTGCCCTGGAGGATTTTCACTGATGAGGGAGAACGAGATGGCTCACCAAGGTATGCAAGCCAGTATGTAAAGCTAAAATACGTATTCAGACTAAAGGGAACAAAAGATAATGTATGTGAAAGGGCCATTCTAGAGATAGCAGGATGTGTACGTTGGAGGTGTTATTAAGGTTGTTACCTTAGAAGAAGGTAGATCTGATCATTGCTACTTTCTAGTAAAATACAGATAGAGCGTAGAGCAAAAGTGGCATGAGAAAATACATCCCATAGGATTTCTGTTAACTACTTTGTTTGAAGCAAATTACATACACACTGGCAACATTTTCTTCCAAACCAGAAAGGAAGCATTCAGCATTCAGATGAGGAAGTAATTGTAATTTTGCATACACGGTCCTTGAGAAAATAAGTAGTAGTTATTGTAGTTAACTTTGACTAGTCTGCAATACAGTCTGGGTTCAGAATAAAATACAAAAGCAAATGGCAACTTAAAATGTGAAACTTTGGACAAGCCATCCAAGTGACCGAAGGCTTTGTTTTTGACTTGAGGCCCCTGTGAATTCCCAGTTCTAACTGCAGGGTTGCTCACTGTTTCTAGGAAGTCCTGTTCTGAAGACTCCTTTGCAAATTCGTGTAGTGTGTTTTTTGTTTTTGTTTTTGTTTTTTTAAGCCCTGGAAGTTTCTTACAAACCTTTTCTACTTTATTCTAGGGCCTTTGCTTCTAGACAAGGGACTCGAGCTAGGATGGCTAGGTTTCAGGTTAACAAAAAGAAACCCTTTTATTGTCAATATTAATGGCAAACCTCAATTTTTACAAGGCTTAGGGTTAGCAGCATGAGTAGATCAAAAGCAGCTTGGTTTGATTTCTCAATATTCTCTGGAGCTTAGATAATTAACTGCAATTTTGCTTCTAATGAAACAACACAAAAATGTTAGTTACAAAAATGTTACAGTTAGTCTTTCAGCAAGACTTTTACCTGTATACAACCTGTCAGACTCTAATAAATGTGTCCACTGATCCTGAGTTGTTTTGGAGGAAAGCTCCTTAAGAAAATGTGTGAGCAGAGTGTCTTCATTTGCAACGCCCGCAAGCCTGCTTCAGTGTGTGCATTCCACACTTGCCTTTCTGGCTGGGTAAGGATCCGGCAGACTGAGGTGCCCCCTGGTAATTTGGGTACACCGAGTCTCCAGTTAATGATAGATAATCAGCCTGTGGGTCATTCGGTCATTCTCTTATTACAAACCCCTCCTGCTCTCTCTGATCTCCTTTCAAACTAAATTTCACACAAACAAATAAAGCAAGACAGGGACAAGTTCTTTAAAAAAAGAGGGAGAAATATTAGAAACTCCTGATACAGAACTCTAAACAAGGAAAGGCAAGCTAAAAGAGGATAGGAAAGAACATCTTATCAAAATGAACATGTTGTGTACAAAACATTAGAAGAAAAGGCTCTGGTTTCTGTTAAAGTGACAGAAAATTAAAATAAAAATAATTGCAGGCAGAGAAGTTATAATATAAACAGAGAAGGCAGGATGCTTGCTGGAAATGCGCAGCACTAGGAGGCTAATTTGTTGTTACAGATTATATATCTGCACCATGATAGGAGAGGCGCTACTTTGTTCTATTTTCCAGAAAAGAATGGCTTTCTTTTTAGTACTTGTATGAGTGCCCACTTTAGTTAACACAGGCCAAAACCTCTAGGAACAAAAATGAAATTGCATTCTGCTTGTGAAGCATCCAACTTCAAAAGAAGGAATTGGTTGCATACAGAAAAAAAAAAAAAAAAGCGGAATTCCATTCAGAAGACATTTAGAGGGTTCACTAAATCCGTATGACTGATGCTTTTTTGCTTTGCTGACAGAAGTTGCAGATCATTCCCGGGGAAGTACAACTGAAACCAGTCCTCCCCTGCCCTCTGGGTGTCTTCGTTTTCCCAGCCTGCATCTGCTCCTGACTCCAGAAAGACAGACTTCACACTGGCCAAGGTACATCTCTGAGCAGATCCCTCTAAGCAAAACTCTGCACTGTGAGGTTCTCATTGTTCAGAACTCTGGTGAGAGCATCCCCAGTGCCATGGTTCTGCCCTGTCTTTGACAATCGCTTTGGGCTCAAGTCCAGGGCTCCGCAAGGGTCAAGGTCTAGCTGCTGGTGTCATCCCCAAGGCTTGAGGTTTCAATCCTAAAAGAGATTGGAACTTTGGCTCAGGGCTTGATCATCTCCCAGTTTTCCCAGTTAGAGGGGCAGTCATGAGATGGCAGCGGGTGGTGAAAGTGTGACTCCCAGATTGTCCCCAACCATCCGTCTCTGGCATTCCTTGATTTGAAAGCCAATCCATCTCTCTCTCTCTTCTTAAGGAATCCACACTTATTTGTTTCTTCTAGGCCCAGCTTAAATGGCGCCTCCTCCAGGAAGCCTTTCCGGGTATTGCTTTCCATCCGGGCTCCCCCAAATCAAGTCCTCTTTCTGGCACAACCCCTCATATTCTCTCTGATAGACTGCTGGGCATACACCTTTAACCTCTGGTGACTCTGGGTTCCTTGAGCCCCCAATCAGCCTACCCAGTGGGGGATTAAAGAGCTTGTGTAAAAGGGATGGCTTAGAGAAAAAGGGTGAGAAAACGGGTGAATTCCGTATACCCCAATAGCAACTGGATTGGTTTTCTTTATTTTGAAAGCGACTAGGTGGACGGCTCATTAGGGAACAGACCTTCACCTCCAAGACCTCCGGAGAACCAGGGAAGTCTTCCTCGGGATGGATCCCGCTGACAATGAGTCAGCGTCAACCGGCCTTGTCTCCGAGAGTGGAAAACCCAGCGGGGGCCTGGCCTCCCCGGGTGGCCCCTCTCGACCACCTGAGCTTTAGAGTCAGAGTTGGGCAGGGCGGACTCTTAGGTACCCAGATACTCGCTGCCTGACCCCGGACGAGATCGTCCATCTCTCTAAGGCTTAGTTTCTTCGTCTGAACCCTGAGTTAATGACGCCGACCTCGGGGGTGTGTAGGGGAGATGAAATGAGATCAAGATGCACGCGAGAGCAAGTCGCCAGACACACAGGCTGGGCTCAATAAATATTTGTGTATTTTCTCTCCCTACCTCTTCGGTTTCTTTCCCTCCCTTACAGCCTCCTGGAGACCCAGCCCGACGGCGATGGGCCGGGTGGCGGCGGAGGGCACGCACCACTCGCCTCAGTGCTCTGAACCAAACGGCACCGCGGCTCCGCGGGGATCGCAGGGGCCTCGGGCCTCGCAGGACCTTGGGCGCCGGAGAGTGAGATGCGGGGCTGCGGTGGCCGCCCGGGACGGTTTGGGAGCAAGGGGCGTCGCCAGAGGCGGCACCCCGCGTTTAGGCCGCCGGCCCTCCGGCCAGTGCGTTGGCTGCTGGGCCGCCCCCTCCATGCTGGTTAAGTTATCCTTTTGATCCCCGTCCCCCCTCTCGGGGTCCGCCACCCCGCATCTCGGGCCAGGGGAGGTCACCGCTCTGGGGCGGGATGGACTCCTAGCTTCCCCAGCTGGTGTCCGCAGACTTTTCGCCCGAGGCGGGCAGGAAGGGGTTAACCGCGCCCTTTCCCGCCCCCTCGCCACCCCCCGCCCCCCACCCATTCCCGAGCCCTCGGCAGCGGGCGAAGGCCGCCGCTTCCCTCCTGAGGTCTCATTAGGGAAACCCTCACCGCTATTTTCAACATTTCCTCAATCAAGTGCCTTTAAATAGAGCTGCACAAACAAATTGGCGGCAAAAGCGTAGATCTTGTCACGATTGAGACCAATCCAATATTTCAGTCTTGTTTGCTTTGCAATTACAGGCTGGCTTGTGGCTGCGGGGCCACCGGAGCAAATCCGCAGCCGCCCGCTTTCTCCTCTGCACCCTCGGCGGGTGGAGGAGGCGACCCGCAGAGCCACTGGAGGGAGGAAGGGGGGTGGCGCTGGAGGAGGTGACGCGAGGGAGAGGCGGGCGGCGGAGCCCTTCCTCGACCCGCGTGCGGAGGGCGCGAGCAGTGTTAAAGGAGACGGATTTCTCAGGTTCCCGGCCGAGCCACTGAGATGTATGCAGTAATAAGAAAATGTGCAATGCACATGCCCACATCGATGTTGTGTCCTTATCCAGCTGCTTTTCTCCTCTCTTCCCTTTTCCCTCACTTCTATCTCCATGACGTCTATCTTCAGCATTTGTTAGCGGGTACTGGTTTCCCCTCCTTTCTCGCTGTTAAACTGCTAGCATGATTTGTTGTTTTCCATAGCTGCCGCTGCTTGTTTGACTTTTTGGGCAAAGTCACTTTAGATCGGCCGCAGGAAGACTAAAGCCCCAAGCCCTTTGGATGGGCTCCTGCAGGCGCGTGCAGGCCCCCCTGGGCTCGCTCAGTTCTTGCGGGATGGCTCTTTTGTGTAAGTCAGCCGCTGGGTGCGTTCGGTCACCGCGCAGGCCAGCCTAGTTTGTATTAGCAGAACAGTAGTTAACTCAAATCAGGTCCTAAGCCTTGTATTTCACAGACAATTAAATCTTGGCTGCTGTTGAACAAAATTGTAATATTTACTCTGCTCTGTACTGAGGAGCACTTTTAAAGTAAGAAACAAATACATTTCAAAAAGAAAATATGATAATAAATCTCTTTTTATGGATTTTTCTCTGCATAAGTGGAAACAACGTGATTTCAATCCCCACGCCCTCACCTCCGTCTCAGGCATCAACACACATTCTTCAGGTCTGGGGGTGGGAGGCACCTGCATTTGTTACATTCAGGTTAGTTTCTAAGATTTCACACCCCACCCTAACCCGCATTGGCAAAAGCAGCAAGGATTTTGCAATAATTAGGTCTGGGCTGTGAACATTATTTTCATGCTGATTCAAGAAAGGTGGACAAGACTTGGGTCATTTTCTTTACGATTTCATGTTACCTTATAAATGACTACCCATTTTCCTCTCGTGTTGACTTCTGAAGGAGGTGGGAAAGTTGAGACAGGGAAATATTTTTGTGAGACCCGGGGGTTACACATTAAAATATACTTCTTTATTATTTAAAAATGCGTAAGGTGTGGACGGACCTACATTTGTTTGCTGGTGGTCATAAAATAAATTCATAGCTGTTCTAGACAATTAGCAATCTCTTTCAAGCTTTACATTTTTGGGGTTTATAATCCCACCTGGATTGTAGCTTCATTCTTCTGGATCTCATTCCTGTTGTAACATTTTGGTGTTCAATTTTATTTAAAGCAAACCTCAGAAATAATGGTTTCATAAAACTGTGCAATGTCAAAGCCACAGAATAATATTTCAAGTTCATATGTCATACACACTCATGTATGTCTCTCAAGAAATAGGAAACAGTAGCGAGAAAGGGTACCCTTTCATGAGAATTCTCTCTTCACCAAAAAAAAAAAAAAAATGGTCTGGCATATTATTCAATGCAAAAATTATACTATTACTTTCATGTGTGTTAATCTGTTTAGTATTAAAACTGCTAGTGTCTTAATCATTAACATGTTTTACCACACTGCTTTCAAATGGGTGATCTCAGATAATTACGAAGATTTTGATGTTAATCCTATGTTAAGTGAACAACTATGAAAATAACCTTAAAGCATTATTATTCTTCTATAAATGCCAACAAACCCAATTTTAGAGGGAACATGATTACTTTTTATCTGGCATTATCCTATAAAGACATGGCTACATTCATTTCTCTTAAAATCAGAGCAGTTTTCAATTACTTTTTGATAGAATTTTTTTCAACAGTGTTTTTTGCAGTATCTATAAACCACAACAACTTTGTACTGACAGATACATATTTTTTCAACATTATTATTCATTAGCTGCTTTGCAAACTCACTAAAATAGAATAATATACAAAAATATCAATATAAAGAGAACAATTATTAGGTTCCACATATTTATTTAGGTAAGCCAATGTTATTAAAATTAAAAACATGTGCCTGGCATATAAATGTTTCTTTAAGAATTCTTTTTTTGGATGCACAGTTACTATTTTTTAAACCAACTCAGATTCTCAAGTACTGATTCTTCACTCTAAACAGGCATTGCATTGTTTTAAACAGTAGCTCCTGGAACAATACTACTCTTAGTATTTTAGACTTCCAAACAACAATTGGAAGTGGATAAATGCTTTCAGCTGGGAGCACTTTCTTAATACCTTTGTAGGTAATAGGATTCCCTATTTGTGTGGGGGTGACAAATGGACAATGCAGTGGACAGACTGCTTACACTTTACAGAATCTACCAGAAAATGGAGTTTTTCTATGAGAATGTTTGCAGCCCATCTTCAAGAAATTCTGTTCAAATGTGAAATCAGGGAAAATGAGCGAGTGCTTTTTCTAACTATACTTATGAAGTGATGACTGCAAGAGGGGGATGAAAAATGTAAGACAGAAGGAATGCAGCAACATAAAATCTGAAAAAGACAATTTCCTTAGGCAGGATCTGGCTCTTTGTCTATAACCAGGAGAGTCATGAATTGGATCCATATAATCAAAGAGATTGTTTTTGATTTCTTCAATTCAGTGATTCTTCAGAATAGATTTTTCACTGGATGAAGAAGCCCAAACAAGGAAATATATGTAAATTCTTGTATATGAGAAAATTCTAGCTTCCATGATTTTTAAATATTGGTTTAAAATATAAGGACATTTAATCCATTGTACCATGGTTCTTTCTAAATGAATACATTTAAATACAATGCATATTAAATTAATACAATATATATTAATACAATGTCTATTAAATTAATACAATAAAAAAGAAACTTATGATAAATGAATACATGTCAAAAAGCAACGAACTTTTTCCAACTGGTGAAATATATCCATGAGATAATTTACGTGCACTCTAACATGCTGAGAAAAAATTTAAAAAACAACTTTTTTCAGGAATAAACCAGGAAACTTTGTTATTATTCTGGGATAAATGAAGGAAGAAACTGCCTCTTTACATTCCTAGTAATTCTTTTCGTTTTTCCAAACATTGTTAAGTTCTATGCATCTTTTGCTATTCAAGTAAAGATGATGTCAGCAATAAAGTTGCAGAATCTAATCAAGTGACTATTTTTGCTTTGTTACGAATATAGATTATATATGGGCTGTTGAAGTGCTTAGCTGTTTGAATGCTGAATTTTTCTTTTTTCGGATAGACTGATATTTAATGAAGTGTTTATGAAGATAAATATGATGGCTCATCAAAGGTAAAACAGTCATGGGAACAAAGCAGTATTTGAGTCTGGGAGGTGTGGGCTGCACTTTGTAAATTATAGTGCTTCTAAATCATGACTTAGGTATTTGTAATGAGGATATGTGGGAAGGGAACCTCAAGGGTCCTTAACATACACAAACAAGAGCATACAATCCCGTAAAGGAACTTGCCCTCAGAAGGATATTGCCGTTCCTTCCCCACAACCCCAGCCCCCACCCCTGCCATATTTCCACTTGCTATATTTTACTAAATGTCACAGAGGGGCGCCTGGGTGGCTCAGTCAGGTAAGCATCTGCCTTCAGCTCAGGTCACGATTCCAGGGTCTTGAGATCCAACCCCTCCTCGGGCTCCCTGCTCAGAGGGGAGTCTGATCCACCCCCCCACCCCATTGCTCGCTCTCTCTCTCAAGTAAATAAATAAAATCTTTAAAAGAGGTTACAGAATCAAGAGCACCTGCCACCCAGTGGGCTTTTCTCTCCTTAAATACTTTAATATCTCATAGTATTAATATAGCTACATTAACGATTGAAATGATCACTCAGCTGTTCCTCCATTTTGTTCTCATTGTTAACTATCTGAATATGAGAAACGATTGCATCAAGCACTGAATTTTTCTTGTTGCCTCGAATGCTAGTTTAGCTTACAATCTCAGACGCGTTTGAATAAACCGTGAGCCGTATACATTTTATTGGGTTATTGTTTATGCCCTGCTTTACGTAGCAAAGACTCTAATGCCATTTTTTTTCAACAACTGGTAAGATAACATTTTACAAATCTATAAAAATAATCCCTGTAAATCTAATTGTAATTTATTTTGATGCTTATTACAAGATCAGTGATGTGTTCTGGCAAATCTTTGATCCCAAGGTGAAGCAAAGTCACATTTGAAATGAGACAAATTTTTAAAATTAATTTCGAGTATGTTATATTATTAAGAAATCATCATCATCATACATGGAAATAAAGCTATGACTATGCATGTAAAGTAGCATAACATTGAGATTAAGAGCAAGTCTCTGCACAGTTTTGAATCCTGACTACAACACGTAGCAGCAAGTGATCTGGGGGAAAAACGCTCTTCTCTGCGTCAGTTACCACATCTACAGAAGGTGGATAATAAGTGTAGACTCTGTTACGGTGTCACGAGGAACATTTTTTGAGAGGATTCCCACAAGGCTGTTGGTTGAGGGTCCGGGGTAGAGTAAAAGCTTACTAAACAGTGGCTCCACAGCATTAAAAAGTGGCATCCCACAGTTACTTTCCTGGCAGCCACGAAGTGCGGGGATGTCGACAGCCCACAGATTTTATGGAGATTGGTATGAGAAGCCTACACTGGCTTCCAGACCTCAGTGTTGACAGGGTAAGGGCAATGGTTTCTGTCTGTCTGTAGAGGCTCCAGAAAGGAATGAGGAGATGGCCCTAGTTGCTTTCACTAGGACTGGAAGATTGGCAATTGGCAGTTGCAATGATGGGCAGCGGAGATCTAGTTTCATGCCATCTTGCCCATGTGTAATGCGGTCTGTGGGCCCCTGACGCAATGGTCTAAATGGAGGAAAAGGACATTAAAGAAATGAAATACGCTAGGGCAGTGATCTCTCCCATCATTTTAATCGTGCACTCCAACAGTAAGACATTTTAAGTATATAATTATTGGCAAATTGTGAATCTGCACTACTTTCCTGATTTATTATATACATTATAAACCCATGCAAAAAATGAACTAAAAAAGGGTAAGTTGAGGAAGACTTAAACAATAGGTGTAAATATTTTCAGATGAGACAAATTCAGTTATCATCAGTGGTGGATGCAAAGCCACCTTTTAAATGGTCTTGGTCATTTAAAAATGCTTTTTATTTATTTATTTTTAAATTTTTTAAAAAAGATTTTATTTATTTATTTGACAGAGAGAGAGATCACAAGTAGGCAGAGAGGCAGGCAGAAAGAGAGGGGGAAGCAGGCTCCCTGCCAAGCAGAGAGCCCAATGCGGGGCTTGATCCCCGGACCCTGAGATCATGACCTGAGCCGAAGGGAGAGGCTTTAACCCACTGAGCCACCCAGGTGCCCCATCAAATAAACAAATATTTTTAAAAAGAGAATTTCTAATGTAGTCTTCTTGGACCCCCTTCTTTGGGGGCACCACTGTCCCAGGCTCAGACATAATTAGGGTTCCTGGCATTTCTCTTCCTTGAGGTTCTACAGTGACTGAATGAGACCCTTAGGTGCACTGGGCTTTGTTTTCTATAATTTGCCTTACTCCGTTTGTGTAGCTCTTCACTGTTTATGAATCACTTCCACATAGTTCTGTCATTTGAATTTAGCATCTCTGTAGGGGTGGTAAGCAGGTCTGATTCTGTTCATTCTGTAGATGGAAGGGATGAACCACCAGTGGTATTGGCTGGAGAGGTGAAATAATTGACCAAGTTCACACAGTTGGCAGGAGGCAGAGCTGTTTTTGAACTTGTTTTCTGAAAGCAATATCCTGCTTTCTCATGCATCATTTTTAAAAAAGATTTTATTCGTTTATTTGAGAAAGAGCGAGAGAGAGCATGAGCAGCAGGAGGGGGAGAGGGAGAAGGAGAAGCAGGCTTCCCGCTGAGCAGAGAGCCCAAGGTGGAGCTTGATCCCAGGACCCTGAGATCATGACCTGAGCTGAAGGCAGATGCTTGACAGACTGAGCCACCCAGGTGCCCATTGTTCCATCATCTTAACCGACTTTAAACTGTATTCATATTTGTCTGAACTGAGGTGAGAGGGAGCTACGCAACCGAACAGAAGCACTGGTTCTAGGTGGTGCTGGGAAGGGATTAAGAGGAAACACGCATATTAGGACACACAAGGATCAAATGGAATAATGTGGAGGAAAGGAATTAGAATTTATTGAGCACTTATTTTACCTTGTGCTCTTTACATGCCCTGTTCCTTTACTATACTTCATAAAAGGGGTAGGTTTTTTCATATAAGGAAATCAAAGTTCAGAGGTGTTCATTTGTCTCAAGTGCACGGCTTTTAAGTTGTCGGGTTGAAACCAAAGAGAGCTGACATTAAAAATATATGCATTTTCAGTATCCAGATAATGTTAAAAGAACAAAATATTTTGAACTTGAAAGCCTTGCAAGCAGTTTTTGTCCCAAATTGGATCTCTGACTTTGGCTAAATATCCAACACAACAACACCAAATGCTAGCAAGGGTGCAGAGCAACTGGGTCACTAAGACACTGCTGGTGGGAACGTAAAATAGTATAGCCAGTCTGGAAGACAGGTAAGCGGTTCCCTAAAAAGTAAATGTCTAACTACCAAGTGATTAAGTGATTGCACTCCTGAGCATTTATCTCATATACATGATGACCTAAGTTTGTGTGGAAATCTGTATATGAATGCTTATAGCAGCTTATTCGTGATAGTGCTAGAGTGAAAACAACTCACAGATTCTTTGATGGATAGACTGCTAACCATTCTGTCGACAAGTAAGCATGTGTTGCTGATCATAGTATAGCCATACCATGGAATACTATTCAGCAATAAAAAAGGAATACATTATTGATAAGCTCAAGAATCTGAACGAATCTCTAGAGAATTACACCGGGGGTAGAGGGGAAATACTAACCAGGACGAGTTCTAGACTGTATGTTCCCACTTATGTAACATTCTTGAAATGACAAAACTATAGAAGTGGAGAAGAGATTAGTGGTTACTAGAAGTTAAGGAGAAGTGGAAGGGAAGTGTGTGCAGCTATAGAAGGACAGCAAAAGGGATCCTAGTGGTTATGGAAACGTTCCATATCTTAACTGTATTCATGTCCACATCCTGGTTGTGATGTTTTACTGTAATTTTGCCGGATGTTACTACAGGACGAAACTGGGTAAAGGCTGCCAGAGATCTCTATTATTTGTTACAATTGCATGAGAATCTATAATTACCTCAAAATAAGAAGTTTAACAAGAAAGTTGATTGACCTTTAGTGACTTCCAGAACTGACGTGAAAATAGAAGAGAACATTGGGATGGAGAATAGGAGTTGAGAACTTCAAGAATTGTTTTCAGTGCACCACTCAAACTGGGTCTGAATTTTTCCTTCTGATTTTTATTATGGATTATAGTGCATTCTTACTGCCATTTTGGGGAAGAAAAAAATACTCCCTCTTTATTATAGGACTTCTATTTTACAAACTACACTGATTTTTTTTTTTTTTTAAGTTCATTAGTTGACTAGTTCACACATTAGAAGATGAAACTAGACTGGGTGCCTGGGTGGCTCAGTCAGTTGAGTGTCTACCTTCAGCTCAGGTCATGATCCTGGAGTCCCAGGATTGAGCCCCTCCTCGGGCTCCTTGCTCTTTGGGGAGTTTGCTTCTCCCTCTGCCCCTTACCCCACTTGTGTTCTCTCTCACTCTCTCTGTCTCTCTCTTAAATAAATAAATACAATCTTTTTTAAAAAAGGATTTATTTATTTGAGAGAGAGGGCACTGCGCAAGTGCGTGCCTGCCTTGGGGGAGGGGCAGAGGGAGAGAATCTTCATGTGACTCCCGCTGAGCACTGAGTGAGTCCTTGGGGGCGTCTCACTCTCAGGACCCATGAGATCGTGACCCGAGCCACAACCCCACAACCGAGTCAGTTGCTCAACCGACTGAGCCACCCAAGCGCCCTGAGAAAAGTGTTTTCATTATCCTTCTCTTTGTCTTTTAAAAGTTATTTTTAAAAAAGATTTTATTTATTTATTTGACAGAGAGAGACACAGCTAGAGAGGGAACACAAACAGGGGCAGTGGGAGAGGGAGAAGCAGGCTTCCGGATGAGTGAGGAGCCCAATGCGGGGCTCCATCCCAGGGCTCTGAAATCATGACCCAAGCCAAAGGCAGATGCTTAACGACTGAGCCACCAGGCGCCCCTATTTTTCTTCTTTTCTCAGTCATCCTATTCGAACTCGTATTTTCCCATACTGTACTATTTAAACTAAAAACCAATTAAGTGTACCTATTTTAGGTGGAATTAGGAATGTCATTTTTTAAAAAAAAGATTTAATTTATTTATTTGACAGAGAGACCACAAGTAGGCGGACAGGCAGGCAGAGAGAGAGGGGGAGCAGGCTCCCTGCTGAGCAGAGAGCCCGATATGGGGCTCCATCCCAGGACCCTGGGATCATGACCTGAGCTGAAGGCAGAGGCTTTAACCCACTGAGCCACCCAGGTGTTCCAGAAATGTCATTCTTAAAAATGCAGAAGATAAAGATATATTGATATGCATGCAATATGCTTGGATGTTCTTATTTTTGGAGAGGTCCCGTGAAGATTATAAGTGTAATTAAAAAAATCTAATGATGGGGCGCCTGGGTGGCTCAGGTCATGATCTCAGGGTCCTGGGATCCAGCCCCACATCAGGCTCTCTGCTCAGCAGGGAGCTTCCCCCTGTCCCTCTGCCTGCCTCTCTGCCTACTTGTAATCTCTTTCCCTCTGTCAAATAAATAAACAAAATCTTAAAAAAAAAAATCTAGTGATGGTTTGTTGAGAAGATAAAGTGGCAGCAGGATTCCCGAGGGTTGGTCTCGCTCTTCCCGGCCACCGGCGCGGTCACGGGGCCCCCACAAGCACCTGACAAGGCCAGAGAGTGATTTAGTCATTGCTGAGGAGCTGCCGTCATGACAAATAGGGGTTAAATTGTGAGAATTTCAGGACATATTTTGGGGAAGGATTAAATAAATCAGGGGACTTGCTGACAGCAAATTGTATCTTTGAATGGCTGATTTGAAACATAGCATCAGAGAATTGAGATGAATCCCAGGTGGTCTTTGGGAGCTGGAAAAAGTCCCAATGAGTTGGCTGACTTCCTCCGAGGCTTCCTTTCAGCATCATTAAACAGTCTCTAAGTGATGGCTTATCAATTATCACCTTAAGAAAAGATTATGCTAAATACAATGGTGGAATTAAGGTATGTTAATGCAGTGAACATTATTTATAGTTCATGTAAATTATTTCCCTCATTGCCGGGTTAGAAGGCGCTCGAACTGCTTTTTTAGAGCAGTTTCAATTCTATCACTGTGTTAATACCACATACCTTTTTCCAGGAATTTAAAGTGCCTTAAATGTTTTCTGAACTGTCAGACCAAAGAATTTTTTATTCTAACAGTGCATGTAAGTCTTGTAATAGTGAATGATACACTCTACTCAAGGATGCCATAGTTGGACGTTAAAATGAAGTCTTTCAACTCAACTAGCTCACGGTGGAATGAGAGATGTCAAAAAGGGTGATTGCTACGACCCAGCATGAACAAAAAATTGTGGCACGCATGGGCCTTTCCAGCTGCTGCTGGGCGGAAGTGCCATGGGGGATGGGGCCGTGAAACAGGTGATCGCCAGGCAATGGAGAGTCCTCACTGTGTGTCTATATGAGAGAATTTAGCATGGCTGGTCTACCTTGGTTTAGCGTCTTGTCAGACCAAATAGACAAAGAAAATACAAACAACAGAAATGATGAAAATGCCGAAACCGATGATAACACAACAAAAACTTTAATATGAACCTAAACAAAAATTGGGCTTTTATGAGGTTGACTTGAGGTCAGGAGAAGAATGGTAAACTTCTGAGAGGAAGAAAGAAATCATCAAAGCCACGGGAAGCTCGAAGTGGGGTTTAAGAGCAGCTATCATATTGCTCCCAAGCCTTGGCCATTTCTGATGCAGCTGTTTTGTTTTAAGATGTTCCCAGTCGTATTCCACTAACACAGCCTTCCACAGTGACCTGAGTGCATGCAGTCAGGCACTTGGGCCATCCTAGATAACGGTAAACCCCTCAGAAAATTACTGCAGGGGCCGCGTAAGTGAAAATGATGAAATCCAATACAGCATTTAGCTGAGTCATTGTCTGAGATTAAACCCAGTGAACAGTTTGCAATATCGGGAGTGCACCTGTCAAAATTGCACTGATGGCATTTTGTGCAAATTATGCGCATGAGGGAAAGTGTTTTTTTATGTTTAATATTCATAGGCCTTAGGTAGTAACTTGGATACAACTTTTTTTTTAAATTATTAGGGACATGAGTGGTGATAGACTTCTTACCCTGGAGAATATTTTTAAACTTTGCAAGAAGTTAGGCCTTTTGGAGAAGTCATTTTATTGAATGGTGAACTTTGTCTTCTCATTTGCAAAAGGGGGATGGTTTATCACATGGGAGAACATTCTTATGGGGCAATGGTGTACCTCTAGGAGAGTGTAAAGTTCGGGAAGTTGGTCAAGGCCTTGTTCCACCCTACATCAAGAATTAGGGGTTGGGGGGTGCCTGAGTGGCTCAGTGGGTTAAAGCCTCTGCCTTGGGCTCGGGTCATGATCTCAGGGTCCTGGGATCGAGCCCCGCATCGGGATCTCTGCTCAGTGGGGAGCCTGCTTCCCCCGTCTCTCTGTCTGCCTCTCTGCCTACTTGTGATTTCTCTCTGTCAAATGAATAAACAAAAATCTTAAAAAAAAAAAAAAAAGAATTAGGGGTTGGGTGCCTGGCGGGCTCAGTCAGTAGAACATACTATTCTTGATGTCAGGGTTGTGAGTTCGAACCCCATGTTGGGTATGGAAATTACTTGAAAAAAATAGAAGTGGAGGTTGGAGTAGTTAGTAGTAACAGTAATCATCATATGGCACTTACTATGTCAGTCCCTTTTCTAAGTGCATTTCCCATATTATCTCATTTATTTTTCACAATTAATCTGGTACAGTTATCCCTATTTTACAGACGAAAAACAGGCCCACAGACATTACCAAGATCACACAGCTACTGAGTAACAAGAAGGAATGAAACCCATGAAGATTGGCTCTTGGTTGTGTTCTCTTATCCATTCTCATTTGTCACTTATTAATTGAACATCTAGTATACTACAGGCATTGGGCTTTGTGCAGCCAGTCCTTTAGTGAATCCAGATGGATGTTTGTCTTCTTTGAGCCTACAGTCTATTGGGCATGAAGCTAGTGATTTACTGTGTAAAGTACTTGATGTTGTGAGAAGGTATTAGTCAATATTTATATGGCACATTGATTTTGATATAAGCCCCTTAATAAAAATAGGTAGCCCAACTCCTTCCCACACAACCTGAGTTGTCTACTTCCTTCTGCTCTCCATCTGAGTGGATAGGAAGGTCAGCTCACTTAAATGTGAACCCTCAAAGTCAAGCACCTTCACTATACCCTGGTGTGTGTCTCAGGTCATAGGCTAGACAGATGAGTTCTCCACTGGGATATAACTAATAGTGGCAGTAGAGGTGGGACTTGGGGATGGGGTGATCTTAGAATGCATTGCTGTTAAGTAGTCTCCACGCCCAGCATGGAACCCAACGTGGGGCTTGAACTCAAGACCCTGAGATCAGGACCTGAGCTGAGATCAAGAGTCAGACACTTAACTGACTGAGATAATCAGGCACCCTGAATGCATTGGTGTTAACCCCTTTTTGGTTTGTTTTGGTGGATAGCCATACAACTCTGGAATATGACTCTGGGTTCACCAATTTCAGGATGGCCTTCAAAGGGGATTTAGGAGAAAATTCTGAGGGTTCTCTTCTTTCATACAAAGGAAGGTCCAGGCTAGTTCTTCTAAGGATATAGTCACATGTATTATCTTTGAGTTCTGACTGACTAATTTTGACTGGATCTTTTGGAAACCTTAAAACTGTTTCTTCCTGGGATTCAAACTTGGAATTATGTAGAATAAATTACATGAAGTGGATCTGAGCCTTGTTTCTGAGACTTTTATCTTGAATTCCATCTGGTCTCTTCTAGAGTGTACCATTTTGTGACTTTGGGTTGGGTTTCCAAGTTCAGGTGATTGGGATTCATTAATTCATTCTTCCATAAGTGTTAAGGAATGCCTACTGTGTGCAAGACCTATAATAAATCCAACCTGAGATCCTAGAGTTCATTGATTTCCATAAAAAATCTAAACAAAAATGCTAACTTTAGATTTTTATGAGGATTTAGGATTAAAAGGAAATAAGTAATGATTTATTTTCCTCAGGAGGAGAATATTCAATTCTAAAACATACTGATATGTATAAACACATTTGGTAATAAAACACTGTAATTTTTATGAGAACATATCGAATCATGAACACTGAGATCCAGCCTCTTCCAAATGTGTAAAATAAGTGAGAGTTTTATTCATCCTAATAATAATGGGAGTGTCATATGTGTATACAGTGAGTTCCTGGTTGAAGGCCCAGGCCTAATCCCTGATTAGGATCTATGTTTTGTGGCTTTTGTCACTTGTGTGTGTTTAAACCCTATAGAATAGGATCTATCCCCATGTATTTGGTTTATGAAGAAAACTGGTAACATGATATTGAATTAATGATCCAGTTTCTCAAAAGGGGACACTATTGGCCTAACACCTTCCTAAATTGTAGCTGTCAACATGTTTAGTTTGGTTCTAATGGGAGCTGGGCTGGAGAAAGGAAAAGTTTTATAGGAAAAGTTATGTGATATTAATAAGAACCACATTCTGTTTGATGTTCTCTCAAATTGTATGCCTTTATCTTAATAAAAATTGTGCCATTCAAAAATAATAAATCTTCTTTTTCTATGTCCCACAAATGATCAACATTTTGGATGATCAAAAATTTTTTGTTTGAGGGGCACCTGGGTGCTTAAAGCCTCTGACTTCGGCTCGGGTCATGATCTCAGGGTCCTGGGATCGAGCCCCACATTGGGCTCTCTGCTCAGCGGGGAGCCTGCTTCCTCTTCTCTCTCTGCCTGCCTCTCTGCCTGCTTGTGATCTCTCCACCTGTCAAATAAATAAATAAACCTTTAAATTTTTTTTTTTTTTTGTCCTAAAGACATCCCCACTTCTAGCTCAGCTTTATTTTCTGGGGCTGATTTATAGATAAGAGCACCACTTCACATTTTTTCAAGCATCAAAGTCATAATGTATTTTACAAACACTCAAAAGTGCTTAAAATCCACGAACCTCTAAATAGGAATAGGAAAGTATTCATATTTTTTATTCTTTTATATGTATTCAAATTGGTTAAATAGATGGCTTCCTGTTTTTGAAAAATAAAAACTGCTAAGAATATTTATCTTAAGTTGGAGAACTCATAGATTAAATTTCATTCTGGAGTGCACTTTTACAACCAAGTCAACAACTTATGGAAATGAGAGTATTTGGGAAAAACAAGGGAAATCTTAACAAGATGATCTCATCAACACTGATTTGGTAGACATTTCAGAAGCAGAGATGCTCCAGAAGGTTAATAATGAAAGACCTTAAAATGTTTTACAAACATAGCTATTTTACTTTTCCAAACTTTCTTGTTGTCTCTCTTTATTAGAATAGCCTTAAGAAATAAACACTTCAAGGAGTGTTTCATCATAACTATAGGAATTGGCACAAAAATTCTTGGTGGGAGGTTGGAGATTTTGCCATTAGTCACTTTTAGTCAGTCCTATTTGTTGGGTGCTTACCACACACAGAGGTCTTTTCCATGTTTGTGGAGGGATCCAGCAAATTGTAACATGTAGAATCTGCCCTTTGAGCTTACAGTTTCGTTAGGCTGAAAAGGACTGGATTGATGAAAAGTGAAAAAGAGAACTGGAAGGAACAGTAGACGAGGATGTTGAAGTAGTCTGCGATTGTTACCTGAGACTCTGCAAATAACACGATATTAAACCAATAAAAGTTCATTATGGGACATAGTGAACAGGTACGAATTCCTCTCCTTGCAACTTTCACTAAACCTTGAGAGAAAGACCAATTTTGGAAAGGCAGGATTTGGGTACATGAAGGCAGAAGAATATCCTGGATGGGAGAGGAGTTTCTTTTTGGAGCCAGACAGGGTTTAAATCTGGGTTCAAATCTTAGTTCTATTGTTTTGTAGATGTGTAATCTTGGGAAGTTATTCAGCTTTTCTAAGCATCTTGTTGAAAATGGATTTTTTTAAGGATTGAGATAAAATACATAAAATGATGCATAATAAGCACTCAATAAATGCTAATGCCCTTAGTTAGAGAAAATATCCTCTAACAGGATACTCTGCGGACAGAAGAAGGAGAAGGCCAGCTATGTTTGTGGAGCAAGGGGAAGAAGACTAGTATGAGTCTTGGAGGGAAGGATTAAGTAAAAGAAGTGGAGTGAGAGAATGTAGAAAGATAAGTCAGGATCAGATTTAGTCATTGACTCATTTCCTCATTTAATAATTTGTTGACCTCATTTTATATGGAAAGTCCTCTGCTAGGGATGGGATGCAAAGACAAAGAAGACGTAGCCTTGAATTTCTCCTGGATGGCAGGGTAAGGAAGTGGAACTTTAGGCCGAAGGGAATTATCTTTCAAAAGGGGAGGAGCTTTACAATGGCATTTTTGAATGGCATTTTTGGCCTATACTTCTTGTGACTCCAGATATGACTTCAGTGTTGTCTCTTAGTGGTTGGGGGTTCCTGCTGTTCTTATGGTCTCGTTGATCAGGATCCTGATGGAAGAGTCCATTCAAATTAATGAGGAGGAAGAACTGAGTGGAACTTTATTGCATCCCTTGACATAAAACCTTGGCAGTGAAACTGCTTCTGTTGTACTTGTGGTTAAATTTCTCACTAATCTGGGATTTTGCATACTCAGTGAGTATTGCATTGGGTCTACAGTCATGGTGACCCCCAGAACTTGGTACCAGAGTAATGTCTATTCAGAGCTAAGGAGAAACTGGTTAATCTAGACCTAGTGAGTTTCTCCATGATTGTATGTCCTATGAGTAGAATTCCTCCCCCCCTTTAGTAAATCTATGTAACCAGAGGCCTTGTGACACACAGAACATGTGGACACTCAACCACAAGTTGTAGATTGGTTGACACAGATGTTTTCCTCATGAAGCTTTGCCTGAATACGCAGCTTCTGTGTCTTCTAATCACAGATTATTGGCTCATATTCTCACCTCTATCTCTGCCAACTATTCTTTTTTTTTTTTTAAAGATTTTATTTATTTATTTGACAGAGAGGAGAAAGATCACAAGTGGGCAGAGAAGCAGGCAGAGAGAGAGGGGGAAGCAGGCTCCCTTCTGAGCAGAAAGCCCGATGCAGGGCTCGATCCCAGGACCCTGAGATCATGACCTGAGTCGAAGGCAGAGGCTTTAACTCACTGAGCCACCCAGGTGCCCCTCTGCTAACTATTCTTATTATCTACTTCCCCTTTTGGCCCAAGGCTCAGTAGAACACAAATCAGACGAGATGCGGAATCTCTTGCTTTCTGGGATCTCCTAGTACATTCTGGGTAACTATTATTTCAATGGCCAATTTCTTTATTTCAAGGTTGGTACCATATTGAATTGTGGTACAGAACTGAGATAAAATTCCTTTTAAGCTGATTATATTTTGCTTCTCAGCTTGGAAGATGGCACTGGGTCATGGATTCCAAGATATATTATCAGAGGATGTAATACTACCCTTTAATACCTAAGCACCAGCTTTATGCTCGTTGTTGTATGTCATGTTATTTTATACATCCCCACACAGACATCTATCTACACAGTGTTCAAGCTTCGCTTTCTTTTTTTTCGTGGCTGCTTAGTTCAGGTGGCTAGGGCATTGAGCTAATGAGAACAAGGTCACAGGTTCAAACTTTGTGTGGGCTAGCAAGCTTTGCTTTGTGCAATGACCACAGACCTGGTCCAGCCAGCTGTCTAGCATATGTCTGCCCCAGGTCATAAGAGGACATGGCAGGACTGTGTGGATGGACAAGAGCAAATCTATCACCACCATCAGAGAAAGCCAAACCAAGCACGTGTCCTACTAATGGGGGTCAATAATGTCTCATTTAAATAAGGTTGACATTTTAATACCTCTTGCGGAGAGGGCCTTTTGAACACCAAATTTAAGCATTGTTGCTTTTTTGGTGTGAATTCATTTTTAATCAATGGAAGGCTGTACAGGACCTCAGATGATTTCCAAATATAAATTAGTGACTCAAATAGCTAAATAGTTGGTTTAGTATTAAAAAAATTTAGTATGGTTATTCAATTACCATCCTTTTTTCTTAAAACCGGTTTAAGCTAGTGAAATAAATAGTTTTTCAGCGAGTGTTTGATAATCATTACCTTTGTTTAAGAATGAAAACATTTATATTCAACTTTCTGATCATTAGACCATTAAAATGTTAGCAAGATACCACTATAATTTTGTATTATTCAACATGTTGGCCATTACCCAGACCACACATCCCATCTTTCATTTCTAGGCAAACATGTTCCCTAAATTATTTCATTATTTAGCATCATGTCTTGGATCAAAATCTACTCCATTCCAAAGGGCTCTGCCTCAGCTGTTTCCCCCAGCCAGGTCTTTATGAGCACTGAAAAGCCATTTGATATGGAAGAGGGGAGGGCAGAGTACAGAGGGAAGTTGGTGAGGAAAGTGTGGAGAATAATATACTAAGATTCTCTGAAAATCCATCCATTTATTACTAGACAAACACTAGAAGAATGATAATAGGAATATACATTTACAATTTTTGGAATAGGTAATACCACTCACAAGGTAAAAATAAAAAATATAAAATGGTATGTTGTGAAAAGCTTTGCTCCTTCTTCTGTCCCTCACATACCCAATTCTATCTCCCTTGTATAGCCATTTTTACTAGTTTTGAGTGTACTCTTCAGGAATTTTTTTTTTTTTAATTTTATTTATTTGACAGAGCGAAAGAGAGATCACAAGTAGGCAGAGAAGCAGTCAGAGAGAGGGGGAAACTGGTTCCCCGCTGAGCAGAGAGCCCGATGTGGGGCTCGATCCCAGGACACTGAGATCATGACCTGAGCCGAACCCAGAGGCTTTAAGCCATGGAGCCACCCAGGCGCCCCTCTTCTGGAGTTTTTTTATGCAACTGTATCTTAAACCCTCCCCTCTTTTGATGCAAAGGTTAACACACTGTCAACATTGTTCTTAATCTTGCTTTTTTTCATTTAACGTATCTTAGAGACCATTCTATATATGAATAGCCTCATTTTTATAGAGTTGTATACTATTCTACTAAATGGATGCAATATAACTTATTTATCTAGTTACCTATTGATGGATTTTGATGTAGTTTCTCATATTTTCTATTTAAGACATCAATGGAATAAGTTATTTTGGAATGCATTACATAGAAAACATTCTTATTCTTTTTAAACATTTGAATATTAAACATTTAAACATTAACTCCATTGAATGGATATATCATTATTTATCTAGTCTTCTATTGGTAGACACTGAGATTCCAATCTTTTATTTTTTATAGACAGTGTTGTAATGAATAACTTTATACATGTATTATCTAATATATGTGCAAGTACCTATGTAGAATTAATCCATAGAAGTCAGATTTTAAAGTAAAGATGAAAATTTTAATGAAGTCAATCATAAAAAACATCATATTATACAATTCACTATTTTCATTTTCCAAATTATCTCTATGCCTAAGTCATTTTTTCCTAGTTGTAGAATATAAATTATTTTGCTTTTACACTTGAAATTATAATATAGATATTTGAAGGATATGGATTCTAGAGCTCTAGCAAGAATTACAGAACTGAGGGAAATCCAACAAAGAAGAAACTTTCGTGGATTGGGGGTTACGGTTGTCTTTTAGGCAGTGTCAGAGCCATACAACAAATTTAAATTTAGAGAAATCTATGTAGCCTACTTAAGATTACAGAAAATGACATACATAAGAAGTATGAGCCCATGATAAATGCATGAGTGAAATGTTTGGTTGTGAAAAATACTTTTCATTTACGGATGATTTTTAGATACTGTTAGCTTTGGAAATGGTGGGGAAAAACTGTTCTGTCACTGAGTTAGAAATTTTGTGAGAAAACGATTTAGTGCTAATAATGATTAATATTGTCATGTACCATTTCAAGAATGTACTATATCCAGGTAATTCCATTTGATATCCAATTAAGTATGAAATGAAGAATTCTTTTTTTTTTTTTTTTAAAGATTTATTTATTTGAGAGAGAGGGAGATAGTAAGAGAGAGCACAAGTCGGGTGAAGGGCAGAGAGAGAAGCAGACTCCCCGCTGAGCAAGGAGACCAATGTGGGAATTGATCCCAGAACTCTGGGATTGTGACTTGAGCCCAAGGCAGATGCTTAACTGCATCAGGTGCCCCTGAAATGAAGAATTCTGACATTTATTTTAAATGAAGAAATAGGAAGGAGAAAAGAAGATAAAATTCCTGAGTACTTCTCAACCTGCTTTGTACATGAACAACATAACATTTTTGTTGGGCATTTTTTGTTAGGTGTGACCTTTAAAGAGAAGGAATTTAAGAAAGTCATTGATGGGAACTCCTGGGTGGCTCAGTCAGTTAAGTGGCTGCCTTCAGCTAGGTCATGATCCCAGAGTCCTCAAATAGAATCCCACATTGGGCTCCTTGCTCAGCAGCGAGCCTGCTTCTCCCTCTGCCTGCTGCTTCCTCTGCTTGTGTGCTCTCAATCTCTGACAAATAAATAAAATCTTTAAAAATAAATAAATTTAAGAAAGTCATTGATGAAAGACTGGGTTAAGGTAGGACAGTGTATTTTTGGGTGATAGCAATAGGGTCAAGATAGGGCTTTCATTCATTCAGAAATCCACTTATTCATCTATCCCTTGTCACATTCCATATTTATTTGTGTGTAATCATCATGCTAAAACTCTGGAAAATACCTTACATCATTGTAAGAGAATTAAGAAATGGACAGGATAGAATGAAAGCATTTAAATACCTCAAGAATGACATAAAATGATATGGCAGTTCCAAAGAGGAAGACAAAGAGGAAGAAAGAGAAAGCACTTTCTTTCTTTAAAAGATTTATTTATTTAGTTTTTGGGGGGAGGGGCAAGGAGGAGGGGAAGGGGTAGAGGGAGAGAATCTTTTAAGCAGACCTCCCCACCCCCAATGAAGGAGGAGCCTGAGGCAGCGCTGGATCCCTCAACCCATGAGATCAAGACATGAGCTGAAACCAAGAGTCAGACCCTTACTGAGCCACCCAGGCACCCTGGAAGACATTACTTTCAATAGTCAAGAGACAGCAAAGCCTTTGTCTTGGAGAACAAGACAACTGGAGCAACAAAAATGCAATGAAAGATTTTACTGATGAGGCAGTGATTTATCGAGAGTCTAAACTGACTGAATAAACTGTCCTTCGATGATGCAGGCACCGTGCCCCGGCCAGCTGGCCAACTTTCCTTAGTCCTGGGGCTGATACTTAACACATTTGCATAGCTTGGCTCCATGTTGTTCAGGGGCACCGGACTGACCGTTTTAGGTGTTTCTCCAGATTCACAAAAGGGGCAGATTGCCTCAGGTGTAGCTCATGACCCAAAGACTCTTCTTTCATGGTTGCTTCTATCCCTTCATTTTTAGCGTGTGTTTTGGTGAGGTGAGCTAGCCCCTTCCCAGGCTGTCCCAGTCTCAGCAGATTCTCCAGGAAATTAGCATATTTGACAGAGTTGAGGGAAGGAGCACAGTACCAGGCTGCCTAAGCACGTTCCTCATGCAGCCTTTTTAAACTAGCCAATCCTGGCCCCTCTTGCTAAGCTATCATGGCTGCATCTGAAATAGTTCTTTTGAACTTTGCCAAAAATAACTCTGGAAAGGGTCTTAATGAATTTGGACCTAGGGAGGGGCGCAGGAAGGAAGAGAAATCACTCTCAGTGGAAGAAACACGACAAGCAAAGGTATGCACACAAGAAATTGCCAAGTGTGAGGGGTGGGGAAACTGTCCAGTGTAGCCAAATGAGGGAATTGAAATGGGAATGGTGGATCTTAGGTTCTCGTTTTTGAGCTTGGTGACATTTGTTGCTATGTTTTTTTCAAGAGAAAGGATCATTAGTGATTGTCATTTAAGAAATGTACATGTTAAAAAAAAAAAGAAATGTACATGTTGAATTTGTAACGTATGAATTGCATTTGGGATTAAAGCTGGCGATGAGATGACAGTAATATACTTCAAGTTAATTCAATTTGTTGGTAACCACTAGAAGGACAACTACGATATTTATCATTACTCTAGATCAGATTTGTTCAAACTTTTGGCCATGATGGAAATCTATATCTGTGCTAATACTCACTAGTCACATATGGCTATTGAACACTTGAATGGGGCTAATGCAGATGAGCAACTGAATTATTTGTTGCGTTTGATTTTAGTTAATTTACATTTAAATGGCCACATTTGAACTAGTGGTGATTGTATCAGACAGTGGAGCTCTAAACAGTTCTTGGGTATTCTGAACACATAGAATCACAGCATTTTTTAAAAAAGATTTCTTTCTTTATTTATTTGAGAGAGAGAGGGAGAGAGCATGTGGTGAGGAAGGGGCCGAGGGAGAGGGAAAGAGAGAAACCCAGCTGGACTCCCCGCTGAGTGTGGAGCCTGATGTGGGGCTTGATCCCACAATCTGGCGATCACAACCTGAGCTGAAACCAAGAGCTGAAGGCTCAACTGACTGTGCCACCCAGGCGCCCCAGAATCATAGCACTTAAGAGCTGGAATAAACCTCCTCATTTACCTGGTTTGGCATTTTGATTTTATGGATGAGGAAACTAAAGCCCAGAACGTGAAGCATCTTGTCTGAGGGCTCATGGATTGTGATGAGCAGTTGGAATCTGACCTGATTCCTCATCTCCCAGTTTATTGGACTTTTGACCCCTCCGTTCTGCCTCCCCATTTTCGATAGTAAGACTGTGGCTGCACATAGCTAAAGATGGTTGATTGGTAGATGAGGAAGTGAAGTCAAGTGTAGTCCTTCAAATCAAACAACCAAAAAATACGTGCTGAGTGTGGTGCCAGGCACTGAGGTTATTGGGATAGGGAGCTGAAAATGGCATAAGGAGCTCACAAGCAATCTGAGAAAACAGGAAATGTGTGTGTGTGTGTGTGTGTGTGTGTGTGTGTGTGTGACTGTACAAAGTAGCCTATATGAGCTAGCAGAGCAAAACCCCAGGCAGGGCTATGAACATTTAGGGAGACCAACTTGGGTGGGTGGAGTTAAAGAGACAAGACTTGATCTATATTGAAGTTTCTAGCACAGGGGGTAAAAGACGACATTAATGTCATTCAAACTTAACAGGGGTTGACATGAAACAGATCTCCGATTCATAGTTGTTTTTGTATTCTTGCATTCTGTATTAATTATACATGTTCCTTTGTGACTGCAACCAGAATGAAGAACTTAAAATTGTTCCTGGAGGTTTCAAATGTAAAAGGAAAGTGGTTTGTTTCAAGATTATTTTGCTATAGAATGGTAATTATATATAAGTGTTTAGTATTCAGGCTGTGTTGTTAGATCACAGAAAGGCAAATAATCACAAAAGACAGTAGATCTGAATCAGGAGAAAAATTTTGGCCGTTATCATCTTGTAGGGATAGCTGGGAGATCAAATCCTCACTTGGCTTATTAAAGTCTTAACGTAGAACTGCATGACAGCATTTCTATATTTTTTTCCCTCCCATTGGTAAGCAAAACAAATGAGACCTGAGTGCTCATAGAACATTCCAGAGAGTCAGCAAAGAGAAATGGAAAGTATTAGAAACATTATTGTGTTTGGAAGGCAGGCATAAACGTAAGTAAAATAGGGAATGAAAAATCATCTATTATCTGAAGTTGAAGTCCACATTATGGATGTTTCTGAACATTTTTTTGTTTGGTTCTATGAAGGTTAAATGTGCTTCTTGTATTTAGCTAGGAAAATAAAGAGAAGATGAAATAGCAAATAAAAATCACTTTTAATCTTGCTCAGGGAGGGCCATTGTTAATAGCTGTTTTTCTACTTTGCAAACACCTAGTTTCAAATGTTGAGGTAGTTACTATTGTAGAAAGCTGTGTATCCTAATTTTCCACTTTGCCTTAACTGAGTTTTGGATGGAGAATTTTTTGAGTGAAGAGCTTTTACTGGGAAGCCCATGCAAAAGGGGAAAGCTCTGCAGCATTTCTGCCCTGCAGGTTTTTAAGGATGTTAATAAATTATGTCTTGTAATCAGCTGTTAATGACTTCCAAAAGTTTTCTTTGTTGGCATGCTTTGGTAAGTGGGTTAAATAATCTGGCTTGGTATCTCACTCATCGACCAGTGGTTGATATAAACCATCCATCAATCTGCACCAAGGATTTCTTGAATCACCAGAGGCTGACAATTTAGAAAACATTGAATGTCTTCAATTGGCAAGGCCCCGAAATCCCCCCCTTGTCTCCTTGGCTTATAGAGATCTGAGCTCCGGGCTTCTGGAATGGACTTCAAGGGCCATCTCTTTCCAATGAAACAAATTTATCTAATAATGTTGTATTTATATGAACATTTCCCATTTCCATGTAAATGGCTGAAAATAACTTCACCTGCTGTTCACCTGATATTTTGTTCATCCCCCAGAAGGGATCTCTGATTTGGCAATTTGGTAATTTTTTAGTTTTTTAGTTTTATTTTTTTTCTCGCTGCAAATGATCTACTAGAAATATTGCTAAAAATGTTTGATCCAACTTGGGTAACCCAAAATGATACTCAATACTTACTAATCTTGAACTTTATAAATCAGTTTCTCATCCTCAGAGGAATTTTTTAAAGATACTGTTTCCTGTACAATTATTGCCTCCTTTGATCTCACACTACATTTGGTCTTTCAGATAAGAGAGACCAATAATTCCTCAGCTATAACTTCAGCAGCACAGATAACTATCATGCATTGTGTGACATGCAATTCATTATTCAGTTGTGGATAACCACCATGGTCCTATATTAAATGTTTTACAGCTCATCTCTTCATGGCTCCCTGAGTTAATGTAACACTTATGACTATTTTCAGGTCCAGGAGCAATAAAACAACTCTTTATAAAATGGCATATAATATTTAAATTAAAACATTTTAAGACCTCTTAGAGAAAGAAAATTGCACAGTGAAGTAAATCTCCATATGTAGCTTAGTTATTTTATTTTGTTTTATCCAATAAAGGGGCCTCCTTCCTTTGATGTGTCTAGTAATTCTCATTACTGCCTTCTGGATAAACTAGATAAGTGTGTTGAAACAAGATTCAGCCTTCAGAAATCTTATGATCAGCCTTTACTGATGTTCCATCAGCCTTCTTTATCCATTTAATAATGTACTGTTGAGTTATTTGGCCCGCATAAAGACCTCTTTGGAATGTAACAGAAAACAAAAGATTGGTTCAAGATCTGATCCCATATTTACAGACAATCTTCCTACAGTGTTCCGTTCACCAAATCAAGAGTTGGCAGTCTGGAGATGGCTGGAAGAGCAGTTTCCTAATTTTGAGTCTTTGGCAAGCTGGAATTCCACCTGCTAAAACTGAACAGGGTAGAGATTGTTATCCAGTGGGGACATTTGCAGCTTCTGTTTGGTGCGCCATAAAGCAGACTGCATTACTGTGCTGGAAAAATGTAACTTGCTGTTCATTTGAGTATTAATCTATCAAAATATTTCCTGGACTTATTTTACAGACTAACAAAAGAACTATTATACATTTACCATCAGAAAGTTCTTAGTTCATATTGATATTTTTAATTCCTTAATTGAATGGTTTTACTTCCTAGCTTAATGTAGACATTATTTTCAGATTATTAGTGAACTAAGAAAAAGTTAATTTGTAAGTTGAATTGGATTTTTGTTGCAAACTGAAAAGCCTTTTTGTAGCCCAAGAGAGTTTTTTTCCCTGGACTCTGATTCTATCCACCACTGCTTTGCCTGCACCCCTCTGCTCTCAAATGAGGGTCTCTTATTTCTTCGTTTCTACTTCTCTGCAGGGAAGTGGCTACTCTGTCAGATAGGATTTGGTCATTTGTTAGGAGACATTGGTTTCTAGACATTCTAGGAGGGATGGAGATGTTCAAAAGTGATGAGACCTAAAGTTTCTTACTAAAGTTTTCTGCATATCAGGATAAAAGTCTGGTTACTGGACCATATAAATTTGAACACACTCAAAAAGACTTTTATACTATTATTTTCTGAAAAAAAAAAAAAAAACCATGTGAGATGACAATATATAGTAAATACTCTTCTAATTTAGCATACAATTCCAGAACAAGACCTTTTTTTTTTCCAGTGATTTCTGGGGCTGTATTTTTTTTTTTCTTCCTTTTGTGTAGGTTCAAAGATTGTTAAATTTAAAAACAAATTTTTCAAGAAAGGTGGACTTAAGAAAACTAGTCTGGACTAATTCCTACCTTAAAAACACAAAATAAGAATTGTTTTGAAGGGGCGCCTGGGTGGCGCAGTTGGTTAAGCAACTGCCTTCGGCTCGGGTCATGATCCCGGAGTCCCGGGATCGAGTCCCACATCGGGCTCCCAGCTCCATGGGGAGTCCGTGTCTCACTCTGACCTTCTCCCTTCTCATGCTCTCTCTTACTCTCTCTCTTTCCTAATAAATAAATAAATAAAATCTTTAAAAAAAAAAAAAGAATTGTTTTGAATTTCGCTGCTCTTCCTTCCTCTTTCTCAAATCTAATTTGTCAGTGTGTGTGTGTATGTATGCGTTTAAAGTCTGTGGGTATGCATGAGCTATTAAAAACCAGAAACTTCAATGGGAGGAATGACATAGGGAATAAGACATGTCTACACAAACAAAATTGAGGATCATTTATAATTATTTGGTGAATTTGGACTATATAGAATGACATGATGGTTTACTGATCTTGGTACCGAATTCCAATTCCTTCAATAAGAATTTTTTTAAATTATGAAGATAAATCTTTACTTCATCTATGTGAATCCCACTTAAAGTATCTAGACATTGGGCACTACCAGTAGGAGTAAACTGAGCTGAACTAAGCAAGGTTTTGTCAGAATAAAAGTCTCTAGTTGATAATGACCTTTTCACAACTCCTTTCTTTGCTCCTGCCCCCATGGACTGTTTGCCTTAATGAGCCCTTAGGGTGCTGAAATGGAAATGACAAGAATTTTAGAATCAAAAGACACCAGTTCAGAGTCTTATAGCTTTGGGACTTAGCTAAAGTCATACAGTTTCTCCAAGCCACAGTTGTTTCTTATATAAAAGGTGTTAGGGATGCCTGGGTAGCTCCTTTGGTTGAGCATCTGACTTCAGCTCAGGTCATGGTCTCGGGGTCCTGGGATTGAGCCCTGCATCCAGCCCCATGCTGGGCTCCACACTTAGTGGGAAGTCTGCTTATCCCTCTCCCTGCTCATGCTCTCTCTCTTTCTCTGTCAAATAAACAAATAAAATCTTTATAAACAAAAGGAGTTTGGGCGTGTGGGTGACTTAATTGATTAAGCATCTGCCTTCAGCTCAGGTTATGATCCCAGGGCCCTGGGATTGAGCTCCATGTTGGGCTCCCTGTTCAGCAGGGAGTCTGCTTGTCCCTCTCCCCCAGCTTGTTCTTGCTATCTCTCTCTTTCAGATAAATAAATTAAAAAAATAAAAATAAAACAAGAAGTTAATAACATCACCTACCTCACAGGTAGGTAAAAAAAATTGTGAGTACAAAAAAGGAATATGTGAAAGTGCCTAATAATTCCTGACACATAGTAAGTAGTCAGTACACTTCATGTTCACAGAAAATAAAGGATTAGTTATTACTGATTAAATACTGAGTTATTTTTTTCAACATGGCATCAATCTTGTGGCATCTTGAGGTTATCTAATTAGTAGTCAATGTAACCCCAAAACAGGTATCTAGGTTTATGTGTGTCATCTGACTGTACTTGAATGAAGAAAGGAACAGATGGTACCTCTCTTTTTAAACTTAGTGGAGAGGAGCCTGGTTGCCCTCAGATCTTTCTTTCTGGAGATCTTGATGTGTGTCTAACTCCTTCTCTTACAGTGGCTATTTGAACATATATATATATTTTTTGTGGACCCTCTGAGGCCTCATGCAGCCTTCCCACACCACCACACATTCATAATCCTGAGCACAACCAGAAATTCTTTTCTCTTCCCAAATTACAGTAAATCTTAAAGGCCTGAGAAATGGAAAGAGCTGGAGTAGAGAAATGGCTCCAGCTCTTTCCATTTGCCTGGCCAGCCAGTGTCTACCATTCCTCTCTGATAGCTTTAAGAGACCCCCAGTACAGTCCTCATGACCTCCTCTGCCATTCCCTTGGTCCTCTTTGTGGTAGGAAAGGCTCTACCTTCCATTTGAAAATCACTCCTGTGGTACATCCTCTAAAGAGGAAAGGACTATATCAAGGGCGGACACTGTTCCCGTTTGGAGGTTGTTCAGCATCTCGAATGGTGTGCCCATCGGGTGTCCCAGGGGAGGCTAAGACCTTACCTTCCATGCTATAGCTGCTTGCGCCATATAACCCCATGTCTGTGGTGGGCAATTCTTTAAGCGATAAAGCTCTGTGACCTTGAGATCTTTGGCCTTTTCCATCTCTGCTGGCCACTTCATTTATGTAATTGTTAAGGGGGATGTGCCTGGAATCAAGTAACCTCTGCCATTTGGTGACCTTTAGTCTTATTTCCATTATTTGAGCAGGCATAATAATAATAGCTACCTCACACAGCTCTGTGAACATTCAGGGAGATGAGACACTACAGCACTGGGCAAATGGTGGGTGCTCAGATGCATGTCTTTTACTACTACTAATAACAAAGATAAGTTCTAACACAGATGCCAAGAGCTTCAGAACCGTGTGCCTTCTCGTGGTTGAGTAAAGACAAATGACATGATGGAGACACAGGGTGACCTTCCCCACCCCGGTTCTGCTAGTCTCTGCCTCTGGCATGACGGGTCCTACACTTGTTCTGGGGGTCGAAACCACTGGAGGTTTCGACCCCCAGGCAATTGCAGGGAGCTCTGGGTTGGGGGGAGGTGGTCAAGAGTGGTAGGATTTTCTTCATTGGCTTCTCAATGAGCCATAACTCTTTCAGATTCACTGCTCACATATGGCCTCCAAGCAGATCTGGCAGTTTCCATCCATGATGCAGGCTGGGAGAGGGAGGGTCTGGAAAACTCATAAAAGCAGACTGAGTGGTAAAGGAAAATCAATCTTCTCCTGCTTTGGACCAAGTTGATGAGAATCATTCTCCCTGATTCTCCATAAATTGGAACAAGGCTTAGGACACTAATCCTACTGTAATACCATTTGAAGACGAACACTGACATTTGTGACATTTAAATAACAGTTCAGGTCTGCTATTAAACCGGGGCCTCCAACTGTTTAACCTTTGCCCTTGTGTACTATTACCCTTTGTCTAGTGCATGCAAATGCATTTATTAATGCATTTCAGCTTTGTGATGACATATGCTTATTTAGTGTTGCTGGATACATTGCATAATGTGAACTATGCTACACCAAATACCAAATTTATCTGAAAACTTTTAAATATGCTGTGTTCCAAAGCATTCTCTTGGGTTGCT
This sequence comes from Nasua narica, assembly GCA_028533885.1. Taxonomy (NCBI): domain Eukaryota; kingdom Metazoa; phylum Chordata; class Mammalia; order Carnivora; family Procyonidae; genus Nasua; species Nasua narica. Next base: position 129,386,143 of record CM052800.1, read on the forward strand.
TTCATACAGTTAAAACTAAATAAAAAGTTGAGGCAATCATCCAGAAATTTTCCTGGGGGTGGGGGAAAGTGCTTTTCTTGAACTGAAATTATGTAGGGAAATCTGAAGTCATTCATCCGTTCAACAAAATGTCCTAAGTCCATTTGATGCGTCACATAGAGTGTTAGATCCAAAATAAGAAAGACGTGCCTCCTGCCCTTATAGAACTATAGCCATGTGATTTTATGGACCTGCTCGTATAGGTATAGACCTTAATTTGTATGTCTCTTACCTTAATCTTTGCTTAGTTGCACAGACAAAATCTTTACTGGTTTCAAAAGAGCAGTTTCTTGGGGCGTCTGGGTGGCTGAGTCGGTTAAGCATCGGACTCTTGATTTCAGCTCAGGTCATGGTCTCAGGGCTGTGAGATCGAACCCTGTGTCAGGCTCCTTGTTCTGTGCAGAGTCTGCTTGAGATTCTCTCTCTCCGTCTCCCTCTGGCCCTCCACCTCCTTCTCTCTCTAATAAATAAGTAAATCTTAAACAAAACAAAACAAAACAAAGAGCAGTTTCTCATTTAGCTTGAATGAGTTAGAGATTAGAGGGTATGGATCTTTTCCACTCAGATACGATATTTTTATAAAGATAGTATTGGTATTAAAGTCAGGAATAATCTTTTCATCTCTTGGATATTTTCCTGAACAGGAGAAAACACTTCCTGTTATATTCTTTGTCACCACATACTATTTTCTGTGTATCATCAGATTGGCTGCATAACTGACAGAGACGTGAATCAGGTTACTTTATTATTAGGGTCATATTGATGGCTGAGAGTCTAGTTTGGCTTAGTAGTAACTTAGCGCCAACTTGACTGGCATATGACAGACCCGTGCTGGATGACCGGTTCTGCCGGTTTCAGGATGATGTGAAATTCAGCAAGATGTTGAACTTTACAAGCCTCGGTTTCCTCATCCATAAAACGGGTTAATAATACTTACCTCGCTGAGTTGTTGGGAAGATCGGAGAAAATAATTCTGGGAAGATAGCCAACACAGAGCATGGCACCTCACAGCCCTTAGTTCTGGTCTCCGTGCTTTAGAGAACCTCCTCCCCACCAACTTCATCCCAGCCCTTCTCCAGCACTTCCCAGCCTGACCACTTGTCAGGCACACAGCTTTCCTTTCTGGGTCAGTGGTTCTAAACCGGGAGCCATTTTGTCCCTAAGGAGATATTTGGCTATGGCAGGGGATTGTTTTGGTTGTTACGATTTGGGAGCAGGGGTTGCTAGTTGCATTTAGTAGGTAGAGGCCAGAGATACTGCTAAACATCCTATCATGCCCAGGAAAAACCTCTTCCTTCCATGCCGCAACGATGACTTATCCAGGGCCAACTGCTGATAGTCAGTGCTTGAGAAACCTTGCCCTAGATTCCTAGGACCTTGAAATTGTCTCCGTAAACAGCCCACTCCCAGGGTCTGTGCTTCACCTGGCTAAAAGAGGGGGCTATTTGAGAGGGATGTGGGCACAATATGGATGTGTGGAATGGGGCACCCACACAGCCTTGTCTATACCACCGTGTTTTATTGTGCAAGTCTGAGGAGCCTGAGCATCCTAAACTGGAACTTGGCCTTCTGAGTCGTTACGAAGGTATTGCTCATCAAGGTCAGAGAATAAACTCTATTTTATTTAACAGCTTGTAAGCTTGATCTATAACTTTAAATATTTACACGTATCGTACATGGGCCTTTATTGGCGCTCTTGCTCTGGGCCCCAAAAATGTTGGGATGGGCATGACAGTGAGATTTCCAAAGCGGCATCATTCCCTCTCCGTGGCACGGGTCACCCGGTCTCCACCCTTCAGGCTCCGTGTTAAGAATTCACCTTTATGAAGGCAGAAGCTGCCTGGATGGCTCTCCTGCCACATGCCCCAGGTGCTGAGGCTCTGCACACTTCTTTGGATTGCTGGTTTGTTCCAGAGTTTGTGATCCTTTTTTTAGCTGAAATATTTAGGGTGACCATCCTCCCCGCGACCTCTTTTCCTGAGAACTTCACTTGAGTGCAGGCATGGGCCTCCGGCAGACGTGTTAGTATCATCTGCTCCAAGCAAAGGCCTTCCAAGCAAAAGCCTTCGGGACCCTTTCCAGGGAATCTGTTTCTGCAAATGGCTGTAAGTCAGTGCTATAAATGGACAGCCATCACCCACCACAAAGAAAGGCAATAGGTAGAGAAAGGAAGAGGCTGAGAGAGACAGAGGACTGCCTGGGTTCTTGATGCTTTTCCAGGCTTGGAAAGAGGTCTGGGTTCCATCAGATACCTCAGTTTCTTCCAAGAAATTATCTTGTTTGCTTAAACTGGATTGAGTTGATTTCTGTTATGTGTAACCATGAGGACCTCGACCAAGACCCCATCTTTCAAGTCCATCTTTTGCTTTTAGCTTGCCCCAAGTTTCGGGGTCTTACCTGCACAAATCTGGCCTTGTTCTTGCCAGTCCATTGACTGGCAGTGCAGAGGGCAGAGCCCACTGCTGGATGTCAAATTTTGCCCGTCCCTTTTTATCATTCATAGGTGGGGATTGACTCCTAGGAGCTGTCCAACATCAGTGGATAGATTTGGTTCTGGAGTCTCTCTCCTAGTTGTAAGCAACAAGTCCATTAGGCAATGTCCTTCAGTATGATGCTCTCTATCCTCTAGAAATTTGCAGGCTGAAGCCGTGTCTACATGCTTCCAAAAATCCAGGTCAAACTCCCTGAGCAAATGGACAATGCATTTGCAAAATTTAGGAATAATAGATAAGGAAACAGATTTTCACCCGGATGTGTGCAGTTTATTGGATGTAATCTTGGATCCATATCATTGTGGAAGAGCTGGGAGGACAATATGCAAGTGAATATTAAGATGCCAGTGGAGGGGCCCAGCTCAGAGGATGGGGAATGGAGTTGTGATTGGAGCACGCGTGCTTGTGAGTGTGTCAAAGTGCTCCCTTCCGAAGTCTTTATGTATGTTTTCTCCCTTCATCTTCATTATAACCACATGTTGTAGTTATTATTTATTACCTCCATTTTTACAGATAAGAAAACTGAAGCCCTTGCTAGTGATGAAGGTGAAGTTTGAATTCAGGTCTCTCTGACTCCACAGGTATGAGGGTAGTAGTAAGGAACCCAAGTTGGGAGATACAGAAACCAGTGGTTTTCTTGTAAAAGAGAAATGTCGGGAAGGATTATTATTATTTTTTCTAACTGTGTTATACAAAAAATAGGTTCTAAGAAATCACATAGGAGTTCTATTATGTTACATAACAATCTGAGATATTTCTTATTTCTCTCTCTCTGCTCACCTGAAGATTTACGTCAACTTTTGCAAGAAGCTCTTGGTTCATTAGTTCAGCCAAATTTTCGTTAAGGGCAAAAAAGTCGGAATGGCTTTTAGATGTGGTGTAATTCAGAAAATTAAGTGACCGGACTGCTTACTCTCCCTTCTGCTCTTTTTAAAAAGATTTTATTTATTTATTTGAGAAGAAGAGAGAGAGAGAGAAAGCGAGAGAGAGAGAGAGCACAAGCAGGGGGAGGGAGAAAGAGAGAGGGAATAGGGAGCCCAGGACCCCAGGATCATGACCCGAGCTGAAGGCAGCTGCTTAACCGACTGAGCCCCCCAGGCACCCCTTTCCCTTCTCTTCTTGCTGATCTTCTTTTAGTTTGCCATCTTTTTCTTCTTATTTTTATCCATGCCACTCTATCAGTGTCTGCCAATTTTATTTGGATGGATTTGTCCGAAATTTTCTTTTGTGTAGACTCAGGATAGTTGTTGGCTAGTCTGATCATCTATGCTAACATTATTAAAATGACTACCAAAAAAAAAAAAGCAAACAAATTCCAAAAATCAATTCCTTGACATCCTAAACATTCTATTTATACGTTTCCAGGTTCAGTCTGGCCATAATTTTAAATTCAAGAACCAAACCCAATTATAGATCTATATATAAAAAAGATGGTTTTTTTTATAAGTCTATCATGATCCAGGGAATTTGATGCCAACAGTTTTTCTGACTTTGATCTAATACAAATTTTATTTGTGAAATTCCCAGTCTAATGGACATATCCAGGTCCAGGATTATTCAAATAGAAGAGTCTTCCTATAACTGTTGAGTAATTAGATTTTTTTTTTTCAAAATTACTTTGCCATGTATTTTAGTCAATAACCAGCAAAATCCTACAGGTTCTTGGAGAAAAATAAAGGACTAATTAAAGACCCATGTCCACAGTAGAAAAAAAAATGATGAATCTTTGCATCACTCAGCAGTCTGGGATACTCCAAATACGTTGTTTCCCTCCCCCCCCCCTTGGAGTTATTTATTGGCCAGAGGGGAGGGTGGACAGAACTTCTTTGAAGTTAAACATCTTGCTTGGATGAGCAGATACGTTGCATCAAATCAAAGTAATAAAAAGACAAAATGCTTTATTAAATCTTCTTTATCACTATATTGTGCTCCAATAGGATGATCTAATTAAAGGCACCGTTAAGCCTCTTTTCATCTGAGGAGGAGTTCAGAAGCTTTCATTATTAAAAGGTTTGCACAGAAACAAATACATTGTTGTATTGCTTCCAAGTTTCTCAGGGGTGCCTTCTTCCTGTTGCTCTAATTGTTATGAATGTCTTGGCTGCCACTTCATGGTTTGATGCTAATTAGTCCTTTTCATCTTCAAAGTACCTGTATGACATTAACATGACTAACATTCATAACACCACTCTGAGGTAGGCACTGGAAGCCTTATATTCTTTTTGGAGAGATAGAAACAAGAGAAAATAATTTAAAGTGGTACTTATTTGGATGGTGATGAGCACTTTGCTTTCTGGTTCTGAGCTCCCGAATGCTTCAGCCAGCTCCCTCCTTACCTTTGTGCCTCTCCCTGCACAGCTCGATCAGATGCTGTCAATTCATTCTGCATAATGTGAGACTTCTCCAAGTAATCTAACCACCATCATCATCATGAGAAAAATTTATACAAATCAGGGAGAACTCGATTAGTGGTTGCCCCTCAGTTGGAGTCTCTCTAGGTCCGCTTGATTTAATGAGCGTTCACAAGATACTGACTCATGTTTTAATTTAATCCCTCTATAATATATATCATTCTTGCATAAAACTTCATTCAGGTTGGACTAAACGGGACCCAAAACCAGTAACTGATCCAGAGCTTAACTGGTTAGTCAAATTGTTTCATAATTTTTATTTTTGAATTTGAAAATTTTTGTGGTGAAGTTCGTGCTTCCGAGATCATCATAGACCCCACTGCCCTCTATTGCTTTCCCCAGAGTTGAATCTGTGTGGTTTATATTACTTGCCTAACTGGTGAAGGGATTTGAGTTTACTGATTAAACAGAGAAGGGAAAGATTGTCTTATTTCCCCCAAACCAAGCCAAATTTGGTAAGTTGGCAAAATTGGTAAATTGCTGAATTTCTTGGATATCACATCATCCCTGCTCAAAGATGATCTCTCTCCTTTCCCCGTCGAATTCTTATTCATTTATTTCATTTAGCATTGTCAGGGCAAAATAATCTAATAAAGGAATCCACACCGAGTTGTAAATGACTGACACTAGCTTGATGTTTTCGCCCTCTAGAGCTACTAAGAATTTAAAAGAAGATAGTAACCACACCTCCATCTCTGGTATCTGTCAAACCAAGGGAACTTTTTATTATTATTATTATTATTATTATTATTATTATTTTTAATAACTGCATGATGGAATCTCTCAAGTCACATTTTATACTTGTGATTGTTGGCTTTTATGCATATAAGGCATGTCCCACCCAAAAGCCTGTGGGTTTGCTTTTTTCTTATATTCAGATTTTTTTTTAAAGATTTTATTTATTCATTTAACAGAGAGAGAACACAAGCAGGCAGAGAGGCAGGCAAAGGCAGAGAGAGGAGCAGGCTCCCTGCGGAGAGAGGAGCAGGCTCCCTGCGGAGCAAGGAGCCCCATGTGGGACTTGATCCCAAGACGCTAGGATCATGACCTGAGCCAAAGGCAGCTGCTCAACCAACTGAGCCACCCAGGCGTCCCTATATTCAGATTTTTATGTCAGAATCTTAAACATTGGAAGAAATCAACAAGGAAATGTTGGAAAGTAAATCTAAGACGTTGCTTATTATCTAGGCTTCTCCCTGTAGTAAAGTGAGAACAAGAAGAGAATGTTCTGGAGAAGAAGTTGCAACAGAAGCCAGGCAGACTCTCTTACGTTTTTATTTCCATTCTGAATTTGATGCTGACCTGCCTGGCCCTGAAAGTTTCAGACACAGATAGTAGAGATTTCCAGTGATGATGAATGATCTTGGCCAGAGGAGCCCATCGGGTAATGACCACTATTAGCGAGAAATAGGAAACATTCCAGTTGGGACCTGTTCCAGAATGGACCTGCAGGCCTGGGAGGTGAAAGCCTAGAGCACAGCCTGACTGTGTCACTCTCCTGTGCCTTCTATAGCTTCACTTTCCACTCTAACTTGACCTTAGTTGAATTAACTCAACCTATGTCCTTGAAGGACTAGGCAGTGCAGAAACAAGTCACTTTCTGAGACGTGTGCATCTCAGTTCATTCCTTTGGTTTTCCATTTTTAATTTTTACAGGTTCTCAGCTGTCGCTTAAGAGTAACTTGTGATCAAGGTTAAATTAAAGTTTATTTTATTTTTGGTGACATTTTTGCAACTAATTTGAACTTAGGTCTCTTTGGGGAGAAATATTTACAAAGAAATAACATCAAATTGCATGGTGTAAATGCCATGCCATTCAACTATGTAAATAGCAGCTGAGATGTTTAATTGAAAATAAAACACTGGTAAAATGTAAACAGCACCCTTATTCCAGTTGCTTCAATGGCACAAATGAATTCACTAACTGATGGTAAAAGTTAGAATTTGTAATGGGGTCCAATAACTCCAGTGTGTCTAGAAACCTTTTTAGCAATTGCTATATTCTTCACTGATGCTCAGTCCACCTCTCAAAACACATTCATTTGTTGTCATAAATATTGGCTGTTTGAGACCTACCACATTGGCATTTTAGTGTGCAATTCAGTGTACTGTCGTGGGGTTTTGTTTTTTCCTCGCACTTGTCTCAAGTGACTTCTTTCATTGCCTCAAGCCACCAGAAGTATACTGGTCACTCCAAAGCATCAAATGATTAGTGTTTCGAATTTGCTTATTTATTTATGTAGTTGGAACTCTATTGTATGGAGCACTCCAAGCAAAATCCTCACGGGTCATATCTTGCCAAGCATATTATTGGAGGAAACATACATGCTTGGTTATGGGATAGTACCTTGGAGAGAATTGTCTGAGTATCACTACTTTTTTGGAGGTGGTCCTTTATTCCAGATTTATGGACTCTATGAAGATGAAATTGTAACACCTTTTGATCCAAAATTTGATGGAGGATCTTTTCAATGATCCCAACCAATTGCACATTTCATTTTTATTTTAGATTAGTGGTACTACATTAAAATAAAATGCTTTTGCACAGCGGAGTAAATGATCAACAAAACAAAGAGGCAACTTACTGAATGGGAGACAATATTTGCAAATAATATATCCAATAAGGGGTTAATGTTCAAAATATATAAAAAACTTGTATATAACTCAACACCAATAAAACAAATAATCCACTTAAAAATGGACAGACCTGAATAGACATTTTTTTCAAAGAAGACATACTAATGACCAACAGACCAATAACAAGATGCTCAACATCACTAATTATCAGGGAAATGTAAATCAAACCACAATGAGACATCACTTCGTGCCTGTCTGTCAGAATGGCTATTTTTAAAAAGACAAGAAATAAGAAGAGTTGGCAAAGACGTGGAACAGAGAACCCTTGTGCACTGTTGATGGGAATGTATATTGGTGCAACCACTATGGAAAACAGTATGGAGGGTCTTCAAAAGAAATAAAAAATAGAAATATCATATGATCCAATAATTCCACTAATATTTACCCAAAGAAAAGAAACAAATTAATTCAAAGAGATATGTGCAACTGTATATGTATTGCAGTATTATTTATGGTAGCCAAGTTATGGAAGCAACCCAAGTATCCACTGATAGATGAATGGATAAAGAAATGTGAGATATATATATATATATATATATATTTTCAGCCATAGAAAAAGAATGAAATCTTGCCAATTGCAGCAACATGGATGGACCTAGAGGGTATTATGCTAAGTGAAATAAGTCAGACAGAAAGAGAAATACATATGATTTCACTTATATGTGGAATCTAAAAACCAAATGAACAAAGAAACAAAAAATAGAAATAGACTGGTATATGCAGAGAACAAAATGGTGGTGGTCAAGAGGGGAGGGGTTGGGGGATTGGGCAAAATAGGTGAAGGGGATTAAGAAGTAGAAATTTCTAATTTTAAATTAAACAAGTCACAGGGATGAAAAGCATAGGGAATACAGTCAATAATACTGTAATAACATTGTATCATGATAGTGACTACACTTGTAGTGAGCATTATGTAACATGAAATTGTTGCATCACTAATATAACTGAAACTAATATAACATTGTATGTCAACTATACTTTAATAATCAAAATAAAAAATTAATTACCTTAATGGAAGAACTTCCATTACCTTTCTCAAATCACTGTATTGAAAAAGAAATTATAAATTAACTATTAATAATATAGTCTCTGGAGCCAGACCTACTGGATTAGTTGTGAGACCTTGGGCAAGTTATATTAACTGTTCTATCCCTCAGCTTTCTTGTCTGTAAAATGGGTATAAAAATAGTGCCTGGTTCATTAGGCTGTTGTAAGGATTAAATGAAGTAAGATATGTAAAGTAGAACAGGGCTTAGCACAGTGCTATATGAATATAGTTACTGTTCATTTAGTTAGTAAACATTTATTAACAGCTTTTATTATTTAGTATCTATGAATACACATCAACTTTCTATATTATTATTACCTTTGATGGAAAATGATTCTTTTATTTTACTGATTTATTTTATTATTTTTTTCTAGCTTTATTGAAGTGTGATTGACAAATACAAACTGTATATATTTAAGGTGTACAGTGTGGTTTTTTAAAAAGTTGTACAACAGGATGATTTAATATGCATATACATTGTGAAATGGTTACCACAGTCGAGTTAATTAACATGGTCATTATCTCACACAGTTACTATTTTTGTGTGTGTGTATGGCAAGAAAATTTAAGATTTACTCATCTAGCAGATTTCAAGTATAAAATACAGCACTGTTAACTATACTCACCATGCTGTACAGTACATCCCCAGAACTTATTTATCCATCTTACAAATGAAAGTTTGTACCCTTTACCAACATTTCCCCATTTCCCCCGCTTCCCAGGGAAACAATTCTTTAAGGAAGGAAATCTGATTACCGATTCTCACTACTTTATTCCCCACAGTGAAGGTCAGGCTTTGAAGAGTTAAAGCCTAATGAAAATGTGCTCGTATCTGGTAAAATTCTTAGTATGAACACTTCTTTTCTCATTTAAAGGGCAGCATCTGGACTTTAGTAAGCAAATATGCAATAAAATATGCAATAAAATACTATTTTGACCTTTTAAAAAGTTGATCTTTATTTTATTCAAATAGTCAAAATATTCCAAGGAGTAAACTTCCACCTTGGATGGCGTTTTGCCATTATTTAGTGAAATGTTTATGTGCAAATCACACTTTTACATTTCACATTTTGTACAAAGAAAAGGAGAACATAAGCTGACAGAATCACCTAAGGTAAAAAAAGTTAGAGATCTGACTTAGGCTCACGAAACATGGGAATTCAGTTGGAAAATACCCTTTTTAGTTGAGGAATGCTTGAATTTTGTTTGCTAGCGTAAGGGTCAAAGATCTTAGGGTAGATTATTTTCGTCCCTTTTACAGCTGCTTCTCTCTCTCTCTCTTTCTCTCTGATCGGTGTCAGGCAAAGCCTGGGGATCATTTTATAAGCTCACTCACCGCAGCAAAGACATCAGTGTGAGGCCCAGCTATTTTGTTTTCCACCTGAGGCATTTAATTTCTAAAGCTCAAAGTGGACTTTGTCAGAAACAGAAAATTATTTCCTGAATGCAAAGGCTTTTAAAAAACAAATCAAACTAGCACATTTATAGTAAACCTCTGTGTGTGTGTGTGTGTGTGTGTGTGTGTGTGTGTGTGTGTGTGTCCAACTTCCCTTTTATTAGTCTCCAGTCGCCTTTTGGTGAAGCCTAACGGTGTGGAGTCCTTGGGAGCTTGGGGAAAGGGGCCACACCTTCCCTCTTCTTCCTCTCCAGAGGTAGCCATGTGATTTAGAATTGGGCAATCACACATTGTCTTCTGGGGCTTTGGATCTTGAGCTGGTGAGTAAGCGGGCCAGGACATAAGGAGACACATTCTGGCGGGGCAATGGGATTGGGGCTGCTTGCCTGCCACCCCGCTCCTCGGCTTCTGGCTGCCCAGCTTTGTTGGACCCCTGGGTTTCTGACCTTTTTCCCAGACCTGTCCTCCAGCCTCCTCTCAGTTTTGTAAGTCTCTATATACTCCCATACAATCTCCCTCTCCAGTTTTTTTTTTTCCTTATGCTAATCAGAGGAGGTTTCTATTTCATGCAAACAAGAATGTTCGCTGATGCAACAAGCTTCCTTCCAAGCCTGGCTGGAAATAAATGCCAACTTTTTACACTGAATTATCAATCTAACCAATGCTAACCATGCTAACCCCTGAAGGTGACTTACGTTTAAATAATGTTTTCTGGAATCCATTAGCTATTGTGAAACTGATCGGTTCTATGCATCTGTAGGACTGCACAAATAATATTTTGCCCAAATGTATTTTGGTTTGGCGGTCGTTCCTAATCAGCCAGTGATGGCTGATCTTATTTCAGCTGCTCGTTTGGAACTGGAAGGTTGATGTTATTGGAATGAGCTATGCTACTGTCTTGGGGAGGTGGGGTAAGGTAAATCAACAGATGTGTAATTGGTTTCAATACTGCGCTTTCCAAAAGTGAAAGGTCTGCAATGGTGTTATTAGCTGACATACTGTAGATAGTCCTACATGTCAGGAACAATTAACACGTGTCCTGTGGGTCTGATTACTAGCGTGAAGGAAGTTCTGCTTTGCGTAAACCCCAAAGCAAAGCCTCCAGGAAAGTTAAAGGTCCCTGGTCCACCATTAAAAGGGGCAAGTAATGTGCCTTTTCTGGATTGACTGTAAACTTTGACTCGTGGGACTTTGTTCTTAAAGGTGAAAACAAATGTGAGTAAGAGGCAAGTTGTTTTCCTTACAAATTCTTAAAACTTTAGTTGAAGCCCTTTATCAGAAAATTTCTCAAAATAAAAATAAATCAATATTACCTTAGGATCATCACAGGAAAAAAAAAAAACAACCAACAAGCTAAAAAGCCAAAGTGGACATTTTCCTTAAAATACAGCACAAAAGAAATTTTATATGTTTAAGCCATTGCCCAGAAGAGTGATAAATTTGATATTTGATATGTGAAACCATTGTAGGGATAGCATAAGGAGTTGTATTTATAAAAGATTTTAGGGGTAAGTAAATGATTGAAAACAAATTTATGAGATATCCTGATTATTACATATGGTAGATCTTTGAAACATAAAAGTAATTAGGTGAGACTCACATGCACACAGTAAATTAAAGGTATTACTAGTAATGCCCAGTAATATGCATATTCTTAATTACATGAGAGTAGAGAGATGGCAGAATCAAGTCATAAATCATGCCTTCTGCTCCCAGCTTCTTCACCAGCCAAGTGACTAACTTGAGGCTCAACTGTAAAGTGAAGAACGCTAACTATAGTTCAAGCTACTTATCGGCCCTGACATTTCATGATCCCCAAATTATGTTTATTTTTATTATTATTTTTTTTTTAGTCATTGGATTATGTTTCTCTTCTATCTGGATGAAGGAGAAAAGAAGCAGAAAGAAATGTGATGTTAGGGGCACCTGGGTGGCTCAGTGGGTTAAGCCTCTGCCTTCGGCTCAGGTCATGATCTCAGGGTCCTGGGATTGAGCCCTGCATCCGGCTCTCTGCTGGGCAGGGAGCCTGCTTCCCCCTCTCTCTCTGCCTGCCTCTCTCCCTACTTGTGATCTCTCTCTCTGTCAAATAAATAAATAAAATCTTTAAAAAAAAAGAAAGAAAGAAAGAAATGCGATGTTAAAGTAGATCATATAATCCCAAATGCCCAGCCCCAAGATGGATTTGGGAATGAAGATCCCCCTAGTTCATATGCTCCCAGTCCAAGGAAGAGAGTTGGGGCAGGTGTTCGACTAGGGACCATCAGCCAAGACAAAGAATTAAGTCTTCCTGCCCCAGGGAAATCCTGGTGTCAAGTGCTGGACTGAAGAAGCAGTTTCTGCCTCTGTCACAAACAACCCCATGGCTTTGGACGAATGATGCAGCCTTTGCCCCCGTCTTATCTTCAAAAGAGGAGCTAGGATAGATCATCCACATTTTTCCCAGCTCTCCTATTCTTCGATCCAAAGAAAGCCGTATTTGGGGTATCAAGTAGTGATCTGGTTTATCTACTGATTTGAGGTTAAATGTTTTTTATTTTGCCTAAAATATTATCACTCCAAGCTGCAAAGTAGAGACAGCTCCAGAACTGAGGCTGGCTTTCCATTTTAAATTGGAGCAGGCGAATTTGGGACTTTTCCTTGAATGAAGGAAATAAAAGAACAAGGCGCATGGTCAGGAAAACTATAAAGCTGTGGGAAGATAGAGAGATTAGACATTTTTCTATCAAAGGCAAGAAAGCTGTAAGAGGAAAGTGGAACAAAAAAAAAAAAAGGAAAAAAAGAGTAAGAGCGGGAGAGCAAGCACAGGGGAAGAAGTGGGGGAGGAAGGAGGAAATAGAAGGAGCGCAGCCCCTCCCGGGCCGGCTGGGCTTTGAAGTGAGGCCAGAACTACAGCAAAGCATTGTGGGATAGGAGGTCAAGAGAAAAAGTAGATGGGGACCCTTTGCTCAGAGGTTAATAGTTATGTGTCAGAAGTGCTTTATCAGAGTAAAAGACCCTGTGCATTTTTAGATACTTTTTTTTTTAGAGGAAAACCAATTCTGTGGAAGTTTCCCAAGGTCCTTAAGAAAGAAGCCTTCCGTTGGTTTCTAACCTAAAAAAAAAAAAAAAGATGTTCTGCCATCAGAGGCTCTGTTTTATTTTACTTTTTAAATTTATTTTTTCCCCAAATATGTTTATTTTATTTTTTCAGTGTTACAAGATTAATTGTTCATGCACCACACCCAGTGCTCCATGCAATATGTGCCCTCCTCAATACCCACCACCAGGCTCGTCCAACCCCCCACCCTCCCCTCCAAATCCCTCAGTTTGTTGCTCAGAGTCCACAGTCTCTCATGCTCTGTTTTAATTAGAAATAACCAACTGTGGAAAAGGCCTGGTGTGTCATATTTAAAATTATCCAAAACAAAGGATTTTGTTTTTGTTTGGGGACCCATGAGCTTCTGGGAAGGAGCTGGAGAGCCTTTTAGTTGCTCACCAAGATCTACACTGTTTCTGCAGGTTCAGTGCTATGTAGGTTATGAATGAAGGAGAGACTCCTGGCGCTTCCTAGGCATTCTGATTCCGAGGTGATTCCAGCCAAAGGTCAAAACCGAGGTAAATTCAAGTTTGCTTTGGCAAAGACGAACCTTCTTATTCAGATAGCCAAGCCCATGATCGTGTAAAATTAGCAAAGACTACCCTGAGAGCATTAAGAAAGTTTACTGAAAGGGTGGGGGATAGCAGCACAGAGGAGTTTCCTCGAATGAGTTATTTGAAGTGCTTTAAATTAGTAGTTCCAGGGAGTTACATACAAGAACTAAACAAGAAGGCCAAACAGTTTCCTTTACGTTTGGTAGATTTCTTTGTGTGCAAGTGACATGGTCAAGCTTTTATCTATAGAGCTCTCCTCAAACGTGCAGTCACACAGCCCTCTCAGATGATTAAGAGGGCTCACAGGAACCCTCCACCTCTGAGTGTTTAACTTACCAGGACTTTTAAAAGCAAGGCTGATAAAGTTCATAAATTTATCACACCTCTAGCGGCTGATGACACTCACCAAGTCCGCTTCTGATACTCTTCAGTTCTGGGCATTCGTGAAGCCGGGGTCACTGATGACAAATCTAATGCAGAACGATCAAGTCATAACTAACTTTTAAGTGTTTCCTTGAAGGTTAAGACCAGAGGATGGGAATAAAAAGTAGCAGGATCCTTGCTCTGATCTTTTTCTGACATTTCCCAAATCCGCAAGGCAGAGGGCATGGTGCAGGTTGGAGCTTAAACTGTTCCATACTCTGAAACCTCACTGGGGAGCACAGGAGACTTGGTTTTGCAGCAGGGAAAGGAATAAATACACACACATTTTGCAGCTATTTTATTTGACTGTAGATTAATTCTTAATAAACTTATTAAACACATTTATCTGCAAAGAAGACCTAAGAGCACAGATGTAATTGATTAGAATATAATCACAAAATGCTGAGGTGCAAATTTCTTTTGTTTGATGTTGGGTTTTTGTTGTTGTTGTTGTTGTTCTCTCATTTTCTAGGCCCTTGCAGGACAGTTGTTATAAAACAACTGATTTAATACATCTCAGCATTTAAAAAATTGTTTAATCCATGGAAAAGGATTACATTTCCTCCTCCTTTAATTGTTGGTCAAAATTTCAAATAGAATACAATGTTTTATATATATGATGACAGATGAACTGCGTGTTTCTTATAGGATGGATGATTAGTTGTCCTTCTATAACCAATATCCCTCTCTGAAAAAGCAGGTCAAATAACACTAGACTCAGTAATAGCTGTGGGTACCTTGAGCACGTCTCAAATCAATAATGACAGAGGTAGCCTGATAGCAATTTATGAACCACAGTCCTCTTGGGAAACATATTTCAAACCATAACTTCATCTAAACTGTTTATCGGCTAAGCTTGCTCAAATGTATGAAGTGTCAAAAAGTTTCTTTGACATTAGGCTTGTTATTGCCCTTTGATTTATGTACCCAAGCAAAACGTAGTAAATAAAAAGATTGTTTGGTGGTTTGGTATTTGAAGGAAATGATTAGAAACATTTGCCAATGCTATTCATTTTATATGTTTTTTTTTCCTTTCCAAATAATAATAATAAAAAAGTATTTCCGTCCAGTGAGTGACTTCACAGTAATGGAACCTTGAATGATCATTAAAGTAAGCAGAAAAGCCAGTTGGAGTTGCTATGAAATATTTAGAAAACTCTGAACTAAATGTGTGATGTACATATAAACGTCTTTCCCTCTCCTTGAATTGTGCATGCCCAACAGTTCACAGAATGTCCCATCTGAGGCACACGTAGGGTGGTAAATCTGACCTATTAAAAATGTGGTCTGTCATATCTTAGTTTTTGTGGAAACTTCCACATGGGAAATTCAAAGGACTATTCTTTTGAAAAGCATCCTTCAAGAAAATTCTTGGGTATACACAAAGCATTTTTATTTGCTTAGAAATGGAAATATTGACTTCTTAAGATTTTTTGATGATGGAATATTATAGATGTATAAAAGGCATCAAAAGGCAAACTATAAGACAAATCCTTTGAACTGCATTTCATTTAAATATTTTAGTACAGGATTTGCATTTTATTTCAGTTTGAGGCTTTCCATTCTTACAATTCCTTAAGCAGATTTTCATACTAGGCAACTCTATGGGTAGAGTGTACATAAAAAACCCAAACATAAGATTATAAAAGTTGGCCAAGGATTCCAAAGGATTGCATTATGGGTTTTTGAAAGATGAACTTTTAAACAGTTTTTACATTGATATGAATGGAATTCACTCTTACCTTAAAGGGAAACAAAAAACCTAAGGGGGGATGGACACATTTTAATGTAAGAGTTGCTTAAATGAAGACTATTTCTATTTCTAGTGTCTGTGTTTTGAGTGGTTAACACTAAGCTGATGGGCACTATAAAAAGAAAAAAAAAGTCATAGACACAGAACAAATGAGGACACAGATATCTATACCAGCATGGTTAACTTGTTAGCGAATCTGTTTCCTTGAAAACAGGATACAGTGAATCTGTGTATGTTTAGTGAAAAGTGGCTACATTTACTGGAGAATTAGGAGAAAACACTCCCCAAAGGAGTCAGAAGTTCTGATCTGCTATCCTTCAAAGAAAGACTGTTTCCTAGGCTGGCCAATATTCCAATGGAGCAACCTATGCCTATTGATAAGTTATCGGATTCCTCTCCGGAATCAGCTGGTCAGGAAGGATACAGAGGGGAGGGAGAGGAAGGGAGAAGGGATTGTGATAGTGGCTTTGTCTGATCGCCAAGGTAGGAAGGGGGTGGAGGACTGAGAAAGGAAGAATAAGAGAGGTGAAAGATAGGAAAGAGAACAGGAAAAGAAGGGAAAGAAATCGAACAGAAACAAAATAAAATACAGCAGGAAGATGATAACTAGATAGGAAAAAAAAAGACATCTCTGGAAATGGAATCTTCTTCCAGACCTCCAGGCTCTTTAGAGCGGGAATTCCTAACGTGGATCTCACAGACTTCTCCAGGTCTGGGAACCCATTGTGAAATTGGATGCAAATTTTGTGAGGATGGGTATGTGCATTTTTTTTTTTTTTCTGGAGAAAGTGTTCTTTCCTCTGATCTTCTTTTCCAAGGGACTCCAAGGTTTAATAAAACCTGAGAGCTACTACTTTAGTGAGATCTTGTGCACCCTGTAAAGGCATTTGCCTTTAAAAGAGTCTGAATGCTTGGGATGGACTGTAGATTGTCAAAGAATGTTACTTTTTAGGATTAAAAGTTGTGTAGTCTGAGGGTATTCATTTTTTCAAGACCTTTAGAAGGCTAGCTATTCAGTCAAATACCATTGATTGACTATTTGCATTAAATTAAGTCAGTGTTCTTTAAATTGGGTGTCCTGGGAAAAGGGTACTAATTTTAAGGCAAATATCTGTATCTGGGACACAGATACTGTATGGAATGCTAACTAACAGTATGAAACTGGACTGGTAACATCTGTTCCTTAACTCTCTTCCTCTATAAATGATGATGATGATGATGATGATGATGATGATAATGACAACGATGACGATGACTTAATAGGGCTGTGGTAGAGATGAACGGAAATGTAATATTGGCTGACATTTATTGGGTGCTTACTATCTCCCATGTGCTATGAATAACATCTCTATGCTTTCTACAACTTAATCTTTCCAACAATTCTTATGAGATTTCTGTTATGTTTTCATTTTATAGATGGGGAAATTGAGGCAGAGAAGTCAAAAATTTGCTCAAGACCATGAAGGAAATAAATGATGGAGCCAAATATTAACCACACAGGAGCCAACAGGTGTTGGTGAGGATGCAGAGAAAGGGGAACCCTGTTGCAGTGTTGGGGGGAATGCAAACTGAGGTAGCCACTCTGGAGTGCAATATGGTGGTTCCTCGAAAAGCTGAAAATAGAACTACCCTATGATCCAGCAATTGCACTACTAGGTATTTACTGAGAGGATACAAAAGTACATGTTTGAAGGAGTGCATGAACCCCAGTGTTTATAAAAACATTATCAACAATAGCCAAATTATGGAAAGAACCCAAATGCCCATTGACTGATGAATGAATAAAGAGGTGGTATGTATATATATAAAATGGAATACAACTCAGCCATCAAAAAGAATGAAACCTTGCCATTTGCAATGAAGTGGATGTAACTAGAGTGTATTATGCTAAGCGAAATGAGTCAATCAGAGAAAGACAAATACCATATGATTTCACTCATGTGGAATTTAAGAAACAAAATGGATGAACATAGAAAAAATATAAAGAGAGAGAGAGGGAGATAAATCATAAGAGACTCCTACAATAGAGAACAAACCAAGGGGTGATGGAGGGAGGTGGGTGGAGGGTGGGTTAGATGGGTGATGGGTATTAAGGAGGGCACTTGTTGTGATGAACACTGGGTAATATGTATATGTATATGTAAATGATGAAACACTGAATTCTACTCTTGAAACCAATATTGAACTGTCTCAACTTATTAGAAATTAAATTTAAAAAAAGAAATGAAAAAAATACATGGCAGAGCCAGTATGTGAATGTAGTATGGGCCATGTAAGTCTGTAGCCCATGCTCTTGGGCCATTAGACCAAAGCAGGGCACCTGTGGGGTAGTTGCTGAGCCCCAGCTGCAGCTGCTGATGGGAGAGGACCCTGTTCCTTCCGTGGCATGGTTACCATGGCACCGTGTGCACAGAGGCTGCTCCTATATCTGGAATATGTATTGTTACCTCATTTCCTTCCATGTTGAACATCATCCTCTTCTGTTAGGACTTGTTCTTCTCTTTTCATCTTCCAGATGACTTCCTGGGTTCTTGTGGTTCTGTAGTTCTAGGGGAGAAAGCATGACAAGAATTTGATGTGAGTTTCAGAAGAAAACTAATTTTCCATCACTTACCCAAAGTTATTTCCTAGAAGCTCTGGGAGAAATTGCATCTTTCCAGATACCCTAGTTTCCTACCAGAATGCTTCTAAAGTATTATCTCAGCAAGGTAGATCCCATCTACCATATGCACCATTAAAATAAAACAAAACAAAATGAAACAAAACCAAACCAAACCTTGCAGAGACAGAGAGAGAGAGATCACAAGTAGGCAGAGAGGCAGGCAGAGAGAGAGGGGGAAGCAGGCTCCCCCCTGAGCAGAGAGCCCAATGCTGGGCTTGATCCCAGGGCTTGATCATGAACTGAGCCGAAGGCAGAGGCTTTAACCCACTGAGTCACCCAGGCACCCTAGCTAGCCAACTTCTTGTGCACAGTTATATAATGCTAAGTTGGCATTATATTATTTGTTACTTTACATTCAAAGGAAGTTCAGTATTTTTCCTCTTTTGGAATGTTTTCCTTTTTTCCTGAGGGTTCTGCGTATTTATCGATATGTTCTGTATACTTAAATCCTAGAAAAGCAAACATGTGAAAATGTTTCTTTTTCTTATAATCCAAATTTACTTTCTTTTTTGTTCTTTCTTAGGGCTGTTAATCAACAAAATGGCCAACATTTGTCTTAAAAGAATCTTATTATCTAGATTTTTGGAAGATTTGGGAAGATATGTCCTATTGAAAGAGAGCTTTTTCCCCCCTCCTCTTCTAGGAGGAAGGACACATATGGAAGGCCTTAGCTTATCTTTAGTGCCTCATACACCCATTCTGGAGTCCATGGAAAGGCCACTGAATGGGATTAGGCCCTAGAGATAGCATGTCAGTCATCGTGAGGGATGAGCTAGAGCATCCTTTAATTTTTTCCTTTGGGTCACATGTGAAAAACAATTTACTAGCATTGATGAGTGTTATTAACAATGAGATAGGATATAGTCTCCCCACCCCCATTGGGTGGGCTTAAAAATAGAATAGTTATCTTTTCTCTTGAATGATTTAAATAAAGCTCTGGGGAGCAAAAGGTGGTTTGACAGATATCTAAAAGGAATTTTCTATGCTCTAGTATAAGGTTTAATTCCTCAACTCCCTATATTACCCTAGTTTAATCAATGATCTCAGTCATTTTATTTTTCCTAAAGCCCAGATCGATTAAAAAAAATCAAATAAATCTTTGTTTTCCACTGAGTGGTTAAGTTGATGCATTCTTTGGTTCTCTACCCTCACAGCCCAAGGTTCATGATAGACATCCCTGGGATTTTTAAAATAAAACCCCTTTGCATATTTCTTTCTCCAAATGAAATTTTCTTCATGTCCAAACCTCACCTCTTAAAATCCAAGGACATAGTGGTGCCTCACTACCTTCCAAAGCTTTTTGATCTTCAGGTCAAAAATAAAAAGTTTTTAGGAAGGGAGTTTCCCTTTCACTTTACTTACAAATGAACTCTTGATCATCAGAAGCAAGTTTCATTGTAAGTACACCAGGTCTCGTTGGAAACCGGGCATGGATAACTCTTCTCTGAGGCTCTGGAAAGGCGAGGAGTGAGATTTCCTGACCTGTTATTCCCTCAACATCCTCTCTCCCTCACCTCCCTCCTTCTCGGAAGCAGTGGCAGCGATGGGCTACAGAAACTGTTTTTCATTGGTGCCTGGTGGAACCTTAATTCCTTCCTGTCAGCATATCCCTAGGTCTCTCTCCTGGTTAGGATAAGGACTGGATAAGCAGTTGAACTCCTGGGTCGTTTTCCAAATGAAATTCAACCTCTAGACCTTGTGAGGCTTAGCCCGTCTTCCTCACTAGCCCAAGATGAGTTTGGAACGCATTTTCACTTAATGGATTCTATTTGTGGGTGGGAGAGGTAATGATTGCATTGCTCAGAGTCATGAGTGTAACTTCAAATCAGAAAAAAGAGCCAAGCAGGTGTGTGAGAGTGGATGCGAACCCGAGGCAGGTGTGCCTGAGGAGGTGCTGGGAGATTCTGATCAGCTGTTGGATGGAGACACTGAATGTCACGTGACGGAGCTCACCTGCTAACATCAGGGTCTTGCTGGAGTGGTGATTTAAAAAATGACATGGACGAAGAAAAAATATGAAGAGCACTGTTTGCAATATGTTGAAATGAACATGCAAAATTGAGGATAGATGACTGAGTATTGATAAGCCGGGGGAGAGGCAGTAAGACATTAAAAATGAAATTTGTAGTGGTAGTACGCTGAGGAAGCGGGACTGTGCCTCCTGCTGGTTTGTTGCGAGGAATTTTTTTCTGGGCAAATCCTGGTGAATTCCATGACATGTGAATCTGGTTCTAGGGACTGTAATTCTTATATATATATATATATATATATATAGAGAGAGAGAGAGAGAGAGAGAGAGAAGTATTTTATTTTATTTTTATTTTTTTAAAGATTTTATTTATTTATTTGAGAGAAAGAGAGAGAGAAAGGAGCAGGGGGATGGGCAGAGAGAGAGAGAGAGAGAAGTAGACTCCTTGCTGAGTAGACTCCTTGCTGGTCCTGAGACCCCAAGATCATGACCTGAGCCAAAGGCAGATGCTTAACCAACAGAGCCACCCAGGTGTCCCAGAAAAGAGAACTATTTTAAAATACCAAAATACCCTTAAAAATTCTCATTTTTAGCCCACGTACCTTTTATTAAAAGAAATGGTCACGTTTCTATTTGTCCAAGTTCCTGTTTTCAAACTGGGCCTAAAATGAGGGGGAAGCCAGTGTGGCACCTGTCATGGCCCTATTTTGTACCTATTTTATATATGTTTTCCTTAAATGCTTAGACCTCAGATATGTGTGCAAATGGGCTCTGCGTCTATACACTAATTTTAGCAATGTTTTAAATAACAGAGAGAATACATTAAATTGGACAAAAACACTTCTTTGAACTAAGTCAGTTTTTCTTTGAAGATGAAACCTGTTTCTCACGACGGAAAAATGTTATCACTAAGAACTCCTTCAGCAACAAGCAATTATATGGGAACATACCTTCTGCAATCAGTGAAATTATCAAGAGGTATAAGATTTCATCTTATCGTCAAAAAGGTTATGGTCTAGTGAGGCACACAAGACAGAGAGATGGAAGGGAACCTGGGTGGCTCAGTCGTTAAGAGTCTGCCTTCGGCTCAGGTCATGATCCCAGGGTCCTGGAATCGAGCCACACATGGGGCTCTCCGCTCGTCGGGAAGCCCGCTTCTCCCTCTCCCACTTCCCTTGCTTGTGTTCCCTCTCTGGCTGTCTCTCTTTCTGTCAAATAAATAAATAAAATCTTAAAAAAAAAAGACAGAGAAATGGAATATGATAACTTGTTATTTGTGGTGGCATAAGCTAAGTGCCAAGGGTGCAGGGACCACGAACTAGGAAGTCCAAGGGCTCTTTAGACAGGTGGATAAACATGGAACTTGAACCAAGGCTTGAACTGTGGGGGAACCTGTTTGCAGGGGAGGGAAGTGGATGATTCAGGAAGTAGGGTAGGTTTTGTTTTGTTTTGTTTTGCAATTATTATCTTCTCTTCTTTCCTGTAATAAGACTATACACTCCTGCTAATTGCAGTGTGATTTGTAACGTCCACTTAGAGGGGGAAGTATATGCTCTTGGTCTATTAATGTTGGACTTGATAATGTGACTGGCTTTGGTCATGAAATATGAGTAAATCCTGACATATGTCACATCAGAGCAGAAGCTTTATTTATTTATTTATTTTTAAAGAATGTATTTATTTGTTTGACAGGGGGAGAGAGAGTGAGCACACAAGCAGGGGGAGCAGCAGAAGGAGACGGAGAAACAGGCCCTCTGCTGAGCAGGGAGCCCCATGCGGGGCTCGATCCCAGGATCCTGGGATCATGACCTGAGCTCAAGGCGGATGCTTAACTGACTGAGCCACCAGAGCAGAAACTTTAAATATGACTGCCTCTTTTGCTTCTGTTTGCTGCTGGGACCGCTGTCTGTCCCGGACAGTGGTTTCTTTTTGGGTGTGGGTTCCAGAATGAAGTGACACATAGAGCAGAGTTGGAACCTGGAGCAGACCTGAGGCCCAGGAAAGGCTCACATGTAATATGAATGAGAATAAATATTTGTTGTTGCAGAGATCTGGGGGGTTGTTTGTTCCTATAGCACAGCTGACAAATACAGGGAGGAATCTCCACTTGAGCAAATGTATGGAGACAGAAAACGACATGGGACAGTAAAAGAAATTCTACTTTGATCTAGTCAAGGGATTTTTGTAGGAGAGAAATTAAAAAAAAAAAAAAAGAGGTTGGGCCATATTGTGGAAGCCTTGAATAACAGATTAAGGTCTTTTTTTTTTTTTTTAAAGGATTTCATTTATTTATTTGACAGAGAGAGAGAGAGAGAGAGAGAGAGATCACAAGTAGGCAGAGAGAGGGGGGAAGCAGTTTCCCTCCTGAGCAGAGAGCCCGATGCGGGGCTTGATACCAGGACCCTGAGATCATGACCTGAGCCAAAGGCAGAGGCTTTAACCCACTGAGCCACCCAGGCACCCCCAGATTAAGGTCTTAATCTGACCTTTTTCTAAAGGCAGTGAGAAAGCACTAAAGATTTTGGAGCGAAGGAACAAAGGGAGAATCTGGGGAATATTTGTCCAACAGCAGTGTTAGGATAAAGTAGAAAGTGGGAAAGAAACATGTTCTTAAGCACATGCCTAAAAAATGTTTCTGAATAGGGGCGCCTGGCTGGCTCAGTCAGTAGGACATGTGACTCTCGATCTCAGGGTCCCAAGTTCAAGCCCAACCTTGGGTGTAGAGCCTACTTAAAAAGAACGTTCCTGATGAAAAATGATTATTTTGTTAAAAGAGGGTGGACTTCATATTTCCACGTATAAAAATGCAAGGAAAATAAATCAAATGAGCAAAGCAACTTTAAGGGAGGAAAAAACGGATACCGCCAAGGTATAGCACAAATGTTTTCTTAGGCCAGGGAAGCAGGACAAGCTGCTCTGACTTGTTGACGTCTCTGTCAAGCTAAGGCTTCGTGTAACTACCTTAACTG
Organism: Nasua narica; assembly: GCA_028533885.1. Taxonomy (NCBI): domain Eukaryota; kingdom Metazoa; phylum Chordata; class Mammalia; order Carnivora; family Procyonidae; genus Nasua; species Nasua narica. The sequence continues at coordinate 129,409,572 of CM052800.1, forward strand.
CCTGAGGCTGAAGCCTTCTTCATAATGCAAGTTCGTCCCTTGTCTTTGTTCCTATATTTCAATGGACATGCAATTTTTTCTTTGTCTGCAGGTCTGTTATTAATGTTCTGCTCACTGTGTTATGTATCCTTTGAGGTCATGAAGTGGAAGAGAATTATTTAAGGCACAGAAAACCTGTAGGCCTGCTGGTCTGTAATTGGTACACGCAGGAACTACAAAACTTCAGCGCGAGTGATCTTTACCACACATTCGAATTAGGATGAACATTGACATTAAGGGTGGCTACCTGGTATTCCACAACTACAAAAAGTTTACCTGCTTTTTATTTTGCTCAACACTTCACCTGGTTTGGGTCCACTCATGAGTATCTTTCATATCTAAGTAGGACAATATTTTACATGGATTGGATGAACTATCTTGCATTTTCCTAGGTGTTGTGTCATTTGACGAATTGGTTTATTGAGGGCAGATAACAGATTCACGCACACAATACACAGAGCGAAGAAGGTCATCTAAACCTTGCAGTCCTCACGTGTGCCCAGATGTGAGTTTCTCCCATTTTGAATTCCTCAATAGAGTTTTCTCTCTTGGTTGCCCTGAGATATTTTTACTCACCTCGATCACAGTGTTTGCCTCAAATCTCGTAAAGCCTGGTATGTTACTGCGGTTCTGTAGGTCTCTGCTTTGCAAACGACAAGGTTTAATGAATTGGGGATATCCATGCACACTGCATTCACTTAAAAAGGGAAAATCCTTTTAAACAGCTATAGCCATAGAAATTCAATTCCATTTATTTAGGAGGAAATGAGAAACCTGAGTTGTAGGTGTGGAGTCTTATAATCTCTCAGACTGATAAAAACTTGGTTTGGGGGGGTGGTGATTGGAACACCTTTAGCCAAATTCCTTCAGCCAAAATTATTTTCGTGAGCACGTTTCCAAACTTATGATCATGTTTTGATAAGAAAAATCCCCTTTCTCCACAAGTTCTCAGGTCCCACTCATTGGCCCCTCACCCTCAATTCTGGAACCTATGTCAGACTGTTATGTGGCTCAATTCTTGGTGATATGTTTTCAATTTGAGTCAACTTGATGAGAGAAAAATTACTAAAAAGTGGCAATGAGCTGTGAGGTGAATAGGGTTTTCCTATCAAAGTGGAGGTATTTTTAAAAGCATTTATTATTTCAAACTAAAACATTTATAGAAAGCCGTGAGTGTGAAGTGTATGGTTACCAGTTGTGGCTTGCCGTAGTGAAAACTTCAAGTTCATAGGAAATATTTACTGAGGCTCTGGCTAGCAAGGAGTTTGTTCGTGGGAATAATTTGGTCCAGAAGTCATGTCAGCTTAAAACAATAGTTTACTAACATAGTAGTAACAGGCAATTAGGATTCATAAATGTTGCCATGATTGAGACGTAATTTGGGAGTCTTAGATGGAAGCAATTCTGTTTTCAACAGAACAGAACTTAAAGGCTGTATGGCCGTGTCTTCCACGTGGCACAAATGTCAGAAGTGAGAAAATAAGCCCTCCATTTTCAATATTTTACGGGCTCTGATGTAATATGGTTATTTTTTTCTGTGTTGAAAATGATGAATATCGTTTTTGGTACATTAGTTCCACAGTAAAGAAGTATTTAGCTTACAAGTGAAAAAGTCTGGCTTTGACTGTGGGTTAAAGAGATGTGGTGGAGCTAAGTTTACTTTCACAGGAAAGGTCAGTTTTGCGTGGTGTTCTCTGGAAATTTGGTTTTGGAACATATAAAAATTCTCTTGTCATGTGAATTCTGGAGATCCGATGAGGGAGATGTGTTTAATCATATCGGGTGAGAACATTCCTTTTTGTGTAAGTTCTTCATAAGCTCACAGTGTTTTTACTTTTCTTTTTAAAGATTTTATTTATTTATTTATTTATTTGACAGAGAAAGACACAGCGAGAGAGGGAACACAAGCAGGGGGAGTGGGAGAGGGAGAGGCAGGCTTCCCGCTGAGCAGGGAGCCCAATGCCAGGCACAATCCCAGGACCCTGGGATCATGACCTGAGCTGAAGGCAGATGCTTAATGACTGAGCCACTCAGGTGCCCCTCATAGTGTTTTTTCTTACTCACTTTTTTGTGATGGAGTTCATATGCATATTGTGTATTGTTGAATAAAGAGCAGGCTGCAGGGGGACTCAGGTGGCATAGCCCGTTAAGCATCTGAGTCTTGGTTTCAGTCAGGGTGTGATCTCAGGGTCATGAGATCGAGCCCGGGTTGAGCTCCTTCCTCAGTGCGGAGCCTGGTTGGGATTCTCTCCCTCTCCCTCTGCCCCTCTTGCTCATGCTTTCTCCATCTCTGTCTCTCAAATAAACAAATAAATCTTAAAAAAAAGAGAAGGCTATAAACAGTATTGATGGTATATCACCTTATACACACGTAAAAATGTGTGTGTGTGTGTGTGTGTGTGTGTGTGTGTATGTACGTGTGTGTATAAAAAGAAAGATAACTGGAAGGTTGTTAATATTTAACTCTGGGTGGTGGGTTTTAGGTGATTATTATTTTCTTCATAAAGTTTTTAAGAGTGCTTGGTTTTCTTTTGTTATTATGAAATATACCATACATTTCAATGAGAACATATGTATAGTTTAAAGAAGAATAATATAATGAATACCCATAGTCTAGCTAAAAAATAGGATGTTACTTTATCTTGGCCTTCCTTCTGCCCCTGCCTCTTTCATGGAGGCAATTACTTGCTGGAATTTTGAATTTTTAGCTAATCATTTCTTTGCTTTTCTGTATGGGTTAGCCACCTATAAATGTATCCATAAACCATATATAGTTTCTTTTCATTGCTTTGAACTTTAAATAAATAAATGGAGCCATACTGGGTATATTCCTCTGTAACTTCCTTTTTCTTTTTCTTTTTTTGACTTATTAGGGTTTTGAGATTTATTGATATTGATGTGTGCCATTGGTTTTTTTCTTTGAGAGTGTATAATATCATTTCATTGCAAAAAATCAAGTCAGTTAGAGTCATTTTGTAAAGAAAAATCTCATCTTGATCTTTTAGAAATCTATGTGCCGAATGACTACGGAATTATGCTCCTGTGAACTGAAAATTGTTTGTTACCATTCGTCTATGTCTCTATGTAGATGGGGTCCATAGCTGCCCACAGGATGTGATTTCAGTGATCCCCGGATGTATATCACAACAAATACCTCCCTTTCCTGTCCCAGTCACAGAGTCTGAAATTCAACCATCAGCTATTTTCCTTGGCACATTAGGAAACATCTCCCCAAAGGCAAATCAGGTCATTGACCCTCCGACATGAACGAGTATAGACAGTAATTGCCTTTAGGACCTGGCAAGCAATGAGCAGGTGTTGGGCAGAGGAAAGGAATAGTTCTAGACCTTGAGATGTTTGGAGGACGGGCTTCAGTGGGACATTTAAATGAAGCCCTCATCATCCTACCAACAACTGAGGACATAGTGAGAGGCAATACCAGGTGTGTGAGCTACAGAGAAAGGAGGTGGGAAGGCAAACTTTTATCTCCTTTATAACATTGCCTGCATGTAGTGACAAGCACTTTTTGAGTACCTAGTGTGAAAGGCTTCTTGCCAGACATTCTGAATTCAAAATATAGCTAGGATCCAGCCCTTGCTTTTTTTTTTTAATTTAAATTCAATTAGCCAACATATAGTACATCATTAGTTTCAGATGTAATGTTCCATAATTCATCAGTTGTGTCTAACACCAGTGCTCATCACATCAAGTGCCCTCCTTAATGCCCGTCACCCAGTTACCCCATCCCCCACCTCCTCTCCTCCAGCAACCCTCAGTTTGTTTCCTAGAGTTAAGAGTCTCTCATGGTTTTTCTTCCTCTGATGACTTCCCCTTCAGCTTTCCCTCCTTTCCCTTATGATCCTCTGTGCTGTTTCTATTCCACATATGAGTAAAACCATATGATAATTGTCTTTCTCTGATTGGCTTATTTCACTCAGCATAGTACTCTCTAGTTCCATCCAAGTTGATGTAAATGGTAGGTATTCATCCTTTCTGATGGCTGAGTATTTAAAGAACTGTCTTTAAAAGAGCAACAATCTTTGTACCACATCCCAGAGAATACAAAAGAAGAATTGACTGACTGCCTGGGGGGCATCAACGAAGAGGCCATGCTGTGCTGAGACTTGAAAGAAGATGAGTCTGGTGGGCTAGGAAGGGAGGCCATTCCAAACTGAGGAAGAGCATTTACAGAGGCTAGGGATATGGGAGTGCCGACTCCAGGAAACTGCTAGTTCATAAGGCTGGCGTGTAGGGTCCATCTCCCACCACTAGCGTGATGGTTCTAGAATCCAGCCACGTTGTCCGGCCACGTCGCCCAGCTATCGGAAATCACTCTCTGATTCTCTAGCACTAAGCCTTGCATGACACATGATATCATTTGCCCCTGGGCTCAGTCCTCCTTTCCCACCTTTTCCCTTTCTGCATCACACGTTCCTCATCTATAAAAACAGAGAAGTACATCAGGTTATCTAAACTCCACTCTGTTTCTTTCTACAGAAAGCCCAACAGCAGCCACCACTTGCTAACTGGAGCATGAGTATTTCATCTAAGAAAGAGAAGATTTTTCTTCATTGCTGTAGTTGAGTAATAGAATTCCAGAAATACCCAGGTTCCAGTGAATGTAGATGATCTTCCCATGAAGGTCCAAGGCTAGAGGTGTATGAGAACACCAAGTAATCACTTACCAAATATTTGAATACCTACTGTGAGTGAGACACTATATGGCCATTTTCCATGTGCTCTACTGAAGAATCACAGAATGGAGAAATTCCCATCCCTCTCCCACCGCCAACTTCCCAAATCAGCCTTCCTATAATTTGACTTTGCTGCATAGGGAATCCATACAAAGCTCATCAGCCCTGTAACTAACCTGAGTTGATGGTGAAGAAGCAAAGTTATCATGAGCACAGGTGGATTGAACTAGACGAACTAGATGTTGGAGTCTGTATTTCCCTCCAGAAACCAATAGTTTCCTTTTCCTCTCCACTTTTTCCTTTTTTGGCCAGGTTTAATGTTATTAATCTAGAATTTCTGATACTCCAGAGAAAACCCTATGAGATGTTGCATATGGCTCTCAGACCTCATTCTCTTGAATACCACCCCTAAAGCCTCTCTTGGATCTTTCACAAAGGGAAGGCTGCTGAATTGCACCAAGCTTTGGGTTTAAGCTATCTCCCTGTTTCTTTCCAGGTCTTCTCTAGGATGGACCCATTCAGGGGAATAAATAGGAACATCTCTATTGCTACCATCTTGGTCAAAGCCACCGTATATCTCACCTGGTTACTCTAATATTTTCCTAACTGGTTTCCCCCACTTCCATCCTTGACTCTTCTTCAGTCCATTCTTAACACAGCAGGTAGAATGATCTATTAAAACATCATTCCTGTTAAAACGCTCTAAGTTAGTCTGCCTACTTTCCCTCCCTGCCCTCCACTGTCCCTTCCTCCATCTCTCTTACTCAATATCCTACTGCTCTCCTTGCTTACTATATATGCAACATCCCAACCTTCCTTCTGTTTCTCCAACACAGCTGTTTCTCCAGGCACCTTCTTACCTCAGGGCCTTTGCACATGCTGTTCATTCCCTCTACCTGGTCTACTTTTTCCCCATATCTGGCTCATTTCCTCACCACCACCACCAGGTCCATACTCAAATATTACATTCTTAATGAGAATTTCCATGACCAGCTGCTTTATATGAAATTGGAACTCCCAGACCCTGTACTTCCTGCTTTCATTCCCCTCTTTATTTTTCTTAAAGTACTCCTTGTCATCTAATACATTATATATTTTTACATTTTTTCCTTTGCTTATTCTTTGTCTTCCTCCACTAGAATATAAGCTCTGCAAGCTTTTTTTTTTAAAGATTTTATTTATTTATTTGACAGAGAGAGATCACAAGTAGGCAGAGAGAGGCAGAGAGGCAGGCAGAGAGAGGGGGAAGCAGGCTCCCCACTGAGCAGAGAGCCCAACTTGGGGCTCGATTTCAGGATCCTGAGATCATGACCTGAGCTGAAGGCAGAGGCTTTAACCCACTGGGCCACCCAGGCATCCCTAAGCTTTTTGTCTGTTTTTGCATTACTGTATTCCTTGTCACACAGTATGGTGTGTGTGTGTCTGTGTATGCATGTAATAAACGAATGAGTATGCAAAAATAAAGGATTATGGCTACTTTCTATTACTTTTCTTAGAATACTTCAGTTCCCATCTAGAATTTAGTTAGAACCATACTTGGTTTTCACTTAAGCAAAAACATATGCACATGGTGTTTTCTTTTTATGTCCCACAATATTCACTATTTGAATTTCATCTTTTCCCAGCAGAAGAGAGTAATAGATTGAGGTCAAGGTTAGTCATTTCGGACTGTTCTCTCATTTTGGAAAAAGTCACTTGTGTCAGAAAGTGAAAAAAAATTTAAGCTTTCAAGAAATATATTTTTAAAAAGATTTTATTGATTTATTTGAGAGAGAGCTTCAGTATGAGAGGAGGGAGTGGCAGAGGGAGAGGGAGAAGCAGGCTTCCTGCTTGGGATTCAATTCCGGGACCCTGAGAACATGACCTGAGCCAAAGGCAGACACTTAACTGAATGAGCCGCCCAGGTGTCCCAAGAAATATTCTTTTGGAGGAAATGCCTCAGAAATAGTATTTATTTGTTTGTTTGTTTGTTTATTCAAAATAGTTTTAAATATAGCTTTGTGTATATCTATACATTCAATGAAAAGACACTTTTGAGCAGCAAGACTTATTGTAGGTGAGGTAACGTCTATAGTTGAGGTGAGTGATCACATTTCTATCCTGATTCTTCATCTTTTTAAATTTTTTTTATTTTTAATATTTATTTATTTATTTATTAAATTTTTTATTGACATATAATGTATTATTCGCCCCAGGGTACATGTCTGTGAGTCATCAGGCTTACACATTTCACAGCACTCACCATAGCACATACCCTCCCCAATATCCATAACCCTACCCCCCCAACCTCCCAGCCACCCTCAGTTTGTTTCGTGAGTTTAGGAGTCTCTTATGGTTTGTCTCCTTCCTGATCCCATCTTGTTTCATTTCCTGCCCCCACCTCCCCATAACCCCCCGCCCTGCCTCTCAAATTCTTCATATCAGAGAGATAATGTGATAATTGTCTTTCTCTAATTGACTTATTTCGCTTATCATAATACCTTCTAGTTCCATCCACGTTGTTGCAAATGGCAAGATTTCATTTCTCTTGATGGCTGCATAGTATTCCATTGTATATATATACCACATCTTCTTTATCCATTCATCTGTTGATGGACATCTAGGTTCTTTCCATAGTTTGGCTATTGTAGACATGGCTGCTATAAACATTTGGGTGCACAAGCCCTTTCGAATCACTACACTCGTATCTTTAGGGTAAATACCGAGGAGTGCGATTGCTGGGTTGTAGGGTAGCTCTATTTTCAACATTTTGAGGAACCTCCATACAGTTTTCCAGAGTGGTTGTACCAGCTTGCATTCCCACCAACAGTGTAGGAGGGGTCCCCTTTCTGTGCATCCTCACCAACATCTGTCGTTTCCTGACTTGCTAATTTTAGCCATTCTGACTGGTGTAAGGTGGTATCTCACTGTAGTTTTGATTTGTATTTCTCTGATGCCCAGTGATGTTAAGCACTTTTTCATGTGTCTGTTGGCCATATGGACGTCCTCTTTGCAGAAGTGTCTGTTCATATCTTCTGCCCATTCCTTGATTGGATTATTTGTTCTTTGGGTATTGAGATGGATCATTTTTTTATAGATTTTGGATACTAGACCTTTGTCTGATATGTCATTTGCAAATATCTTCTCCCATTCTGTCAGTTGTCTTTTGGTTTTGTTGACTGATTGCTTTGCTCTGCAAAAGCTTTTGATCTTGATGAAATCCCAATAGTTCATTTTTGCCTTTGCTTCCCTTGCCTTTGGTGATGTCTGATTCTTCATCTTGAACTTCAGATATTTGAGACAACATTGGGGTCACGTGGTCGACAAGTGCATAGATTCCCTTTTTCTTCTTTAACTTAAGTCAGGGGGTAAGAAGAGAGTTTTCTTTCCAGAAAGAAGCTGGAGGGGGTGTCACCAGATCTGTCCTGCCACTTGTTTTTACAAAGTTCTACTGGGACACAGCCACACCCACTTGCCTATGTGCTGTGTCTGAGTATCGTCTTTGTTGTCTGGGCCTGTGCAGAAAAGCCACAGACCCTTCGTGGATCCCTGATGTCAGAGCATAATCTATTCAAGTTGCGGGGGGCAGTCAGAACGTAGGAGTCACATAGAGGAGGATTAGACAAAGTGTTAGACCAGGCACAGAACAGCTGCTCCATTCTTTTTTTTTTTTTTTTAAAGATTTTTATTTATTTATTTGACAGAGAGAAATCACAAGTAGGCAGAGAGGCAGACAGAGAGTGAGGAGGAAGCAGGCTCCCTGCTGAGCAGAGATCCCGATGTGGGGCTCGATCCCAGGACCCTGAGATCATGACCCGAGCCAAAGGCAGAGGCTTCAACCCACTGAGCCACTCAGGCGCCCCCAGCTGCTCCATTCTTAATTAATTGGTAATCACACATTGTCTCAATTTGTGCAATTCCTCAGTCCTGTTACATCATTTACAAATATAAATTTTCCAAGTAAAACCACATATCCTCACTGACATATTGAAATTCAGAACTGTTTTTTTAAGATTTTGGATTGTAGTCAATTTAAGCCTGGGCTTAAGCATCTGCCTTTGGCTCAGGTCATGATCTCAGGTCCTGGGATCGAGCCCCCTGGCGGGCTCTCTGCTCAGCAGGGAGTCGGCCTCTCCCTCTCTCACATGCCCTCTGCCTCTCTCAAATAAGTAAAATCTTTAAAAAATAGTAATAATAGTGACTCTTGCCCCTAATTTGCAATTCTTTTACAGTTTTTTTAGATGAAATATTATTCTGTGGGCAACACAGCTTTTAGAACACAAATTACACTAATTTATTTGTTTTATATGTGTCTTTTAACATATGATTGAAATCTGTTGTATAAGTTAACCGTGTAAGTTAAATCTATTGCAGTGATTAGTTTTAATGAAATTATCTCTTTAAATATTAAGTACTTCACAATGGAATATTGGGTAGCATTAATACTATAGTTAATTAGGTCATCCAGCTGGGTTTTATTAAGACAAAGACCTGATTTTTGGATTTTCTCGAAACACAGACAGAACCTCTGCATTTAATATTATATTTTATTTCTGGCACATCAAGAGATGTTGCGTCAAAATGCCCATTGAGATGTGTGATAAATATCAAACTTAAGAACTGCATTTAACATTTGAGAAGCTTTCAGAATGTGCTATTTGCATTTGGGAATCTCCAGGAAGGCTATTCTTGGAAGATCTATCATCTATTTATTTTATTATTATTTTTTTTAAATGAGCTTCTTTTTTTTTTTTAGATTTTATTTATTTATTTGACAGAGAGGAGAAAGATCACAAGTAGTCAGAGAGGCAGGCAGAGAGAGAGGGGGAAGCAGGCTCCCCACTGAGCAGAGAGCCCGATGCAGGTCTCGATCCCAGAACCCTGAGATCATGACCTGAGTGGAGGGCAGAGGTTTTAACCCACTGAGCCACCTAGGTGCCCCTATCATCTGTTTAAAGGAATGAGGTTGGTATAATACAGACCAGGTGTCAAACCTAGGCTTCCACTATTTGTTGGGAAATAGAAGGACATGTGACATTTTTAACCTTAAATACAACTGTAACAGTCTGAAAAAGTTAGGTGCCTCTGCAAACATAGTATAATCAGATTAAATTAGACACTGTGGCGAAGAGTAGACTTCTGTCTTAAATATATAGCCATTAAATTAGAAATAGAGAATGCCACTGGCACTGCATAGTTGCAGTAAATTCTATCACTCAGTCCGAAAGCAATAACAAAAACAAATCTATTTATGGAGGCTTATGTGTGCCAGGCACTGTTCTATGTGCCTCCCAGGCATTGTGTCACTTGTTCTTCATAGCATCCTTCCTATGTCTGTTTCACTGATGTAAGCACTGAGTTTAAGTGACTTCTCAAGAACACAGAGAGGATGTGATGGTGCTAGACGGACCCAGGGAATCCGTCAGATCCTGATGTCTGGCTCTTAATCTCTGCAGTGTAGCACTGCTCTAAAGAGGTGTAATCTAGATTATGGATTATAGAGAAAGACTTAAATAGGTCCTCTCTTCTCATCTGTTTTATGTCCTGTGACTCCGTTAAAAATACTGTTCTCTTTAGGGCCCTTGGGTGGCTCAGTCGGTCAGGCGTCTAGACTTTGGCTCAGATCATGATCTCGGGGCCCTGGGATCAGGCCCCTCTTGTCCAGCCCTGCCTGGAGCCCCGAGCTCAGCAGGAAGTCTGCTTGTCCCTCTCCCTCTGCCCCCTCCCCCTGCTCATACTTTCTCTCTCTCAAGTAAATAAAATCTAAAAAAAACCCCCCAAAAACAGAACACTGTTCTTTCCTATACTCTCTTATTTCCTACATCCTTACATTTGCATACTTAATTGCCTTTTAGAGAAGATCCTTATAAACGAAATTAAAAATCCTGTCCTCTAAACATTATGGTTATCTTTCTCTTATTTATCCTTTCCCTAGATTCTGAAATATGATGTTGTAAATCTCACCTATCATCCATGCCTCAAAAGGTGCTTTCTCATTAAAAAAAGAAAAACAGAGACATTCCAGGGTTGTTCCAGACAGCTGTATCATGTTGAGATGACTTAGGTCTGGAAGGTGTTCGTTCTGCAGGACATTTCTGGAAACAAATATTTTAGCTTGATTTATGGTGCTGAAATAATTATTGTTATTTTACGGATTCCACATACTTCCACTGGAAGAACATTTGGAAAGCATCTTCCAATTGTCTAGGCACCATTCCTCGCCCTGAATTATTTCAATTTAATTAAGCCATGTGGTATTTTGTGTCAATAAATAATGCTTGTAAACAGACTTGAAGGTGAAAAGTACAATTTAGCAGGACATGTTACTGATATGAGGCCATCAGCCTGGATATGTCAAGTAATCTACAAGCACATTCTTTGTATACTTTCATGTAGAGCCAATCATGGTATCTAGACATCATCTGGATCACACCCTCTTTCTTCATGATCATGTGAAAATTTAGGATTTTTGGGGAAGAATCTATGTTGTTTCATGCTGACTTATTTGATTTTAAAGATTTATTTATTTGAGAGAGAGAGAGCTCATGCACACCGAGGGGTAGATATGGGGCTCGATCCCAAGACCCTGGGATCGTGACCTCAGCCAAGGGCAGATAATTGGCCAACAGAGTTGCACAGGTACCCCTCATGCTGACTCCTTTTCTCCCTCTTCCAGCTCCTAGATTTTTCTGCTGAATGAGCAATTATTATGTAGCATCTAGAAGTTGTAGAGTGTAATCACATTGCCTGCTCAATATGTATCTGACTAAAATTTCCACTTCTGCCTATGGAGGGGTAAGGAGGAAAGGAGGCAAAGTTTTGGGCAAGCAGTTAATAGATTCAGCAAATCTTGCCTAATTATTTCAATAATCAATGACTTTTTATTGACTAATAGTCTACCTCATTCCAGAGAAGATTTGAGTGATATACATGCATATATAAAAAGATTAAAAGTGTGCGTGAATAGAAAGTCAAGACCAGAGGAAATATAATGTGAAGGTCAAAGCTGGGGAGAATTCAAATAGAACCATTCACACCCATGTGAGTAAAGCCAAGTTCAATTTGGCTCTGAACTTCCTGCGACTAACATGGAAAGGGAAACATAATTGATAAAGTCTAAATTTAAGTCACTGAAAAGAAACCATGCCAATATTGCAGTGCTTTTCCCCCAGTATTTTAAAAGAGCAGAAAAGTCATGTGAGACAGAGCTTTCTTAAGTCCCATCTTGCTGTGTTGGTCATTGTTAGAGAAGTGGATTGATTCTTTCCTGCTACAGATCATAACTAAATGTATTATTCCATTACCTCAAATGTCACCTAGAAGAAAAAAATTTCTCTC
>CM052800.1:129422121-129440379 GCA_028533885.1 Nasua narica
GGGGAATGTAGAGAGGATGTGCACATGTGGGGACGAGGGGGACAAGGGAAATCTCTGCACTTTCGTTCAATTTTGCTGTGACCTGCAGCTGTTCTACAAAATAAAGTCTATGAAAAAATGAAATATAAATTTCACATTTATCCAATGGAAAAATGTAATCATTGATTTGAATCAGATTGTGCTTTGCTAGAAGCATTCTCATTTCTGTCAGGCTATGACAGCCATTTTCCAGAATCATTACCCAATAAACAAAGTTAAGTTCCAAAGTTTTCAACTTTTTTATCCAATTTGCAGATTTTATGAATGTATTTTTCTTCAACTTCTAACAAGCATGCCAGAATTATATTTGCTGTCTCTGAATTATGAATTTGATATGAGAGTAATTTTGTCTTTCATTTTCACTGTTTTGATCAGTGACTATGACTTCATTTAATGAGACTCTGTCATCATAGAAGCTTTATCTGACCAGTTTCAGTGTGGATTTCATGTGAATAATATCCCTTGCTCATTTTCATCCAGTCTTCTTTGAAAAATTTATAACATCTTGCTTACAAATTTTATGTGAGCAATGCTGTGCAGATGTCTACTCCTTTTCCTAGCTTCCAGTTATTTAAATTTTGAGCATTAATTTGAAAAGTTTCTCTTATTGATTTTTAGTTTTTATCTTATTTTAATTTCTACTTTTATCATGATTCAGATTGTACACATTCTCAGTGATCTAAAGCAAGTGTTAGCAAACTTTATCTGTAAAGGGCCAGATAGTAATCATTTTTGGCTTTTCAGGCCATACAGTATCTGTAGCAATTACTCAAGTCTGATGCTGTGCCATGAAAATAACCATGGACAATACATAAAAACATGGGCATGGATGTATCCCAATTAAACTTTATATAAAAACAAATGGCAGACCAAATTTGACCTACAGATCTTAGATTGCTGACCCCAGATCTAAAGAATTAAAAAATAAAATATTGTTTTCAAAGTATAAAAAATGTTAAAAGTAAATAAGGTAAAACAATTTATCATGTTTCTTGTTTTTTCCTAATTTATTTTGATTATTTTATCAAAATGGTATATTAAGATTAAAAGGTGAAATAAAACTTTTACTCAGTGACAAAATTTAAACCAGAAGATATAAATGCAGGCTGAAATCTTAGTTTAATTTTCAAAAATGTAATTACATCTTATTAAATATTTTTATAAAAAGAAAACCATTAATAACTGATTGTTCAATGTCTGTCTGGCAGCCAATGTAACAAATCAATGTCATGAGAAAGACAAGTATTACATGGTATCACTTCTATGTGGAATTAAAAAACAAAAAGTTGAACTCATAGAAACAGAGAGTAGAATTGTGGTTGCCAGGGGCTGGGATGTAGGGGAAATGAACAGACACTGGTTGAAAGGTACAAACCTTCAGTTAGAAGATGACTATGTTCTGAGGATCTAGTATATAACCTGGGGGGATTACAGTTAATAATACCATGTTATATACTTGAAATTTGCTAAGACAGTACATCTTAAGCATCCCCAAAAAGTAAGCAAATAAGTAAGAATACTATGTGAGCTGATGGATGTGTTAATTAACTTGGTTGTGATAATCATTTCATAATGTATACATATATCAAGTCATCACATTGTACACTTTAATTTTAGTATATGTGCTGCCAAAGTGAGCACACATTGTACACTTTAAATACACACAATTTTATGTCTCAATTACACCTCAATAAAACTGGCAAAAAAGAGTCATTGTCATGTTTCACACGTTTCAACTAGACTTTTATTTCAAGAACTATGAATTATTTAGCATTGTAAAAGACTATTCAGACACTGTGTACAACTGTTGTGCATACCTCACTCATATATGCCTACCTCCAGTTCCAGGAATTAGAACACAACCGTATCAGTCTGCTTGGGCCGCCATAACAAGAAACATAGGCTGGGTGGCTTAAACAATAGAAATGCATTGCTCCCATTTCTGGAATCCAGCAAGGTTTGGTTTCTGGTGAGGACTCTCTTCCTAGCTTGCAGACAAGTTGCTTTCTCGCTGCAATCCTCTGGCTTTTCCTCTGAGCCCATGCAGAGGGAAAAAGAGAAAGAGAGGGGGGGAGATCTGGTATCTCTTTTTAAAAGAACACTAATCCTATTTGATTCGGGGCCCATCCATATGACCCCTTAAAGGGCTTATCCCGAAATACTGTCACACTGGGGGTTAAGGCTTCAACATAAGAATTTAGAGAACTAATTCAGTCTTTGTCAACAAGGAAAAGCAGGAATATAGACACTCGGCAATACTTTACTGCTCAAGAAAATATTATGTTATTGTTATTTGATAGAAAGCATTTAGCAAATTAATTTGTTTTTGCTCTACCTAAGTATTTTTATCCCACATTTCAGAGTAAGTCTGGCTCTGACATTGTCAGTGACACAATCCCCAAGTCTTCATGGAATTAGGACACTGGAGCATTTGCTTCATGGATAAAAAGGGCAAGGAAAAGTAGAGACACGTTTCCTTGAACTGAATCGTATTTACAGTACACAGGACCCTCTAAAGGGTGGCTCAGGTCAGTTCCCCCCCTGGCCTTGTCTAAGGCAATCATCTCTACAAGCATTGCATAGATGAATGAAAAGAGAAAAAGAGATTGGCTACTTATTTAACCTTGAAACCTGTCTGAATCAAGACTAGGGCTTGGTCGCATTTTTTTTTAAGATATTATTTATTTATTTGAGAGACAGAGAAAGTGAGAGAGAGCATGAGAGTAGAGAAGGTAAGAGGAAGAAGCAAACTCCCCGTGGAGCTGGGAGCCGGATGTGGGACTTGATCCCAGAACTCAAGGATCATGACCTGAGCCGAGGGCAGTTGCTCAACCAACTGAGCCACCTAGGCGTCCGCTAGGTCACATTTTTAAAACTGCGTTTATCACTCATGGCAGGGTACCAATTCTTTATAGAGATCAATATTAAATACATTGGTCAAGGATAGAGTTTTAAATTGCATTGTTGAAAAGATGGGTGAATGAATGTTTATACAGCCTTAAAACTTATAAATATGAAAACACTGTAGAGTAGCAGCCATTTCATAAAAGCTGAATGAACTAAGACCATAAAGGTCAATTCTGGCCCAGAGTAGGACTTTATAGTTATTGATTAAATACAAATATCACATAACTACTGTTTTAATATAATGGTCCTTGGTTATTTTGTCTTAGATGTCAAAATTATGAATCCAAGAAAGATCAGTCTCTTAACATGAGGGATTGAAAATCCTCCTGGGAAAGACTTCCTCCTGTCAATTATTCCCTATAATTTCTAATTTTTAAAAAAAATCTGGCCTTCAGACAAGAGGGAGAATTCTGAATAGACTTGAAGAGTTGTGGACACAGCCTAGCTTTGGTCATTGAGGATCTACATATGCTATGCCTTCCACTGCCCTAGTGCCCAACGGTGGCAGCCTCCAGGTGTGGACAGTGATGGTGCCATAGAAGGTATCCTGAACTGTGAGCACCAGAAACACTTTTGGATGCCATGTATTGAGCCTCTTTTGTCACTTATATGATTCTCCTATTACTAACATCAAGAAAGTTGATGATGGGGAATGTAAATTGGTACAGCAACTGTGAAAAGCAGTATGGGGGTTCTCAAAATATTAAATACAGACATTCCATATGCTCTAATAATTCTACTACTGGGTATTTACACAAAGAAAACAAAAACATTAATTCAAAAAGATATATGAACCCTTATGTTTATTGCAACATTATTTATAATAGCCAAGATATGGAAGCAATCTAAGTGGCCATTGATAGGCAACTGGATAAGAAAGATGTATATATGCATACAATGGAATATTATGCAGCCTTAGAAAAAGGATGAGATTATGCCATTTGCAACAATATGGATGGACCTAGAGGGTTTTATGCTGAGTGAAATAAGTCAGATTGAGAAAGGCAAATACCAAATGATTTCGGTAGACTCTAAAAAAAACAAATGAATAAACAAACAGAAAGCAGAATAGACCTATACATACAGAGAACAAACTGATGGTTGTCAGAGGGGAAGGGTGGTGGGAGTTGAGTAAAAGGGGTGAAGGGGAGTAGGAGATACAGGTTTTCAGTTATGGAATAAGACATGGTAATAAAAGGCACAGCATAGGGAATATAGTCAATGATATTGTAAAAACGTTGTAATAGATGGTGGCTACAATTGTGCTAAGTCTAACATAACAAAAAAGCTGAATCACTATGTTGTACACCTGAAACTAACATAATGTTGTGCGTCAATTATACTCAAATTTAAAATATTTTTTTAAAAAGAAAGCTATGTATCAATCATGAAATTGTCCTAAATCCCTGATGAATGCCTCATTTCTTTTTTTTAATCTAAGTAAAATATAATTTATTTGAGGAGAAATTTCTCTATTGACTTAACTATAGAACCTCCAAAATTTAAGGGTAAAGACTCTCAAGTAGGATATAGCTTAAAAATTTTTTTAATGCAAAAAAAAATTTTTTTAATGCTTATAAAGGGAATAGTTGAGAAAAAAATCCTGATAGAAGGGAGGAGTTGTTATTGTGGTACTAGTATGGACAGCAATTTAATGGAAAATTATAGCCCCAGGGGAGATGAGTCATAAAAAACAGACCTCCAAATCACCAGACACAAATTATTATCATTTACAAAAGAGAAATAAAAGAGAGATTCAGTGATGTTGCCAATAAGTTGTTGTGACTTTTGTTTTCTCCATCCAAGAGAGCTTACACTGAGATAGGCAATCACAGCAACTAAAATTACAAATGTCTCAAACTGTCATTGAGACAACTGGAAATTTAATCATATTTTCTTTATAATGGTTTGGTCATTTAGGTTCAGAAAGTTTAGGTCAAAATTCGAATGGATCCTCTACTTTTTATTGATTCTAATTGAATTTGCCTTTTCAAAAAGGGACTCATTTCATTGACTAATTGAAGGAGTTTATCTGCATTGCCACAGAAAACACACATGTGTTGGGGCATCTGGGTGGCTCAGTCAGTTAGGCTGCTGCTTTCACCTCAGGTTATGATCCCAGGGTCCTGGGATCGAGGCCCACATCGGGCTCCTTACTCAGCAGGCAAGCCTGCTTCTCCTTCTCCCTCTGCCTGCCACTCCCTCTGCTTGTGGTCTCTCTGTGTCAAATATATAAATAAAATCTTTGGGAAAAAAAAAAGAAAGAAAACGCATATGCACACCTTAGACAAGGAAACATTTGTCTGTTCCACTGATTTGATCTTATTAGACTTGTCAAAGGATAAATATAGCTAGATGGGCTTACCATATGTTTTAATATTGTTTTGATTCATTTTTTTCAATGCATTTGCATTTTAAAAGTATGACATATAGCAGTTAGATTACCATATACTGGTAAGAAATCCTGAAACAAAGTTTTATCCTAAGGAAAATGTTTATTGGATAATACACATTTTTAAATTAAAAACCACATGGTGTTAACTTTTAAAGTGCTCTCAAATACACTATTGGAAGTAAGTTTTTAAATTTATTAAACATTTTTATCTGAGAACTTCAATTTAAACAGACCATTGCTTTTGCTACTTAAACTATGCCCCCCAAAAAAGCTTTAAAAGAGAATGATTACTTTCTTTTCTTATTTTGAGTGTGCAAAGCTGTGTGATACAAAAATTCTGGGCTAATGTAGAGATAATGGGTGCCAGTGACAGTTCTCTCATAAATGCGTTTCTTTTACACTTTCCTGTGTGCCCATTTCCTCCTCTAGAAAATGAGGTTAATTGTCAGTGAATTCTCATGTTTTGGAGTGCATTAAGGATTCAAGAAGAGGCCTCAGACACTGAGAGGGAAGAGGGAGGTGAAGGATTCTTACATCTCCCACCTTTCCTCTCGAGTGGCTTCAGTTTTATCTGTTTTTAATATTGGATGCCCGCCTTCTTGTAAAATCTCACTTGAAGAAATAATTCTATGCAAAAAAAAAAAAGATTGAAAATTACTTGACCAGATGAACACGAAGGTCTAACCAAAAGAATGTTCTAGCTTATAAACCGCTAAATTGCTTTTAAAAACTGTAGACTTTCGGATATATTATTCAGATTCAAACCAGCTGTGAATCAGTTAGGATTCCCAGTTGCCGACAACAGAACTCACTTAAACTCTAGTTTAAGTAAGAAAAAAAAGAAATTTCTTTTCAAAAATAACTTATATCGCTCACAAACTTATACCGCTCACAAGGGGACGGAGTAAAACCTGGAGGCTAAGCAGCCAGGTATAAGCGCCAAACACATATAGACTGTTCCACAGAAAAATCCACTACCAACTCCACCAACCACAGACGCTGCCACCGACACCAGGGTCACTGGGCTTTGGCCACTAGAACATCCACCACAAATGTGCCTTTACACAACATACATACACACACACACACACGTGTTGCCTCTAGTACATACTTCCAGAGGTTGCTGTCCTGATTCAGAATATTGGGGGGAGGGGGTACATCTGATCTGTGCCCCAACTACAAGCAAGTCAAATCAGGTACCTGACTAGCCTTCCTGGGGAGGCAAGACTGACAAGGCAGAAAGCTCCCCCAGATGTAGGAAGGGTATTCCAAAGGTGCTGGGCAGCAAAAGCATTGCTTCATTTCTCTTTTTATTCAGGACATCTTTGTGGGTGCCAATGATGTGCCCGGCACTCTTCTGGGTCCCGGGGTGAAACAATGAACAAAATAGAGAAAGTCCCTCTTTCATAAGATTTTATATTCTAGAAGAGTAGACAGACCATAAACAAGTAAACAAATAAATGCTCAATATGTCAGATGTTGAATAAATGCTAAAAAGTCAAATAAGCAGGATAGAGTGGCAAAGAATAAGTGGGAGCCATCTAGACAGGGGAGTTGGGGAGACATCACTAAGGAGATAGCTCTTGAGCCATCCATAGGACACTGCCTCAAAGTCCTAAGGAAATAAGTCATGCGGAGACCTTGGGGACAGGCCCTCCAGGCAGAGAGACTAGCACATGCAAAAGCCATGAGGAGAGGCAAGAATGTTCTACACACAATAATAATGCTCATGGACCCCTCAGGAGGTACAAAGCCCTGAAAGAAATTATATGTTATCTAGTATTCCTCAGAAATTTATCATTTGTCCACACTTAAAATCCCCAACTGTGGGGCCTCACAAGGAACTCGCAGCAATCCCAGGCCACCGAAGGAGGCCAACAGGGGCGAGTAGAGCTGCTGCCACTGTGATAACGAACAGTGTGTCTGCACCCAGCAGCGGATTCCAGGTCGGCCCCTGCAAACCCTGGAGTTGAGCCACTCACTCCAATTCTGTTGCAGCTGCTACGGTAGCATCTTATAAAGTCCTTGCTGCCAGAAACCTGTGTGTGGAAGGAAACACGTGACAATGGGTGGTTAACATGCCCCACATACTCACGTCGACTCATTCTGCAGAGTAACAAGATCAGCACTTGCACAAGGCAGCACAAGACGTGACATGTGGATTAAGTAGATACCAACCCTGCCCATAGTTTCATGTGATTGAAGTCTGTGCACTTCCGTTTCCATACACATGCTCATTGGCTCACTCTACCAGTAGAGCTCAGTTAGGAGTTTGAGAAACTCAGCCAGAGTTGGATGAAGTCAGAAGAGGGAAAGGATATTTGGTAAACATGATGTGAATCCTCACAGAAACCAAGGACAGAAAAATGGTGGGAAGAGACTCAAATCTCTGTGGGCTCACTCTGTCCCCCATTCCTCTCTTCTCTCTGTGCATCTGCTTCATTTCTTTTTCTTTCTACACCTTGGCCTCTGTTTTCCTGGAGGGAAACATGGCAGCCAACAGCCCTAAGGATTACATAACACAGCCCAGGAATCTGAAGAGATTGGATTCTCTTACTCAGTTCCAATAACAGAACTTCCAAGCGTGAACTCTGCGGTATAATGAAGAATATTATCTGGGCTTTGTCCCTGGTTCCCGGCAGGGAGCTTTAAAAACCATTGGAGAGCAGTGTGAAGAAGAAGATGCGAGAACGACCCCGGACTGGCCAAAGCCCGCACACCGCTGCATCCCCGCCTCCAGCGCTTATGTCCCGCTGCCGTGGCCACCATGCCCACGAGAAAGGCTGAAGGGGATGCTAAAGGAGATAAAGCCAAGGTGAAGGATGAGCCACAGAGAAGATCTGCAAGGTTATCTGCTAAACCTGCTCCTTCAAAGCCAGAGCCCAAGCCTAAAAAGGCCCCTGCAAAGAAGGGAGAGAAGGTACCCAAAGGGAAAAAGGGGAACGCTGATGCTGGCAAGGATGGGAATAACCCTGCAGAAAACGAAGATGCCAAAACAGGCACAGAAAGCTGAAGGTGCTGGAGATGCCAAGTGAAGTGTGTGCATTTTTGATAACTGTGTACTTCTGGTGACTCTACAGTTTGAAATACTATTTTTTATCAAGTTTTATAAAAATGCAGAATTTTGTTTAACTTTTTTTTTTTTAAGCTATGTTGTTAGCACACAGAACACTTCATTGTTGTTTTGGGGGAAGGGCATATGTCACTAATAAGAGTATCTCCGAAGCTAGATTGACACAAGGGGAAAAACACCTTTCCCTTCTAGTTTTGAGAACCTTCCTCTTGGCTCCCGGGAGGAGGGGTTCCTTGACGTTGACACACATGAGCCGCCTGGGCACAAACCCCTTGGTGGTGTGGAAAAAACTCAAATTCATTTTTTATGTCCTCTTCTCCCTCTCTGCCTTCAACATAGCCTTGACTCCCTTAAACCCGGAGACCTGTTGAAACCTGACCCCCAAGACATGGTTCCCAGTATGTCAGACAATCCGGACTTTACAAAGTGTCATCACTGAGATGGCGTCCCTCAAAAGATTTCCTTTTTTAGCTCGTGGATCTTCAGATGGATAATTCTGCCATTTTCATTTCCTGAAAGTCAGGGTTGGCTTGTGAAAAGTTGTTAAACAACATGCTAAATGTGAACTGTCAACCCTCACTCTAAACTTTCCCTGTTCAGAGCATCACATGAAGACTTCATGGGGTTTTATAGTGCCTTTCTGATTTTGGTAGTCCATTGAAGAAGGGAGTTTGAAAGTTGTTGTATACTGTTAATGATCGTCTGCCCATGCGCTGCCTGAAATACCATGATTGTTTATGAAAAGTATCTTTAATAAAGCTGGATACAGTTTGGCTTGGAAAAAAAAACACTGGAATTTCCTGAATGATAAATAAGTGTCTTTGTTATGTTAATGAAACGATCCCTACTTGATGCTGAAGACAGCTCAGGACAATGAAGGCTGGTCACCAGAAAGACCTGGCAAGTGACTAGACAGTAGAAACTTCCAGGGAGAGGGATGGGTGCTGGAAACTGAGTCAATCACACAGCCAAAGACCTCATCAATCATACTCCTCAGTGAAACCCCAATAAAAACTCAACAGCAAGGCCCTCTGGTTGGCACAGAGATGCGCCAGGAGAGAGAGGGGCCCTGACTCTCTGGGGAAAGCATGTTTGTGGCTGAGACACTCCCAGACCTTGCCCTGTACAACTTTCTCATTTGGCCACTTCTGGGTCATGTCCTCTGTAAGAAAATTGTAATCACGAATATAACACGTCCCTGAGTTCTGCAAGAGTTCTTTTAAATTATGGAACTGAAGGACCCATAGAAACCCCCAAATTTGAAGCAAGTCAGTTAGAAGTGTGGCTGACCTGGGGACCCCACTTGCATCCGGTTTCGAAGCTCAGGGCAGTTTTGTGGAGGTCTGAGCTCTTAACCTATGGAGTCTGGTGCTAATTCCAGGTAGGACGAGTCGGAATTGAGTGGTAGTCAACCCATTTGGGATGGAAACAATGGACTCTGACCAGCCAAGCCTAATTAATGAGGTCAGAATAGTGGAATAATATGCTTAGCCCAGCTTGGAGCTTCTTCCCACACTGAACTAATCAATGGTGACATTTATCAACCTGGTGACATCTATGGCAACATGTGAATTTAGAGGAGAGGGGCCGTTCCTAAAAAAGACACGTTGAGCAGACAATTTCATGGCGTTTTACTCCTGCTGCTCAAGGCTTCCACGACTAACCAAGTATGTCTTGTTCATTCTTAAACCTAGTTGAATCTACAGATGGCTCTCCGATGCTGTGAATTCATACAAATCATTCCACATGGAAAGTGCATGCAAAGCTGAACCTCTAAAATGGAAAGAAGAATACTTTTCAGCAGCTAAGACATCTTATATTAAAATGGAGACTTTATAAATAGTAACCAGATCTTAGAAACAATTGGCCGTGGATTCCATGTGTCTCGAGAATTCTTCTGTGTTTTTCTCAAGTACATGTTTTCTTTGGCAAATTCGCTAAGTAGTCTCCTAAATGCAGCCCTGAAAATAAATGCAAGGTCTATTCTGGTATTACATATGCAAAAGAGGAGTCGTTTCCCATGTGGCATTGGGGTGAACTATAATATGCTTGCAGAGAACTAAAGCGTTGTCGGGCTAAAAGAGTAAGGATGAACACGATCTATGTTCGCTAGCAAGGTGCAAGAAAGAAATAGAAAGCTTTTACCCAGCTCCGCTACTTTCTGCCTGCAGAAGTCTTCCCTCACCCGCAATGCATGTGTTCTGGATCTCCCAGCACTCCAACGCCGCACTTCTTATACTAGGTCTTAGCTGTTAAATGGTAGTTGCCTGGGAAATCATCTGTTTCCCCCCAAACAGATATTGAGAACACAGGGGGTCTTCCATTCTGCTGAGACTAGCACAGCGCCTAGAATGGAGCAGGAGCACAGTACATATCCATTATACTTGCATTGTTTGACGGTCTCTGGCAATGACCTCTGTTCTCCAAGTGTTGGTTTGCATCTGGGTAAAAATGAAGGTAATTATAAGCCTTACTTCACTGGGTTGTTATGAGGACTAAAAGCCCATAAATGCTACTGTTGTTGCTGTTGATAACCGTGGCCCGGTCAGTAATCATTATTCACTGATTAGGAGCCATCAGGCCCAAGCAAGCTATTAATAGGTGGAGAAATCACAAGAGACTATTTCACAAGAGGTCCAAGTGACTGTTCTCAAAATAAGCAGCAAATGAAATCTCACTATTCAGACAGACATCCCCTTTCCTGGAATCTCCATAATCATTACACCCTGGATATTATTAGAGGCTTTAAAATACATGTCGACTTACTTATACATTTATTTTTACTACTTATTATTCATTTGTTTGTAACAAGTCTTCATCATAATTTGTTAGAAGTCAAATAATATAGTTTTAGTTTATGTTACATGTTTAGAAACTTTATTATACTTTATAATATTGCAATAAACAAAAAAGCCCTGGGGCTTTTACTCTTTATTTCATTAAACCACCCTGATCCAGAGTACTTGACATTTGTCATTTACTTTTTGAATGATCCAGCTCTGCTCCTTATAATTCATGCCCTCCATCCTGAGTTATTATTAGTCAGCAAAATATACATATTTTTGGAAGAAATTTATAATATATATAAATTGTGTCATTAGAAATCATTCTTTTGCTTAGACTCTTTTTGAAAATGAGGAATCATAACATCCCATTCATGTCATAATCTTTTTGTTTTTAAGACTTTATGTATTTATTTTGCAGAGAAAAAAGAGAGCACAAGCAGGGGGAGCAGCAGGCAGAAGGAGAAGCAGGCTCCCTGCTCAGGGACTCGATCCCAGAAACCTGAGATCATGACCTGAGCCAAAGGCAGATGCTTAATCGACTGAGCCACCCAGGCATCCCTTGTGTCATAATCTTTAAGGAAATAATTTCAAAACACACACACACTTTGGAAATAGTAAATATACATGAAGTTCCAATAGGCAAAGAAAATCTCTTTTTAACCAAACAGAAAAAAAATCCTCCAGAAGGAATCCCTGAGATATGGTCTGGAAAACAATGCTACTAAAACGAATGATAGATTCAAGTGGAGAATTAGAACTATAGTTATACATGATACCCAGGCAACCCCTGAAAAAAGAAAATGACCTTTTTTCAGAACTCATGCTTATCAAAGATATATTATTGAGTTAGGAAAGGCAATGCCATTTTTAAAAATTTTTGTTTCTGGTGGAAGAGTAGAAGAAAGCTCATCAGCTAGAATTTAAACATATGGCATTAAATAAAGGTACTCGACACTTGCCAACTTCTAAATTAATTTTACAGAAAAACTGAAGTTATTTGAACATTAATTATATGATTAGGACTTTTACTGATTTGGGGCGCCTGGGTGGCTCAGTAGGTTAAGCGTCTGATCATTGATTTCGGCTCAGGTCATGATCCCAGGGTTCTGGGATCAAGTGGCGGGGTCCCCACTCAGAGGGGAGCCTGCTTCAGATTCTTTCCCTCCACCCACCACTCCCCCTGCTCATGCATGCACTCTCTCTTTCTAAATAAATAAATAAAATCTTTATTTTAAAAAAAGAACTTACATTGGTTTGAAGCCATATTTGAAAGCATATTATTTTAAAGTGATGTTTAAAAATCTTCAATTAAAAATATTATTCTGAAATGTCCAGAGTGTATTCAAACGTGGAGTAAATTTTCAGCTGCCCAGAAGACACTGAAAGCAGTTTCCCTGGAAACAGACCGATAACACCTCTATCCTTTCAAATATACAAAGGTGCTTTCGTTACCTAAATCACACTTTCCATCCTTACTTGAGATTATAATCCTAAATCCTTGCTCCAAACAAGTTCTTAGGAAATTATGAACAACGTTGTCTCCTTAATTTTGACACAGAGTAAAATGTCCCCGTTTACCGTCCATGATCATGATTTGGGCATCTCAACCGTGTGGCACGCTAAGCATGTCGCTGCTTGAATTATTGCCAGCTAACATTCATTTTGATATATGACTATCATCAGGGAAATTCAGAACCCTTCAGCCACTTATGTCTCACGTTAATACTCCCAAGTGGTTTTATTAAAGGCGCCAGCATCGCTACCCATTAGGAATTGTCATGCAATGTTTTATTTTGATATTTTACTTCGCTGATTTTCATCATAGTTTCCTACCTAGGTTCCAGACACTATGACTGCATTCATAAACTTGCATATAATATGCATGTGAAATCATATTTCCTTCTTGGACGTGTTAGCAAAATTCCATCTGTCTGTTCCTTTTTAAACTGTTAAGTTTTCCACATTGAAAAGAGAATTGGGTTACAATTACCTACTGTGGCTTTTCATCAAAATAACGTTTTAAGTTGTATGTAATATTGTTCCATATTATCCCTTGCCTGAGGAGTTTCAAATATTTCACACACCCAGATATTTCTACAATAAACCAAAAGACATATTAAAGCATTTTAAAGTCGAAAGGAATTTTTAGAGATTTTTCTAGCCTAACCCCTTCATTTTTCAGATAAGAAAGTTCAGCTCAAAAAAGATTAGAGAAGCAGGAGGGCATGCGGGTGAGACTATGAAGTCTGCAGCCAGATTGCCTATGTTCAAGGATGTCTCCACCATGGCCTCGCGGTGGGACGTCGCCAACAAGCTTTACTTCCCTTCTCTGTGCCCTTGTTTCTGTGATAATAATACGTATTCTATAGGGTTTCTATGAGAATTAAATGAGATTCATTACCAGGGAAAAAGTTCTTCTCCATTCGCATAACTTCAATGAGGAGGGAATTTCCTTAAATACATCCAACTGTTGCTTTGGAAAAAGGGGTAGAGTAGTGCAGCCCAGATCCTTGCTCTCCTTTATCCTAGGATTGAATACCCACAGAAGACTCAATTTTGGCTCTGTTCTATACATCTCAGGATGCCCTTCAGTGGAAAGTCACAGTCCACCAGGATGGCCCAAGACTGCATGCAAAAATCTATCTTATGCCGGGGTTCAATATTTGGAAACCTGTTGTTGCCACATTGTCTAGTAATAGCTTCATTAGTCATACAACTGATAGTTGGTTCTCCATCTGCCCAGTTTTGTTGTATCTCTCATTTGGTTCCCAACTCTGGCAAGAAAACACCAGCATGAAGGGAACGGTTCATAGAGGGCATGACCCAGATTGAGCGCTCAATTAGCATTAACTGTTAACCACCACCATAGTCTTGCTCAAAGTCACCTACCATATCAGCATCAAAACGAATATTACAAAACCGATCTTAGTTACGGTGCTCAAATCTCATCTATGGACAGAAGCATAAAAGGATCTTTGATTATTTCATACCTTAAGATCATGTAATTATGTTTCTATTTTGCAGTTCTTCAGCTCTACTTTATAACCAATCACTATGCCCTTGTTTGTAGCAAACATGGGCAGTAAATATTTGTCAAATATTCTTTGGGATCTATAATTCAAATAACAGTAATTTAGGGGCGCCTGGGTGGCTCAGTCAATTAAGCATCTCTACCTTCGGCTGGAGTCATGATTCTAAAGTCATGCTAGACTCTAGTCATGATTCTAGAACTAGCAGATCTAGCTCCCTGCTCAGCGAGGAGTCTGCTTCTCCCCCTCTTTTCCCTCTCCCCTCATGCTCTCTCCCTCTTGCTCACTCTCTCTCAATTAATAAGTAAAAGCAAAAAAGATTAACAAATAATAGTAATTTATATTCTTGCATAAAATATTAAGTTATACCTTGGCATTTTGAGATACAAAAATATGGAAATAAAAAAAAGCCATTTTTGTTTCTCAAATGAATAAACTACATTTCTTGGATTTGAGTTTTCAGTTTATAAATGCTGCATTCCGCATCTTTAGAATTTTGAGGTTATAATTTTCCACCTAAATTTGCTATTTGCCTCTTCCCACAATTACCCATATATATATACATTTACACACACAGACACTCTACATAGACCATACACATGGCGGGAATATTTGAATTTTTAGTAAACTTATTTTTTAATTCCATAGTTTAATAAGAATGCCTCTGAATGTTTGTGTAGTAGAATTTTGAATAATAGATTTTCAGTTTCTTTAGAGCAGTTCCAAGATCTTTCCATTTGTTTTATTCATCATAAATCAGACCATATCAGTGCCCTACTTAAAACCTCCAACATCTTTCCGCCACATATAGAATCAAATCCTTAGAGCTCATTCTGAGCTGGCCCTGCCTCTTCTCTGACTTCACCTCCAGGGAGCTCTCCCTGTCACTCACAGTCAGTTTACCTTCTCGCTACCCTGGGACACACCAAGAGCACCTCCATTCCGGGCACTTGAACTTGCTCTTCCCTTGGCCAAGAACTCTCTCATCAGACATTGGCTTAGATCACCCCCTCACTTTACTCAGGTCCCTGCTCCAATGCCATCTCAGAGAAAATCTTCTTCACCATCTTCGCTTAAGTATCGACTCACACTCTATCACTCCTTATCACTTTATCTTGTTTCATTTTCTTCATTGCCCTCACCACTTGATAATTCATATAGGTTATTTATTTCTTTACTTTTCCCCCCCTACTGAGATGGAAGGTACACAAAATTAGAAATTTAATTTACTTTATACCTGTATCTCAAGCCCCCGGCAGATGTTAGACACTCAAAAATGTGTTGAATTAATAAATAGCAAATCCTTATATGCCAGCACTTAGCAAAGTCCCTGGCTCATATGAACACTGGATAAGTGACAGTTGAATAAATGAATAAAATGTTTTATCCAGGGGTACCTGGGTGGCTCAGTCAGTTAAGCATCTGCCTTCAGCTCAGGTCATGATCCCAGGGTCCTGGGATCGAGCCCCGCATCTCCATCTCCCGCACAATCCCTGCTTGTGTTCTCTGTCTCTCTCTCGGTCTCTCAAATAAATAAATAAAATCTTTTTTTTAAAGATTTATTTATTTATTTATTTAACAGAGAGAGAACACAAGCAGGCAGAGAGGCAGGCAGAGGCAGAGAGAGGAGCAGGCTCCCTGCGGAGCAAGGAGCCCGATGCGGGACTTGATCCCAAGACGCTGGGATCATGACCTGAGCCAAAGACAGCTGCTTAACCTGAGCCACCCAGGCGTCCCAATTAATAAAATCTTTAAAAAAATGCTTATCCAACAAAAAAATATTGCACCCAGAATGGAAGGTATGACTCACCTGTCTTCAGACATCTTAGAAACTCACTGGAGAGAGAATAATTACTGCTCTGAAAATTTGGAAATGGTATGTAACACTGCAGGAAGCTGCATGTCCCCAGCTCTACAATAACTGTATCGATGATACAGCCACTAAGTGCATGACTGGTCAGGAAGCAGAGCTTGACCAAGGCTGGAGTTCGCAAGTCAGGCTTCACTGGGTAGCAATTTGAGATAAATCTTAAAGGACTCATGAGTTTGGGATAGGTAAGGAGGAGAAGCTGGATGCGGGGCGGGGGGATGGGGGAACAGGAATATCACTACTAAGAAGAAAAAAGCCAGTCCATGATGGAATTGTATTTTCTTTTTTGTTGCTTTTTTGGTTTTTTGTGGAACTTGTCTTGGGCATTGTATTTTCCTAACGATTTATTTTTTTTCAAGTAAAAGTTTTCTAAGTTAAGTACAGTTGACTCCGGAACAACAAGAGTTTGACCTGCACAGGTCCAATGAGACACAGATTTTATTTTTAATAAATACAGTACAGTACAGTAAGTGTGTTTTCTCTTCCCTTAATTTTCTTAATAACGTATTCTTTTCTCTAACTTACTTTATCGTAAAAATACAGCATATAATTCATATAACATTAAAATACATATTAATCAACTGTTTATGCCATTGATAAGGCTTCTGGCCAACAGTGGGCTATTAGTGGTTAAATTTGAGGGGAGTCAAAAGTTATTCATAGATTTTCAACTGCATGAGGGAGTCAGCACCCCTATGTTATTCAAGGTTCAACTGTATATAATGAATACTAGATTGTATATCCCTGCAATGTTGAGATTCTCATAATTTGAAGTTTAGAATTATGAAATAAAAATTAGTAGAAGTTAATTATAATCATTCTCATCTTTTTTCATGTGCTAATATGCACAATTATTCTTGCTTAGTGTAATTAAAACAAAAGTTAGTATCTGTACTAGTAAAATATACCCATTTAGAAAACTAAACTGCTCTTAGAAGAAAGACTTTTAATGTCTCAAAGATACAGGAAGGGTATTGGAGCATCTTAACATGACCCTATCCTAAAACACATGCTTTTTCTGATTATGAAATAAGTTGTTGAAGATATTTTCAGAAATACTCATTGTCTCAGACGTGCTCACTGTCTCAGCCTGTACCTGAATGTTAAGTAGCTTGAAAGGTATTCTTACTTGCTTGTCATTCAATGCAGGAAATCTGTTTGTCAAAGTATGATGCCCTAATGTCATAGATGATTTAGAGTAGGTTCCAAAATATCAATAGGCTAAACTTCCATGAAAGGATCAGGAGAGTATATAATGTGAAAGAATTCATGCTTCATATATATGCTATATCTTCATATTGAACTTTTGATGCTGCTTGACATTATTTACGAAGTTAGAGCCAACATACTGTTAGAACACAACACTGTCTTCCAAGGGGGTGAGTCACACACTGAGCAGAGACCTGGCTGCAAAAAAGGTATATGACTCTCCACTGCTTCCAAATAAAACCAATCACAGAAGAAATAAGCTCAAAGTGCACAATATTTCTTGTAAAACTGAAAAATTAAATCAGTTGAAACATTAGTATCTTACTGAGCTGCAAGAACAAATTAGTAAAATAATGCCCCCAATCAAAGAATAGTAAAAAATACTATTTTTTCTGTTTCTAAATTCTTTCTGCCTCTTCTGGGTGAATATTTTGAAGCTAGAAAAGTGAATACACTGTATTAAATCAAATTTAATAAAAACATCTGCCTTAACTTGACATTATAAAAGAATAAATAGAGCAAATCAAAAGTATTGGTGAGAAGATCTTTCTTAATGAAATGGTCATCTTAAGGTCCCTCTACCCTCCTTCACTGAGAAAGAAACTTCAAGTCTCATTTACATCACCCTGCATGTTAATTGGTTTCTAGTCAGTCTGTTATCAAGCTTCTGGGGTGGGGACTGCATTTTCAAGGCCACTTTCATTCCCTGATTTTAGTAGAATAGTAGGACAATGGAACTAATATTGGCTAAGGATTGAATCAGAATTAAATACTGTACACTTTCACTTTCTGAACAGCTAAATTTCAATTACATCAATCTGTTTATTTTAATTTTCAAACATGGACAGCCCTTACACACATGAATGTTAAAGAATTCACTGAATTTCTCTGAAAGATAAAGGCAATATATAGTACCGTAGCAAGGCAAATTGAAAACATCCAAATACGGT
>CM052800.1:129440879-129463339 GCA_028533885.1 Nasua narica
CCAAATCTTAGAGTTTATGGAGCACAGCTGAAGGACCAAAGCATGTGCTCTATTTGGAACGCTGGTTCCTTGTCAGAGTCTCGCTTATCAAGACTGGATCAAGTGACCTGCTTTTGATTTGACTTGCAATTCCAAGTAATGTGCTAATTCCATGTCATGGCATGAAATATCACCATCATAAAATGCATGACATTTTAAGAGATGCTGCACGGAATTTGGGTGTATCTATATGGATCTTGGTAAAAAAAAATATTTCATTATCTTTGCATAATTATGATAGAGAGAGTAAAATACGATGAATTAAAAGGGTAAATAATGAATTTATAAGGCCTTTCCAAATAAAATATCATCAAATACTCTTAATGAGAAACGTGAGCTTGCTTTTATCGGCTTTAATGCTTGAAATGACTACATGAAGCATTTGATCAAAACCTGTAAATGATGATCTTTTTAACTTTTTAATATTTCTCATTTATGGGAAACTTATCTTAAATGACTTGCCCACCAATCAAAAATTTGTAGGAGTTGAAATTATTTTGTAAAATAACTAATAAAAAATAAAGCACCTACTAGATTTTCTTTTTCTGTCACTGAAAATTTTTTAGGCTAATGTTCATGGATTCCAAATCCAATGAAACTTCCCATTTCAAGTATTTCAAGCTAATGAAGCTCTGACTCTGGGGATGCATATGCATTGTGCTAGTAGTCACCTTGCAGCCAACATGGACAACGCTAAATGGAACCATCAGCCACCAATGGGCAAAGGAACCCAACATGTGGGGAGACTTGGAGTCAGGACTATCACCAGCTGTTGAGCCTACCTGGGGCTTTGTTGTCCCTGCCCTGCCCTGTTGTCCTGGCCTGATTTCTCTAGTCTCCACCCCCTGTCTGGCTCCTGAACTCTATGCCCTCTGTCCTTCTACTTGGGATTATGGGATATGAACTCCTTCAGCACCTCCATGGCCCATGGTATGCCTGTGGTTACCAGTGGGGAAGTAGTCAGGCAGATAATAGTCCAGAGGAGGACTAGGAAGTGCTGAATGATGGACACCCCGCTCATTGCTTCTGGGGCCAAGCTAGGAACACAGAAGGCATCCAATTCTGATTATGTGCTGGAAGCTAGAGACTGACTGGGGGGCTTTGAATACTCCAGTCAGTCCTGCCCCACTGAGGGCTGAGGAGATTAATATCTCTGCTTAGCACAAGCTAGCAGGAAAGTTCCCTATCAGGGTTTTTCAAATTTTGGGGTGCATCAAGATTACCAGAAAGGCTTGTTGAATATAGATGTTGGACTCTATGCACATGTTCTGATTCAGTGGCAGCAGCTCTAGAATGTGCATTTCTAAGAGGTGTCCCGGGGGTTTTAGTTTTGCTGGTGGGGAAGGACAGATTGAGAACTCCTGCCTTCAAGCATGGGGTCTCTAACAAGATTTAAGGTAGTTTTCCACCTTCCCTCAATAGGTTTCTAAAAATCAATCTTTTAGAGTTTCTCTGTGCCTTTAAGGATTTTTATAACATGCAAAAGTTATTGCCATTCAAAGATGTAAGATACGTGGTGGGAAATTATAACAGCAACCCAAATAAAATCATTTTTAATTTTGCTGAAATGCAAACGTGAATTTCCTGTTATACGGCGACTGTGTGTCTGGACTGCAGTCAGTGGCTGGTGAGTGAATCTACCCAAAGGCCAGTGTCAATGATTCAAACTGCCTCTGTTTTCTAGTCCTGGTTCTAGTGCATTTTAAGTGAATACTTACCTGTTCTTATGCCAGGGTCACAAACTCAAATGCCTAACTGATCCAGGGAAGCAATTGCAAATGAGTGGAAAGAACTGGAGCAGAGTGTGGTGAACTGGTGGGCTTATGTCCATCCAAGGGCAGACACCTTCCACAACTCCAGTGGACTGATGTCAAGTAGGAATGTGGGGCTGTCTTGCCATGTTTCCCAATTTTCAAGAGAATCAGAAATCCAGATTTTTACATGCAACTCCTTTTTTTTCCTTTTTTCTTTTTTTAATATCAGCTCTCTGAAAGCCCAACAAAACATACTTGCAAGCCAATTCTAAATTTACTTTCACCATCAAAAAATACCCTACATTTTGAACATTAGCAAAGATTTTAGAGCCATAGCTTTTGTGAATGTCAAGGGCTCACTATTCAATATTTTGAAAGGGTTCAATTTAGTTTAAATATGTGACTGCCCTTTAATAGCAGTTTCATTATAAAGAAGGAAAGGAAATAAGTGTGCTAGGGAGTTTCATTCTCAGGGTCAGAAGATGGAATAGGAGTTTTTTTGCAGAATCACTAAGACAAACTTTACAAAGTAGGCATTCAATGCCACGAGTACATAATCCTGTGCCAAGCAGAAATTATATTTTCTGTGCTGTGCCTTCTCATTACTCAGATTCTTTGACTAGTCTGAAAATCATTTTGAGACACAACCCTCCAGTTGTTGAAAGTAGATACAATTTTCCTAAAGTGAAACAATTTGCCATGAAAATCTTTTTATCCAAAGGCCAAAGTTGCTGTATGACCGCTGAGGTGTTTACGGTCCCCTCCCAATTATCTAGAACCAGGCTGCTGGATTTTCGTATGAATTCTCTTTTCCCTTGCATACCCTTTGACTATTTTATTGCTCATACCCCTGCCATCATAAGCCTGGCAGATAGAATGATAGGATGTGGTTTTATAAGCAATTCTTTTAAGAGTCAAGTTGAGAGGTTCTTGGAATCCAAACCTTAATTTGAAGTTAGGGTTTTGGCATTTTCACTTATATGTTTTCCTGCCAATCCTGCTTTCATTTTAGTAGCTGAGGATGATGAGGATTTGTGTTTTTTCTCTTTCCAAAACTCCCAAGATTTTTGGTGTTTTGCCTTGAGACCAAAAAAACGCCAATCTTGTTATAAGGGAAGCAATAAGAGAAATGATGGATATCAATGAGGGTTAAGCAAAGGGTGGGTAGATGGAGGAACCAGTGATGTCCTTGATAAATCACTTTGTATCTCTAGACCTTAGCTTCTTCCTGTAGAGAATGAGTTAGATTGGCAAGATGAATGATTTTCCCCACTGTACGCTATTCCAAATTCTCCCTTGGTGTGCTGTTAGTAGATTCTTCTACGCGTTATGAAGGATAGTGTGGTGCCTTCACCAGTCAAATCTTGCCCAAATGAAATCGAGCCTGTTTTAAATAACTCCCAGAGTTCGGGCCTCCACTAGGAGTTTTGGGTAGATGTTAGTCATGAAAGAGGGAAAAAGTTAAGAGAAGACTGAAAAAAACCCAAAAAACAAAAAACAGACTCTGATGAGCTGGTATATTATCCCTTTGAATTAACTGTAGCTAGTGGAGCAAAAGAATTAGTGTTTTCTCTCTCCATAGTCTACAAAAACATGGCATGTAATAGCATCTTTCCAAGGTCATGTTATTGTCTTAAAGTGAAAGTAAATGGTACTATATTCTAGGTAAAAACAACCACAAATAGATTTCCCAGCTCTTCTTTTTATCACTGAATAATTGCAACCCGTGAGGTCAAACACAGTTGAAAGTTAGCTTCAAGTTTTTGGGATTGTAGTGAATACTTTGTAAAAGGAGTTTAATAACCTATTTCTCAGCTGAAGCCAGGGATTGGACCACAGGATCATTCGTGACCCCCCTTTTATACTAAAGGTTAGCACTTGTCAAATGCTATGATTAAATCTTTTGGGAGAAAGTTAAGAGACACATGGAATAGCATAGAAAATAACATAACCGTCT
This sequence comes from Nasua narica, assembly GCA_028533885.1. Lineage (NCBI taxonomy): Eukaryota > Metazoa > Chordata > Mammalia > Carnivora > Procyonidae > Nasua > Nasua narica. Next base: position 129,444,630 of record CM052800.1, read on the forward strand.
TACTATAGATCCACGTAATTCTAGATTGGTTGCAGGATTAATAGGCAGGGAGAGGAGAACAAATTTTTACTGAGTGTACTGTTGCATGAGCTGGAAATACGGGTGAGCAAAATAAAGAAATTTCGCCTTTATGGATTCTACATTTTACACACACACACACACACACACACACACACACACACACACACTGCTGCAAAGAGGAATAAATCAGAATAAAGGAGTAGAGAGCGATGGCAGGAATCCTATATCAGGTGTAAGAGAGTTCTATCTCAGGAGGTGGCATTAGGTAAGAGACTTAAATGAAACGGAGGAGGAAACCATGCTGAGTTCTAGGAGAAGAACGTTACCGTCCAGACAGCAGGGAGTACACAAACACCCTGAGAAAGAGGATGAGATTGATGTTCTCAAGGAGCAGCTGGAAGGCGCATGTGACTGGAGTGACAAGGGATGGGTGGCAGGAGGTCAGATTGAGAGGAAACAAGTGATTTGGGGCCTCGTGGTAAGCGGGTATGGCATGTGGCATTTCATCCACGGTGTGTTGGGAAACCTTTGGAAGGTTGAGTAAAGGCCAGCGATACGATTTAATTTACATCCAAAGAGATTGTGTTGCTTCTATGTGTGAAGAATAAAATCTGGGGAGGGCAAGAGGGAAAACAAGGAGATGGGCCAGGAGCTGCCTGCAGTAGCGGATGGTGGCTCGGGCTAGGACAGCTGGGCAAGGGGTAGGAAAGGGGTGGTCAGATTTGTGGTATATTTCCAAGTTGGAACCCAGGGGCCTTGTTGATGAATGGGAAGGGGATGTGAGGGAAAGAGATATATAGACCAAGATGACCTGCCCGTCTTTGGCCTGATCAAACGCATGGAACCACGTATGGGGAGGGGAAGAACTTGAAGAGGATGTGAGACCAGGGAATCCTGAGTTTAGTTTGTGTTCAGTTTGCCTGTGAGGCATCCAAGTGAAGACGTCGAATAAGCAGTTGGATATCTGAGTCTGGTATTTTGAGGGAAGGTTGAAGCTGGAGATAAAAATCGGGCATCATTAGTGTGTAGATCATACCTGAAGCCAACGGCTTAGATGGCTTCTTGAGGGTGTGGAAGGAAAACAAAAGAGACTCTCTGAGTCCTATGGAGCACCAACATTTGGAGGTGGAAAGATCAGTGTGTGGAGAGGAGACACAGGTGAGCGCTCTGGTGCCTGCTGCTTTATCTTGTTTTTGGGTAGCATGTCTATATAATCCAAAGGAAATAGTTGCAGTTCAAGAAGATTAAATTCACTGTAATGAATTAAAAAATCTCAGAAGTCCAGGTTGCCTGGTTGGCTCAGTTGGTTGAGCATGGGACTCTTTTCAGCTCAGGTTATGATCTCAGGGTGGTGAGCTCCAGCCCTACATCCGCTCTGTGCTCAGCAAGGAGACTGCTTGAGCTTCTGTCTCTTCCTGTGCCCCTCCCTTGACTTACATGCTCTCTCTCTATCTCAAATAAATAAATTTCGTTTTATTTTATCTTATTTTATTATGTTAGTCACCATACAAGTTTGAAGTTTTTGATGTAATGTTCCATGATTCATTGTTTGCATATAACATCCAGTGCTCCATGCAATACGTGCCCTCCTTAATACCCATAACCCAGCTCACGCATTCCCCTACCCCTCTCCCCTCTAAAACCTTCAGTTTATTTCCTGGAGTCCATAATCTTTCATGGTTCGTCTCCCCCTCTGATCCCACCCCCTTCATTTTCCCCTTTCTTCTCCTAATGTTCTCCATGCTATTTCTTAAGTTCCACATATAAGTGAAACCATATGATAGTTGTCTTTCTCTGCTTGACTTATTTCACTTTGCATAATCCCCTCCAGTTCCAACCATGTCGATGCAAAAGTTAGGTATTCATCCCTTCTGATGGCTGAGTAATATTCCATTGTATATATGGACCACATCTTCTTTATCCATTTGTCTGTTGAAGGGCATCTTGGCTCCTTCCACAGTTTGGCTATTATGAATGTTGCTGCTATGAACATTGGGGTGCAGGTCTCCCTTCTTTTCACTATATCTTTGGGTTAAATACCTAATAGTGTAATTGGTGGGTCATAGGGTAGCTCTATTTTGAACTTTTTGAGGAAACTGCACACTGTTTTCCAAAGTGGCTGTACCAACTTGCATTCCCACCAATGGGCCAAGAGTGTCTCCTTTTCTCCACAGCCTCTCCAACATTTGCTGTTTTTTGCTTTGTCAATTTTGGCCATTCTAACTGGTGTAAGGTGGTATCTCATTGTTTTTGATTTGAATTTCCCTGATGGCTAATATTGATGAACATTTTTTCATGTGTCTGTTAGCGATTTGTATGTCTTCTTTTGAGAAATATCTGTTCATGTCTTCTGTTCATTTTTTGACTTGATTGTTTTTTGGGTGTTGAGTTTGAGAAGTTCATTATAGATCTTGGATAGCAGCCATTTATCTGTAGTATCATTTCCAAATATCTTCTCCCATTCTGTGGGTTGCCTCTTTGTTTTGTAGAATATTTCCTTTGCTATGCAGCAACTTTTTATCTTGATGAAGTTCCAAAAGTTCTTTTTTGCCTTTTTTCTGCTTGCCTTTGGAGATGCATCTTGAAAGAAGTTGCTGTGGGTGATAGAGGTTATTGCCTATGTTCTCCTCTAGGACTCTGATGGATACCTGTCTCACATTGAGGTCTCTCATCCATTTAGAGTTTATCTTTGTGTATGGTGTAAGAGAATGGTTGAGTTTCATTCTTCTGTATATAGCTGTCCAATTTTCCCAGCACCATTTATTGAAGAGATTGTCCTTTTCTTATTGGATATTTTTCCTACTTTGCTTAAGATTAGTTGACCATAGAGTTGAGGGTCCATGTCTGGGATCTCTATTCTTTTCTATTGATTTAGGTGTCTGTTTTTGTGCCAATACCATGCTGTTTTGGTGATCACAGCTTTGTAATATAACTTGAAATCAGGCAACGTGATGCCCCCAACTTTGTTTTCCTTTTTCAACATTTCCTTGGTGATTTGGGGTCTTTTCTGGTTCCATACAAATTTTACGATTATCTGTTCCAGAACTTTAAAAAACACACCATTGGTATTTTGATCAGAATGGTGTTGAATGTATCTATTGCTCTGGGCAACATGACTTTTTTTTTTTTCCCCAAATATATTTATTTTATTTTTTCAGTGTTACAAGATTAATTGTTCATGCACCACACCCAGTGCTCCATGCAGTATGTGCCCTCCTCAATACCCACCACCAGGCTTGCCCAAACCCCAACCCCTCCCCCCCAAACCCCTCAATTTGTTGCTCAGAGTCCACAGTCTCTCATGGTTCATCACCTCCTCTGATTCCCCTCATTCACCCTTCCCTTCCTTCTCACAATGTCATCCATGTTTTTCCTTATGCTCCACACGTAAGTGGGACCATAAGATAATTGACTCTCTCCTCTTGACTTATTTCACTCTGCATAATCTCTTCCAGTCCCATCCATGTTGATACAAAAGTGGGTATTCATTCTTTCTGATGAAGGCATTATACTCCATTATATATGTATCATATCTTTTTTATCCATTCATCTGTTGAAGGGCATTTTTGTTCTTTCCACAGTTTGTCGATTGTGGCCATTGCTGCTATGAACATTGGGGTACATGTGGCCCTTCTTTGTACTGGGCAACATGAGTTTTAACTGTTTATTCTTCTGATCCATGAGCATGGAATGTTTTTTTCATCTTTTTGTGCCTTCTTCATTTTCTTTCATAAGTGCTCTGTAGTTTCTAGAGTATAGATCTTTACCTCTTTGGTTAGGTATCTTATGGTTTTTGGTGCTATTGTAAATAGAATCAGTTCCCTAATTTCTCTTTCTACAGTTAAACATTGTTAGTGTATAGGAAAGTGACAGATTTCTGTGCATTGATTTTGTATCATGCCACATTACTGAATTGCTGTATAAGTTCTAGTAATTGGGGGTGGAGTCTTTTGTGTTTTTCACATTAAATATCATGTCATCTGTGAAGAGAGAGAGTTTGGCTTCTTCTTTGCCAATTCGAATACATTTTATTTCTTTTTGTTGTCTGATGGCTGTTGCTAGGACTTTTAGTACTATGTTGAACAATAGTGGCGAGAGTGGGCATCTTTATCATGTTCCTGATCTTAAGGGAAAGGCTCTCAGCTTTTCCCCATTGAAAGTGATATTCACTATGGGCTTTTCATAGATGGTTTTTATGAAATTGAGGACTGTCCTTCTATCCCTCCATTCTAAAGAGTTTTAATCAGGAAAGGATGCTGTATTTTGTCAAAGGCTTTTTGTGCATCAATTGAGAGGATCATATGGTTCTTCTCTCTTCTCTTATTAATGTGTTCTATCACATGTATTGATTTCTAAATATTGAACCACCCTTGCATCCCAGGAATAAATCCCACCTGGTCTTGATGGTTAATACTTAAAAACTCTCAGAAGTTTTTAACAGATCACATTACAAAAATGTCAATCAAATGAAAACCTCACTAAAAAACAAAATATAAATGGCCCACTGACCTAGCATGATATGACATTCAGCTATCTTAGAAATAGAAAGAATGTAGCAGTAGTCTATGGAGTTGCAGGCTATCTAGCTTGATGATCACTTAAAAAATACTATTTATTTGAATATTCCAAGATTAAGGTATAAATACAAGTAATAAAGCTGGGATTGACAATTTCCCTTATTACACAGATGAGTTAAGATCTTGAATTGTATCTGGTCTCAAGGTTTAGGAGACTTTTATATTAAAGAGCAATTTAAAAGAAAGGCAGCTTAATAGCAAAAAACCCAAATAATCCAATTAAAAAATGAACAGAGGATCTGAATAGACATTTTCCCAAAGAAGACATACGGATGGCCAACAGACACATGAAAAGATATTCAATATCACTAATCTTCAGGGAAATACAAGTCAAAACCACAATGAAATATCATCTCATAAATGGCCACTATCAAAAAGATAAGAAATGACAAGGGTTGGTAAGAATGTGGAGAAACTGGAACCCTCGTGCTCTGTTGGTGGAAACACCAACTGGTGAAGCCACTCAGGAAAACAGTATGGAGTAATTCTCAAAAAATTAAAAATAGAACTACTATCTGATCCCACAGTTTCTGAAGGAAATGAAAACACTAACTTGAAAAGATATATGCACCTCCATGGTCACTATAGAATTGTTTATAATAGCCAACATGTGCAAACAATCTAAGTGTATGGTTTGCAAAGTGATCACCACAGTATGTCTGGTTAACATCCATCTCCATACATAGTTACAGAATTTTGGGGGATGAATGGGCAAAGAAATGTGCTATTTATGAACACAATGAAATATTACTCAGCCATAAAAAAGAATGAAATGTTGTCATTTGCAACAATGTGGATGGACATTGAGAGCATTATACTAAATGAAATAAGTCAGATGGAGAAAGACAAATACCATAATACCGTATAATCTCATATGTGGAATCTAAAAACAAAACAAAACAAAAAGCTCATAGATACAAAGAACAGATTGGTGATTGCCAGAGGCAAGGAGGAGGTGAAATGGGTGAATGGGGTCAAAAGGTACAGACTTTTAGTCATAATTTAGGTTAAGTCATGGAACATAATGTACAGCTTGGTGACTGTAGTTAATAATCCTGTACTTCATATTTGAAAGTTGCTAAGAGAGTAGATCTTAAAAGTTCTCATCACAAGAAAAAGAAAGTCTGTAACTATGTATGATAATGGATGTTAATTAGATTTGTTGAGGCAATCATTTTGCAATATATACAAATATTGAGTCATTATGTTGTATATCTGAACCTAATATAATGTTGTATGTCAGTTATACCTCAATTCACATTAAAAAAATACATTTTTTTACCCCAGTGGAAACATGGCAAAGGATTGATGCAGGCCAAAGGGAAGTACATTAGGATATATGCTGACATTTGTAATCAAGTAAACACAAATTAAATGAAATATCAATTTTAATATTTTGGAGTGGCAATATTTTAAAACGATGAGTGTATGTGTACTCATATACATTATTGGTGGGAAAGTAAATTAGAAGAATTTTTCTAGACTAAAATTTCACAATCTGTAAATAGCCTTAAAATATTTAGATTCTTTTTGAGAGCAAATCTGTTTCTAGGAATTCATCCTAAGAAAACATTCTGGGGCACCTGGATGGTTCAGTCAGTTAAGTGTTCAACTCTTGATTTCAGCTCAGTTTTTGATCTCAGGGTTGTAAGATCGTGCCCCACCTTGGACATATGCTAGGTCTCTCCCTCTCCCTCTGTGCCCTCCACCCTCAACTCGCACATGTGCATGCACTGCTCTCTTTCTAAAAAAAAGAAAAGAAAACATTCTGAGTTAAATACTAAAATATTTATTGGAGCAATATTTGTAAAAGTGAGAAATTAGAAACAACTTAAGAGTACAGTGGTGGGGATTGGTTAAATATATGATGGTGTATGTATATGATATGATTTCTCTACATGTTTTCAAAGACTTTCATGACATGGATACATGTTCATTGTATACCATGTGAAAAACCAGATTATCAAATATCAGACACGTTGCGATAGTAACTATATATGCACTCACATGCCTATAGACATGCAGAGGACATGGAAAACATCTGAAAAGACTTCTACCAAAGCATTTACAGTAATTTTCTATGTGTAATCAATTGAGGTGATTCTTAAATTCTCCAAATATCTTTTACATTTTCTAAAATTTCTATAATATCCACAACTTCTTCTTACATTTAGAATTTTAAAAATGTAGGGAGATTTAAAAGGGAGATAACACACTCAGATGCTTTTGTTTTCCTAATAATACTATGTTATTATGAAATTTGTTTCCTATTTACTAATATAGGGCATTTGTGACTTAGAACCAAAGGACTTTTATAAGTGAAGGAATTTTGTGACTCATATGCAAAGGGCTCTCCTTTCTTCTCTCAACTCGATAGTGTGACGGTGATGTCATCTGCTGCTTAAAGACAGTTGTCACTGTACCACACTATATTGCTGTCATACAATATACTGTAAGGAGAGAGTGAAATATGGAAATAATGGGTAGTTAGTGGAGCTGAATTAGGTAATTCTGAATTCTTGGCATTGTCTTAAATGTTAAATAGTAAAAGACTAAGTAAATATGTTGAATCAATTATTTTCTTTTTATTATGCAGGTTTTAACCTGACAGTGCCAAAAGATGCAATGCCAAAAGACTTCTTAGGCCAGAAATTTCAATTCTCTGAATTCTCAGGTTGAATCTGGAAATTGTTGAGGTAGGGAGAGCCAGGAATTTAGGTGGCATGAAGATCCTTTTCTTTAATTGATTAATACAATCCATCTGAGGAAGTAATGTGAAAAATACTGTCAAATTCATTATAGATAATGATGAGGGTGAAGATCCATATAGAAAACCTCATACTTCCACGGCAAAAAAAAAAAAAATATATATATATATATATATATATGTGTGTGTGTGTGTGTGTGTGTGTGTGTGTGTGTGTGTCTGCTTAAATATTTAGTTGGCTAAAATTAATTTTTTTAAGTTTACACATGGCATGGATGTGAAATGACATTAAGTATGCTTTTCAAGACAAGATATTTATGGCCTTAGGATAATTTGTACAGTGACTCAAAAGAAAATAATATAGTAGTAAAGTAATGGAGGCAACCCCATATGTAATTCAAGCAAAAGGAAAATAACTTTTCTCAAATCACCTCTCACATGTAGGTTTCCCCTGAATGACCCAGATAATCGCATGATACGTCATTTCATTTGGACTATGGAGACCTGATTTTTAGCTTTTGGTTTCTATGGAGAATACAAGGAGAAAAAAACACAAGCCCCTTTCTTTATGGAATTTCCCAATGAAATTGAAAAGGCAGTAGCCTGGGGGCTGAGTTGGTTAAGCCTCTGACTGTTGATTTTGCCTCAGGTTATGATCTCAGGGTTGTGAATTTGAGCCCCAAGGCCAACTCCGTACTCTGCAGGGAATCTGCTTGAAGATTGTCTCCCTCTGCCCCACCCCCCCATACTCTTTCTCACTCTTTCCTTCTCTCTCTCTCTAAAATGAATAAATAAATCTTAAAAAGAAAAGAAAAAAAAAAAAGTAACCAGAAAGTTGTAGGGTAAACCGAAGACCTTAACTGCTGTCAGAAGTCTGCTGAAAGAGCTATTTAAATACACTGAAGGCAGGTTTTACATTTTCCTTATATAGCGCCAAACTGTTTCCATTAGTTTTGGTGAAACTAATCTGATGAAATCATTATTTCTAATTAAAAAAAGAGAAATGTCTTTACAAGATTATAAATGAGTTTTAACACCTGTCTATTTTTAGAAGTTGCATTTCCAGGTATCCTGGATATTTTAGAATTTACTTCTCAAATGCAAAACAGAATTTGAACCATACCATCAGTATGATTTCAGAATGTTTTAATGACTGAGGCTAAGAAACAGTTAACAAAACTTACAAACTCTTTAAACAGAGCACAAACATTGATAGCCTAAGTCCTTGGAGATGGGCTTGGTGGAGTGCACCTAATAATGTTTATTACTAATGTAGAGTCTTTTAGGAGACACACGAGACTTTTTTGGCGGTTGTCGGAGTGAAATACTTGAATTACCCCTATCTAGTCTCTGATTGTTTACAATCTCCTCTCGAGGTGTCAGAGCGCTTGAATTGTTCTTAAAACACATAAATCTCCCTTCAAAGGTAGCTTGAGAGCCTGAAGTGCAGCCAGAGAATTTTAAATGGAAAGGGTAAGTCAGGCCTACTGAGTCCTCTCGTAAGTAAGAGATTTCAGTTTGTTTAAATTATAGTACAATCTAGACCAAAGAATCAAATTTCTATGATGCTTCACCCAAAGGAAAAAGTATAGCTGCTATCGAGGAAAAAAAAAATATTTGTAATCACCAAAGACTTCTTTATTGGAGCCCACCTTGAGGATGCATTTGCGGGCGGGGCGGGGGGATGGGAGGTCAGGAGTCTGCAATTCCGCCACTGTCTCCAGAAAACAAACCAGCCAACTAAGTCACTCAGACGCCTTTAGTCTTTAACCGCACTGGTTTACTGGAATTTCTTATGTGGCTCCAACTTGGAGAAAAGTAAAATTTGTGAGGTTCATGAAAGACTACCTGCCTTGATTCATCCTTTAATTTCTTGAATTCTAACAAGTACCCTCAAGTATTCATTCATGCTCCCCTTATTTCCCTAGTGTATCACTTATATCACAAAAGTGCGCATTTAGCATATTTTTGAAATCACAAATTATAATTCTGCACTAAAAGCTGTAATATGTCAAACTGAGTTGAGTCTCACGTATCTTTTGTTTGGCAGGAACTATTCTGGTGCTTAATGAAGGCTGCTTTGGCTGAACCCTTGGGCCCTTAATTTGTCCGGGCTGCAGTAGTTGGTTTCTGTCTTCTCCAGAAAATGGTTCTGTAGCCAATGTTTTTTTTTTTTTTTTTTTTAATTTTTTATTTATGTTGCTTCATAGCCATTGTATGCTTCATTTTAGTTGGAAGCCTGTTTTCTTTTGGCTTTGCTTGCCAGCAAATTACCCCCCCCCCCCCCCCCGCCACTCCCCAATTTCTGACTGCATCATCTTTGTTAGAACAACCTGTGGGGGAGAAGTAGAAATCCATGTGCTGCGATCAAAACACTTCTTTTGACATTTAGGTGAAAGCCAAGACTTTGATATCTGAAAAGTAAGCTAATACTTGAAAGAGCCTTTCACACAGTTGATACAAATGTTACCTTTCCCACCAGTGTTAAACCGGGTGATACAGTTTAATTAACATTTGCGCGTTCAGTCAAAAGCTCTCCCACTCCTTGGGAATCTCAACCTTTCGTTAGTCATTATTTCTTGAGGATCAGTGGCACCCTGGCACTCAGGGAATAATTGAAGTGACAATTATTTCTGGCTTATTTTTAAAATTTATTTATTTATTTATTTGAGTTAGAGAAAGAGAAGGGGGAGGGCCAGAGGGAGAAGGAGAGAGAATCTAAAGCAGACTCCACCATGCTGAGCACAGAGCTGGGGCTCAATCTCATTACCCTGAGATCATGATCTGAGCCAAAATCAAGAGTTGGGCCCTTATTCAACTGAGCTACCTGGGCGCCCCAATTCTGGGTTTGGTTTTAGCTATGATTGGTAGAATAGAGACTGCGTTGCTTTTATTCTCAGCTTGCAGGCTTATGTATTTGGCCCAAGGTAGTTTTTCTTCAAGAGAAATGTGAGAGGATGACCACTGATTTTGAATATAAGTGAGGATTAGAATATAAAAACAGAAAACTGGTATACCAATTATCTTTTCTTTCTCCTTCTCCTCTTTCCTTCTCCTCCTCCTTCTTCTTCTTGTCTCTTCACCATCTTGATTTATTTTTCCTGGAGTGTCCAAGATGGGAAGAAGCAGACTCCATGAACAATTGTTCCCTATCTAATCACTTTCAATTTGGTCACACTGCTTTATTTTCTTCCCAATACTTGTTACTATCTGAAATTATCTTCTTGGTGCATTTGTTTGCTTGTCGAATCCCCTGTCCCATACTGATAAGAATGGAAGCTGCCGAGCATGGGGCTTCCTCTGTCTTACACATCATTGGTATCTCCAGTGCCTATGACAACCTGTAACAGTGCCTGGCCCATAAAGGGAATTCCACATGATCTGTTCAGTGCATGAGCAGGTGGCTATGTCACTAGAGTGTGAAGGATCAAATTGTGAAATTTAAGTTCTGTGGGTGGTGAAGAGAGACTTTCCTCGTAAGTTTAAAAACACCTTATCTGGGGTACTGGGTGGCTCAGTGGCTTAAAGCCTCTGCCTTCAGCTCAGGTCATGATCTCAGGGTCCTGGGATTGAGCCCCGCATCGGGCTATCTGCTCAGCAGGGAGCCTGCTTCCCCCTCTCCCTCTGCCTGCCTCTCTGCCTGCTTGTGATCTCTCTCGCTGTCAAATAAATAAATAAATTCTTAAAAAAACCCACCTTATCCTATTTATTTGGAATATAATTTGGGAAAAGCTACAAGAATTACTGGAGAAATACATGCTCAGGTAAGGGAAAACTTGAAGAGTATATGTGTAAGAACAATGTATGTAAGGATAGGACAGAACACTTAGACAAAGTTTATAAAGGAAATGAGCTGATGATAGGGGATATGGGTTTCCTCATGTTGAGGTTTCTTTTTTTGTGGAGGGCATCTAACCTTCCTGGCTTCTCTCTGCCCCCGCATTCACTCTGCAATGGGAGAGCTGGAGTTACCTCTCATTGATGAGGTGGGAAGGAGAAGTTCAGTGCTTTCCCTTCTCCCTTTCTCTTATAAGTGAGCTTTTTCGAGAGGACCTTCTTCTTTGCATTTCCATGTCATAAATCTAACAGAGGCTGGTCCCCAGGCAGTGCATGTGTCTAGAATAGAGAAATCTTTCTAATTTTGAGGTTCAGTATAATGAAGTTCACTTGTCCACTTTCTCTAACAACACCTTTATAAGGAATAAAGGTCATATTTTAGCAACTGTAAGATAACAATACCACCATGGATGAAGGGGAGAAGTGGAATGATATTATTTAAAGTTCTCATACTATACTTGAAGTGTTACATTATGAGGGCAGACTGTGATTAGTTAAAATGCGTATGATAAACCCTATAACGATCACTAAAAACAGATATATGTCAGTTAATAGAGGAGATAAAATGGAACGGAAGAAAATATTCTACCAAAATCAATAAAGGGAAAAAATAACCAAGCAAAATGGTTATGGATATTTGGTTGGGAATCTATGATATAAAGACCTCAAGATCCCAACTGAATGCAAAATTGATGGGCTTTTGACTATACTAAGTCATTTTGCCTGCCTTTCATTTTTGTGTTTTTAAGTTGTAATTGCTCATTCTCTTCCCCTTTGCTAAGCACATTTAAATGGTTAGTACTAAAATTACACTATGCCATCACCAAATGTCCAACACCAGATCCTTATTAGGCTAATAACAGATTCGTTAGAGATTAGAAGGGGTCAGTATGCCCTTTTGGCGTGGCTTTCGTACACTACACTCTGGTTGAAAAACAAAATCATTAAAATAACGTTATGCACGAATAGTCATTAAACCATGTTATAAACATTTGGCTGGGGTTACGCATATTTATTCATCAAGTTATCCTGATAAAAGTGGCAAAGAATTTTGGGATGTTTTAAAAATAACCTATAATCACGTGCTCATAATTTTTGTTTTCTTTATAACATTGCAGGAAGGAAATCAATAGTAAAGTAAACATGATAAAGCATAGTCGAGCTATGTTTTTATTGTATCATCTCTAATCATGAATATAACACATTTAGAAGTGTTTACTCTTCCACAACCCTCGAGTTATAAGAAGGAAAAGAATTATCAGTCATACAGAAACTTAAATGGATCCAGACCCTATAGGTATTTATTTTCCCATAAATATATTATCCTAGTAAAAGACTACTACCAACAGATTAAAGCATTTATTTATTTTATTTATTTTATATATTTTTTGAAGATTTTATTTATTCATTTGACAGAGAGAGATCACAAGTAGGCAGAGAGTCAGGCAGAGAGAGAGAGAGGGAAGCGGGCTCTGATGCGGGGCTCGATCCCAGGATTCCGAGGTCATGACCTGAATTGAAGGCAGAGGCTTTAACCCATTGAGCCACCCAGGTGCCCCTAAAGCATTTATTTTTAATAGGTCTAAGCATTTTAATCTGATGTTGACTTTTTTTATTGTTGTTTTTTTGGTCATTCCAGTTAATGATCAGTTTATTGATGTTATTTACTCATTCACTCATTCATCAAATTTTTATTCATTTGTTATATGTCAGGTACTGTGCTGTTGAGATTCCAGAGATGAATAACGTACAATCTATGATGTCAAGGGATAGAGCTATGGGTAGAGTCTCTGGGTGCTCTACATGTCTTTGTGTATCTGCTGGACTTCCTTCTCTGAGACGAACCTCAGGTCATTTGAAGAGAACCTTTGTCATAGTGCCTCTCTCTGGAACCCTGTGGACCTGGTAGGGGAATGTCTAAGGCAACATCCTCTGAGTTGGATGCTGTCCCTTTAAAATATTCAGAGGATTCAATGTCTGGCACTGGATCATCATTTTCCCTTAAATAAATACTTCAATCGCATTTAAGTTTCTATTGATCTTTTACTTAATTTAGAAAGAAGCTTCACTGATGCATTACATTTGTTGCTCTGCAATGTCAAAGAATACTACCATTATGATTGGTGTACCATTTGTAATAAAAAGAGAGGGAGAAGCATACAACAGTGTTGTAGATTCATAGTCCCTCTCCCCACTGACATGGGCTGGTACTGAGACACCACCTCAAGATTGGTACAACCTCCATGCCAACGGAATAGATACATTGCTTTGGGCTTTTAAAATTTTGTTACATTTTGTGACTTGAAGGTTTTTTTTTTTTTTTCTATTTTCCTCTTTGGAATAGAAATATGTTTTCCCCCCATTTTTTACAGGCAAACCACTTCAATCGAACATGGCTGGCAGCCATATGGTGGCTTATGAATCCAACAACTAATTTAGCAAAGAAAATGGCTTGTAACAAGTTCTGTATATGCCATCCCAGGTATTACTTTGATGATAAATGAGGAGATGATTGCCAAGAAAATGATAGTGACATTTATAAAAAGATATGTTCCCGTTAGTCATTTAATGATGGTCGAATTATTAGTTACTATCTATTTGAAGTGAAGTCCATGGCACTTGTAGGATGTACTTAACACTTTTTATATGTAATTTTATAGCAAAAATATGGTGTTAATTTTCAAGCAGCTTACAATCTAGTAAACTTTTGAATGAGTGCTTGTATTACCCTTATCTGAAACTTCTGGGTCTAGACTTTGGGCTGGCATGGCTTCCAGAACTGGCTTTGTGACTATATTTCAGAACCAGTGTTTCTAGCCAAAACTAATAAGCATGGAGTGGCTCAAAGATGGAGAAACAAAACAAAAGAAAAACTGAATTAACTCAACACGTTAGAATCTCACAAGAGTTATTAGGAATTTGGGGGAAATGGCTCATCTTAGTTTTTGTTTTATGTTACAGCCTATTGCTTCCCTGGATGGTTCCTTCTGCTCTGACACTTGGAGAATCAAAGCCTTAGCTGGATGGCTATCACTCTTCACACACAGGGAGCACGCAGGGTGTGTAGTTAGAGTTCTTTTCCTTTAGAATTCCTTGGCATCAGGAGTGGATAAAAGGGAAAGCAAAAATATTAGGATATTTTGTGAATTTTATTTACACTTTATTTACACTTTTTTATTTACACTGAAAAGTGACCGTTTAACGGGAAAATTAAACATGCCTTAGCCATTTATAGACATGAGAAGCACACATCTGTAGCTACGTGAACGTGGTAAGGAATATTTCCTTTGAAGATATCTATAGTAGTTTGTTTTTATCTAATTGTATCAGCTATTTTCAGTAACGTTACTAGTTACACATTTAGATAATTTATTGAATGCACTATAAAATAAGCTCGTTTGAATTTCTGAATTGAACTTGTCATCAGGTGCCAAAATTATACTGCAACTCAAATGAGTAGGATATTTAAACAATGATGACAACTGAAGAACTATCCACAAAATACCAAGTCTGACTTCTGGAAGGAGACAGAAACACTTCCCTAAAATATTTTATAAGTTGTTATTTGAACAACCATGGAATTAATAAATAAGATTTCTAGAAAATCATGAAAACGTATGCCATTCTGTGTTCTGTATATGAAACATGGCAGCCGTGTATGGTAAGGTCATACAGTCACGAGGTCAGAGGTCAGAGAGCAATGAACTGAAATGTGTTCCGGTGCTGTTTCTTTTTGAGAAAGCTTTTATACATGCTCCAATGATGCACAGGAGTACCAGTGCTGGGAAAGGGTTAAATGCTTAGACTACCATTCCTTCAGAGCTATTCTTCATGAATCTCTCAACGTTCAAACAGTTCAGCATGGTGTGACTCTTTCAATATATAGAAGTCATGACATAATCCAGGAAGGTTACCAAAACGTTTGTACTGATTTTTTTTAGCCTGGGATCTAGTCATCCGGGAGCATTCACAAAACAGTATGAATTCCTTGGAGAATACCCAAAATAGGCTACTTACATCAGAGGAGAGAAGCTGAGGAAAATTTTAGAAAACGATTGGAGTATGCAGTAAATATTAGTTCAATTTCTCCATAAAAACCCGTTTTACACTGATTATTTCGTCTAACTTTAGATTTGAATTTAGACTTAAGGGCAGATGGTCAGATTGTATACTTCGAAATACAATTACTTTTTGTGGCTACAGGAGAATGAGTGTTATAATGGGGAGAGTTTATAATATGGAAAAAAAATTACTCGCCACTGTAAAATCTTAGTTGAATTTAAGTGATACCCAAATTTAGGATTTGTTCTTGACTTGTATTTGGCTTAAACCCTTTAATTCTTTTATGGTTATTTTTTAATGTATAAAATGGGAAAAAAAAAACAATCACAACCTGCCTTTTGAGGCTCCTTTGAAAAGGAATAAAATGAAAAGTAAAAAAATCAATCTTGGTCAATATTTCTTTGGGGAGGTTGGCAGAACAAAGGGTGATAACATCGTGTCTAATTGCAGCCCCAATTCTTCAGAAGGCAGTAGGTAATTTTCAGTGAGTCTTCTGGACTTGTCACATCTCAGTAGGAATTTATACTGAAATGGGTTAGAAGTTTAAACTTTAAAGAAATCGAGAAACATCATCCTTCACATGCCATCAGAGTCTGTCTAAAAAGCAGAATTTATCATTTTACCTCAGTATTAAAAATTTCTCAGTGATTTCTCTATCATATGCAAGGAATGCACTGTATACACCATATTGCATGATGCATTTTTGATTATCCTTTTTCAGCTTTGGCTGCCGTCATCCCAATATATACCCCATACTTCACTTGTACCACACTTGATAGAACTCGCTAAATGTACCGACTTTTCCCCAAGTTTTCCTGCCTTCATGTGTGTTGTTTCCTCTGCCTGATGTGCCGTATCCTCACCACCTTCCATCACCAACCTAGTGAACTTTTATTCAACCCTCAAAACTCAGCTTATATCACCTCCTTTATGTGTCTATTCCTAACCTTCCAACTGCCTAACAGAATGCTCTATCTGTTTTATGTCTGACCCCCAAAGACGTTGTGAGTTCCTGAAGTGTACATTCCCTATTCTATATACGTTTGTATGTCCACAGCCTAGCTCAGTGTTGCTGATTGGATAAATATATAAAGAGATGAAACTCTGATATTAATTATTCAGTATCTCTCTGGAAGCATCTGGAGTTAGGTGCTAAAAATATATTGAAGGACTCCACCTTTCTAATGTTTGGAACTAACTGAGGGATGGAGCCAAGAATCAGGCACTTGAAGATTAAAGTGATGCCTTTGTTAATGACAAAGGCTGGGTTGGAGAACATGGCTTAGGTATGTGGTAAGTGGTGGGTTTCCTGCTAGAACCCAAGAATTAGACAATATTTTCTGAGTCAAGGCAGTTCTGAACAGCTATAGGCCTGGACAGTCTCATTCTCAGTTTAGGTACAGAGTCTTGACCACTAAGTTTATGACATGATCCAGAGTAGACCAGAACACGTGCATATGGTCAGATCCCAAAAAGAAAGAGGAAAGAGCTGATGTAGGCTTGCCTACTTTTTGTTCCAAACTTATCAATCAGTTAAGTCAACATTTCTCCCTTAGCAAAAAATTAATGCAGGTGTAGAGAAGCCAGAAGCATTATTTGAATGGATGTCCTTCTACTTGGGAACATGAAATCAGGGCAAAAGAAGATCCCTGATTCTCCCTCTTCTGGTCCTAAGAACAGTTGTCTTTCCATGTGTCCTTTCTCTGTCAATGGCATTACTCTTTTCCCAGCTATTTAAGTGTAATTTGAGAAACACTATCCTAGTTTTTTGCTCATCTCCCATAAAAAGCAATTGGCAATGATCTTTCAGCCTACGTCTAGTCCAAGAACTAATTGTTTAGTATCTTATCTTTTAATTGTTTAATATATAAAAGAAGTAGCAGGTTACTATGAAAATTAAAACTGACTCAGACACATAAAAATAAACCTGCCTAAAAGTATCTGAGTCTTCCAGCATTTTCTCATGTCTGAAGATAACTATTGGTCAGGCATATGTCTCCGGACTTTTTCTAGGCATTTACACATATTTAGACTATAAAGATTTTTGAGAATTGCATACTTAATAATAACTGACACACATTTTCCTATTTCTCATTTTATTTGTTTACCTCATTTTTTTTTTAGCATTCTATAGACAATATTTTGTTGTTTCATAATTTCTTTCAGCATTCCCCTATTGCTGGATATTTAGGTTGTTTCCAATTTTTTACTACCACAAAGAGCAAAGATTCTATATGACTACGTCTCTCACTATTTCTGTAAGAGAGATTCCTATAAACAAAACTGTAGAGTTGAATTATCTATACGTTACAATTTTGATAAGCATTTTCACATATGCTTTTTATACTATATTATATACATCTTTATATACATACATGCATTATATATGTTGTTTATATTAACATTATATCAAGTTCCCGTTTTCTGAAACATATGGACTCTGGAAATTAAAATTGTTCCAGTTTTTACCAGCTGAGTGGATAAAACATATCTTTTTGTTTAATCCCATTTCCTTTAGTACTTATGATGTTGAACATGATTTTGCATGGTCATTATCTTTTGGTACTTCTTCTTTTGCCAGTTCATAATTTTTGCTCATTTTTCTTTGATAGTTTAAAATTTTCATACATTACAGGTTTTAATTCTGTATCTGCTAAATATGTTATAAATATTTCTTTACAGAGTGACTTTCTTTTCAATTTGTTTAATAGTTAGCTTTTACTGATAGATTTTAATGCCAACATTTTCTTTCTTTTTTTAAGGAAGATTTTATCTATTTATTCACCTAGAGTCTGTATGAGTGGGGGGAGGGACCGAGGGAGAGGGAGAGAAAGAATCTCAAGCAGATTCCGTGCTGAGTGTAGAGGCCAACATTGGGCTCAATCCCACAACACTGAAATCATGACTTGAGCTGAAATCAAGAGTTAGTCGCTTAACTGACTGAGTCACCCAGGTGCCCCAATGCCAACATTTTCATAGAATGAATTCCCATATAAACATTACTCTCTTTTAGTAATTTCAATTCTGTTCCATTGATATATTTATTTATTTTTTGTAGGTTTGAATTCTATAACAACAGAATTTAATAACAATAATCTTTAATATTTATTGAAACTTTTTTTTTTAATATTTATTGAAACTTTAACATGTGTCATTCTCTTAATCTTCACAAATACCTTAAGTGGTATTTCAATTATGTGGTATAATCAATATTATTATCACCATTTTACATGTTAGGAAACTGAAGCCCAAACTGGTTAAGTAACTTTCCCAGTGTTACTGAGCCAGTAAACAGGTAGCTAGGATGAACTCCAACATTCCCGATCCACGGTGAAAATGTTGGTAAATACTGTACTATAGACACCTTCTACAGGTGTATGGGATTCTTTGACAATTGGGATAGCAAGTTGTCTGTCAATGATGTTCTATTTTACCATTTTCTTATGCATTTTACTTGTACTAGTTAATTTTATACTCATCCTGGTGGGTTTCATAAAAAGTTCTTT
>CM052800.1:129463839-129518477 GCA_028533885.1 Nasua narica
ACAATTATAGGGGCTCCTGGGTGGTTCAGTGGGTTAAAGCCTCTGCCTTCTGCTCAGGTCATGATCTGAGGGTCCTGGGATGGAGCCCCGCATCGGGCTCTCTGCTCAGCAGGGAGCCTACTTCCCCTTCTCTCTCTGCCTGCCTCTCTGCCTACTTGTGATCTCTCTCTCTGTCAAATAAATAAAATCTTAAAAAAAAGAAATGCACAATTATAGAGGAAACATTACTCGAAATTTGAGTGTAATTATTAACAGAATGTAGAGCATCAGATAAAAATAGTAAAGACATAAAAATGACATATCCGTTTCGTGATGTATTAAATGTACCTATTAAATCATCTTAGACCTATACTCCAGTTGACTCACATGCACACTGAATGGGGTGATTTAAGAATAAGAGGAACTGTTCTCTTCGGTTTGGTTAAACCAGTTTCCATTGGGGGGGGGGGGAGATATTTTTAGAATTCATTGAAGCACATTGTAGTTCTGCTATTAGTGGGCCATCAAATGCAATTTGGCACAGCACAGTGTTTCAACAGTTGCTTGACGTTAACAGTGAGTATAGAACCCTTTGTGATCAGCTAAGGTTATTTTTAAACTTAATTCTAGATAAGCCGGAGAAGTGCTTTTCTGTAGTCCACATGGTCATTGCAGCAACGTTCGTCATCAAAGATGCTGCGTGCCTTCATGCGAGATTCCTCGTAAACCCCTCTCTCCATGAAACCATGGAATACAGAACCCCAAAGTAGGGCGAGAGTCATGCTATTTCAATGAGAAAGATCACACCTTATTCATTTAGGCATTTGCTGTTTGCCTGGTATAGTTTGTTAGCTTACTCGTCTGGGGAAGGAAACATCTTTGCCTACATGAGGCTTTCGCGTAATTAACCACCGCCGCCATCTCGGATGTTGGGGTCTGTCCTCAAGGAAACCACCCTATGTGTGAGTTTCTGGGTCATTCCTGGGAGAACTCTGTGTTCATTTAAGTTGATGACAAAACAGCAACATGCTAAATAATGTGATTAAAGTTGTTAAAAGCCAAAATAAACACTTATAATTATCTCAAGAAAAACGGTGTCAGGCGAGTGCGGTGTCTATAAAGTGGGACTCCGCATGCGTCTTTCTGGCCCTGCTGCACAATAGATCATAGTTAAAGGTCTGTTAACAGACCTCTGACGGCTGAGCTGGGTAGCTTGTGGTTTCCTTCGAAACCTATTGGCATAATGTGAATTTATGTGTGAGGTGCAAATTGGAAGCTGCCTGCTATTGGTGCCCTTGGCAGAACAGAAATCATACTGTAGGGCTAGCAGCAGGAAGTACATTGCTTTGAAATTACCCAGCAGGGTTTCTTCTTGCTGCTCTTGTTGCTTCTGAGACAGGGGCCTCGTATTGTCTGGCCATGATTAAAATCAAAGTGTAGCCTTCTTTGCTGGGTGCCAGTAAACTTAGGTGAAAAACAGAAACAATCTGGAGTTTTAATTATTTTAAAATGCAATGTAGGCAAGAAACAAAGATGAAAGCATTTTTGACTAATCTATCCCAATTATTTCACATAAACGGATTTGCTAAAAAAGGAGTCCAGAGAGAGAGAGGGAGATTGCCTTTACAAGAGACTTCATAACGTATCTCATAGCCATAAACTATATCTATGCCATGTAATCCAGTCTCAGGAAACTCATAGAGAAAAAAGTGTCCAAACATTGTACTTTGGGGTGAGTAGAGAAAACCAGATGTGTCTTTACCTTATTCCAAATCCAAGATGCTATGCATATGTGAAATAAACTTTCAAAGCACGGGATAGAATTTATTGGTTAATTACCTACCAACCTAAAATAGTCCCTCTGTAAGGGAGTATCTCCCTGCTATAATTAAGACTGGTCTCATGCCATAGTAGGCTGGACAGATAATCCCCATTATGCCTTCAATTATGCCAGAGCTGGCAGGCTCTGAATTTCTTCTTTTTAGGTTCTTTTTCCACGAAGAGTATAAAAGCACAAGCCATAGGTTCAGAGTTTGGTGTCTCTACTAATCCACTGGGAGAAAATTTCACTCAATGTTGAATAAAATATAGAGAATACAGACACGCTGCCACATTGTACCAGCCAGCTCTCAAATTAACAGTGGTGGAAACCAAGAGTTAGTGTGTAGCTTCTTTGGAGAACATCTCACTGCACCCATGCACAAAATACTGGGAGGTCACGAGTTAACATTTATTGAGCACCTGCTGTGGGGTAGGCACTTTGGTAAGGACTGGGGATATGGAGATGAACCAGACTTACAAGGGAAGCTAGAGAGTTCAGTGATTATTTACATATGTTACTCTGGAAATTGAGTGCCAAGCTAAGTAAGTGCACCGTGCCATGGGAAGACATAGCAGGGACTTCTAAACCAACCACAAGTGGTACTCTGCCCGAAGAGAGATGCAGATAGCATGTTTTCACCTCAATTGTCAGATATTTTCAAATGATATATATGATGAGGAAAAATATATTGTTTTGATCACAAGGTTGGACATGACTTTAGGATAATTGGATATGCAGGTCCATTCCCTTTCTTTAAACGTTTCCTTCATCCAGCTGCAGTTTACTCTATGATACTTGCAAGCATTCAGCCATAGCAGAGAGCAGGTGTGTAGAACTCCTACGAATCCAATGGCTCAAATGCTGAAGGGCTGCATTTTATCCGATAACACTGCTCAAGGTCAAGGCTCTTGGGCTATCAGACCTGCCCAGGCAAGGGAGAAATCCGGATTTTAGATCTTCTTCCACTGGAATTTCAGTGTAGGAAAGAGAGAAATCATAATAACATGGATATGTTGAAGACTATTTCTGGGTATCTTGTGCACCTACCTAAATTTGAAAGCTGCCAGTTACCACTTTGTTTCGTTTGACAGATAGAAGCACAGAAGATTCAAGCAGCCACAAACTTTAAGGGGTTAGTAGGGAATTTGGCCATTTTAAATTAAAATCGGCTTATGGAAATGAGCTCCCACTGGCGGAAATAGCTTTCTTTTCAGGGCAAGAAATTGTCTGAAGCTTTTGTCTCTCTCCAGTGCTCATCCTGACTAGAGTTTAATACTGTTCTCACAGCTACATTTAACTTCCTGTGCACAGGGATGTTCAGGAAAGGCTTCCAAGACACGTGTCCAACCAAATGTCCATAGTTGTCTCCCATCCCAGCAGCACCACCTATGGTCTGGCGGCTCTTGAACTAAACCTCCCAAGTATCGAATTTGTTTATTTCTTTGGGCATTTCTGTGAGGTAGCAATATCCTCTATATTTTCCAGGCTGTAAGGGTTAAGTATCAAGACTGTGGCGACTCTACTAAAGTTATAAATCTGTTCTGCAAATAAAATGAATTTTTGTGGCACTTCAGACTTTCCTTTTAATTGGTGAAAAGAAACTGAGGGGAGGGGCTCTATGCTCACAAAGAATACCTGTGGGCATAAAATAATGTTGGGCAAATAGAAACCTAGTTGTATCTGTGTCTCTTGCAAGTCACTACTATCATATATTATTTATCAAATCTAAGTGGCATTTCACCCCCGTCCCTCCCAAGGGGTTTAAAAAAAACTAGTAAAACACAAATATTATTACTTGCATTTACAGGTAGAAAATGAAACTCAAGAAGTGTCAAATGGGGGCCACTATGGCGTTATTCCCAGAAGAGAGACAGGTAGGACTGGAAATTTTACATACTCTTTGTTTGGTATTTACATATACATAGATGAATGCAAGTCATAAGCTACGTTTTCTGTAAGCCACGTGTATTTAAACCATGTCAACCATAACAAGCATTTTAGGAGGAAAATAATAGGTAACATATGGGATATTTTCCTTGTACTATTTAATCTTCCCTACAACTGTCTGGCAAAAGTAAGGTAGCTTCAAGTCCTAAACCATTACTTTTCCCACTATGCACACTCTTTTCAAGATTCAACCACTCCTGTAGATTTAATTATGGTCTCTGCATTGATAACTTCAAGCTTTGTATTTATATGCCTTATATCTTTCCCATCCTTTAGAAAAAAGTGTATACATTTGGAAGTTTCATAAGTATCTGAAACTCCACACAAACTTATCATTTTTCTTGACAAGCTACTAATCTTCCTGTATTCCTTATCACAGCCAATGCCCTACCATCTATCTTGTTGCCCACACCGGAAATCTGGACTTATACTCCTTTTTTGTTCATCCTCTTCACTCCATCAGTCATTGACAATTACATTTCCTCGATATCTCTGAATTCTACCTTATTTAGCTCAAGCTCTTGTCATTTTTCACCTGGTTCATTACAATAATTCTACTGCTTCTAATTTGACTTTTTCTGTTTCTAGAGAGATTGTTCTAAAATTTAGGACTCTTAATGAAAAGCTTCACAAAAGGTTTCTCATTGGTTTTAGGGTGAAGTCTAAATTCTCTGCATAAATAATATGATGCCATTAAAAAAATATGACCCAGTGGGAGATCAGGCTTTTCTACTACGTGAGATATTTAGTATCCACAATGGGCCCGGCCTAATGGTGGCTTCTTCTTTAGAAACCCATTAATAGAATTCATCATATCATTAGAACTAAGGCTTAAGCTCATATGATCATCTACATAAGTGGTTGAAAAAGACATTTGCACGATTCAGGATTAGTGTTATTATTGATGCTATAATTTCCGCTCCTCAATAGGGGAATTTGATAAAAACAAAGTTTATGAAGGCCAAGGTATTCATAAGATAGATTATGGAAAGATGATTAACAGTTTTAGAAACAATTATTTGTTATTAGTTTTTTTTCTAATTAAGCCATTTTTATTTTAATTTTGAAGTTAGGTGAGTTGCAAGTTTTCAAAAGGCACACATTTTTATTAGCTTTTCTATAATAATGGACATAGAGTTTTGCGGATCCTTTCAAAAAACGAAATTAAATTTTCTGTAGTGACATGTCTATATGTTACACCTTGACTACATAAGGGCACTGAATTACTGTACTGTATAATGACAAGACTGATTATGTTAATGTGTATCTTTAGTGCAATAATTTTTGCACTTATTCATTCATCAAGGATAACCACGACTAATGCAATTATAGTTTAATTTTAAACTCATTATTCATGGTCATCAATTTAGAGATAAGAATGGAATTATGTTGATAAGTTTATGAACTGATGGCAGGAGGCCAATCAGATTGCTTCATACTCTTATTTTATGATGATGTTTCTTATGGTGAACATGTTGATTTGAAGAGAAAGTTTTGGGATTCAAGTCATGATTAAAGTGCTGTAAGTCATTTTTCATTTTAGGTCTCTCATATATTTACAGTATAGGTACATGAAAACTATTTCATGAGTTTGATTAATACCATCATAAATATTACAAATACTTGTATACAGAGGGGAGAAATCTGCAGTAAGAACAACATATTTCTGAAGCTTTGTGCAAAAAATACAGCATAACTGAATTCAACAAAGAAGTAAGTGATAATTGGTAAGATGGACTATCAGAAAAAGATTTTTGGAAACATGTATTTGTTTGGAGAACCAAAGAAGCATTTACTTATTTGAGGAACCAAAATAGTTGTAATTGGGCCAGATGACGTATTTGTCGGTTTCCATGAGAAACACAAAGTTATCCTGAATAAAAATTGCAAATGGTCAACAAACTTAAAAAAGAGAAGTAGTAAAATCATCCAAGGACAAGGTAGGATTTGGTAGAGGAAAACAGTTTCTCATTCAGATATACGTAGTATGCAAAGGAACAGATCATTTTTAACTGAACACTACAAACAATTGAAAGTTGAAATAATTTTAATTGAAAACTCATCATGGGTTTGTATCCTTGTTTTTCGACCTGTAGAATATAGTCACAATCCACAGTTTTTTTCAACTTAGTAAATATTTATTGAGCATCTCTTTAATGTGCAAGACTGTGTTAAGCATCATAGTCCTAGTGCAAGTTTAGCAAGATATGGTCGAGGAGTTTGTCATCTGGCAATGTGGATGAGAGAAATGCACACTCACAAAACCAAAGCATCAAGTGTCAGGTGCAGAAGAACAATACAAACACAATGTTTTCGAAGATAGATGGAGGGAAAGAGCACATGCAGGTGGGAAGATCAGAAAAAGCTTAACGAAGGAGACAACATGTGAGATGAACCATGAAGAACAAAAAGAACTTTCCCAGGCTGGATAATAGAGACATAAATAAAAACAACACAAGTTATATGTATTTCGTGCTAAGCACTGTTTTAAGGATTTTATATATATTGTGTCATTTAATCATCAAAACAGTGACAGAAACAGGACTATTATTACTGCCGTACCACCAATGAGGAGAATGGAGAGGTTAATTTGCCCCAGGACTCATGGTCAAGCGGTGAACTCAGACTTTAGACTCAGATCTGTTTAGTTCCAGAACATAAACCTCAATCACTACCTTACACTACCTTGTCAAGAGAAATCATTTGTGAAGGTGAAAGTTGAAAAACCTAGATCCCCAGAACATTTGTATTTTAGTAAAAGGATGCTTAAAAGGTTAACATTGGTTGGGATATGATAAAAATGTTAATTATCATAGTTCAAAAAGCACAATACAAAATTGTCCATGTGCTTTATAATAATGTAGACTTGGTAAATGCTTGCTGAAGGCATTAATGAATAATGTAAAAAACATGTATGCATATGAGCAGGGATCAGGAGATCAATATGTAAAAATGATTAGTCGTAATAGGATTGTGGCCTTTCCTCTTTTAATGTCATCTTTAATTTGTATATTGTCAGATCTTCCAAGTTTGAGTAGAAGCCAGCTGTTTATTTTCTTTCCATTAACAAAAGACTAATGACTTCAATCCTAAAGGATAAATGCATCAATCTGTGCTATCAATAATCAATAGAGAATTCTTTTTGACGAATATCTGTTAACATATGCAATCTTTCTGAATAGTTCTTTTTTCGCTTTTTAATTTTTTTTCAGTAATGAGGAATATAAATCCAGATAAAATGATACATATATCATAACTTAGGCATGCACGATTGAGACCAGATGAGGCAATGATAGTTTGCATGCTGACTTATTTCTTTAATTTCCCCAAATTGAAGTCTTATTAATCATTTGCTAGTTTCATGCAATGGGACATTCTTCAAACAGTGCCTAATGATAGAAACAAGAGAAATGATAAATGAAAATGGTCAAAGTACTCAATAAATATGTTGCGGATGTATTAAGACTTTAAAACAGAACTTAGTATATCATGGGATTTTTGCCTTTTTCTAGACTAAAATATATTTTATTGACTCAGTTTGAAGAAACTATTAAATACCATATAAAAATTGCTTTATACTTATTTGATTAGGAAACAGCAGCTCTATACAAACATGGACCCATGCATATTTATTTACTAGTGAAGTTGACTAACCCCTCTGTCTGGAGGACCATTTTTCTCCCTGTTAAAGGAGGCTTCTGCTGATGACATAAGCTACATTTGAATGTGGTGGGTTGAATGACTTACTGCGAAGCTGTCAGTTTTGAGTGGGGCCCAGAGTAAAAATAGGCTCTGCCCTGGTCCACACTCAAGTTTAAGACACTCTGCTACTTGGGCTTCATGATTGGGCAGAGCCAATGACACCCCACAATGTCTGTGGCAAGTAGAAATGTTTTATGCAATACCTGGCCACACCCCCATAGAAGACACTGAAGGTTTTGGAAAAAAATCCTTTTCCTTTTTGAGAAACAGCTCTTACTCCCAACTTGCCTGTCTCTTCTAGACACTGAATACCTGGATAAGATGCCCCATATGAACACTTGACCAGAACTTCCCCTTTTATCCAAGACACAAGGAAGTTGGGCTTCCTTGGAAGCACTCCATCAAGTGGCAATGGTCTATAAGAGACAGTAGTCAAGGAGTTACTGAAGGTATGCATATATCATGTCTCCAGTTGTCTTGTCATCTACTTCTGCTGCTCTAATCTCTTACCCTCAATCCACATCTTGTCTCATAGGGACTTCCCTTTGATCAGTCAACTGAAAAGGTAAAAATTCACGTGTGACTTGTTGGGGTTTCGCACAATTTGCTGGTACTGGCTGAATTGGACTGCTGAAGCATTACAATATAGTTCATGTTGGAAGTGGCCCAGAGGGCCCACTTGGGAAAGAAATCCTTCCAATAGGAAAAATTATGAGCAGTGCATCTCATTATTTACTTTGCTTGGAAAGAGAAAGGACCAGAGATATAAATCTAGAGGAATTAATAATAGTGGCTAAAGCTTGGCTGGACATTCAGGAAGAATATCGAAGGACTGATGAAATGAGAATCTGGGAAAGAATTTGTGGGTAGGCTCCTTAGAACAGTCAAGGAGGTGAGGACCTCCCCATCGAAGAAGAGGATCTCAGTGATGACTCAATGTCAGTCAGCTTCTCCTCGCCAACTCCAGAGCTGGCTCAATAGGGTGATGAACAAAATGGCAGCAATGAAATCTCTGTGATTTTAGTAACATGGGCTTCCCTTCACCAAGGGTGATCTGATTACTGCCAATTTAAGTATCCAACCTGGTCATCCTATTAAGATCAAATTAAGATCATTCTAAGAGAGAAACAGATATTGATGGAACTCTAGGAAGACAGTGAGGCCTATACTAAGCCCTCGGAATAGCATCTCTCCTCAGAGGGACTAACCAACCACCCATGAGGAAGTTTATTTTGGATGCCTTCCCTCATGGAAGGGGCAGTGATTTATTGTCACTAGAAATGGTTCACTCTGTGTGGGGATTTGCCCTCCTTGCTCACAGGTCTATAAACACTGCCAGCATCATGCATAGACTTTCTGTGTTTTTTGTCATCAAGTATCCTATGCAACATTCCTGATGATCAAGAATTTTTTGACAAATGAAGGGTAGCAATGGGCTTGTGCCTATACTATTCACTGGTTTTACCCTGAATTCCCTCATCCTTGGCCGATTGAATGTCCTCCAAAAAGTGAAGGAGAGGTTTCTAGTATCCTTATGCTTTTAAACTTACAGCTTTGTTGTCCAAAGGAGTAATGATATAGGTACAAATAATTAATTTGATCCTTATTATTTAGTGATCTGACTGATTAGTAAGTAATTATTTCCATTTCCATCCACCTTATTATTTTTCTCCTACAGTTGTGCTCTAAAAGTGAAACATAAATATCCAGCATTAACTTCGTGTTTATTACTGTTTTAAGGATTGTCTTAATGTGGCATTTAGCATGAAAATATTATATAAACTAGCATCAGGTGATTTTCACTGACATTTATGCATGAGGTTAGTACTTTAATCAAATATGAATAGTAAGAGCTGGACTTCAAATCCCCTTGAAATTCTGATTTTGTTTAGTATAATTTTTCAGGCCAAATAACTTCATGTATTTTTAAGGATTCTGAATCAACAGCCAAATATTAAAGTCAGAAACTGATTCAAATGTCTTGTCAAAAGTCTTTGAGATTATTTATGGAAATATTTAGTGATGTAATTTTAGGACCTTGGTAAATTTTGTACTGCTTTGATTACATTGAAAAAAGACTTAGTGCCCCAAAATAACTAAAAATTTAAGCTAAGGTATACTTTAAGAGAGATACTTATATTACAATAACTGAAATTTTTTTATGAGATGTCGTCTATGAAAACACATAGATCACTTGAGGAAAATGTCAGCAAGATAAAGGCATACTATTAATATAAACAGTTAAATGTTCTGATCTAAATGTGGTACACTCAGGATAAAATTAGAACCAAAAGTTAAACAAAATACAGCAAGTAACTTAAAAAATATGTAACCTAGGGGTTAACATAAGCTATTCTGAAATGAGCATATGAAATGTACAGAATGCATAGAGCTAAAGGTGAGTGTTACAGGCATTTAAAAAATTTACTTTGCTTCTCTCAAAGGAAGAAAAAAATGTGGTTCAGTATAATCTTTTCCATAATAGGAAATAAAGCTTTACAGGCAAAAATGTGGTGAGTCTGATGCAGAAAACTTACACCTGTATCTTTTCAGCATCTGAGTTAACAGTCTATAGCCCAGCGAAAAAACCAGTTTGAGCTTTGTCATTGACCAAATCAGGACAATTTTCCTGACATGAAAAGCATTAGCATCTAATGAATGCTAAATGAAACTGGGAGCCAGGAGAATTCAATTCAAGCCTCTGTTCCGCCAGGATGATGTGACTCTGAGTAAATAGTTCACCTTCCTGGATCTGGCTTCCCCTGTGTGTGAAGTGGGGGTGACAACTTCTACCTCAGTGGACATGCTACGTTCCAAGGATCAAGTAAAAAACCTGGCACACATTTGTGAAATGAATACATGAAGATTAAAAGGCATTTTGTATATGATAAAGCCCTAACTGCAAGTCAATTATTAATCATTCTAGCTCAAGCTCACAATCTGATCTGAGAACCACTTTTTTTTTTAATATAAAGGATAATGCTTGGTTAAAGTATATTTTTTTAAAGATTTTATTTATTTATTTATTAGGAAAGATAGAGAGTGAGAGAGAGCATGAGAAGGGAGAAGGTCAGAGGGAGAAGCGGACTCCCCGTGGAGCTGGGAGCCCGATGTGGGACTCGATCCCAGGACTCCGGGATCATGACCTGAGCTGAAGGCAGTCTCCCAACCAACTGAGCCACCCAGGAGCCCTTGGTTAAAATATTTTGCTACTTTATTTGGATGCCAGTTGTTTTATCTATAAATGGATGCAATAACAATGAATTAGGCTGGTTGTCCCCTATTGAATATCCCCTATTGGTGAGTATGCTAGTTTTTGTTCCCCTATCAAAAACACCGTCTCATGACTAAAGCTTCAAGACAGGGTAGGCATTGCCATAATGTAAAAAGTACCTATTTTAAATGGCACTTTAAAAAAAAATGAGACTAGCTCTTTGGGAATCTGAAAAGAAAGAGTTTAGTTAAAGGGATCATCAGGGTAGTATTAAAAGTTGGCCATCCATTAGGACAAGGGCCCCACTATCAGGAGAGAAGCGTGGGAAGCTGCACTAGAGTTCTGGAGACACCCTGCTGTACCGAGCATTTATTCTTTAATTGACAATAATGGGGAAACCTTGGAGGGTCCCTGGTGGGAGGTAGAGCAACCAGAATGGCATTCAGAGGGCTTGGGGTGGTGAGAGCTTGTTACCTTTAAGAGCTACTTTTTTCATACTGGTGTTTACTGGCTGAATATCAGCCATGGAGGAAGCAACTCCAAAGCCTATAGGAGTTGGGGCGTCAAAATCCACCTGAGTGGATTTTGACTCAGGTCATGATCTCAGGGTCATGAGATCGAGCCACAGTGGGGCTCCACACTGGGTGTGGAGCCTACTTAGGATTCTGTCTCTCCCTCTCTCTCTGCCTGCTTCTCGCCACCGCCCCCTGCCCCCCGTCCACCAAAGGCCTATAGGAGTTAAGACCTCAAGTACCTGAGAAGTAAAAGGCTGAATTTTGTGGTAAACTGGAGATATATGCCATTTGGAGAGATAGCTGCTAATCATCTCCAGTCAAATGTCAGGAGGAAATGGAAGCTTGTATTTTCAACAATAAGAGATTTTACTATGAAACTTCCTGAATTTGAGATGTCAGCAACACATTCTGTGTTGTTGTTGTTGTTGTTGTTTTTAACAGCTCCTGTATGGGTCAACCAAAACACGAATGTGAGCTATATTTAACCAAAAGGAGCAAACAGTTCTTTAAAAGGGAGGAAAATGTGAGGTGGGGGAGTCCAGGGACAAAATTTTCTAGTTCATAATTTTTCCTCAGTCTATTCCCTATACAATCACAGTAAAAGAAGAAAAAAAATATGTCTTCTAAAGATGAAGAAAGTGATTTGGAATGGTGGCTATCCCCTCTATCAGCAAAGAGGGGTTTAGAGACCCCTGGGTGGGGGTCAGACCTCAAGAGAGCCGGTGTTGAATGAGGTCAGGTGGGGTGTTCTCTGTGTTGTAGTGATTCTTGTCAAGTAATTAATCACTCCAGACGTGTCTTGCAAAGAAGAGTTTTGTCTATAGATTCTCTTCGCAAACAGAGATACTCTTTTAGAAATCCATCTTTTGCCATTTGCAGTAAATATTTTCAGAGTATGTCACGAAATCATTAGAAAATTCCTAAAGGGGAGAAAATTTATTAAATCTTAAGGAGAAACACATAAAATGTTTTGATAGCCCTTCAGATTTAAGAAATTTGCATTTGATCTTTTGGTAGGAAATTACTGTATACTCTAATATGATGAGATACTGTTTGGAATTTGGTGGGTGCATTTCTGATGAAATTAAAATGAACTGTTACAGGATAGAAATCAGATCTGACTCAGATTTGACTTCAAATACGTGCTTAGCTGTGGACTAGTTGGCTGATCTAATTTAGAGTGGGGAACAAATATCATTCTTCAATGTTGGATGTCACGCACAGATCCACATATCTTTGAGGAGGGAAAAGAAAAAGAAAAAAAAACCCATCTTTCACACTAGGCAACGGTACATCCAAATGGGATGGCATATGTCTGAATGGAGCAGGAACCTGGGGTTGACCCTGGAAAAGTCCAGGAGAACATGCTGGTAGCATGTGATGAGCCAGTTCTGTCTTAGTTTTGGTCGGCTCTCTACAATCTTCACTCTTTCATTTCCCTGTGTCCAATTTTAATGTATGCCTAGCAAAATAATAGCATTAATGGTATTGTAGGATCAAATTAGTTGGACTTTAGAGAATAAACAGTGTGGAATTGGGTGGCTTCTATCTGAGTTAATGTTATTTTTATTTTATTTTTTAAAAAATTTTAAAGATTTTATTTATTTATTTAAAGAAGGAGGGAGAAAAAGAGCGTGCACGCATGCACGCACGCATGGGGGGTGGGGAGCAGAGGGAGAGGGACAGAAAGAATCTCCAGCAAACTTCACACTGAGCATGGAGCCCAATCTGAGGGCTCAGTCTGGCAACCCATGATATCATGATCTGAGCCAAAATCAAGAGTCAGACACTTAAGGGACTGAGCCACCTAGGTGCCCCTTGAGTTAATGTTATTTTTAATAAGCAGATATTTGAGAAAAAGTAACACTCTATCATGCATATTGGAAGATAATAAAATTGAGTTTCTTTTAAAAAGATTTTTTTGGGGGGGTTGCTTGATCCAGACCTCCACTCAGACTAAAGTGTTGAAGTGATAAAGTAGAAGTTAAAGATTCCAATTTTTTTGTGTGGGCTTTTCTTTTGACTAGCTGTGTGGTCTTGAATGAGCCACTTCAATGCACTGGAGTTTAGTTCCCTTCTTTGTAAAATAAGGGCATTAAGTAATACCTACCCTTCCCATCTCAGAGCTATAGAATGTAGGGGCTTTTGAGGGAAGAAAGGATCACACAGAGTTTGGGGTAAACATGGAGGTAGAATCTCCACAGGCTCGAAGATTTGGCGATGTGGGGAACTTCAGGTAATTCAAGAGCAAAGATATGTGGACGGGAAGTAACTTGTGGGTCACCAGTGTGAAAGTTGTAGTAAAGCATGGCCTTTATAGGAAACACTCAATGTAGTGAATTTAAGGAGACAGCAACAAGCAGAACTCTGGTGGAATATAAGGACCAATATTTAGCTTATATTTTCAATATGCAGAATGAAGAGTCATTTTGGTTATCTCTTGCTGAATTATTCAGATGAAGGAAATCAGCTTCTTCCCCTGGGAAAGAAGTATTTCAGGAGTTCAGTAAAATTAGATGAAGGTGGGGAAGAGTTGAGGAGGACCCAAGCTCTTTTCTGGGCCTTAGCCCTGAGGGAGTAATCTCACGGTCCTGCCATTCCAGTTGATATTTAAATGGGCTCCACAATGAGTGAAATCCCCCAAATCCAGGGGTGGAGAAAGGGAGGCAACGTTCCCCTGTATTAAGGGAAGGACTGGATGATGAGGGGAGAAGGAGGAATTTCATAAGGCTTTCAAGTACATACTAAAAGTGGGAGGGTTTGGTAGTCAATGTCAGAAATGACTAATTATGCAAGGGTAGGTATATATTTTTAGTCTTCCCCTTTTAAAACTGGAAAGAGAGAGGATTTAACCCAAATATCAGGCAATATTCCTGTCAGCCAGCAAGCAAACACTCAGAAGCTAGGATGAAAATAAAACAATCCTTTGGGTTCTAGGTGGGCCTTCTAATCCACACACATCCAATGGGTCATGGGCATTTGAGTTTGGTTCCCTTTTTTGTTGGATTCCAAGTCCTCAAGAGACTTGGGGCTTCTCAAGATCTCATGTAGTAACCTGTGACATGCTCTTTAGGGGAACCTATTCACCTTGGACCATCCCTCTCTTCATTCTCTTCTTCATTAAAGAAGGTTAGGTTCTTTAAATCTCTTCCCCACCCTCCCATTTCCCCTCACTTCATGGATGCCATGGCTTTGCTCAGCTGGCCTCAAGTATTGGTTTTAGTCAGTAGATTCCATGTGGTATCACTACCAGAGGGATGGGGTGAGGTAGGTGACCCACTGTCCTGATTTTCCCAGCGTTGAGGAGCTCCTGGGCTGTGAGTATTTCAGTTTTAAAAACCAGGAAAGTCTCAGGCAAACCAAGACCAGTTGGTCATCCTAGGAGGGGGAGAGAAAGGAAATGAGGTATTCCAAACTCAGCGTGGAATATTTACACAAAAACCAACCCTTTTACACTAAAGAGATTAACCTTCTCTTAGCATATTTCCTATGACCTTAAAAGAAACTCTGTCTCTTTGTTTGTGTTGAGAAATGTGTCTTAAAACCCCGTAATAAATCCCTTTCAGCTTAAACTAGCTGGAGCAGATTTTATTCTCTGCAACTGCACCCTCCTAGACTCAATGCCACATGGGATATTTACACTGAAGAGATTACACTAACAAAGCTAAAAACTATTTTTAGAGAATCTGTGTCTGGGAATTCTGTGGATTTCTTTCTGGCCAGCAATTTCCTCCTCTTCTTTACGTATTGATACCTTGATCTTTCCTTTGGAGAATCACCCCTTCTCTGTTCTTAGTCTAGGTTGGGCTGACGTTACACTCAGGCCCGGAGACAAAGAACTTTCTTTTTCCAGCCACAGTGATGGTTCAGGCATTGGAGCATGACCCACTAGACTAATGAGGATTATCTCTTGGGAGTTTTGCCTGAGCTACTGAGAAAGGAGTTTGTTTGTGTTATGTATCCGACTGCAGGACAAATTAAACTTAAGAGCCGCCAGTGAACACAAATCTTGTTTGAGAATGCTAGCAAAGGAGGCAGAGTTGCAAGGGAGAGAAAGGGGCTGCAGGCTTATCATCTTGCTGGAACTTCAGGGTCTGGTTGTGCCTGAAGTGGCTTTGCTATTATAGGCATCAATATTACTCTCAACTTTGTTGAAATGGGTTGGAGTTGTGTTTCTGCCATTAGACAACTAAAGTGTACAGAACAACTCAACATGAAACAATAAAATTTAAACTTATAAACAATAAATTTGGGGGGTTATTGCCAAAAATGATTCATTAGATTAAATAGCTAATTTGATTGCATTTAAGGTGCAATTTAATTTTAAAAATTTCGTGGACATGTATACTTTTCGGAAACACACATAATGCTTCAAGGGAAGGAAATTTTGTAGAGTTCATTCTCTTAGCTTGATTCTATTATTTACTTGCATGGTGTCTTGGACAAGGTATTTGACCTCTCTGTGAATTATTCGTCTCATCTAATAAATGTAGCTAATAATAGTTTAACTACCTCATATTGTTATCATGTATAGAGGGTGAGGCAGTTAGAACAGAGATCTGTTACCTGAATGCATGTTAGCTCTTATTGGTAAAGAATGAATTGTTAACTCCTTATTTTTCCCATCACACTTAAAATTAATTTAATGCAATGTTTTTGAGGCAGTTTAAGAATGTGGAGCTTTACAAATACATAAGCAAGTACATAAAACATTTAAGTATAGAAGAGTTAGGAACAGTTATGTAAATAATAAGCAGACAGAGAAAGACTGGAGAATTATATGAAAGTTCAAACTTTTTTTTACACGTTCAGGTTATGGTTAATTTTTGTTCATTTAAAAATTGTACTTATTATATCAATTCTCCGTAAAAAGACATATAAATATACGTAACACAGGAGTATGTTTCAGAGAGTCAATTTTTAAAAATCTTTGTTAAGGTAAATATGGCTATTCGATAATAATAAACAATCTCATAATAAAGTCTTACACACAGTGCAATGCTTTCCTGCCTTTGCTTTTTAAGAAGGAAACAAAAGGCTAGAAATGGGTCATATATCCAATGTGAAATATAGGGTATTTCAATTAAGATTCAAGTTGACTTTTTAAAGTGTTGTCCAAGTCCAATGCTCCCCTATGTCAATTGCTTCCAGCTGCTGAAAGAGTTTGTAAAGTTAGAGGGCATTACAACAGCATCGTCTGCAACACTTCTTAATTTCACTCTAAGAACATAGAAGATAAATCATACAGTGCACGAGGCACATCGAACTAATACTAAGTGATAAATAAATAAGGAATAACAACAATAAACAATCTGTACGCAGTCTCTCTTCTCTTGGAGGCATATGTGTGGAACAAAGGCTAAAGTGTGCGTGTAAACTTTTAAAGGGAAATGACCAATTACTTCCACTGTTACTCTTATCATATACCTTTCCATTTTTTTAGCAATTTTGCAAATATTTAGTATGAGTGTTGACTGCTTTTTTTTTTTTTTTAACTATAGCTCATTTTTTTGGAAAGAGAATAGGGCCATTGTTGTATTTCAAAACCAAAGAGGTTGTGACACTTCAATTCGTGCTATTGCCATTTTAGTGGAATCTCACCGAATCTCATGTATATAAACAAAACAAAAAAAATAGTAGAAACTTTCAGTGGTCCACCATGACCCATATTGTGTCACTCTGTAAATCCTTCAGGTCAGAATGAGAACTAATGGTATTTTGAAACAAGTGTACACATCTGAAAGTATCTTCCAGAATCCAGTGGTCTCAGATTGAATTGGAATGAGAAAAGGTTCATTGCTTGCCAGGGGCTTATTCCCCATTTTTCATTTCTGTTTGTAATTCCTGTCATCTTTGTTTCTTATGCTTTGGCTAAAAAGGGCGAGTCATATTTATTGGAACTGGGTTTCAATAAACATTATGCATTATGGTGAACCAAAGAGTGATTTATTGATAATTTGTCACTTCTATTTATGAAAATGTAGACCCCGGCGCTTGAGGGCTGGTAAATCATATTCTCGAATGTGTTGGTTCCCCCTCCCACCACCATTTACTTGCCAAAGCACACCATGCAAACTGCTGGCCCCTTACAACTCAGGTCCTGGTCATCGTGCACTTGCTAATACCAGACTAAAAAAAAAAAAAAGAAAAAGAAAAAAAAACTGTTAGAGATTTCTTTTTTTTTTTGTTTCAATATGTTTTCAATTTCATCCTCAAGTTGCAGAAATAATACATTGATAAAATGTAATTAGATGTGAGGTTACAATTTAATGAGGCCAGAGAAGGGGCAGGAATGTAAATGGAATGGTAGACCCTGTGGGTTTTTTTTTTTTTTTTAGTTTGTTTATTATGTTACAGCTGTAAAGAACTTTCACACACATTCCAGATGCAGGCAGCTGTTCGTCCTTCACTCTTAAGGAAACCAAAGTTCAGAGTTCACTTTGATCCACTTGTTCTAGACTAGCGATGTTGAACATGATGCTTGACTAAGTCGTTACCTTGGGTCATTCCAGGGTTGTCAAAATGGGCATCACGGGGTCACTGATCTCATCTGGCACCCTCTCCAACGACAGGCTGCCCCAGTCTCCGTAATATGTTTATCTGCCATGGTGATGCCGGCTGAACTCAGCAAATCTAATATTCATGCTCAAACAGATTTGCTGGTGCTCTTTCTTTATAAGAATGGGCCCTATATCACTTTTGCAGCTGCTTCCTCTAGATACGCGGCTGGGCCTTTGTGTTTCATGTCCCCTTCAGACAGGACTTGGGCAGTGAACAAAGCACTTACCTATCTGACTGCAACCTATGTTTCTAGGTTTTTTTTGTTTGTTTGTTTTTTATTCACCAAAATCGAATTCCACTGTATTTTTTTTTTTCCTACGGATGTGACTCTACCTTCATCTTTTTCCATTTGGGCCAAATCTTTTGGGCATAAAATATTAATAGCAGTAAAATACTGCATAATTTTGCTTTTCCAGAGGAATAATTGAGAGAAATAGGATTTTAAAATACAAGGGATGCAGAAAAGTAATTCTTAAATGTCATGCTCTAGGTCTAAGGAATTAAACTCAGGAGAATCTATGTATGTGCCACACAGAGGTCATAAAAATCATGTCATGTGTACTATTCTACAGTATCTCTGGTTTTACTGATATAGTAACTGATCACTGTCTTAAACTTAAAGTGACTTCTGTGATTCCGTGGCAACTTTGTAATAAAAAGATGGGGAAACAAACATAATTAGCTGTTGCAGGTTTCTTTTACACTGTTTTTGGTGCAAATCTTTTTTTTTTTTAAAGATTTTATTTACTTAACAGAGAGAGACACAGAGAGAGGGAACACAAGTAGGGGGAGTGGGAGAGGGAGAAGCAAGCTCCCTGCTGAGCAGAGAGCCTGATGCGGGGCTCAACCCCAGGACCCTGGCATCATGACCTGAGCGGAAGGCAGAGGCTTTAACCCACTAAGCCACGCAGGCTCCCCTCCAGTGCAAATCTTCAATGTAGAAATACTGAGTTTAAAATCTGCATCTACTTGAGTCAAGAAAAGTGGAAGCTTACTGAGTGAAAGGTGTGAAGCTTATTTTTCATTACGAATTTAAGGCAATTTATTCCCATGCTTGTTCGTTTATATTTGAGCATGGACAGGAGAAATTGTTTCTAAAGGAGTCTCAAGTGCATTTACTTTTAAGCGCAATAGCATTGTAGCATTATATATAATCAAGTTATATATAATTATATATAACTTTCTAACTTTAAACAGTGAAAGACCATATATGTGTGTTATAGTACAGGATTGCTTTTTTCCCCCCCTTTTGGGAAGCATAATGCTAAATATTGATATATAATGATTAAAGTGATACTTTTGCACCCAAACCACTCTATCTTTTTCAGTCATTCTCAATTATGCTTCTTTTGCTAGATTTGCAGTCAAAGCATGGCCTTAAAGTGTCTTGTTACTTTTAAGGTTATTTAAAGACAAGGTCCTTATAGAGAGAAAGAGGGAGGGAGGGAGTGCGAGCAGGGAGGAGTAGACGGGGAGGGAGAAAGAATTTGAAGCAGACTCTGTACTGAGCGTGAAGCCCATTGAGGATGTGGAGGAGTCAATCCCATGACCCTGAGATCATGACCTGAGCTGAAGCCAAGTGTCGACGCTTAACCAACTAAGCCCCCAGGTGCACCTACCAGTTAATTTTTTTGATACAAATTTATATGATATAAATAAAAAACTTAAATTTGAAGACTACCCACTTTTAAAAATTCCATATTATAGGTAATAATAAGTGAAACTATATTTAAAAATCTGATTTTACTTTCTATGTAATTAGAATTTACAAAAATATTGGTTAAGAAATAGAGCCTCAACTGACATACCTATGGTTTCTTCTGATTCTATATTTCATTAGCTCTCTTTTCAAATGTGTTAATTGTCAAAATTAAGACAATCTGATATGGTAGCTCCTTTCCCTTGAAGAAGAATTCTCTGCGTCATTATTTGCAGAGACTGTTAAAGTGGATACTTTTTTTTCCTCCTTGAGACAGTAAGAATGAAATGCATTATCTTTGTTTTGCAGTTACTATTTTCGGTTTTCTGAGTTCATGTATTTTTAAGAGCTCTTATTTTTAAAAATATTGTACTTCTTGGTTTTCTCACCTTTCTGTGGTAAAGCAGATCTTCTTTAATTACCGAGGGCCAATGAAATGAATTCTATAATAGCAGGACTAGATTACAGAAATCTAAAGATATAGGAGCCCTCATTTTCTTTCTTCCTTCCTAAACACTGAAGTCCGATGTGGGTGTATATTCACATTTATTCCTGTATTTGTACTTTTGCTGAAAGCATGTAAGACACTTGAGTTCAGGGGCTCCTGGATGGAGTTGGTTAAGCATCTGCCTTTCAGCTCAGGTCATGACCCCAAGATCCCGGAATCAAGCCCTGCATTGGGCTCTCTGCTCAACAGGGAACCTGCTTCTCTCTCCCCCTCTGCCTGTGTTCATAACCATATTTTCTGATCCATTCTCTCAGAGGGGGTACTGGATACCCTCGGACTATGTAATTCATTCTCTGAAACCATTTTCACATTATCCCTTGGTCCAAATTGATATCTAGTGCACATGTCCATCTAGGTAAGTGTTGTTGTGGTTTTTTAATACATCCTGAAAACCTTCCTTATGTTCCACTGAAGTTGCGGGGCAGTCTTAGTAGAATCTCTTGAGAAGGAGAGGATCACAGTAATTACACTTTGTGTTGATGAAGTTTCGAGAGTCACAGGGGGAGTGTAGCCCCTCAGGAAGGAGTGCCCGAAGTTCCTACTATTTCAAGTGGAAAGCGGTATAAGACCAGGTTTAGATCCCAGGGTCCCAGCTGCTAAGAACACTTGAATTTTCATGGTGGTCACATGACAGCATCAGACTTGCTAGCTGTCCTTCTCCACTCTGCTAAAAAGTCAAGAAAACATCAGACTTTTCATTCAGTCCATGTCATCATTCCAGGGACCCTGTAATTGTGGCCCTTTAGTATTTGTACCATTAAAATAAGATAGTTTTCCTTTTCAGGTCCTGTTAACTTTTTCCATTAAACAACAGCAACAGTAATAATGACACATATTTATTGTGCTTATTTAATCCAAAGGTACTGAAGTGGGCAATATATGTTTAATATTTCCAATAATCTTCTGATTGGGTGTTATTATTATTCCATTCTATAGATGAGGAAACAAGCAGAGAGAGGTTGAAAATCTTGTCGAAGTTCACACAGTTTTGTGGTAGGCAAATTCCAAGATGGCCCCAAGATTTCTTCTTCCTGATATACACACCCTGAGTAATGCTCTTCCTTTCAGTGTCAGCAGGACTTGTGACTATGATGGGCTATCTCTTCCACAAAGATGGAAAAGTGTATTGCAGCAGGGATTTCACAGATATATTAAGGTCCCTAATCAGCTGACTACAAGTAAATCAGAGAGGAGGGTGTCTTGTGTAGAACTGACTTAGATGAGCCCTTAGAGGCAGCTGGACCCTTCCAGAAGGCAGGGGATGGAACTGTGTGGGAGGCCATAGAACAGGATTTGGTGATGCTGAATGTATTCCCAGTCAACAGGTAGCAAGAAAATGAGGACCTCAGTCAAACACACCACAAAAACAGAATGCTATCAGCAGTTGTGTGAGCCTGGAAGAGGACCCTGGACCCAGCACCTGTGTCCTTGACTTTGGCCTGGTGAGATCTTGAGCAAGGACCCTGTCATATCATGCCCAGACCTCCAACCTACAGAACTTTGAGATAATAAGTTACTATTTCAAGCTGCTACATTTGTGTAATTTTTTATGCGGTAATAGAAAATGAATACAGCTATCAACTTACAAAGCCAAGATTCTAACTTGGGTCTGTCCAACACTAAATCTCTTTGTTCTTTTCACTTGGGCACTTAATATTGGACTCTATGGCACACTCATTCTCTGGACATCCGTGTTCTAAATCTTCTCTTTTGGCTCTGGGTTCAAGATTAATGATAGGCAAAATACTATGCAAAGCTCATTTGTTGGGCTTTGAGGTCCTGGTAGCAACCTAAGGAAGTAAGATCAGATGCCAGAACTTAGCTAGTCCAACCTGATATGGTGAGGAAGAGCAAGAATGGAGAATTCATGGTCACTCTCATCCTTGGTGCCAACTAATGTATGATGTATGTATAATGCTAAGATCAATATTAACATCTTATGCTAAAGTCACTACATTTGTAGAATCATGTGCAAACCATACCTGATATGAACATCAGCTTTGGTTTGGCATTGAAAAAAATGTTCAAGTGTGTCACCCTCTGTTTCTTTATAAAATAGGTGATTAGTCAGATTTAGTTTTATCTCCTTCTTGCCAAATAAAAATTCCAGAGGAAAGGAAGAATTGGAATGTAAGCAAGAAACTTGAGGTTCTGAAGCAATCCACCAAGATCCATTTGTGTGATACCATGGGATAAAAATCCAGTGTGGGTTTAAGGATTCTGAGAGCAGAGGGGACCTGTGCTTTGTATAGAGGGAAGTACAAG
The DNA here is from genome assembly GCA_028533885.1 of Nasua narica. Classification (NCBI taxonomy): domain Eukaryota; kingdom Metazoa; phylum Chordata; class Mammalia; order Carnivora; family Procyonidae; genus Nasua; species Nasua narica. The sequence goes on from CM052800.1 coordinate 129,486,052, forward strand.
ACAAGTGCTCTGGGCAATATGGCAGAAGAGCAGACATGACTGTGTCAGGGTGTCCAGACAGCGGAGTCCAATGCACATTTCCACGTGCCCCATTAAGATGTGAGAAGAACCCTGTGTTCCTTACATATCCGAGAAAAGCACAGACCTGAGACAGAATTTGGGTGATATTCAGAGAAGGAGCTGTGATCTGTGTGAAACAGGAACTGGAAACCAAATGACAGTGAGGTGTCTCCACAGGTATATGCAAGGGCAGTTTAAGTACAAACATGAGATACCCTGTACCCTACCCCCCAACCAAATGACACACTCTCTGGCATTCTGGAGGCCCCTGGAATTTAGAACACAATCTAGGAATTGGATAGCAGGAAAAGACACTAAAATAGTTATATATACATATAGTTGTGATTATATATCCTGTCTATATTATAGCCTTATAATAATGACTATATTTCGGGTTACATATAATTATCTATTTTCCTGCATTCAGTGGGACAGGAGCTCAAAATAGAAACTAAGTTTTGTGGTGCAATAATAAAGAAAATTATACTCCCTGGAAACCAAGGTTTGGGGCCTATATATGTGAAACTACCCAATTTCATGTATAACAATATGTTGGTATTGGCATTGCTGTATCAATCACCAACAACACCATGTGTATTGGAAACAGACCCACAGAGACTGTGATCTGTCCAAGGTCATATAATAAATTAGTGGCTAACACCTCACTAGACTCTAGACTTTTAGCTAGTCTTTAGTATAGCTTGTGTTAGAATAATATTTACCTCTAATATCCCAAAGTTGAAGGATCAGCTTCATTTTAACTCAGACTTGCAGAATAACATTTGTGATTTATACTTTTTCTGGCCCTTTAACCTAGGGAAACCCGTGGCTCAAGAAAAATGGATGAACAATTGCAATCGCAAAGCCTTGGGTAGTGGTGTTCTGAGGATAAATGTGTAAGATAGGATGATTATGAAAATTGGTGACCTTAAGCAGTGTCTGGAAGAGTCTGAAACAAAGATGGTGGAAATACGTTTAGCTTTAAATAGACTCGCCAATCTGCAAAAATATACCAGTTCCTGAAGTCTTAAGCATTTCATGACTGGCTTGGAGCAGACGTTCCAGCATCCCTCTCCTAGAGCCTGGGATGTTAAAATACCATTTCGATCCTTGAAGTAAGCTGATATTTTCACCTCATAAAAATAACTCTGCGTGTTCACCTGAGGAGGAAAAAAAAAAGTGACATTTTCTGGTGACTTTCATGAAGAATCCCAGGACTCTTTTTCAAAAGGGAGAAATGGAAAAGTCTTCATTTCCAGATGCTCGAAGATGGGAGGAGGTAGGAAATTAGTATCTGTAATTCTTATAGCAGGGCATTGTTTTCAGGAAAGTGTAAAATGCTCTGTGTCTACGTAGGCACATATGGGCAGACACGTCAACATTTTTTAACAATAACTCTTAACATCTTCTCCTCTCACCACCCGCCCTTTGATTCCTGTTCTGCCTGCAGGATATCCGAATGTAAAGATTTCCTCAGGAGTTGGATTCATTCTTGGATATCACTTAAGCGCCCTGAACCTCGTACCCGTCAGTTCTCTGATTTTAAATCCAACGCAAGATGGCAGCTTTGAAGAGTGTGGATGGGAACATCCTTCCTTTGTAACTGCTGGACTTCCACAAGCCCTGACATCTAATTTTCTGTTCTTTCTCCTCGACTGAAATTCAGATTTGAGACTCGAAAGCCCAACACTAGCACTGAATATTTTAAGCATTTTATAGCCCTTCAGCTTTCTGTCGTGCCAGTTTGTTTTCCATTCCCCTTGACATCTCCCGATGCTAAGTGCCCAGTGACAGCCTGTAGAGGTTTCTCCATAATCCACCTTTATCCATTAACAGACACTCAATCACTAAAGTGCTTACTAGACTAAACATATTTATCCAACCAAATCACACTTTACAATGCAAATCTGCCAATCAGACCGCAGCTATTAACAAGAAACTGCTTTAAGGGGATTTTGGTGTTTGCGGGGTAAGGAGCCTGCTTACCTCCAACAAACCACTAAACCAAATTAACATAGCTGTATCCTCATAAAAGAAACCAGATATCCTGTTGTGAAAATAGAGAGCTTGGTGGGACAGGCCTCCTTTGATGGCTAACAGTGTGGCAGACAGGACTTCAGACTTCAAATCTGGCTACCACGAAGTCATTACAAACCTCCAGCATCAGGCTTTTGATAACTTTAAAAGCAAAATAAAAATGTAGCGTTGGAGTAACTTGGGAAGTCGTCAACGTACTCAGTTACTATTATAATTGCAATAAGTGCTGTAATTGCTGGATAAAGCTCCTTAATTCTAACTGCTCCTTCAACCAAGATCATGTTGTAAAAGTGCTTGCATTAGCCAAAAATAAAATCCAAGAGACACAAATGTGGTAGTAATAATAATTCTTTTTATTGGCCTGGCAGAGAGGAAGAGAACAAAGCTTTAAAAACTTCAAAGTTCTGACCAGAAAAAGAAAATAAATAAATAAATAAATAAATAAATAAATAAATAAATAAATAAATAAAATTAAAAAAGAAAACCAAAAACAAATTCAGAAATGGAGAGACTCAACTCATAGATTTTGCCCCTTTATTAGACCAACACTTACTAAGTGCCATCACCACAAGTTCAGTGTTTGACAAGCCTTTTTTCCCCAGTCTGTGGGAAAGTTACTCCATGTTGCCATACTAATTTAAGATTTCTGTCATGAACTACATAGCACAGTCCTGTATATCCTCACTCAGAATTCTTAATCACCTCAGACTTATTGGTATTATACCTCCTTTAAATACCAATATTTTAAAGCAGCTTTGACACGTGGTAGGGTTTGAGGTAATTTTTTTCCCCCCACTTAGTTAGCAAGAGAAGAAAGGTAGAATTTACTCGGAGTTAAGCTACAGACACAAAGTAAATAGTAATTCGTAAAATAATAGGCCATTATACTGCACAGAAAAAGAACGCTACTGTATCTCAACTCCACACTTCTGGTACTAAAATGAAATATGAATTTCCAGTCTTTACTGTTTATCAAAAATAATGAGCACTTTCTTATTTTAGTAGACTTTATAGGCACTTCTGGGGAAAATATTATGTGCAGCTAGAAGCTTCATTTTGGAGGTCACTCTTCACTCTGGAATAATTTCCAAAACGAATAAACCACAATGTATGTTTTCTCAAAGATTAGCTGAATAAAAACTTCCAGCCACAGTAGAAATTAAATTGTTATGCAGAGAAATGTCAGGAGTTTGCTAGAAATATTTTAGAAGTATGAGTATATTCCTGAAATAGGGATAACTAATTAAAATTCTTGCTTATATATGTATTTAATCTTTGTCTACTATTCTCATCTCTCATGGTATAGGAATGAGTCAAGAAAGAGCTGCTAGATGAATCATGACATATTTTTGGACCAGAGTTTTGTTGTAAAATGTATGTAAAAATAATCTTGATGGTCTACTTGGTTAAAAAAATGAATTGAGAACAAATACCAATATTTTGTACATGTGTTAAGAAGTGTAGTTTTCTTGATATTTGAAGTAGTAATATGAACAGTCTATGATTAATGTAACTATCCCATTTACGTTAACGTGCACCAAATAATACTCTTATAAGTTACCCACACCATGTTTATAAAAAAATCAGATTTAATATTGATAAATATTATATGTCAAAGTTAGCATGAAATAATGGAAACACTCAGTGGAATCATATTTAATGACAATATTAGAAAGTTTAACCTTTTGTCTTAAAACCTTTTTGTCTAACTAGGCTATCATAGAGGATAACATTTATAAACATAGTTATAATGTTGTTATTCATTCTTGTATAATGAATTTTTTATTTTATTTTTTTATAGGAATACTAACCATTTGCTATTTCATGTTGGATTTTGGAAACTGCATTTTTCTAGCAACAGTATGTATTGCTCATCCAATAAATGTAGATAATGCAGTTCATATTTATTGATATGTACACTATTGGAGAGATAAATGGAGGAAACATGCTTCATATTAGAGATACTTTTGATATAAAATTATGATGAATTTTATAAAATATTTACAAGAAATATACAAACAGTGCCTGCAGGGTTACAGTAAAAGAAAGAGAGAAGAGAAGGTTTCCAGCACTAGATTGTAAATTCTTCCTGAGATTACTGTCATTTTTGTTTCTTAATATCATTAGTGCCAGAGACTCTACAAGTAGGAGAGCAGTAAATGTCTGTTGTTTAAGTGAATAAAAAATTCCCAGAAAAGAAGTTGAGAACAGATTTTGAGGGAAGGGGATTCATGGAGGAAGAAGACAGATACTTTCTTCCCAGGCCACTGGAAGGTTAAGGCTACAGGGAGAGCTGAGAACAGAAGGGACGCATCCATGCATCCATGAGGTACACAGTTTGAATTTCCAGGCTTTGTCTCAAGAAAAGACAGACAAAGAACATATTTACAAAGCCAAACCTTTACAATGGGTCAATGTTTTGAAAACATCAAAGACTCTTCACTAGTGTCCCTTTGTAGTATAGAAAGCAGGACGATCACTTATAATCAGCCTTGAACAGGTGTGGTCTTCGCTAAGTTCATCTCTTGGTTGGCAGAGAAGTCTCTCCTGCAGCACCCCATCTCCAAGAAATTACTCATTACTTTAGAAGAATGCTCAGATGTCAGGTCTTATTTTATTTTCTCACAATCCAGGAAAATGGGGACCTTAGAAGATCTGAGATAGAAATCCACTGAGATCTGAGATGGAAATCCACTGGGGAAATGGCTCACCCCTGCAACCATTTGTATTTGGCCTTGTCAGTTCTGTGTCTAAGTAGAACATTATCAGTTGTCATTCCACCCTGCAAATGAAAATATTTATAATATATATATATATTTACTATATTAATTGTTTTTTCTGTCTCCTAATAGTTCAGAAGATTCTTTCCATCTCTGTCTCTTCCCAACAGCAGTACCTCAAACCCAAATTTAAAAAGCTACATCACTTAGTTCTCTTGGTCTCAGGGATGGGACAGAGCAAAAATTTTTTGACTTTTGTTTGCAAGAGCCTAAGCTTTAAGAAGAAGAGAGAAGATTTGAGGTAGAGTCAAAAAATGTCAAGATTTGAGGAATGAAGGATTTTACTTCCAAACCAGAAAACATTTCTCTGCACTGGAATGTGGGAAAAGGAAGGGAGCATTGTGAGAGGAGACCATAGTGGGTCCTGAGGAGAGGAGCCCCATATTCCAATCTAGTTAGATCCATAGATAGCTTTTTGCACAGGAGGCAGCAGGATGAGTAAGAGGTAGGTAGGCTGCTGAGTGGGTCTGGTAGAGTCATACAAGACTGTAGTCAACCTCACAGAGATTCCCAAGGGACAGGCTGATTAACATGGCAGCACCTGCTCAAAGGACCCTAGGGACACAGAGGCCAAATGGACAGGGATGAAGGCCACTTCAGCACATGAGTAGACTGATAAATGAGCACCAGCTGGGACAATGGACTTCTAGGAGCATGCCTCCATGGATAATTGACATCAAAGAGCAGTTGGCATCTCTTTCCCAGGCCTTGGCACTATGAACTCACCTAGACCTCAACCCCAGAAAACGATGGTTGGTTACCCCAATTGACCTAGATTTGGTTTCTGCCACCCAAATGGAGTGGGGAGACAAAATATAAATTGTGCTGAGTTATGAATGGAAAACATTCAAAATGCCTGCCACCTGTGAGTTTTTCCACTATAACTGGCACCATCTACATATCATTAGTGTTTCCAAAACTATGCAAGTGGTATATGCATCTGACAAAATAAAGAAAAAATACCCAGCGCTTGCCCTCTGAGCCAAAGAAAACAAATCTGGAAATGCAAAAGTGAAGGAGGTATGAAGTCCATGTCCTCTGTTCCCTCTTCCCCCACCAACTTACACACGCACACCAGTTCTGCTCCATGCAGAGAACTGTTGATGGAGTATTTTCCAACCTTTAGAGGCCAGTAGATAATGATAGGGATACTGATTTGAGGTTGAAAAAACAGGGGCAAAAAGGAAAATTCTACTTTCACCAGGTTAATTTTCATTTGAAGATTTTATCCTATTTTAAACAAGCACTGAAACCTACCATGTACCCCCATCATGACCTACTTCAGCAATAAGAAAGCGTCTTTGCAGAACCCTGACAAAGAATGATGTGGTTTTTTGTTTTAAACCAAAGAAGCTCCAATGACGCGTGAAGTTACGGAAATCTCGGGGGAGAGAGAGACCCTTCCTAATGCACAGGTTTTGTTCATTCAACAAGGGGCCATTCAGTGTCGTTTGATGACGAGAAATTACGTGAAGGTCAAATAAACCCTGGGCTCTGGTTCAAAAGACGGTCGAAAGCAGACTGGAACCACAGCTGCCTAGATTTTATCTTTTTCTTGGAAGAACTTACTATACCTTTAATTCTTGGATTGTGATGGAGTTTGCAAATGAGGAAGAGAGAGCATGAGACTATAAATTGATTCTGTTTACAGTTAGAGCAAGTAAAGGATTTTTCATTCATTTTCCCTCGGAGAAATATCTGTGTAGACATCTCTTTTGAAGGAATTTTGCCAATGCAATGCAGGTAAATTACTTGTGATATATTTCACAATTAATAATAAGGATGATAATATTGATGGTAATGACAGTGATGTTAATGACTACGATGATAATGATAATTCTATAATTTTATTAAGTATGAGTTTTTAAAAATGGTTAGATCACTGAAATGGAGGGTTTCCTGCTTTTATTATAGGCTTTTATCTTCTGTTGTCACCCAAGGCGTTAAAATCAAATAAAATCAAGAATTCAATTCTTTAGTTGCACTAGACACATTTCAAAGGTTCAGTAACTATGTGTGGCTAGAGGTTATTGGCTGCATAATGTAGAACAATGTACAATTTCCCATCATTGCAGAAAGTACTTGTGCTCAGAGTTGCTGTCCAGCCATGGCGATATACCAGAAGGGGAAAAATTTTGAAATATTACTGCCACAGTTTGATTCTTTATGTACTGTGCAGACACAAAACTTTTCTGTTAAAAGCTCGCTTATAGCAACACCATGGCTAACATCTTACTCATTTTCCAGTTCTCACTGACAGCTGACTGACCAACTGAATGAATATTTTCCTGATTTTCAGGCAGTATGAAAAGAAAGACTAAAATAAAATAGTAGCTCAGTCTACTGATTTGAGGTTAATGAGTATCTCTTATAGGTTAATGAAAAAATTAAAATACTGATTACATGATTATTCTTATTTCAATCTTAGCCTGCAGATCCAAATCATATTTCTTGTTTTTTTTTAAATTCTAATTTATTTATTTTTTATTGTGCTATGTTAGTCACCATAAAATACATTAGTTTTTGATACAGTGTTCCAAGATATTTTTTATTTTTTAAAAAAGCTTGTATTTACTTATTTGACAGAGAGAGAGTGCACAAGCAGGGGGAGCAACAGGGAGAGAGAGAGAGAGAGAAGCAGGCTCCTCGCTGAGCAGGACTCTATCGCAGGATGCCGGGATCATGACCTGATCCAAAGGTAGACACTTAACTGACCGAGCCTCCCAGGTGCCATCCAAACTATATTTCTAAAGAAGAACTAATTCTTTAATTCTGCACTAAAATATTTGTTTTCTTTCTTTAGTATTTACTTCCACTTCTTCACAAGTATCTTCCTTGTAAAGACTCTATCATAAATATTTATATATACTCAATGTGCTTACAGTGTCTTCTTATGCATTTTGTAATTAACTGGTCTGAAACGTCCTAGTGTGCTCACATCAGAAACTCTGAGGTCAAACTTATTTGGAGTTTTCACATTGAGTCAGATGAAGGAATCAGTTCATTTTAAAGCCTAATCTTTATGTCTGTAATCTCTGTCTTTTCCTGTGTTTATTTTTGAAATCCAGTTTTACTGAAAGCTGTGGGATAACAACTTACCCTGAGGAAGTGAGTCAGTGTCTCCAAGAAATAAAAAGATTAGATTCTGAGTGTATTAATACCCACTAGGGTTCTAAGGGGTAGAATCGTGTAGTGAGACCTAGAAACTATGAGGTCATTCTGGAGGAAACTGATGTGGTCTTGGAAGTCGAAATATACTTTTAAATTGAAGATGACTCCTTGAAGAAGGGTTAAAAAAAATGTATATTTTCAGTGACATAAGAATCCATACTTATGATGACACCAATGTATATCTCTCTACTTATATAAGTAGAGGCATTCTTATTTATAGAGTTGTTAACTCTAGAATCTAAGTCAAATTTTTAAAAAAATATTTATTCTAGATAGAGAGTGGGGGAGGGGCAGAGGGAAAGATATCTCAAGCAAACCCCTTGCTGAGTGTGGAACCTGAAATGGGGCTCAATCTCATGACTCTGAGATCATGACCTGAGCTAAATCAAGCATTGGACACTCACTTGGCTAAGCCACCCAGGCACCCTTTCAGTCAGATATTTTTGAAAGGAACTGTTTTGTTGTTCCTTTGAATGAGTGACAAAGTTTCTTCTTTACTTTTTTGACTAAACGCACTTTCATCATTTTGGTTTTTTAAAACATACATTTAAAAGAGTCAGCAGCATATACATTGGTATCATTATTCCATCAGTCGCTCCCTCCATACAAAGAAAGTCTCGCGACATTTTCCTATAGTAACCTACTCTCTTTCAAAACACACCTCTAGTACCTGCTGTTTTCCCTCTTCTGGAACCAAAAGGGTAAAATGAGGATTTGGTAAAAGTGGAATAGGGTCAACGTTTCCTCTCAAACCCAGAGTTTTATGGTGATAAAATCCAAGTAGGAATCATTATATTTATGCATTTGGGCTTCTGATTTTATGAGTGAAATGATTTTTCTTACTCTCCAGTAGCAGTTCTCTTTTGCATTTAAGCTGTTATATTGAAATCTATCTAATCTATCTATCTATCTATCTATCTATCTATCTTGCCCCATTCAAAAGCAGTATGAGAAAATTACTTACCTTATATTTCCTTTAGAAACATGTGTAAAAGTATAGATTAAAAATAGAACCTCATGGAAAGGGTTCAAGATGGAGGCAGGAAGACCTTGAGCTCACATTGTCACACGGAAACATCAAATCCACAGCCTCATATGGATCCTTTCCCTCTGAAAAAGAACTGAAAACTAGAGGAACTGCCTCTCCACAAGAAAGAATGAAAGGCTACATTGACCAGGGAGGAGATGCAGAGAGGTGGTCTTGGCAAACCTCCCACCCCCGTCACAGTGACCCCTATGGAAGGATCTCACCAGTCCTGTGCTTCTCCAGGAGGAATAAGGGTTTGGTGCCCCACATCAGACACCCCAACCCTTGGGATCTGCACCAGAGACAAGAGTTCCTTGAAATTCCTGGCTTAGAAAACCAACAGGACTGATATCCAAGGGACCCAGAGTGCTACAGGAAACAGAGAAGCTCCTTCTAACCGGCTTGAGTTGGGTCTTACTTCCCCCAGGATCTAGCACAAAAAACACCAATTTGAAAAGCACCTAGATTGTCTGTGAGGGAGATTCATTTGCTAGTTGGGGGCATCTGCTGGAGGGTCAGGGGACAGTTGGGGCTTTCTCTACAGATGGAGGGGCTGGCAGATGCTACTTGTGCAGTCTTTGCCTACCCTGTAGACAGGCAGCCATGCTCTGTGCAGCACCCTCCCTGTGCCTGGCTGGGGCTGGCTGGGGTAAGCAGTCCTGGCAACATCCCACTGTCTTGCTGAGGCTGGAGAGTGTTGGCAGTCATAGCATCCCCCTGCTCCCTGGTGGGGGGGAAAGCAAGTGGGAACATTTCTGGCATTCTCCTACCCCAAATATGGTGTCAGCCTAGGAGTGTAGGCAGGGCACTCTCCCAGAGTATTATGGAAGCCTAAGGGCATATGCAGTCAAGGCATTTTTCTTGAAGCCACTAGGCAAGCCTTCCCCCCTCGCCCCATACTCTACAGCAGCCTGTTAAAGCCAGCAAACATGTACAAGTCACACAGGAGCTGTCCCTTGTTTGCTGGGCCCTGATGACCAAGGGGCTGGCATTCTTGAGCTCCAAGGGACAGTAACAATCAGAAAGACATTTTTTTTGGCAGGCTCCCTCCCCCAGGGGACTGAATAGATGGCCAACTGAAACACACTCCCAGTCTTCTTGTGAAAAAGACCTATTTACTTATCCTGGAGCGGCAGCCTGAAGGACAAGCTTCAGGTTTCCCACACATCTAGAGCTATATGCTTCCCCCTTGGTTTATAGACTCCCTGGGCTGCTGCTCTCTGAGGCTTCCCAGAAGGGAGCTTATACACTTACCTGAAGCCCTGATTTTTGCAACTGTTGCCTGGGAAATACCTCAGATCTCTCAATATGGAAACCAGCAGGATTTATGAAGGCAACCCCATGACCATATGTATTTGTGTACTTCAGAAATTACTGATCTGGCTTCCAATCAGCCTGAAAGTAGGTGCTGAAGCAGATTCCTCCCCTTGGAACACTGACAGATCTTGGAACACCCTCAACAATGGAGATATTCAAGAATAAGTCAGGCTGTTTAGACAATTACAGAGGTTTGAGAGGCAAGCTCAGGAACTAGGGCAAGGGTGAATGAGAACGATCTTTACCTACACAAAGCCACTCCTTCAAGATGAAAAGATGTAGCTGTTTTACCTAACCCACAGCAAAAAAACACTGTGAGTCAAGCAAAATGAGGAGCCAGAGAAATATGTTCCAAATGAGAGATAAGACAAAATCTCAGAAAAAGACTTAACAAAATGGAGATAAGTAATCTATCTGACAAAGAATTCAAAGTAGTGGTCATAAAAATGCTCACCATACTTGGAAGAAGAATGGATGGATGAACACAGTGAGAACTTCAATAAAGAGATAGAAAATGGAAGAAAGTACCAAAGAGACGTCATAGAGCTAAAGAATACAATACCTGAATTGAAGGTGAGGGGTTCAGCAATACACAGGATGAAATAGAAGAACAGACCAGCAAGCTGGAAGACAGAGCACTGGAACTCACCCAGACAGAGCAGCAAAACAGAAGAAAAGAATTTTAAAAGTTAAGAGAAATAATCTGAGACCTATGAAATCATCATATCATTCACATTATAGGGGGTCCCAGAAGCAGGAGAGAGAGAGAGAGAGAGAGAGAGAAAGGGGCAGAAATACTATTTCAAGAAATAATGGCTGACAATTTCCCTAATCTGAGGAAGAAATAGACGTCCAGGTCTAGAAAGCCCAGAGAGTGCCAAATAAAATGAACTCAAGGACAGCTATACCAAGACTCTATCAGAATTGAATAAGAATGGGAACAAGATAGCCAAAGACTGCCTGAAAGACTTATGTTTGTTTAAGTACATATAAACCTACCATACTGGCTTAGAAGTCAGTTTGTAACTATGGTGCCTTTCTTTATAGTGATAGAGAAAGTTCTAGGAGCAAGCATATCTTATCCTCCTGTACAGGCTTATGCTCTCACTGAAGTAGGAAAATGATGGGGTCCAGAAGAACATTTGGGGGCCTTAATTACTGTTGTGACATTTGTAGGAACTTCCAGAGGCCGGCTTGGCTTGCTGGTATCCTCAGAGAGTTTGAGATGTCACTCAGGATGTCTGGTGTAAATTTATTTTTTTTTACTTTCTAATTTTTTTTTTTTTAGATTTTATTTATTTATATGACAGAGAGAGAGCAGAGGGAGAGGAGAAGCAGGCTATCCATTGAGCAGGGAGCCCGATGTGGAACTCGATCCCAGGACCCTGGGATCATGACCTGAGCAGAAGGCAGATGCTTAACCCACTGAGCCACCCAGGCCCCCCCAGTGTAACTTTAATCAGGAGGCTGCTTCTCTGCAAGAAATACAAGCTTCTCAAAAGTGTGTGATGAGCAGCGAAGGAAAACAGGTCTTAAAGCAAGACTATCCTTTCGATTAGAGAATATCTACCTATGATTCTCCAATCTGCTGGGAATTTAAAGAAGACTACTTTAACTTCCAGACTAATTGTTCAAATTGTTGAAGATGAAAAGTGAAGAGTAACACAGGTAGAGTTTTACAATAAATGATGATGTGGCTTCAGACAAAAATCAGGGCCTCAGATGAGGGTACTTTGTAGAGGACAGTGATTTGTCATGACCTTTTTTCATCCTGTACATTGACTAATGATGTGGATCACCAACTAGCAGATTTCACAACAATTTGGAGAGCTCATTCCATACTTTTAATTCTTGGTGGAGAAAACAAAAGAATGCACAGTAGAGGCAGAGGAAAAGTTCCTTGGAAGTTTGGAAGGTGAAAAATATGTGCTAGTGGGAGTAGAAAAAGGGCAGTTTTACAGGGGATAAGGAGGTATAGACCTGATGCCAGAGGCCATGAAAAGAAGTTTTATACATCCCACAAGCAATATGTATCTGCTGGCTTTGCTAATTTTGATCACTCTTCAATAATAGAAACTGAGGGAAAGTAGAGCAATTTTTGAACATTCAATGTGAAGCTATTTCTACTTTAAAACAAATGTGAATATTTTATGAATGCTTACAACATTTCACTGCTTGGAAGCTTTCTTATGAGAGTCTCACTTTCCTAGGAATCAAGAAACATTTATTAAGCACTCACTTAATGAAGAGCGATAGATTGATTCTTTTGGGTGATAGTACAGAAATATGACATCATCTCTGCTATAAAGGAGTTTACAAAGCAGTGATGAGGCAAGACTCTCAGATACGGAGCAAATGGAGAATGAGTAATACAAGATAATATTTTAATAGTTCAGACATCAAATATGAAGCCTAAAGGAAAGGGTAGATTCCCTGGAGGAAGTGGAACTGAAGCTAGATCTTGATGGATGATTGAGGTGTGGGGCAGGGTCAGGTGGAGATGGGCAAAGGACAAGTCTTTGAGGTAGAGGAGTGATAGGTGGGGTCTTGGAGACCTGAAGGCACATGCTATGTTCATAGGGCAGCAGGAGGCTGGCTGCTAGCACGCTTGGGAGAAACAGCCAGGAGGGGAGAGCCTGAGGTTGCATACTGAGAGTGATGCCCACCTAGTGGTCCCTATCACAGTAAAGGATGTGTATGTGTCCCTTGAGGGATCCTAGAACTACCAGTTATTCAAGCAGTGGTTAAGGAATGAAAGGAGAGTCTCTTTTCTTTTAGGGCACTCATCTAAGCTAATTTTTTTTTTTAATTATGGAAGAAGTGAGTAGTCAATCCTTCAACACTTCCTTTACCAAAGGTGACTGAATTTCCTTTTTTAGTCCTTGATCCACATTTAAATGAGACACATTATTTTGAAATTTTACTTATAGTTAAAAAGTTTCTCAGTTATTTGAAAACTTAGGGTAGATCCTGGATATCTTTCCGTTTTCTTCTTTATTAGTTTGTATAAATATTGATTCGCCCTAGAAATGAATTATGGGTAGGAAGGATTTTTTTTTTTTGTACTATACAGCACAGCATTCCAGAAAACCCTCATTTCCGTTGATGAATGGCTATTGGCATACAGAAATCTGGCATGTGGTTGAGGAGAAGGGATACAGCTGACATGAGAAAAGCTTGAGAAGGAAACCATAATCCCCTTTCAAATTCGCTGCTTATTAGAGGAGCTAAAATGATTAAGCAGCTGGAGGTTTTGATGTATGAGGAAAGATTAAAAGAATTACATGTGTGTAGGTTAGTTGAAGAGCTAAGGAGTGTATGCGCATGTGTGTGGGGTGGGGGCCTGATAGCCATTTGCAGATAATTGAAAGTATAAACCCCAAAGAAGGAGAGGGATTGTGGAGGTGGTCTTTAGGGGATTATCTAAGGGTAATGAATGAACTGAAGAAAAGAAAAAAAAATGCTTTCATCAGGAAGACTTTCATAATGGTGAGACTTAAGAGGCCATAAAAGAATCTCCAAGGAGAGGTGGTGAAATTCCCATCCCTTGAGTCATTTGAAGGAGGCCTCTAAAGTTTTGAATGTGCATAATGCTGGCCTGTGGGGGAACAGATTTGGTAAGCAAGATCATCCTTTGTCCTAGTGTTTTATTGTTCCATTTCTAAGATAAATCAATTGGTAAACAATAAATTTGGAAGGTTCCCCAGGAACTGAGTCTGTCTCATCTCACTGATAACTTTCTTCGAGTAATAGAGACACGTTCCACACCTCCTCCTCTTCTGATTTCCACGTGTTGTCCCTGACATATCATTTTTTAGGGGACGTACAGGTCTAGTGGTAGACAGATTGCAAGATTGAAAGGGTAAGCTGCACGTAATTCAGCAAACGGCAATATTGATGAGCCTCCCTCCCCAGCACTCTCTTTTCCAAACATGCTTGCTATCTGTTCCATTAGAAAGACTCTTCGTATTGTGTTCCTCGGGGTCCTTCAGGGTTAGTGTTTGGATGATGCTACTTTTGGAAACGAAGTTGGAAAAGACTAGCCTTTCTCCAGTATCATGACTAAGCAGAAATTCTTTCTGGTGACTTTTGATAAGGACAACAGTATGTCTATTTTTATAATTTGCAGAAACTCAAAGAGATGGGATCTGAGAGTACTTCATTTTAATGCTAATGGCATAAGAAAAATCCCATGACCTTGGAGGATCATATCCTTTGATCTCATAGTTTCTCTCTTAGGTTTTTCCTCTGTGGAAGGAATAATAAATGATTCTCACATGAAGATTTATATGTTAGTTTTTCTTCATGGTGTTATTTACACAATTGCTAACCAGAAATAACCTAAATATCAACAGTAGATTAAAAAGTTTTGTTATGTTTTATAACATATTGTCACAGCCACAAAATTAATGGTTTTGAAGAATACATAATGATATGAGAAAATGTATATGATAGTGTTTGAAGAAATTAGTAGGGACATTCAAACACAGTAGTATTCTGATGTATTGAGGTAAGAAAAATGGATAAATAGATAGACATTTATACTAGCTTTGTTATCTCTGAGCAGTGGATTTTTTGTTTTGTTCTTTTTTTTTTTTCTTAAGACTATTTATTTATTTGAGAGACAGAGATAGAGAGAGCATGGGGTGGGGCAGAGGAAACCCAACATGGAGCTCGATTCCAGAACCCCAAGATCATGACCTGAGCTGAAAGTAGACATTTAACTGACTGAGCCACCCAGGCACCCCTGAGCAGTGGATGTATGAATAATCATAATGAATCTTATATAACATTATTTTATGAATAATCATAAGCTTCTTCTTCATACTCTTTTATATGTTCTACAGTTAATATCTATTACTCATCAAATTATTGAAAAATTTTTTTACCTTTATTTTTTACTTGTATTTTTTTGTAGTTTCCAGTTTTTATTTAAATTCCAATTGATTAACATAGAGTGAAATTTTAGTTTCTGGTGTGCAATATAGTGATTCAACACTTCCATACATCACCCAGTGCTCCTCGCAGGGGCCCTCCTTGATACCCATTGCTCAAAACCCATCCCCATGCCCACATCCCCTCCAGCAACCCTCAGTTTGTTCTCTATAGTTAAGTCTGCTTTATGGTTTGCCTTTCTCTTTTTTATTTTGCCTCTATGTTCATTTGTTTTGTTTCTTAAATTCCACATATGAGCGAAATCATATGGTATGTGTCTTTCTCTGACTTATTTCACTTAGGATAACACTCTCTAGCTCCATCCACGTCATTGCAAATGGCAAGATTTCATTCTTCTTATTGCTTAGTAATATTCCATTGTGATACATATATACATATATATATACATATACATATATATACATATACATATATATACACATCGATATCTATATATTTATATCTATCTATCTATCATCTATCTATCTATCGTCTATATCTCCTACATCTTCTTCATCCATTCATCAGTCAATGGGTATTTGGGCTCTTTCATAATTTCGCTACTATTGATAATGCTACTATAAACATCGGGGTGCATGTAACCCTTCAAATGATTATTTTTGTAGCCTTTGCTAAGTACCTAGTAGTGCAATTGCTGGGTTGTAGGGTAGTGCTGTTTTGAGGAAACTCCATGCTGTTTTCCAGAGTGGCTACCTCAGTTTGCATTCCCACCAACAGTGCAAGAGGGTTTCCCTTCCTCTGCATCCTTGCCAACATGTGTTGTTTCTTGTGTTGTTAATTTTAGCCATTCTGACTGGTGTAAGGTGGTATCTCGTTGTAGTTTTATTATATTAAAACATCATATTATCATATTTGACAGTAAATCAATAAAGGAATTACTATGAATGAAGGATAAAGCAAAATTTTCTGTTATTGGGGTGCCTGGGTGGCTCAGTGGGTTAAGCCTCTGCCTTCGGCTCAGGTCGTGATCTCAGGGTCCTAGGATCGAGTCCCACATCAGCGGGGAGCCTGCTTCCCCCTCTCTCTCTGCCTACCTCTCTGCCTACTTGTGATCTCTCTCTCTCTCTCTGTCAAATAAATAAATAAAATTAAAAATAATTTTCTGTTATTACTTTTATTATTAAGTTTTTTCTTATAACTCATTATTTAGTGTTGTTGTAGATCAGAATTATTAAGAAATTATAACAATCAGAAAAAGAAAAAAATCAAATGAAAGCAATTACATCCATAAAAAGTTTCATGAGACCCTTGTAAATATAAAATACAAAACTTTAATCTCTTATTCTACAAATATTTATTGTGTACCTCTGATGGCCCTGGTGCTTCTCTAGAGTCTGAGGCTGCATTGATGAAAAAAAAGGACAAAAATTCCTGTCACTGAGAAGCTTTTATTATGGCAAATTTTAAATCTTCTATAACATACTAAGCATCTGTATGTACACAGTAAATATTGTAGAAATGATCTTTACATAAATTTTTGCATTTGTTTGTTTTCCACCAGAAGTAGAAGCACTGAATTGAAAATTATATATATAAATACTTTACAGATTCCTGACAAGTACTGTTAAAATGATATATATTGATTTGATTTTTTTTTAAAGATTTTATTTGTTTATTTGAGAGAAGGAGATACAGTGAGAGTGGGAACACAAGCCGGGGGAGTTAGAGGGGGAGAAGCAGGCTTCCCGCTGAGCAGGGAGCCCAATTTGGGGCTTGATCCCAGTACCCTGGGATAACAATCCGAGCTGAAGGCAGACGCTTAATGACTGAGTCACCCAGGCACCCCTTCCTTGACTTTTTTCTCTACTAATATGAATAATTGTCTTAGCATCTTTTGTTAATTTTTACTCAATTTCTTTAATAAAGTTAATATGTCATTTTCAAAGATATACAAAATATATACACATATGCATACATATTCTATTTTATTAATCTGCCTGTTCTGCTTTCTGTATGAAGAAGCAGGAGACAGACATATTAATTAACTTTCCCAATCACGGAAGCAAAAATATGAACTGTCTAAATTATTTGAAGAATTGTATTCAAAATAAAATAAAATGGTAAAGCAGACCATATAGTAAAAAAAAGAAATCAATGAAATTTAAGACATAGCAGAACCAAATAAGACCAAATAATGTATTGATAAAAATGAGTGGCTAAAGGAACCCACGCACACCAAGATTCTGGTTGGATTACAAACCAAAACACAACTAGTAATTCCTACATGGGATGGATGCATCTTTAAAAAATACTTTAGAAAAAAAAAAAAACTTTAGAAATGTTGAAACTAAAAGAATAGAAAAATGCATAACAAGAAATTCCAAACAAAGAGTGAAAGGTAATAGTCTTAACTTGAGACTACAGTGGAATCAGATTTAAAAAAAAGGATCAAATGGGATAAAACAGGACAATCTGTAAATATCTATGCATCCAGTTATTTTATTTTATTTTATTTTATTATTTTATTTTTTAAAGACTTTATTCATTTATTTGACAGAGAGAAACAGATCACAAGCAGGCAGAGAGGCAGAGAGAGAGGGAAGCAGGCTCCCTGCTAAGCAGAGAGCCTGATGTGGGGCTCAATCCTAGGTAGGACCCTGAGATCATGACCTGAGTCGAAGGCAGAGGCTTTAACCCGCTGAGCCACCCAGGTGCCCCTCGCATCCAATTATTTTAACTTGGGGAAGTTACTATTCCTGTCCCTTTGTTTCTTCATAGGTAAAGTAGAATAGGCAGATGATAAATGGGAGAGCCAGGATTGAGACCAAGGAGTCTAGCTTCTGAGTACCTATATCACATAACTCAAGAGTGTCCACAGGGCCAATTTTTCTAGAGGTTTAATGCCAGTGAAGGTAGTAATTGGAATCAAGGGCAGCAGAGCCAATCACTCACAATTGAACCATGGAGAACCTTGCTCTTAAAATCTCACAACCCTCTTCATAGGGAGCTAGCTCACTATCTTTCTTGTCTTCTTTCTTTTCTCTCTCTCCTGGCCAGATACCTTAAAAATTATTCCCTCTGTATTGACAAGGTATTTGGTTCTCTTTTTCTTACTTCCAACCCATGTTGGCCAAGCTCTGAGGGCTTACATCCTACAACCAGAAAGACTGATCAAAGGTGCTTTTCTCAATAGAAGACATTTTTTTTTCCCCTAACAGGGATTCTAATGTCAGTTGTTAGGTTACTCTTGTTTTTTCTTTTTCCCATTGCACTTTCTTTTTGTGCTACAGTTGAGGGTTTTTTTTTTCTCCTAGTTTTATTGAGGTATATTTGAAAAATAAGATTATATATACTTGAGGTATACAAAGTGATGATTTGATATATACGTGCACATGGTGAAACGATTACCACAAACAAGCTAATTAACACATCACTTCATACAGTTACCATTTTTTGAGTGTGATAGGAATATTTTAGATTTACTCTTTAGCAACAATCTAGTATATTAACTATAGTCCCCATGCTGCACATTAGATCCCCAGAACTTACCTTATATCTCAAAGTTTTATACTTTGACCAGTTTTTCCCCAATTCCCCCATCCCTCAGTCCCTAGTAACCACTTTTCTATTCTGTTTCTATGAGTTTAACTTTTTTTAAATTCCCCTTATGAGGGGCACCTGGGTAGCTCAGTTGGCTAAGTGTCTGCCTTCAGATTAGGTCATGATCCCAGGGTCCTGGGATTGAATCCCATATTGGACTCCCTACTCAGCGGGGAGTCTGCTTCTCCCTCTCCCTGCTGGTGGTGCTTTCTCGCTATCTTTCTCTCTCTCAAATAAATAAGTAAAGTCTTAAAAAGTATATATAACTTTAAAAAAATCTTCTTATGAGTGAGATCATACAGTATTTGGCCTTCTCTGTCTGACTCTTTTTTTTACTTAGCATAACGCCTTCCAGGTTCATCCATGTTGCTGCAAATGGCAGGCTTTCTCTCTTTAGAAGACGGAATAATATTCCAGGGTCATTTGGTCTGTCTGTCTATCTATCATCTATCTATCTTCTATCTATCCTCCACATCTTTTTTATCCATTTCTCTGTCGATGGACACTTCGATTGTTTTCATGTCTTGGTGATTGCAATAATGTTGCAATAAGCATGAGAATGCAGATATGTCTTTGAGATATTGACTTAGTTTCTTTTGGGTATACACCCGGAAGTGAGATTGCTGGATCATATGGTAGTTCTACTTTTAATTTGTTGAGATTTTGGTCTGTATAAATTATGCAAACAATTTCACTTTCTTTTTAGCTCCCACCCATTAGCTGATTCTGCCTGTATTGAAGATTTTGTTATTTTGATATTTTGTTCATCACAAATTTTCACATTTTTATTTCTAAAAATATTCCATAGAAGTATTATCTATCTTATTTTCTGAGTCTTTGGCACTTTCTTAAATTCTGTGGCCAAAGCAAGTGCCTCACTTGCCTAATCCTAACCCTCGCCCTGCACATTTAGCAGAACTAGTTATTAAGCAATCTCCAAAAAAGGCAGCATCATAGCATAGGATTTATCAAATCTTTTTCTGATAGATATAATTTTGTTCTTTTTTCATTTTTCCCTCATGGAGCTAAAATAGCTTGCCAGTTTTTTTTATTAGCTTCAGATCATTTTCAAGTTATCTTAGATAACAATTGGAATGCACTCCGTTTCTTGATTTATTTGCCCATTTGTTAGGGAAACCAGCAACACTTGTTGATCAAGTAAGTGAATTTCTGATGATTTTTTAAAATCTTCATCTGTTGCAAAATTAAAATACTGTTGCAGTATAATACTACAACTGAGAAAATTTCTGGAATTTGGGAAGACCGCATGGTTCTGAAAAAAATCTAAGTGCAGAATCTATTTGTAAATCCTCAAATAACAAAACCCTTAGACATTTTTGTTTTCAGAAGTTATTCTTCCCATGGGGCACCTGGGTGGCTCAGTGGGTTAAGCCTCTGCCTTCCGCTCAAGTCATGATCTCAGGGTCCTGGGATCATGCTCCACATTGGGCTCTCTGCTTAGCAGGGAGCCTGCTTCCTTCTCTCTCTCTGCCTGCCTCTCTGCCTATTTGTGATCTGTTTTTCTCTGTCAGATAAATAAATAAAAATCTTTAAAAAAAAAGAAGTTATTCTTCCTAGAAAAATGCTCTCCTACTTTATGTTAATGAGGAAATTATAGGTTTTGAGATAATGTTACAGAAGACCTTTGTATGTCTGCAGATATTGAATAATTTAGTGAAGAAGGAGGCGAGAGGAGGGTAGTTTTGAATGGTTTTGGGGGGCAGTCTATTGGGTCTGTGATTTAAAAATTGTACATATTTACAGTCTTCTGGATATGAAGAAAAAAATTTTATAAAAATATTATAATTAAGTTTTGGAGGCAGTAGGTTTCCAAAATAGGAAGAATGTAGATAGAATGGAAGACCAGTTTGAGATCCAAAAGAAGGGCATTTGGGGACTCTACTTTCGATATTCGAGTCATATCTTTAAAGGAAAGGAGGGAGGCTTTTAGCACAAACAGGTCAAGACAGAATATCTGTGTGGACTCTCTGCACCCAGTGAGCACAGCCTGTGAGATGACCATAGTGGCAGGCAGCCCAGCTTTACTCAAGCAGACCTTGGTTCATCTCCAAATGACCATTGGTGAGCAGGGTCTCCTCACTGTGTTATTAATTAACCCTGGCAGACCTTCAACATTTTCATTACCTTGGCAGAAAGTGGGCTTTCCCCTCAGTGTGCTGGCTAACCTCGGAGACTCTATTTATCTCCATGCCAGCACTGCACTGAAGTCATTAAAATCATCACATTTAACCGCACGGCTAATGGCTGATGTTGCAACAGTCTTGGAAATAGTGAAGCTCATCCAGGTGTCATTTATTTTCTTTAAAGAATGCTACAGGACGTCCAGCATCCCCTTTCTATTCTGAAATCATTATCAAGAACCTCGTTTTGGCTCATCACATTTATTTGGGAATTGAAAAATCAGAGAAGAGTGTGCTAAGGCATCTGAGGCACCTGAAACTATTACCCGAGGATGTTGCCTGGAGATATCACCTGAAGAGATTAGATTTGTGGCTATTAATTAATGCAGGGCCAAAGAGTAAGAATCACAGTATATTGGAACCGTATGGTACAACCCCCATGTATACACATGATTTTCTTTATAACATCTCCAGACATTTTGTCATTTAAACTCTGTCTGAATCTTTTAACAGAGCTCTTAATTACTTTTTACTCTTTTTTTTTTTTTTTTTAAGAAAGAGAGGGAGAGGGGAGAGAGGCAGAAGTAGAGGGAGAGAGAGGATCTTAAGAAGGCTCCATGCTCAGTGTGGGTCCTGATATGGGGGCTTGATCTTACAGCCCTGGGATCATGACCTGAGCCGAATTCAAGAGTTGGAGGCTTGGGGTGTCTGGCTGGTGCAGTCGGTTAGACATCCAACTCTAGGTTTTTAACTCAGGTCTTGATCTCAGGGTCATGCGCTTGAGCCCCGTCAGTCTTTGAACTCAGTGCTGAATCGGCTCAAGACTCTCTCCCTCTCTTTCTGTCTCTCTCCTCCCCCACCCACCCCCATATACTCTCTCTTAAGTTAAACAAATCTTAAAAAAAAAAAAAAAAAAAGAGTCAGACACTTAACTGGCTTAGCCACCCAGGTGCCATGATCTTAATTACTTTTTAATGTTTCATATTTGGGAAAGAAGTATGGTTCAAAGACAAAACAGATTTGAAGTCCTGTAATTCAATCTAAAACTTAGAGTTGATATTTAGGAGCCATATGGTATTTGGTTAAGAAACTTAGCTACTCAAAACCTCAGTTTCCCATGTAGGAAGCAAAATTTAAATATCTACTTCCAAAGGTTGCTATGATAATTAACT
Source organism: Nasua narica (assembly GCA_028533885.1). Lineage (NCBI taxonomy): Eukaryota > Metazoa > Chordata > Mammalia > Carnivora > Procyonidae > Nasua > Nasua narica. The sequence goes on from CM052800.1 coordinate 129,508,253, forward strand.
ATGGCAAGATAACGTACGTTATGTGTAATTCCTGTCTACTGAGAGTTACTAGACTGAGGTCACGTTTCTTTTTTATGTACAACTCATAATAGTTTGAGTTATACTTCCACCTGGCAGGAGGTGGTTGGTCTTTTTCCATGTTATTGGCCATACCATTGGCTCTCACCATGAATATTTGGGGGAATCCACTAGGTCTAGACGTTCCACAGAGCCATTCTAAATGTAGTTGTCTGGGGTTCTGCTCTACTCTCCCTTGAGCCATTCCTGCTACTTCAAGACATCGCATTGGTTTTCCTCTGGCTGCCATGCTTGCTCTTACACAGCGTCACCGCCAGCATGGGGCACAGAGCCTGCTCTCGGTTCTCCACTGCAAAGGCAGAATGTAGCTACAACTTTTAATGGGACGTTATTGGAAGCTTGGGGAAATAGATGGAAATTCCAGCAATAAAAATATCTGAAAGGAGCTACTAAAAAGGTCTCAGTTCCATGAACGGGACTGAGGACCATTATAGGGTCCTTTCCATTTTACTGAGCTCCTAGTTTGCCTCGCTGTGGCAAACCTCCAGGCCCTGCCTATGTTTCTGGCCTTTTGCCATGTCCTAGGGAACACCTTACCACTTCCAGATGAATAGCCATCAAGTAATCTCACCTGTTTCAGGTCAGTCCTCCAACTCTTTGTGACCTTGAGATGAAAAAAGGTTTTCTCTCTACTCTACCTCCAAGTCTTCAATTCTACTCCAGAATTTAACTGTACCAGGTAAGAGGCCATGAGAACTTCTACTATACCTAATTTTTTTTCTTTTTTCTTTTCTTTTTTTTTTCTTTTCTTTTTTAATGAAAATGTCTTTGTTTGCTATTATTTTTGAGGAATATGTTCACTGGTCACGGATTCAGAGTTGACAATTTTTAAAAGCACTTCAAAGATATTGTTCTAATGTCTTCTGATGACCAGTGTTTCTTTTTTTAAATTTAAATTCAATTAGCCAACATAGTAATCATAGTTTTTGATGTAGTATTCAGTGATTCATTAGTTGCATATAACACCCAGTGTTGATCACATCACATGCCCTCCTTAATGCTCATCACCTGGTTACCCCATCTGCCCACTCACCTCCCTTTCCAAACAATCTTAAGTTTGTTTTCTGGAATCAAGAGTCTCTCATGGTTTGTCTCCCTCTCTGATTTCTTTGGGGAAAAATTTCATGTCTCCTCCACAATATGGACTACAATCTAAACATAAGATTTCTAAGAGAATATAATAATTTAACATCAGTATTTTCTCTGAAGTCAATCTTTTGCTTTCCTCCAGTTCAGCATAAATCACCAAATCTGTGTTTTTCCCTGCTGATTTTATTACATAGGTGCACACACACACACACACTTACAGATACATATATATTGCTATACACACACAGAGATACATATATATTGCTATAGACTGAATGTATATGTTTCCCCCTCAAATTCATATGTTGAAACCTAAACTCCAATGTAACAATATTAGGAATTGGGACTTCTAGGAGGTGATTAGATCATGAGGACAGAGCCCTCATGAATGGGATTTAGTGCCCTTACAAAAGAGACCCCCTGAAAGCTTCCTTGTCCTTTCTTCCATGTGAGGACACAGTGAGAAGATGAACTAGGAAGTGGGCTAGGTGACCATGAACTAGGAAGTGGGCTCTCACAGACACCACATCTGCTGCCACCTTGATATCAAACTACCCAAATTCCAGAACTTTCAGAAATGCATTTATGTTGTTTATAAACCACCCAGTCTATTGTAGTCTGTTGTAGTCTGTAGTTGTTATAGCAATCTAAACAGAATAAGACAAACATATGTACACACATATTGACATACATACATGTATATAAATGTATGTTCCTAGATCATCAGTGGATGCCTGAAACTGCAGATAGTACTAAACCCTATAAACTATGTTTTTTTTCCATACGTACACACCTTTGATAAAGTTTAACTTATAAATCTGGCACATTAAGAGATTAACAATAGTTATTAACAAAATATGACAATTATAACAAGATATTGTAATAAAAGTTACATAGATGTGGTCTTTCTCTCTCTCAAAATTCTTATTGTTCTATATTCACCCATCTTCTTGTGATGATATGAGATGATAAAATGCCTACATAATAAGATGAGGTGAGATAAGTGAGGTAGGCATTTGACATACAGTAGATTACTACTGACCTTCTAATAATATGTCAGAAGGAAGATTGCCAGCTTCTGGATCACGCTTGACCACAGGTAACTGAAACTGTGACAAGTGAGACACAGATGTGGGGGAATACCATATAGCAGTATGGAAAATTCTAGATTTATTCTAAGAAAAAAACATTTTATTTTATTTTAAAGATTTTTAGTTGTTTATTTGAGAGAGCGAGAGAGCGCATGAGCAGGGAGGAGGGGGCAAAGGCAGAGGAAGAAGCAAACTCCCCTCTGAGCAGGGAGCCTGACGTGGGACTAGATCCCAGGACCCTGGGATCATGATCTGAGCAGAAGGCAGATGGTTAACCGACTGAGCCACCCAGGCACTAGAAAATAAACAATTTAAAGTAATTATAATAATCCAAGTTTAAGAGGAAGATTATATTATGGCCATAACCTTTTTCCCCCCTGCTGCTCACAGAAGAATTAGCAACCAGTAAGAAACTAACCACTTTTTCCCCACTACATAAAATAATTTAGCTTCTTAGGTAACACATTGCCCCGAATCTCATTATTATTATTTTTTTAACCCCGAAGACATTTTTTCTTACTTTTTCTGCTTATAAAACTCATTGCGTTGGCTTATCAAGAAAAAAAAAAAAAACAAATTTGTCTTAACACTTAAAATAAAATCTGTTCTCACAACAAAAAATGCTGCTTGAAACTTAAAAGTGAATATTTCTAGATTTTTTTCCCATCAGCTATTTAGAACCATATACTGGAATAAGAATCAAGTTGTCATATATTTAAACTTATTGGCACATACCAGGTGTTCAAGAATATCAGTTTCCCTTTCTAATCTTTAAAAAGTTTTCCTTCACTTGTGCCACATACATTTCTCTGACATTTTTATTCATAGATCCTACTTCTGTGTCTTAGGAAGCTGCACTATTTCATACCCTTGAAATTGCAGCTCTGCCCAATATTTTTTTTTCAGCTGCAAATGAACAGCACAGATTTAACTTTGTTTCTTAGTGAATGTTGAGGCACAAAATATGCTTCAAGAAATCACGCACATGCACACACATGCGCGCGTGCGCGCGCACACACACACACACACACACACCCCTACTTTCTGGGCTTGAAATGAAGAACTGGGCTTTTTTATAAGCCTGTTTTCCTTAGATTGGGAAGGAAAACAAGGAATTTTGAGAGTGAAATGTTGCTATTCTTTCGAAAGAGAAGCTCTGTAATTCATGGTTAAAACTTTATTTACTGCATAAACTACTATACATTTTATCATTCAGAAAATTGGACCAATCTAAGGAAAATAATTTTCATTATTTCTCTGGCTTTTCTCTTAGTAACTTCTCTCACTATCAACATTTGTCAGACAAAAGGGGACAGTAGGTTTTCCCTAGGTGTCACTTTTAGGCTGAGGATGGAATATTATCTTTAGCATCTTATCACCTTCCTTAACAAAATATCACTTCCTCAGAGTTTTATTAGGCATCCATCCATGAGTCCAGCCAGTCATGCATTTGTTATTCATGATTTGGCCAACTCTTTCAATGTCTTCGTGACTTACTCTGTTATTCTTCTGAGAAAGTAAGAGAGAGAAAGAGATGTAGACCTGAAATTTATCTCTGCAAAGATTCTTCTTTACTGTATTTTACTATATAGTTGCCCTGTTAACTTTCAAGTATTTCTTTGGCTAATTTGGCTAAAGACATAGCCAACTGTCAAATTTTAGAACGATTGCAAGCCATGAGAGATAGCCAATACAATAGATATTATTTTTATTATTTAAAATGGTTTTCCCAAGTTGGAATTAATAAGTTAGCACAGATGAGATCAAATTTAATATAAGCCTACATGAAAAAAATTTAATATAAGCCTACATGAAAAAAAATATAGACATATATTTGTACAGATACAAACTGGGGCAGCCTGACTAAACAGCAGAACCTATAAAAGAGACTTCAAAATTTTTATTGGCATGTGTCTCATTCTAGAATGAGGCTTCAAAAATTATTTCATTTCACTTTGCATTGGTAGAAACATTAATATCGGAAGAAAGGGGAGTGGTAGTATGCTTCTACATTCTACCTAGATAAGACTCAGTACTGTGCTCCCTTGGGTAGTTTACTTTGTTGGGATATTGACAAACTGGAACTTCCTAGAGCAGAGTGGACAAGATAGTACAATCACGGAAACACTAACGTGAAGACACTGTGGAAGGAACTGTGTGCATTCAGCTGGGGGGAAAGTCGACTTACAGAGATATGATGATAAATCTCAGTCTCTTCAAATCTGGCCTTAAAATATAGCTTTGCTATTTAATAATATACTACCAGGCAATTTACTCTTTTTTATCCTCTGGAATATATGAGGATAATGAAAGCTAATTACTTCCCAGGTCAGGTGATAGGATTAAAAGGGAAGTCTATATGAAATGCCTATTGTCATTCCTACCACATGATAAGACCTCAATAGATGGTAATGATTGCTTTTGTTAATCTTCTCAGGTGACAGAAATTATATCAAAGGGAGAAAATTACAAGGAGATTGACCTTAATAAATACAAGAATACAAAAATAAATTTAAGAAATAAATACAAGAAGTTTCTAAAAATATGAGCTGGTAATAATAATTTATTTTCTAGGAAGGGGAGTGGAGAAGACAAAATTTGATAGTTATCCAATTATAGGGGTAATTGGACTATATGAATTCCCTGGTCCTTTTCAGCTATGAATTCTATGAAATTCTTAGAAGCAGGATATTAAAAAGTGAAGGAAATTATGACTTGTGCACAATAATAACAAACTTCCTGGATGACACTATCTGACAAAGTTACCACTTAAGATGTCTTTCACTCCAAGCCAATTTGGCTTGGGCATTTTCAGAGCACATGACTTCAGCAAAGTTTTACTTAGTTGGGTATGGATTTCTTTGTGGTTATTTCTGATGATATTCAACAAATATATAGGATGCTTCAAAATTGGACTATTGGCTGAAGAAAATCTACATTTGGAAAAAGTACCCACTTCGTATTTCTAGAAAAAACAGACCAAAGTCCACTTTGTTGATTTCAGGCCTCTTTTGGCATGAACACTATGCCAGTAGAGACACGCAGATAATGGTAATGCAAGCAAATGAAAAATTTTTAATTTTTTCTTATCTTTGATATTTTCTAATGATATAAACAAAAAGTTGTTAATTATTACAAAGAAAGGTATAATAAAAATATGGCAACAATGATTGCTGTTTGTCTTGTTATAACTGGTTAGGTTATTAGTTGTAAGGAAAAAATTTTAAACAAAATGTGCTACCTATGTAATAGGCAATTAATTAAAATAATTTGGGTATGCATCTCATAATCTGTCCATTTATCCATAATAAGAAAAGAAAAACTGTTCATACTTGTTGATTGAAGACCATCTTTTCATATCCTGTGATCATAGAAATTCTGTACTATGGATGGGTGAGACAAGTTTAAGAAATCCACCCTTGCTGATATACTGTTAGGTAATTTTAAAGTATCCGCTATTCCTGGTTTGGTTTCTTATTAAATTTGTTTTACGTTTTTCAGGAAATATGTTTATGGTAGAAAATTCAATGAAATTATTCAAGGAAGGAATGAAATTTACTTAATTGCTTTAATTACTAAATAATGAACTATAACCTAGGCCAAATTTGCAAAGTCTTTTATAAAGAAACACTAAAATTATTAATAAAATAAAAGTCAAATGTTAATATTGTTTCTTCTGAGTGTATATGTGAGACATGTGTCTTTAAACCCATCCTAAAGGAAAGAGAGTGCCTTTGGTTAGATGAGAAGACTTTTTCCTATGCTCAATGAGAAATGTTCACTAGAAACATTTTGGTTCTTTCACACACACTCTCCTTGGTCACAAACAAAAGAGCACAATAGAAGAAACCACTTGAATTTTGTGATTAGATCGTTATTTTTTTTCTGAAGGGTTACTTCTGAAAAAAAAAAGTGATTATAAGTTACGGATAGTCTCAATTATATGTTTCCTTCCATCAGCCCTCATCTCTAGAGATTTGCTTAATTTATAGTGGAACCTAAATGAACTTACAGATATATTGCACTAGAAACTTTCCCTCATACTCATATCATGTTCACCAAGAAAACACAAGAAACTAAAATTTTTTTGCTTCTAACTCATTACATTTAAAATACACCTTGGACTTCGGTGCAAAGGGAGTGTTAAATTTTCATATGTATACATTCTATAAGCATATTTGATACATATTTGGTATTTTACTGCTGCTTTTATATAAACATAAGATCCAATTACATATATATTATACTGTGTTATATTTACTGACCTTGAGCTCTTCCTCTAATAATTTTAAACTAGTTAGGGTACTTATACCCTAAGTCTGTTAATATATTATCATGTCAGATGAACAATGATAAAAAGACAACCAGCATCTATGCACTAAAACAAATCCTTCCCCTAGCTTTCTTATTTAGCAGCAAACTTAAAACCACATGGTATTATACAATACACATTATATATATATATATATATATATATATAATACACATTACACATTATATAAACTTAAGTTTATATAATTAATTTCTTTTTAAAAGTTGAACATAATGAACAAGTGAAAACCCCAAAGTAAATACCTGGCCCAAAATACTCTCACTAGAGCCAACCAGTCACACACACACACATAAAAACTTAATTGCATTATTCTCCCCAAACTTTAGCAAGTAAAGTAGAAGTGTTCAAGCAAGCCTTCTAGATACCTTATTTATCTCAGCCTAGATGACATCTTATTTTTCTTAGAATTCAAACTATGAGCTATGCACTAGGAATCATAGCCTTATGGGGCATGACATTTAAACTAAGCCTATCCTGATCAAACAATCTATAAAATTTTTACTCAAGAGAAATGAGTTTATATATGTAGCAAAAGACATGGCAGTTTTAGTCATAATAGACAAAAATTGAAAATAAACTAAGGTCCTTTGATAGAATGGGTAATAATTGCAATACATTTATTAAGGAGAATATAAAAATCAATAAAAATAATGAACTGCTGCTACAAACAGCCACATGAATGAATCTCACCAGACATAATGATGAACAAAGAAACTAGAAACAAAAAAATACACACTACAGGAAAAAAATCACAAATGAAATTAGAGAATACTTTGAAATGAATAAAAACAAACCACAGCATACAAATGTTATAGGATGCAGTGAAAGTAGTACTTATAGGGACATTTATAACTAAGCAGTTATGTTAGAAAAGAAGTACCTCAAATCAATAACCAAACTTTCGTCTTAAGAATCTAGAAAAAGAGGAGAAAATGAAACCCAAAGCAAGCAGAAAGAAGGAAATACTAAAGGTTATAGTAGAAACTAAATAAATAGAGTTGAAAAACAATAGAAAAAAATCAATGACACCAAAAATTGATTCTTTGAAAAGACAAAAAATTTGACAAGTCTTTAGGAATTTGACCAGGATGGAAAAGAGAGAGAGACACAGAGAGAGAGAGTGAAGACCCAAGTTGCTAAAATCAAGAATAAAAGAGAAAATGTCACCACTGATCTAACAGAAATAAAAAAAAATGTAAGGAAATATTATGAACAATTGTCTGCCAACAAATTATATAACCTATACAGAATGGGAAATTTTCTAGAAAGACAAACTACTGAGACTGACTCACAAAGAAATAAAAAAAAAAATCTGAATAGATCTACGACATGTAAAGATTTTAAACTAGTAGTTTATAAACTACCCAAAAAAAGGAAAGTTCAAGCCCAGGTGGCTTCTCTGGTGAATTCTACCGGAACATTTATGAAAAATTAGAAGCAATTCTTCAAAAGCTTTTCAAAAAAATAGAATACCCAACCAACTCATTCTATGATACCAATATCAGAAAAGACATCACAAAGGAAGAAATTAGAAACCAATATACCTTATGAATATAAAAACAAAAATCCTCTACAAAAATACTGGTAAACTGAGTCTAGAAACATAAAAAGGAATATATAGCAAAAGCAAGTGAGATTATCCCAGAAGTATAGAGTTGGGTCAACATATTAATTTTTTTTCTTTTTTTGGCAGCAATGCAATGTTTATTGGCTGATAGCAAAATGATAGTACAGACCTCCCAAGGAGTGAAAGGACCTAAAGGGGTTGCCCCAATGTATGAAAATTAATGAATGTAGTACAACACATTAATAGCATAAAGGTGCATAATAATCTCAGTATGCAAAAAAACTCCATTGAAAAAAATCCAACATCATTTTGTGATAAAAACACTCAAAAAACCAGGAATAGAAAGAAATGACCTCAACCTGACAAAGACTATGAAAATCCTACAGCTAACACTACCTTAAGTGGCTAAAGACTGGATGTTTTCCTCTTAAAATCAGGATCCAGACAAGAATGTCTGCTTTTATCACTTTATTCACCATTGTATTAAAAGGTCCATTCAGGAAATTTGGCAAGAAGAAGAAATAAAAGGCATTCAAATAAAAAGAAAATATAAAACTATTTATTTTTATAGATAATGTGATCTATTCAGAAAATCCTAAGGAATCCACTAAAAACCCTATTTGAATAGGCCAGTTTAACAAAGTTAAAGGATACAAGATCAATATACAAAAATCAATAGCATTTCTACATATCCAAAAGTAAAGTTGAGAAATCAATTTCATCAAAAGGAATAATATTTTAAGAATAACATTAACAAAAGAAGTAAAAGACTTATTACACTGAAACACGAAGCATCGTTGAAAGAAATTTAAAAACACTGAAATAAATAGAAAACATTTATGTTCATGGACTGGAACATAATATTGTTAAGATGGCAATATTCTCCAAATTGATCTACAGATTCAGTACAACCCCTATTAAAATTCTAGCTGCCTCCTCTTCCTCCTTCTTTTTTCATAAATGACAGGTTGATTTCACATGGAAATGCAAGGGACCCCCAAATTGGCAAAATATATCCTTTTCTTTTTTTTTTAAGAGTTTATTTATTTGAGAGAGGGAGAGGGAGAGAGCGCGCACAAACAGGGAGAGGGGCAGAAGGAGAGGGAGAAGCAGACTCCCTGCCAAGCACAAAGTTAGTGGGTGGGGCTCAGAGGCTGGATCCCTTGACCCTGACCCTTGACATTGGATCATAACCTGAGCCCAAGTCAGATGCTTAACCAACTGAGCCACCCAGGCCCCCCAGCAAAATCTATTCTGACAAAGAGGAAAAAATTTGAAGGATTTATACTCACTACAAAATTATAGTAAGCAAAGGATTATGATACTGGCATGAGGATAAACACAGAGATCATTGAAATAGAGTTGGGAGTTTAGAAATTTACCCTTATGTTTATGGTCAAATGATTTTCAGTGAGTTAGGTAAGACAATTAAGGAGGGGGTTGAATAATCTTTTCAACAAATGATTCTGGGACAGCTGGATCTGTACGTGCAAAATAATGAAGTTGGACATCCACCATATACAAGAATTAACTCAAAATGGATCATAGACCAACATGTAAGAGCTAAAAGTATAAAATTCTTAGAAGAAAATATGGGAGTAACTCCTCTTGCCCTTGGGACAGGCAAATAAAAATAGACAAAGTATTTGAATAGACGTATCTCCAAGAAAGATGTATGAATGGCTAATAAGTACATGAAAAAGTGTCCAACATCATGAGTTACTGAGAAAATGAAAATCAAAACTATAATGAAATAGCACTTTACACTCATTAGTTGGCTATAATAATAATAATAATAATAATAATAATAATAAAGACTAACAAATGTTGAAGAGGGTGGGAAGAAACTAAAACCTCAGACATTGTTAGTGGGAATTTAAAATGGTGTGGCCACAATAGCCAAACTGTGGAAAGAACCAAAATGCCCTTCAACAGATGAATGGGTAAGGAAGATGTGGTACATCTATACAATGGAATATTATGCCTCCATCAGAAAGGATGAATATCCAACTTTTGTATCAACATGGACAGGACTAGAAGAGATTATGCGGAGTGAAATAAGTCAAG
>CM052800.1:129518977-129749506 GCA_028533885.1 Nasua narica
AAAAAAATAAAATAAAATGGTGTGGTCACTTTGTTGTGTGGTTTTTTTTTTAAAGTTTTTATTTAAATTCCAGTTAGTTAACATACAGTATAATATTAGTTTCAGGCGAACCATATGGTGATTCTACTTTAGAATAAAGTTGGGCAGCTCTTCAAAAAGTAAACATCCACTTACCTTACAAATTGGCAATCCTACTCTAGATATTCTACCAAAGAGAGAATATGAAATATACATGCACATGAAGATTTATACACAAACATTCGTGGCAGCATTATTTAGGGTAATTAAAAAGCATAAATAACCTAAAAAAAAAAAAGCATAAATAACCTAAATATTCATCAACTGACGAGGGAGGGGATAAACGTATGTAGTCTATCCATACAATGGAATACTATTTGGTCATAAAAAGGAAAGAGGTCCTGATACATGCTACAAAGTGGATGAACCTTGAAAACTTTATGTAAAGTCAAATAAGTCAGACATGAAAGGTTACTTAATGTATGATACCATTTACATGGAATAGGCAAATGTGTGAGTGCCTGCTAACGGACACAGGGCTCTTTTTGGGGTGATAAAAATGTTCTAGAATTAGATAGTGGTGTTGGTTATACACATTTATGAATATATTAAATATATTAAAAACATTGAATTGTGGTTATACTAAAAAAACTAAGATCAAAAGACGACATACTATATGATTTCATTTATATAAAGTGCATTAATGAACAAAGCTAATCAGTGGTGATAATAAATCAGAATAGTGGCTCCCTTAGAGGGTTATTGATCTGGAGAGGTAGGGAAATAGTCTCTATCTAGCGGTAAAGATATGTATCTTTATATATTACTATTTATATCTGAGATGTTTATATGAAGTCTTAATCTATATGTAAAAATCATTGTGTTTCATTGTGTTGGACACAAGATTTGTGTGCTATAGTGTATGTGTGTTATAATGATAAAGTTTATAAAATGATTCAAATATTTTATGGTAACAGATAAATATTATATTTATTGTAAAGGCCAAGTTTTTAGGTCTTAGAAAAAGTCCAAATGGATACAAAAGTAAAACTTTATTATGTGATTCATAATTTATCTTGCAAACAGGACATTTTCATCTTTGGCACATAGTGAATGCTTAATTCAAGACAATCTCTTTTTTGCTCTTGTTATATTTCTTTATTTTTATACTGGAAAATAATTTGATACTGCAAGCCCGTTTTCATTATAAATAAATAATTCCCTTTTCCATCTCAGGATTCTCTTTACAAACGACCACACACACACACACACACACACACAAGACCATCTAATCAATAACATCACTTCCTGATATTCAAAGATATGGAAAGTGAAAAGAAAAGATACAAGTGTTTGTATCAGATAAAAAAACAACCTCATAAATAGGGAAATGTGTTGGTCTCTGCATATTTAAAAACATGTAGAAAGTACAAACTGTTTCTGCTTATTTTAAGAACTGCTTATTAGATACTGTATTTGTAAAAAAGCAATAAGCTGGCCAATCACTATAAATATAAGTGACTAAAGATTAAAATAGTCTTATAAAGACAAAGTGTATATGAATAATTAGATTTTAATTATGGTTAAGCATTCTTTTAAATTAACATCTGGCTTCAGTTTTTCAATGATTCATCTGAGACTATTAGTATTGGTTAATTTTGGTTAAAATGTGCCAAGAAACCTCATGTTCTTAATAGCCATGAAATTAGAGAAAAGTTCTTTTATTTTTTTTTTGACTTTTTGAATTGACTTAAAATAGCATTATATACCTGTGTTTTTAATCTTGTAACACTGAAAAATTAAAATAAACATATTTGGGGAGAAAAAAAAAAAGAATAATTTCAATACTGGAGCCAAAACATAAAACATTTCTATTTAATCATGATAATTTTTAAAATTGTAAAATTCTAGAAATGGCATTTCTCAAAAATTTATTTATAAACAACAAACATAATTATTCTACTTATAAAAAAATAAATCATATTATAATATTGCATATGCTGATATAGAATGCTAGTTTGATTCACATACTTTTATTTAAATATACCAAACTTTATTCATTTTATTTTTTAAATACACCAAACTTTAGTTTCTAAATTAAAAAATATTTGCCAGTCAAGTCTTTAATTAATAAGACTTCATAGGGCATTCAAGCTTGACAGACCAAACTTAGAATTCACTTGCGGGACTTTTTGGACTAGAACTGTAGTATTATAGTTTAAAATAGCAGACATCCAAAATGAAAAATGTTTTCAAGTTTCACTTTGAAGAAATTTGGATTTTATATGCATACTGCCTTTTCATTGCCCACATGCATAAATATTAGGAGAAAAGGTTGCTGAATATATGTGTGTGTATGTATATAATGATGTCATTATAGCCTGTAGAGAGTACTTTTAAATATATAATAAAAGAGTAGTCAAATAGGTGGAATTTAACTAATCATATATAAATATAGAAAACTATAAGTTTCTCTGCCTTTCTGAGGCAATGTCTACATGGAGCCTATAAACATTTGAGGACTGGTTTTCTCTCTCTGTCTCTCTCCCTTCTTTCCCCCTTTTCTCCTTTTCTCTCTTCTTTCTTTCTCTTGTTTCTTTTTTCCTTTTCTTTTCCCCTCACTTTCATCACCCCTACCACAGTTGCATCTTGTAATCTGTCCGGTGAGGGACTACATCTAAGTTATAAATTTAAATAATCCCAAACACATGTTTAATTATTTTCAATTTAATTTTTCTCTATAGATAGACCCAAAGTTATTTTCCTATGTAGAAAGCAAAATCAAATTTACAAATACATCCTTATCGCTGGCTACATTTTTTTTGGTATTCCACCAGCCATTAGAAAAATCAGTTAACACTAATCAAAGTCGTGGCGATCCATGCGTGAAATATGTAATCTCAAATCGTTGGCTCTTAAGCATTTAGGAAAATATTCTGGACTGTGGTCTTGTTTTTAGAATGCAAATACAAAGTCAGAAATACCAAGCAGTTAAATTTAGATTAGTTATCAATGTAGGGGGCTGTACTGAAGTTTTCAGAACAACTAAAAAAAGAGTCCATTTTGGCTACTGTAAGATCATGATTGCCATTTCCCACACTGTTCACAGGAGGAAGGTACGTGGATTTTAGCAAATTTCTACCTTCCTCTGGAATTATTCAGACTTTTAATTTTAATAACATTGAAAAGCCACAATTTTATTTATTTAAGGACAGATCTCAGTCGAGATTTAGTAATATTACTGAGAAAGATATACTAATATTTTTAGATGGTTGAAATAATTTTAATTGAAATAAAATAATCTAGGGTAAAAGCAAGGAGCTTTTCCCGTATGAGGCAAGGTCACTGGAAATAACAAGACCTTGTAGGTCTTATTAAGCCCATATTAAGCCATTGTAAAGTTTTTCCTTGGCTTCAAATGTAAAATGCTATGTGGTCTACAAAAAAGTAGCAAGGGCTTCTTTAAGTTTCCTGCTCGTTATGTGATCATATCCATAGTTTCAATGTACACAGTTCAAAGTGATATTCTGAAAGTCAAGTAATAAAACAAGTTTTGTGAAGGTTCTTTTTAAATTTTGATGCTAAAATTGAAAAAGAAAGCTATTTGGATATTAATTTTTCCTCTTTCACAAAAAATGTATTTATGCTGGAATATTTTCTAATTTCTGCAGTTTCAGGGAAATGGCAATGAGGGATTTCAGAAGTTCTGGGGATGTATTTTGATATTTTCATAGGCCTATTGCTAAATATGATTAGACAATAAAAATTGCATTGAATTGTTTGAGTATTTTCATTGGAGAGAATATAATTTCGATTTTTTTTTTTTTTTTGCTTTTTCTTTAAAAAATTCCTGGAAAGTCTTCATTAAATAGAAAACAAAACAAACCATAAGACCCAGAAGGAATAAATAACAAAATCGACTTCGGGACTATGGAGTCTGACTTAGCAGCTTGTACTCTATCCTTTATAACAAAACTTCTCTGCTAATGTGAAGCAGCTGTGGCAATTTCACAAAATGGCCCAAACTGTTGAAAAGCCATTAAGAGTCTGATGTATGTAGAATAAAAAGGTTCATTCAGCTTTTTAAAAGGTTTCCCAATATGGAGTGTTATTTTATTTTATAACCACGTCTTAGTCATATTAAGTTTAAATGCCACAGAAAATTTTAATGACCATGTGGCTGGCTTTTTTGGTGAAATAGCAAGAATTCTTCAACATGCCTAAAATTCTTTTAGAAAAAAATTGGTTCGAATCTATTAGGGACGCTGGAAAAGTCCCCACTATTAAATACATGGTTAGAAAATTGAGCAACACGTACAGGATGATTTATCATTTATGTTTTTAGAAGAACCTAAATAAATTATAATCAATTTCTTTAATCCCAAGGCACATAGTAGCTTTTGGAAATAATGAAAGCCACTTGCTTTCCCAGCCCTGTCTTTGGTCTGAGTCTCAACTATTAACTGTACATTTTTGAATTTTTTTTTTATAGATTGTATGCTTCTTAAAAATAAGTTTTGGCTTTTTTCTTAAGAATGTATGAAAGATTATACCTATATTTTCATTCCCATTTTCCTCTGAAAGTAATAGCTATATGATGTTTTTTATGCATTCACTTGCTTTACTTATCTTTTTATAAGGTCTGTCTTTATGACCTTCAAATTATTTTTTTCTTCATTTTTTAAAAATATTTTATTTGTTTATTTTTGAGAGAGAGAGCACACATGTGTGCGAGCAGTGGGGCGGGGGGCGCAGGAAGGAGCAGAGGGAGAGGGTGAAACAGATTCCCAGTTAGGTGTAGAGCCCCATGGGGGGTTTGATCCCACGACCCTGAGATCTTGCTTAACCAACTGAGTCACCCAGGCACTCCAGTGCCCTTCAAATTATTTCTAAGAGACAATGAGGCATTAGTTTATTACTGTAGTCTGTGTCCTACCTGATAGGAGGTAAATATTTCAGCAGACTTATAGCTGCATAGCTACGAAAGCTGTACATGTGTTCCTTAGCAATCCCTTGTATTTTTGTTAGTCTCATGTATGAGAATTATTATTTGCTAATCAGTAAGAAATAACTGCAAATTTGTTTTGGGGAAGAAACAGATTTAGAGAATTTGAATAAATTTGCATTTAATTTTCGGTGTTAAGACAGAATGTGGGGACAGTTTTACTCCAATGTTTTGTGATTATTTTCTCCTCTCTGCCACATTCTTAACTGTCTTGAACTTTTTAAATCATGTACTTTCCTTTTTTCCCCTTTTATTATTATTATTATTTGGACCCAAAAAATTTAAAGAAAAAATATATAATTTAGACTTCCAAAGTGCAGTCAATGACATTCACAATTTTTCTCCCCCTAGGTAATCCTGTGGTCTGGAAGACTAGTGAGATCATCTTTATCTAGTGATGATGAGATCATCACCATTTTATGCATAATTCTAATTATTTGATCTGGGGTGCTACTTTCAATTAATCTCTGGTTCATTTCAACAAAAATTCATTCTCAATAACTACTTGGTTCTATCTTTAAATGGTACAGTTGTGTTAAAAGTTATATTTTTATCAGATTAAAGATTGCTTTTTTAAAAAATAAAACATGATCACTGAATAAAGAGGAGGAGTTTAGGCTGTAACTAGGGGAGGGGGGTTTCTTTTTAATAGAATCATACTTTTTAAGGAAATTTAATATGTCACTGCTTTATGAATGGGTTTATGAATGGACTAGAATAAGATTAGTCAGATTACTTGTACAATAGGCCGGGACAGAGGTGATATAATTTTGATTATAATCAGTTGAAATGGGAATGAAATTGAGTGGGATATTTTGGGGAAAAAAGAATAATGGACTAGATAATTGAACCTGGGCCAAAGTGGGGGAAGGAGTCCAAAATAATCCTAAGAAGACTCAGAAAACAATAGTAAATATGAGGTCAATGAACAATGACCACAGTGGATAAACTAAGGCAAATATAACTGTGAATCCTAAAAATTGGGAGGAATATGTCTTTTAAAGAAAGTACCAGAAGATATCATAATTCAGAGGAATTGTTTTTGTGAAATGAAAATGCAGTACAAGTTGCATGATGGGAAAAGGGCAGAAATAAACATTTCATAATGAATCAGAGCTTTAATTTGGTCTCTTTTCTTGCCATATTTGGCTTTTTTAGGGAATTGTGAATTTAAAATACAGAAAAATTAACATGAGGTATTTTTGGTTTGGGCCACACTGTTTTTTACTTGCTGCAGTGCTATTTGTTTTCTTTTATCCAAATCATTTCTCTCACAAACACACCCACTCCCACATCTACCCTCCTGCATCCACACATACACACACAGATTGAAATTAGGAAATATTTTATAATCCTTTGCATTCCACAGCATCTAGTGTTGCCTTGGGCAGAGGATAGGCAGTAAAATTACATTAATTAACTTGGCCATTCAATTGTTCATATCCTTAATTCCAGGTGCTGCTGAAAATGACAAAGATGCAGAAATCACTGCACAGCTTTCAAGTCTTTCATGATCTATTATTGATTGATTGCCATTTGTGACAGACGGGGAATTAGGACCTAATTATTTTTTGACAACGATGTGGCATTTGTCTTCTTAAGCTCAAGTGTGATTCGTCTTCAAATAGACTAAGTAAGGTAATGCCTATGACATGGTGCTTGGCACATAGCAATCTCTCAATAATTGTTAGTTATTTTTTTAATCATTATCGTTTTTTAAAAATAGAAATGACCTGAAGTTCTTCGATAAATATTCACAATATGATTTTTATCCCTCTCTAAAATGGCGAGAGGCCCTGAAACTTTAGCTTCATTGGATTCATGGTATGTTGGCTTCTGTTCCAACAGTACTTAGAAGTGCTTTCAGAAATAAGACGATCAAAAATGTTTTGCTCTATCAAAATTTGCCTTCATTTCAAGGCTATTCTCCTATTCTATCTATTCCATCACTCCATTTTATGAGATTAGGAACGTGAGAAATACATCTTCTATTGGTTATAAATGTGTTAGCGTTTTTTTGGAAACAGAAGTAGAATAAAGGAAATAGAAAGTAAAATATCTTACATTTCTTTTGGGATGATTTTATAATTTCTAAAGATCAATTTCCTTTCAGTCTGTCTGTCTGTCTGTCTCTCTCTTTTGAATTCTATTGATAGGGTTAAACACCTATTTTCTCGACTGTCTCTCAAAGTGTGTAGGTATAATACATTCCAAGTTAATTCTGTCATAGCTTTTGAGCAATACTATCATATTTTACATATGGTGGCAGTGGGGCCAGATAGGATATAAGTGGCTTGATCATAGTCTAAAAAAATTCCATGGATTTTAAAATCCCACCAATTACATTAAACAACTACTAAATGTCAGGTACATGTCTTCCTGAATCAGTAATCTGTCCACTTTCTTCTGTTCCTGTCCTACCTTCAATATCCTTCTCCACACCTTTCACTCTCTTTCCTGACCCCTTCTGTTTGTCTTTAACATGGCTTCCCATGGACTCCTCTGGTAGTATTAGCTTTTCTTCTATGATGCACTAGTTTTTAGGTGAGCATTATATTCTTAAACATCTAGGCATAGCTTTAATTGATTTAACCACTTGACTTTAAGCCACAATTCAATTTTCAACTGAAATGATGACACCTTTTCTAAGGGAAGAAAATATGAGACCTATAAGTCAAATGGAAGATAGGGTAAGTGCTCCTATCTGACATCTTGATTAATATGAATGAAATCAAGCTTAGTTTAGTAGTTCATAAGTTCATGTCAGCAATGATAACAGTAGCCATTAGTGATGACATTGAAAATGTTGAGCCTTTAACTGGGATTTTCTTTGAAGTTCAAGGGACCTGGCTACCAAAGTAGCTTAGTTTGCTCTAAGATAGAATGGGAAATACAAAAGAGAAAATGCTGAAAATATCAAATGGACATAATTTACTTCTTCACCATCATGCTTCTTAAAACTCTCAGGTAATTTTTATTAGTTATGGAATTATGATCGATGCAAATATTAAATAAAAGTCACCAATTTTGTTGGTGTTCAGAATAGAGATCATAGTACATTTATCATAGCACATACATAGTACATAGTACATAGTACATTCAATGTTCAGAATTTAATGTTTCTTTCAATTGAATGTATTTCATTCGTATGTAACATACAATGTTCAGAAAAGAGATCATAGTACATTTTGAGAAGCTAGTTCTCTGCAGTGCAGAAAGAAAGAGGATAACCCATTTTTTTCCTGGAACAGAGTATATAAAAATTTCCATGCGGCTGCTTTGTCCAGTTTCCCAATGACCGAGGAAGGATCACATTGATGACATTAGAGTCTAATTATTATACTCTAGTGTATCGGAGGCGCATTTGTTTTTCCATTAGTCTGCAGCGTTTCCCATTCAGGGGTGATGGATCACCTGTGGTAGATCCACCTGAGAAAATTATCAAACATTGACATTCCCTGGATCCCACCTTAGGTCTATAGAATCAGAATCTCTGGCGGTAGAGCCTGGGAGTCTGCGTTTAATGGCTCTCCAGGTAGTTGTTATAGACACTAAAGTCTGAGATGCTCAGGGCCTTCTAAATTCATAGTGGTTTTTTTCTTTTTTTAAAGATTTTATTAATTAATTAATTTATTTATTTATTTATTTTAGAAACAGGACTAGCGTGAGTGGGTCTGGGGGTAGGGGACAGAGAATCCTATGTAGACTCTGAGACTGTGCTGAGTGTGAGATCCACTTGGGGCTTGATCTCATGGCAGGACACCACGACCTGAGCAAAAAGGGAATGGGACGCTCAGACAACTGAGCCACCCAGGCAACCCTAAGTTCATAGATTTCAAATGGAGGATTTATGAAACTTTGTCCCTCTTCTGAACCTAGGAAAGAATTGGAATTTTTATCTCTGAGCAAAGGCCGTATATTAGGGAAGGTCAACCTTGGTAGTCTTACTCCGTCCAATGAAATGTTCCGCATGATCACAGTGATATTAAATCATGAGAAAGGAGTTAAAGAATTGTCTCTTTCCCTCTCCAACTCAGTCAATTAGAAGTTCTGGAAGATTGCTGTAGCATAATATAATTGAGGTATCTAAAGATGGCATTCTGACATCTACAGTGCTCACAATGGGAACAGATTAGGTGGCAAACTGCCTGGTTAGAAGTGTACTTAGAGTATGAGCAACAAACTGAGGGTTTTGGAGGGGAGGGGGTTGGGGGGTGGGCGAGCCTGGTGGTGGGTATTGAGAAGGGCACGTATTGGATGGAGCACTGGGTGTGGTGCATGAACAATCAATCTTGTAACACTGAAAAATCAAAATAAACATATTTGGGGAGAAAAAAAAAGTGTACTTAGAGTATAGTAACTTCTCATTGGACAGATAGTGGTACTTAAACATGCCCACGTACACCAAGTATTTGACTTGATATGCCAGTCAATGTTAAATGTAATTGGGATGCTTGGTCATAAGCCAGTCAAGAGATACTCTATGCATCTTGATGTAAAAGAAGGCTGAATGAGTCAATGTCCCTATTTTTGTTATTTCCATTTGCCATTTACACTCCTCAAGGTTGTGCTTAAGCATTCCACATATCTGTGGATCTATTTTCACCTCATATAGACTTAGAGCTCACTCTCTTGTGCTCCTCTCACACCAGAGATTGATTCCACGCTCAGACTATTAGTCCCTTTGCTTCCCAGGCTCTGTCCTGGTGTTCCCCCATGGAGGTAGCAGAGATCCCTGGTACAATTTTTACAGCATGCAAGACTGATTTCTAGCCCTGTCCTTGTCATCCGAGGAGCACAGGAGGTTCCTTGGTTGAAGTTTGAGCCTGAAACTAGTTAGTACTGTCTCCTTACCTTTTCTCGGAAATATTGGAGTTGGTAGAGTTGCGTATTGGGATCTGAAAGGTGTTTTATCCTTTCACTCACAATGGCTGTTTTGAATATTTAAAGAATGATTTTATGGATATTTGAGAACAAGAGAATGGGAATCAACAGTGCCTCTATTCACTCAGTTTTCCTCTTGCAAGTCTTACTATTTTTTTAATTAAACTTTTAAAATGCCAGTAATTCATCTCGTTGTCCCGGTACCCCTGGGCCTTTTGTCATTAAATTCTTTCAGCTCTGTAACATGTCAACATCTTCCATTCCTGTAATATTCACTTCTCATTATGTCCATACCCAAAAGGGAACTGTATATGTAAGTGGAAAAATTACTATGGTATTCACTTTTCACATATTATCTTCATATGTTGACGGAGTCTTTAAACTGCCAAATAAATAAGCTAAAAAACCCTTTTAAAAAAACTTCTTCTTGAGTACACTTGTCATGATGAGAACCAGGTGATGTATGGAAATGTCGAATCACTATATTGTATACCTGAAACTAATACAATGCTGCATATTAATTAATTGGAATTAAAATAAAATATACATATGTGTATATATAAATATATATGGACTTCTCATTATTCTCTCTTTTATTCAAGGTTCTCCTATAAAGGCAAAACAAATCCTTCACTAGTGTATTATTTCTTACTAGCTTTGCATCAATTTAACACTTATGGTAAATACCAGATCCTGCTTTCTATGACCTTCGAGGTGTCCTCCAACTTCATCGAATGGAATATTCAAAGACATTGAATCAGATTTAGACAACCACATGAGTTCAGTTCTAAAATTTCTTTGCCTTGCAGTTTAAAGTCATTTGCTGATACCAGGACAGTTGGTGTTTGAGGACCAAAGTTAGCTGTGGTTCTAGATGTGTGGGTCTGTCTGCTCCATGGTGAACCTGGTTGAGGCCATCTTCTGAACTTTCTATTTGTGCAGAAGAAGGCTATATCTTGAGAGATTCTATGAATTCCATAAATTAATGATGAAGTATAGAGAAGAGTCTTGGGCCTTTGGTCTGCCATTTTGGACTCTTTGGGGGAAGTGATGTAGACAGTGGTTGGGAGTTGGAAGTCTGGAGTCTGTTAGACCTTGTTTTAAAGCCCGATTTCACAGCTGTATATTTGTGGTCAATTTACTTAGCCTTTCTAAGTTCTCATTTTCCTGTCTTACAAACACTGTCTTTTTTATGATCAAATGAGATGATGTTGTTAAGTGTTTAATACCAGTGCCCTACACATGGTAACTAACGGCAGATATATTAATGTCCCTTTTACCTCACAACGTGACCTTTTCTGTATCCTTTTAATTTATAGATCTAAACTTCTAGCTTCTAAATGTGAGCTTAGTAATCTACCAAAATAATGAAAATATATTTATTTTATTCACAGATCTGTCTACCTCTGAGTGTTGATTGGTTATTAAAGTTCTTATAATTAGTTTTTGATGGTTATGAATAATAGGGTATATCAGAGAGGTGCCAGTTTTGAAATCAAACAGACTAGTTGCAAATCCTGGCTTTTATACTTCCTGATTATGTAACTAAGTTTCTCAGCCCTCTTTAAGTAAGCTCAGGTTACCACTTCTAAAGTGGGGACATCAGTAACTGCATTGAGGCTTGTCAAGAAAACTTACTTAAAGTGTGTAAACCACCAGTCTACTATGTTGCAACTAACCGCTTGATAAATATTAGTTCCCTCCTCTCTTCTCCCACAAACAATTCAGAAGAATTTGCTAATTTGGGAGGTATTTGCTTTTGGACTGAAAGACCTTTGTGTCCGTTATCTCTTTTACTCTCCTAAAATCACCTCAGTTACTGCAGGTACTAACTGGCGCATCAAGGATTTAAGCATATATCATCCTTCCATTCTGTAAACTCACTAAAATGAATAAGAAGGTATATATAGTTGGTTAATACCCAAAAGAAAAAAAAAGGAGGGGGGCTGGTGAGACAAGTGGACACTAGAGGAACAGATTCCCAGGAATGTGAAGCCTCAGACATAATGTGGGAAATGCAGACACTTTCTGATTTGTAACACAAAACTCTAAAATGATTCGGGAATCTGGGACCAGGTATAATTGATAACAGTGTAAAGATGGAGTGAAGAGAAGAACGATTTGTTAGGAGTTTGTTGAATGAGGAATTAGAGCACTTGTTAAAGCGGGGAAATAGCGTGCGCGCGCGCGCGCGCGCGCGCGCACACACACACACACACACACACACACACACAGACACACACTTGATGAGCTAACAGAAGCCTGGGCATTTACTTTCTGTTGAGGGTAAACTGGAGGATTTGAGATAGAAGGAACAGGAGGTGTTGCTGAAGGTAAGAACACCATATTGAAAGTAGGGGGCAAGGTGAGAGGGGGCAAAGTAGGGGGCAAAGTTCAATGTTGAACTAAGATAGCCAGCTTTTTCCTCTCATCCACTTCCAGGACAAGAGAAATCAGACCAAGACCTGCGAGGCAGAAATTTGAAAGGTTCCTTATCGATAAGCAGACCAGACCATGAGAAAAGACCCCACAAGATAAAAAATTATAAGATCAAATTTATAAAGATTTATAAAGATAAGTGTCTTTATAAAGTTAAAGAGAGTCCTCTTCTTCCCGGTACAGGAGAGGGGGATACCTTTATAAATGTAAATTTCCTTTACAAAAGGAAAACTTATGCCCTTTTTTGAAAAAGAAGTTTTCCTATGTCTACTGTTTCTCAATGTCCTTTAGTTCAAAATAACCCCCATATTTTGGGGTGGCACATTTTGCTACCCTTTGGGCCTTATATACAGAATTATAATTTTCTTTCGGGCAAATGAGGAAACTGGCTTTACCGCAGAATGAAAGTTAGTTTATTGGTTTATTGTCATTGAAAATCATTCAGAATGGCAATTATCAATGTTACAGTCATTTCTGATTGACGACGAACAGAATAAGAAGAAATCTGTTACACTTTGAGAATTTTTTTTTCTGATTACATGACAGGAGGGCAGGAAAGCAAAATTAGCCTCGATTTGATTAGGGATTAGTTCCTTTTGTCAAAGTTAATATTCATGATGGTTCCGATTGGCCTCAATTTGAACATGGCCAGTAGGGTTATTTTGCATTTTGCCAACCCCCATGTAAATAGGCAAATTCTACAGGTAGGTAATCATGTGGAGATCTAAGCGTGTGTGTGTATGTGTGTGTGTGTGTGAACAAAAGCTCTCTCCTTTTTTTTTTTTTTAAGATTTTATTTATTTATTTGACAGAGAGAGATCAAAAGTAGGCAGAGAGGCAGGCAGAGAGAGGGGGAAGCAGGCTCCCCGCTGAGCAGAGAGCCCGATGTGGGGCTCGATCCCAGGACATTGAGATCATGACCTGAGCGGAAGGCAGAGGCTTTAACCCACTGAGCCATCCAGGCGCCAAAAGTCTCTCTCCTTGACCAAACTTTATTCAGGCTCTTCCAAGCCTTCTTTTCAACTAGACCTCTGTCTTGACCCCATCCTTGTGAGTCTGCAAAGCCCAGTTTTAGCACCAGTCTTGCCAGGTCAGGTTGGGGAGAATGTCTCACTTTTGATATTTGATGGGCCTTGATATCTGCCAAATTTCTCATCCCCTACAATCGCTCAGGTGATATCTGATCATCTTGACCCTGCCATCAGCACGAATCCTGTTAGGTCAGTTCAGTGAAAATTCCCTCCTACCTGTGATGTCTCCTCTTAATAATTTTCCACCCACGAACTTCAGCTCTCATGCCAAGCTGCTCCTTGGCTTCATAAATCCCTACTTGTTCTTGTCGTTTTCAGAATTAAGCCAGTTCCATCCTGAGCTCTTCTCCCTATTGCAGTAGTTTCCGAACAAGATCTGTTTTCACTGTTGTAAGTACTGTCTGGCCACGGTTTTCAGTGCGCACGTGTGCTTATTGAGAAGTCTCATTAGTTCATGCTAATCCTGTGCAAAGGGGTCTACCTTACTGAAAAAACCTCACAAAATGCTTTGTTGGTAAAGTCCTTGGAAGACTTAATTTATTTTATTAAAGATTTTATTTATTTATTTATTTGTCAGACACATAGAAAGCACAAGCAAGGGGAGAGGCAGGAAGAGGGAGAAGCAGGCTCCCTGCCGAGCAGGGAGCCCCATGCAGGTGGGATCCCAGGACCCTGGGATCATGACCTGAGCCAAAGGTAGACACAACTGACTGAGCCGCCCAGGCATTCCTGTAGGATTTATTTTAATGATTAGATAGAGTTGTATTTTATCCTCTTCTATAAAGTTTCCTCCTGAGACCTTTCTTTTCTACTATCTGGCAGAAATTATGAAGCTCTAGCTAAGTAAAGGTAAACATTAGCAAAGTGCCTGTTGAAATTATTCTACAAATGTTAATATGATCGACATACATTTTTGGGTTGTGATATTTTCTTTCTAGAAAGTTGTGCTATACACCAAAACTTATATACTCAATCAGCTCAGAGCTATCAGTTTAGTGCAATACGGTGGAGACATAGCTTTCACTTGCAAGAATAAAATTTTATGGGTGAAAAACTGAGGACACTTTTTTTGTTAATAATGTTTTAAATTCAAAGATAGCCTTTCTCAGTCTTCACTGCTTACGAATATGATAGTAATCGTGTTTTTCATAAATTTGGTTTTTAATTAGATATTTTAAATATAATTCAAAATATTTACTACTATCATGAAGAAGTTTTCTCCAGTCCCTAAGACAAAAGGAGAAAATAAAGTTCTAGGTTCTAATTTTTGAGCAGAACTTTGTGAGATTTCTAGCTGACTCATCTTAAATAATCATCTAGTGCTTGCATCTGGAAAAAAAAAAGATGCTGAGGATAATTTGGACAATTTTTTTACTTTGTGATAATTGGAGAAGCCAACTTGACTTTCATGTAATACTTAAACATTTTCTTGGTAGAGTTCTGTAAAGGAAAGCTCACTTAAATATTCATAAGTCTAATTAATGTTTGCTATTTATAGCAAAATTAAAAATTGATGCATTTTATATTTTCTTCAGATATACTCACTGAATTAGCAGAATAAAGTCTATTACAATTTTATTGGATGATTTTTATTCTTAAAAGGAGTCTTCCAATCAACAATGATAGAATGATTCTTTTCATGAAGAAATTTTGTTTTTAAAGGGGACTTTTGTAGGGAAAAATCACACACTTCCTTGTGTTATACAGCAAGCATCCTGTGTGTTATTTAGAGATCCTTTATCATGGAGGGTGGTCCAGTGGTAATTTACCAGGGAAAAGAAGGAGTGTACAAAAATTTAATTATTATTTGACCTCAAACAATTATATGCCACTAAACTAATTAAAGAGCAAATTAACAATGTCCCACTAATGGGCAGTCTGCTCCTTACATGACTCACTCATCTTTCACAAAGAATAAGTGATTTGTATTAGAAGAGAGTTGTGAAGGATGTTTTTTGGGATAACTATCGCTGTCATTGCTATGTTAAATCACAGGCCCAACCTCTGGATAAAAAGAGACAGGCTTATCAGGAGCCAGGGAAACGCCAGCTCCAGCCTGATAGCTGTGAGTCAAGGCCTTGTTTAAAGCTATGACTCAGTGTGGGGCAGCCAGGCGGCCCTGTTCCCCTCAGTTCCTTCCAAACCAGCCATTCAGCCTCTAATATGCAGGTTGCGTGCCTCAAGCCGATTATTTCTGTGAAGTCCCTCAGAGTCAGCTCTTATTTTCTCACAGGCATTCATCTTCATTTCCAAGTGAATGAAGGGGAGATTTAGTGGTGGTGCTGTCCACAGAGCAGAGCTCACAGTTTAATCATAACAACAGCTGAAGAAACTTCTGGAAGGATGTTACTTCTAACATGGAGGCTTTTAATATAGCCGTGTGGAGTGTCCAGTCTGTTGGCAGTGAGTGTGCTTGTGTAGTTGGGTTGGTTATTTTTATGGGGAGACTCCAAATACCCACAAATGTAAAGAGGGACCCCGACTCTACATGTGTTATTATTGAGAGGATATTTTTATGTCCATTCTTTCCCTTCTTATGATTTTTTATCATTTCTTTGATTTAGTCCATCCTTTCTTATGACTAAACTACAAAGGCTTATTTTTTATTGCTTCTTTATTCAGCAACCTATAATTTCACTTGGCCGTCAAGAGGCAGCAACCTAGGGACCAAGTGTAGTAATAATATATTTCTGTCAAATTGCAGCTTGAATGCGATAATAAACAGCAATTGCCAGTGTACAGGTGCAACGGGGACTGTGGCTCTGTGAGGAAACCATGTCCCCAGTGACAACCTTGATATTCCGTGTAGATCTGTTACTACCATGTTTGGAGAGAGGCCGAGTTGGAAATCCAGATTTTTATATGAGTTCAATGGACTTTTAAAAGTTGGCAACTAATTTAAAAAATTTTAAACACTGTGCAGGCCAACAGCCAGCTTGCAAGTTGTTTCTGGCCCCTGGACTGCCAACGGGCAGCCTCTGATTTGACCTCAAAAGATCTAATGGCGTCCTTTATTTCACTTTAACTTACTGAGAAATGATTCTCATTTTCTGTTACCTCTGTGCCAATAGAAAGTATTGCAATAAACAATTTGGAAAAGAATGTGTCAAGTAAGAATGAGTAATTTGACATCAACTATTTATTGTCACTATTCTCTAGGGAAAAAAAAGATATGTTTAGAGACATTACATGTGTATGTGTGCAATGTATGTATATGTGTGCAGAGAAAAGGCCAAGCGAGGACCCAGGAGTGGATGTCTGCAAGCCAAAGAGAGATATTTCAGGAGAAACAGCCCTGGAGGCCTTGATCTTGGACTTCCAGCCTCTAGAACTTTGAGAAAATAAATTTCTGTTAAGTTAAAAAAAAAAGAGGCAACAACCACAGCCTTCTCCCTTCAAGTGGCCAGACACTGATTGCTTCATACTTTCTGTAGTTCAGGGACACTCCTATTATCTGGCATGTTAAGTTCAAAATACTTGAATGAAAAGTAACTGATTCCGTTATTACACGTTATATGAGATCAGATGTCCAATATTAAGTTGGGGTGTCTGATCTCATGTAGCGTGTAATGGGGATCCAATATTTGTTGAATGAATGAATGCTGACAAATACTTGAATGTTTGTGAATGTCTGTATAATTAAAGTATTTCCCTTTTCTTTTGAATGACATTGATGTTGATGTAAATGTTGGTATCTCCAAAAAGTCATGAGAAAAAAATGCAACATTTTTCTTAAAATATAATTTGTTGACACAAACCTCCATTTTTACCTGCATAAATTGTGAGAAGGAAGGTTTTCATTTAGACTTAACACTGTATTAAATTTCACTCTGAGATTATACTTTTTTCATTCCTATATGCATTATTTTATTATAAATGAGCTGGAAAAGTAAATAGCTAACATGATCCCAGATCTGAACCACAGAAAACAAATTAGAAATTGAATTTTAATACTAGATATCTTCCAAATTATCCAGAATGAGGAAACTGAGTAATGGAGTTGAAAAATCCTATTTGCAAGAAATTTCAAGGCCTGGACCTGGGTGAAATGATTGTATTACTATCTAGATTAAGAAATTAAAACATGGGGTATCTGGGTGACTCAGTGGGTTAGCCTCTGCCTTTGGCTCAGGTCATGATCTCAGGGTCCTGGGATCGAGCCCCACATCAGACTCTCTGCTCACCAGGGAGCCCGCTTCCTCCTCTCTCTCTGCCTGCCTCTGCCTGCTTGTGATCTCTCTCTCTCTGTCAAATAAATAAATAAAATCTTTTAAAAAAAAGAAATTAAAATATATCCTTAATATAATATTCTTAAGCTATTTTCAAATATAAAAATAATTATTTAGAAGAGTCAAAATGTGTTTATCTTAAAATAAAAATTCCCATGAAATTATGTTTAGTAATGAATAAGGGACATTGATTCCCATGATACCTAAAGAGAAGCTATGCTTACTGTATGTGTATTAATGATACAGAGAAACTAGGAAGAGGGAAAAAAGGAAGAAAATACTTTAATTTATAACAGATGTTTAAAATACACCTTGGGATATGTTCATTATGGACATACACAATTAATCCTTCAGAGACTGCAGCTCACATCATGCTTTCCTTACCTGTTCATTGGTTTACACCTGCGCATTAGGAGTGCACCTGGTTGAAATGTGAGTGACTCCCCAACTCAGCTTGTTAAATCTTTTTCTATAAATTTTCCTCTTTAAAATGTAGCAAAATAAATTCAGAAACAAAGAAACACACCTACATAAACAAGGAGATCCCTGAAAAGCATAAGCAGCCACTGGACTCAACCAGAAAGCACAGGTGGAAAGAGAGTTTAAAGGACCTTAGAGCACTATGAATGTTTTTCACAGTGTCACAATTACAGAAACACCTGGTTCTGCAAATGGGCTCTTCTACTGGGAAAATTTTCCACAGTGTTCAATGGGCCTCAGAGCAGCTTTAAGACGTAGAATGTTACATAGAGGACTCTGTAGATTTTAGCTACATGCTGAAGAGAAATAGAGTTAGAAGTATCTGAGATTCCCCAACCAGAGACCTTCTTGGTAACTCTTGTTGGGTCCACCAAATGTCTTTCCTGTGCATTTTCACTGTACCTGTTAATAGCAAAACTTACAACATAAGACTTGCCTGATTTGAAGAACATATTAGTATTTAAATCACAGTTCTAATTTGATGTGGGCACCTGAGACATCATTAGGCAGGACAGTAAGTCAGATTGTTGCCTGGACAGGGAGTTGTAATTTCTCTCACTCCCTCTTTAAGACACCAATTTAGAGTAGCAACTCTATTGTGAAAGCAGAATGGTGGAGATCAGATGTCACATACTATCCTGGCGGTATGTCAGTCAGTTCCTGATCATCCTTATTTCAATTTTTGTTACAAATTCAGGATAACATAAATATCTACTGTGCTTGATTATATCTTTCCTAACTATAGTCACTAAAGAGTTTCTGTTGACTGTTTGGTAGAGTCTGTTTGGAAGGCTAGAAATTTATAAAACCAAAACAATGTTTCAATGCATAAGAACACATAGATAATACAGACAGACAATTGTTATTTAGAAGAACAGCTTAGGGGCACCTGGAGGCTCAGTTGGTTAAACATCTGACTCTTGATTTCGGCTGAAGTCATGATCTCAGATTGGTGAGATCTAGCTCCACATGGGGCTCTGCGCTCAGCAGGGAGTCTGCTTAAATTCTCTCTCCCTCTCCCTTTACCCCTCCCCTTAAGTAAATCTTAAAAAAAAAAAAAAAAAAAAAGCATAGCTTAGTTTCTTACTTTCCACCAGTTGAGAAGTGATATCATCTAATCCTGGCGAGTATAGCAAATTTATTTATGTTCTATCTTTAGACCAAAGTCTTCACTGGATGACTGCAATATTCAGTTTTTTGACCTCTCAGACTATCAGGAACAGACTTGTTCAGATACAAGTGCAAAGCCACAAGTACAGTTCTTAATACAACAATAATTAGTTCTAGGTTTGTCTTTGTCTTTTGTGGATATGGAAAATAAGGAATAACTGAAAAGCTTCCTGTCAATATTTTCTGGGAATGAGAGAAGTATGGGTACTTACTGATAAGAGTGAAGCGGCTTTACATAAGTAAATTATGTATCTGGGGAATAGAGTTGGGAGGTGATGGGTGTTTGTGTCCTGAGCTATCGGAAATGTTGGATTGTGCCTGGCAGGTTCTATACGTCAGAAGAGTAATAAGGAACATACATTAGGAAGGCTCTTAAAAGTCACAGTAAGTCCTTCCGCTATTACTTTCATTGAGAGGGGCAGACATGGAGGTTGGTAGCAATGGGGTGCCATGGTTTGCTTTAGGTTTTAACAAGGTAACTCTGGCTGCTGTTTCAAGAGAAAGGGGGAAAGGACAGAAACAGAAAGTGCGGTTAGGAGGCTCTTGGAGTAGTCCAGGATGTACCAACAGTGGCCTGGATTAGGCTGGTTGCTGAAGAAGCGATAACTGTATTTTGAAGGGATGTCAGATTTGTAAAAACAGGTCAGATTTCAAATCAAAAAGAGAAGTCAGGATGCCTCCAAGTTTTGTAGCCTGGAAAAAGGGGAGGAATGAAGTTGATTTTAACTGATAGCCATGCCATGAAATAACATTAGGTAATATTATTTTTATTACTTCCATATTATTATGTCATAATGTAATTATGCCTCAACTATGGAGTTTTGAGATCACTTCTATTTCTTCATTGTTATAAATTAAACTGTGGTTAATATACTTGGAAACAAGTATCTCCACACATAAACTTATGTCTTTGATATATCCTATTGCCATGAACTTTTAAGACCCTTGCCATACTATATTGCCATACTGCTTTTCAGACATTTTTCAGACATGTTTTCAGACAACCAGTGTGTTAAAGTGAAAATATACAACAAAAATTTTTATCCGCCTTTTTATTCTTAGTAATAAATAAATTTTATTCATTGAGCATTTAATAATATCAAGCATGGTGCTGAACATTTTACATACATCATCTTATTTCATTTTCATGGAAGGATATTGGGTTGATACATCAGGAAACAATCTCAGAGGAAGTAACCTGTCAAAAGTCACTTAATTGGTACTGTCAGAATTCAAGTAACTATCTAAGTTGAAAGTTTTTTGATGTTAAGTATTATGCCATGCTATTTCTTTATTGGAAAACTTCAATGTGCTCATTTTTCAGCATGTATTTTATAAGATATGTATAGTTAGATTTTTAAAATTCTAAAATTTTCATTGGGATGTTTAGCCCATTTATTTATTGTAATAACTGATGCTTGATTTTACTTCTATTCCTTAATTTATTCCATTTGTTGTTTTGTTTTTGTGTTTTATATACCTCTTTAGACCTATTTTATCTGCCCTTGTTTATTCCAAAGACTTGGAAGGTATATATTTCAACTTGAATCTTATGAATGAGAAACTTAATTTTTCTTTTTTTTTTTTTTAAGATTTTATTTATTTATCTGTCAGAGAGAGAGCGTACAAGCAGGGGGAGCAGCAGGCAGAGGCAGAGAGAGAAGCAGGCTCCCTGCTACGCAAGAAGCCCGATGTGGGATTCAATCCTGGGATCCTGGGATCACGACCTGAGCCGAGGGCAGCCGCTTCACCGACTGAGCCACCAAGACATCCTGAGTAACTTAATTTTTCAAAGACAAAACTGAATTTATATTTTCTCAATTTTCAATTTGATAGTTTTGGTTCACTTAATCCTTGAAACCTTTCCATGCACCCTGAAAAATCAACGTGTTTGTTGCAGATTAGTGTATTTGTTACAAAATTAATGAGCTTGTATTTTTCAGAAGTGGCCACAACAATACCTCCCGTGCTACTTGTTCATCTAGATCAGAGGTCAGCAGACTTTTCTCCAAAGAGACAGCTAGGAAATGCTAAGCTTGGTGGGTCCCGTGGTGCCCGTTGCAGTTATTCAATCTTGCTGCTTTGATGCAAAAGCTGCTGTAAACAATACAGAAATTTATGCGTAAAATCTGTTTGAGTGAAAAAAAATCTTTATTTACATTATCAAGTAGAGAGGCAGATTTGGCCGACAGGCTGTCATGTCCCAATCCCTGTTCGAGAATCTTTATATTCCTCCACCAAGAGGTGGAGACCAATTCTCTCCCACTCAAATCTGGGAGGATCTCTGTCTCAATTGTAACGAATAGAATGTGGCAAGGGTGACTGCAAGGCTAGGTCAAAAAAGACAATGGGGGGCCCCTGGGTGGCGCAGTTGGTTGAGCGACTGCCTTCGGCTCAGGTCATGATCCCGGAGTCCGGGGATCGAGTCCCACATCGGGCTCCCAGCTCCATGGGGAGTCCGCTTCTCACTCTGACCTTCTCTCTCTCACTCTCTCTCTTTCCTAATAAATAAATAAATAAAATCTTTAAAAAAAAAAAAAAAAAAAGACAATGGAAATTCTTCCTTGCTTGCTGGAAGACTAATATTGGAACATTGAGCTGCCAGGTAAGGAACTGAGAACCTGAGGCTACCATGATGTGAGGAAGCTCAAACTACCTGGGGAAACCCCAAGATTACACGAAGATGTGCCTGAGCTCCAAGCATATTGTCTCTCTAATGAAAGACACTGAGCGAGAACCATACAGAGGAGCCCTTACCACATCAGCGCTTGACGCACAGAACAGGAGAGATAATACAATGATTGTTCTTGTTTTAGGCCACTGGGTTTAAGAATAGTTGGTTATGCAGCGATAATAATGGGGTCAAGATATAACACCTGTAGGTGGGAGGGCTGCTGCAAAGAAAACCTGAAACGTGTTGTTTTGGTTTTGGTATTGGACAGAGGTGGTGGCTAGATCTCAAAATGAGTTTAAGTGAAAATTGGAGGGGTGTTCAGAAGCGCATTAGCAGAAACCCAAAGGGCCTCAGGAGGCTGTCAGTGAGGGCTTAAGGGAAAGTGAAGGGACTGTTATTGGAGAAAGTGAGATTCTTATTGAGAAGTGGAAAATTTAGCAGAGCTGTTCTTTGTAGAATTGTTCATGAAAGGAAAGAAATCAACTTAATGACCTTGGTGATATAGCTAAGAAGATTTCCAGGCCGAGTGTTGAAGGTTCCTTGAGAGAAGAGAGTGATGAACTAAAGAGCAAATGATTCAGTTTTTAAACGGAGTTTAGAGGAGATGTAAAGGGTGAAGAATAGTCTTTTTTGCCAGCAAAGTGTTCTCAAGGTAAGACATAGCTTCAGAACACAGAACAGATCAAATTTAGATTTTATTAAGATCTCTAAAAGATCTGACATGGTCCTTCGTAAAACCTTACAGACTGCTGAAAATAACTCTCGGACTCCTAGGATATGCCTCTCAAACACTTTCCATAAGTACCAGAGTTTCTAAGAATCTAAGATCTTATCTCCAAGAAACGGCACTTGGGTGTGATAGAATGAACCCCAATGAGAGTTGTAGAAAACTCACAAATTTGGAGAGAAAAATTTCCTTTTCCATTAGTAATATATTTCTATTAAGGTCTATTTTGTTGGACAGGAGTATGGATACTCCAAATTGCTTAGAATTTTTTTCTGTTCTTTTTTTTATTGTGGTAAAATGCATATAACATAAAATTTATCACCTTAGCCATTGTTAAGTATTCAGTTCAGTAGTGTTAAATACATTCACACTGTTGTGTTGCCATCACCACCATCCATCCCCGTAACTTTTCGTCTTGTGAAACTGAATGTCTATACCTATTAAACTCCTCTCCACAGCCATTCTCCTCTCCACAGCCCCAGGCAACCTCCATTATACTGTCTTTATGATTTTGAGCACTCAAAGTATCTCATATAAGTAGAATCATACAGTATTTGTCTTTTTGTGACTAGCTTCTGCGCTTAGCATAATGTCCTCAAGGTTCATTTATATTGCAGTATATTGTAGAATTTCTTTCCCTTTTTAAGGCTGAGTAATACTCCATTGAATGTATATGCCATATTTTGCTTATCCATTCACCCCTCATTAGATCCTTAGATTGCTTCCACATTTTAGGCTTTGTGAATAATGCTGTTATAAACATGGGCATACAACTATCTATTCTCTTCAAAACACTGTTTTCAGTTCCGTTGAGTATATACCCAGAAGTGGAATTGCTGGGTCATATGATAACTCTACTTTCATTTTTTTTTTTTTTGAAGAATTGCTATACTGTTTTCCACAGCAGCTATACCATTTTATTGTCCTACCAACAGTGTATAAAGAGTTCCAATTTCTCCCTCTCACAGATACTTCTTGTTTTCTGTTTTTTCAATACTAACCATAGACGTGTGTTAGGTGGTATCTCATTGTACTTTTGATTTGCGTTTCCCCAGTGAGGTTGAACAT
Organism: Nasua narica; assembly: GCA_028533885.1. Lineage (NCBI taxonomy): Eukaryota > Metazoa > Chordata > Mammalia > Carnivora > Procyonidae > Nasua > Nasua narica. Next base: position 129,542,703 of record CM052800.1, read on the forward strand.
CTTTTCATGTGCTTATTGGCCATTTGTATAACATCTCTGGAGAAATGTCTACTCAAGTCCTTTGTGCATTTTCAAATTGGTTTTTTGTTTCTTTGTTGTTGAATTGTAAAAGTTCCCTATTTATTCTGGGTGTTAGTACCTTAGATATATGATTTGCAAGTATTTTTTCCCATTCTGTGGGTTGCCTTTTTACTCTGTAGATGGTGAATTTGATGAACAAAACTTCTTAATTTTCATGAAGTCCAATTTACTTATTTTTTCTTTCCTTACCTGTGCCTTTAGTGCTATATTCAAGAAATCATTGCCAATTCCAATGTTGTGAAGCTTTCTCCTTATGTTTTCTACTGAGTTTTCTGTTTTGTTTTAGGTATTAAATTTAGGCCCTTGATCTATTTTGAATTAATTTCAGTGTATGTATAGTGTTAGGTAAGGTTTCAACTTCATTTCTTTTGCACACGAATATCCAGTTTTCCCAACACCATTTTTTTCCCCCAGCACTATTTGTTGAAAAGACTGTCCTTTCCCCCATTGAATGGTCTTGGCACACCTACATATATGATCATTTGATCATATATGTAACAGCCTGTTTCTTGGATCTGTCTTCTATTCTATTTGTTCATATATCTGTCTTTATGCCAATATTACACGGTTTTGATTACTCTAACTTTGTATAAGTTTTGAAATCATGAAGTGTGTGTCCTCCAGTTTTGTTCTTTTCTAAAAGTATTTTGGCTATTCAAGATCCCTTGAGATTCAGTATGATTTTTACAATGGGTTTTTCTATTTCTGCAAAAAATGACATTGGGATTCAATAGGGATTACACTGAATCTTTAAGCTGTTTGGGGATATTATTGACATTTTAACAATATTAAGTTTCCAATCCATAAACACTAGATGTATTTCCATTTATTTAGGTTTTTAATTTCTTTCAGCAATATTTTATCATATTCATTGTAGAAGGCTTTCACTTCCTTGGTTTAGATAATTCCTAAGTATCTTATTTTTTTTTATGCTATTGTAAATGGAATTGTTTTTGTAATTTCCTTTTCAGATTTTTCATTGTTTGTGCATAGAAATGCAACTGATTTTTGTGTTTTGAATTTATATTCAATTCTTTGATACTTTGCTGAAGTCATTAGTTCTAATTGCTTTTTGTGGAGTCTTTAGGATTTTCTACATATAAAATCATCACCTGCAAACAGATAATTTTACTTCTTCTTTTCCAATTTAAATATCTTTTATATCTTTTTCTTGCGTAATTGTTCTGGCTAGAGTATCAAGTCCTATGTTGCACAGAAGTGGTGGAAGTGGGCATTCTTGCCTTGTTCCTGGTCTTAGAGGAAAAGCTTTCAATAGTTGACTATTGAGTATGATGTTTGTTGTGTGTTCAGATAGATTTGTCCTTTTTATTTCTTTAATTTCAGCCATTTTGTTTCTATATGACATGTGTCTTTTAAACCTCACATAACTAGATTATTTTTTTTTGATACCTTACATGTTCAGCATGACTATTTGGCCTATGAAAGTGTAAAACTAATTACTACTTTTTTTCATCTTTAATAATATGGAAGAACCTTTCAATGCTTTAATTGTTATCACCTTCCACCATCTTACGTATTGTGGCTTTACAATATTTTAGTTTCATCCTATTTTAATAACCAAGAAATTAGTTATCATAATAATTATTATTTCATAAAGTCCATGCTTGATTTATCCATATACTTAGAAATTTTTTGTGAGTCTTTGTTTATTGTATTCTATTGTATAAATTCAGTTTACTTCTTCACTGAGTGTGAAGGACTTTCTTCAATCAGTCCTCCATCAATGAAGGACTGTGAGAAATAAACTCAATTTGATAGAAAATGAGTTTATTTCACCTTTACTCTTGAGTGTAGTTTAGCATATAGTTTAAAATAGTTTTATATATCCTTGAATATTAATTATTTTGTCAGAACTTTGAAGAATACTCCGTCATATGGCCTATTTTTGCTGTAGAAATTGTTACAGATAATCTATTATTTCCCTTAATTAGATTTAATAATTTCTTCTTGTCTTAGGTGTTCTATAGTTTTTCTGTCATATATGGAGTACTGGTGTTTTGGTTGTTGTTTTTTAATTCCCCTTAGGACTCATAGTGATTTCTAAATTCCTTCTTTAAAATGTTCTCAGCCATTATCCCTCAAGTAGTACCATTCACTATTTCTTCTGTTTTCTTTTCTGGTACTCCAATAATCTGGTACTCCAATAATCTTCTGTGGAAAATAATCTGTTATATTCTCTGTGTTTTTATGCTCCCATCTTCATTCTGTGGTTTCTTCATATTGATTATCTAGATTGCCAATTCTTTCTCTAAATGTGTCTAATCTTCTATTGAATTTATTGTGTCATTATTTGTATTACCCATATTTGAAGTTCTGTGAGATTCCAAATCTATCTACCCTTTTTAATTAATGATCTGTTTCTTTGTTTTCTGCTCCCTCTTCCAGTTATTTTACTTTATTTTTTTAATTTTGTGGGGTTTTTTTTAGTAATTTTTATTTTTCTTACTTTATAGCCTCTATTAACTTGTTCAATTATTTTAAGTTTTTGAAACTCCAACTTGGCTATTTGACTTTCTATTGGTTCTCATTCCTGGTGGGTTGTTTCCTATGTGTTTTAAATTTTGGCTTGTGAACTCCTATTGAAACCTTTTGTCTGTGCATCGTAGATTGAAGATGTGTCCTTTGATAGCCATTTTTTAAAAGTTTCTGCTAAGTTACCTGTGCAGATCACTGGTCCAGGAACAATTTATATATTAATTTGTCAGCTTGATTGTTCTAGGATTATGTTGAAAGTAAATTTAAAACCCAAATATGCAAAGAGTATAGACAATGGGTATCCCTGTTCAATGGAAACATTTTTTTCCCACTCAGAGCTCAGGTGGAGATAGGTGATCTTTCTCTTTCTCTCTGGGATTGTTTTATAGTCTCTCCTATCATGGTGAGTGTAGTCTTCTGAACACCCCAATTCAATGAAGGAATTGTAGTTCACTAGCTCTATCTCAACTACTTTATCTCCTTACTTCAGGTTGTCATAAGTGCCTTATTTTTTCTACGACACAGACAACCATTTCCAAGAGATTCCTGGTTTTTAAACCCTCTGTATTTTGGACACTAAGATATTTTTAGAAAGTCACAAAATCCCTTAAAAATGTTTATTTTATTTTACTTAATTACTTTTACATGTTGATATTGGAAGATGTTCAGTTATCCATATAGTTTGAACTAGGGATTGAAAACTAATTTTCAAACTTTCTTTTTTGTAGGAGAATCTTTTTAGATATGAAACATCATTCAAAATTACATTTTTTTAAACAGAAGAAAGAGGAAGTGATTAGATCAAAGTGGATATAAAGCAGGACATCTTCCTTTTCACTCTCCCTTGGACTCCTGGGGTAGTTCAAAGGAACATTAGGGCTTTGCACACACTTTGCAAATCTCTTCAACAGGATACATTTATTCTCATAAGCTCTTGACATAAGCCTCGTGTCATGAAAAATGCAATGGGATTTGAATCAGTTGACTTTAATTAATGTCCCATCTTTGCTGTTAATTAGCAATATGACCTTGTGAAAACGTTCAACATCTCTGGGACTCAGTTTCCTCATTTTTAAAAACAGATGCTGTTGGATTACATGGTTTCTAAGCTCCATTTCTGATGAAATATTCTAGGATTGTAATTTCCAATCCAAAATCCTCCTGGCATAAAATTTTAGACATATTAAAAGTAAGAATGGCATTACAGAATTAAATTAATTGAACACAATTCTCTGCTATTTATGCTCTAAGGATTATTTAGCAATTCACTTATTTTGTGTAGCTTGCCCACAGACATATTTTAAGATGTGAGTTTTTAAATTTAGACATTGGCTGAACATTCAGAAATTAAATTCAACCCCAAGCTATGTTTGAATGCTTATGACTCAAAATCACTTAAATGATAAAAAAAAAATTCTGCATGGAACCAACTTTAAATCTAATGTATGTATAAAGGGAATAATTATGAAAGATGGGTTTTGAAAAGGTGTTTATAAAAGAATTTCCTCATCAATCTTGTTCTTTCAGCCACCACCAAATTGATCATAAGAAAAAGTCCTGAAAACGTAAATTTCTCTTAGTAACCATGACAACATTCATAACAAAAAGAGTTCTAAGAAGGCTTCATTTCTCTCCCTTTTTACTTTTTGGCAGTAATCATTTCTGCTTCTGAAACAAGTTCATCTAAATTTATTGCACTACTCTACATAGAGATTAGTACAGACCACAAATATAGCTCTGTTTTAGCTTATTTAGGATACAGCTAACAGCACAAGAAAGAGAATTGAAAGTGTTGGTGTGATATGGTGTTAAATTATATTTTACAAGCTTTAATTTAAAGTGTCAGTTACATTATTATATAGTTTTCTTTCCATTACAATTTAAAGCTTTATTTTAATGATCAAATATGGGATAAAACATATCCTTTGTAAAATAGTTCAGACTTGGACTTGAAGTTGATGACCTAATTGTATAAAAAAAATTGAAATTAGGGTGCCTGGGTGGTTCAGTTGGTTGGAGCCTCTGCCTTCGGCTCAGGTCATGATCTCAGGGTCCTGGGATCGAGCCCCGCATCGGGCTCTCTGCTCAGCAGGGAACCTGCTTCCCCCTCTCCCTCTGCCTGCCTCTCTGCCTGCTTGTGACCTTTCTCTCTCTGTCAAATAAATGAATAAAATTTTAAAAAATTGAAATTAAAACATTGTTTGTATGTTGGGTTATACTAGGGAGGTACACGCTGTGAAAATACATTTTCACCCAAATTTTGGAAGTACTTCTTAATCCTTTTCCTGTGATTTGATTTTCAAATTGAATTTAGATTTACAAATTATATTTTATCCCATGCTGAATTTTACTTAAAAGCAACTCTCTTAAGGTGGTGTTCGATGGCAAAAAGAAAAAAAAAAAAAAGAAAGAAAAAGAAAAATGAAAATCCACAAAATGACAATAGAACCCATAGTATAGGAAAATACATTTGCAAACTGTCTGATATCCAAAATGTGTAAGTAACTTATACAAATCAATAATAAAAAAATCTAATTTATAAATGGGCAGAGAATCTGAGTAGACATTTTTTCAAAAGAAATACAAATGAAGGGCAGGTATGTGAAAAGATGCTCAACATCACTGATCTTCAGGGAAATGCAAATCAAAACCACAATGACGTATTATGTCACACCTGTTAGAATGGCTATCATCAAAAAGACATCAGATAGCAAGTGTTGGCGAGGATACGGAGAAAAAGGAACGGCTTTGCACTGTTGGTGGGAATGTAAATCGGTGCAGCCACTCTGGAAAACAGTATGGTAGTTCCTCAAAAAATTAAAAATAGAGCTACTGGATCCAGTGGTCCCAGTTCTGCATATATATCTATTGCAGCAGTATTGACAATAGCCAAGATATAGAAACAACTTAAGTATCTATCTGTGGATGAAAGGATAAAGAGAATGTGATATCTACCTCTATCTCTATCTATCATCTATCTACAATTCAACCATGAGAAAGTAATCCTGCCATTTGCAGCAATGTAGAAAAAACTTGAGGGCATTATGTTATGTTCAATAAATCAAACAGAGAAAGACAAAAACTGTATGATATCATTTATTTTTTAAAATATTTTATTTGCTTATTTGACAGACAGACACAGCGAGAGAAGGAACACAAGCAGGGGGAGTGGGAGAAGGAGAAGCAGGCTTCCCACGGAGCAGGGAGCCCAATGTGGGGCTCGATATGGGGTCGGTGCAGGGCTCGATTCCAGGACTCTGGGATCATGATCTAAGCCGAAGGCAGATGCTTAATGACTGTGCCACCCAGGCACCCCTGTGATGTCATTTACACGTAGAATCTAAGAAAGCTGAACTTGTAGAAACACAGAATAGAATGCTGGTTGCCAGAGACTGGGGTGGAGGGGAATAGGGGAAATGGGGAGATGTTGGTCAAAGGCATGAACTTTCGGTTATAAGAAAAATAATTTCTGGGAATGTAAGGTACAGCATGGTGACTATAGTTAACAATACTGTATTTATTGGATACTTAAAAGTTGCTAAGAGAGTAGATCTTAAATGTTTTCACTACACACACACACACACAGACACACACACACACACACGGTAATTACGTGAAGTGATGGGGGTGTTAACTAACCTTATTGTGGTAATTATTTTGCACTATGTAAGCGTATCAAATCAACACATTGTTTACATAAAGCTAACAGATCCTATGTCAATTGCATCTCAGTAAAACTGGGAAAATTACTACTTAGTTGAGGGGAAAAATACATTGTTCAGAATCCAGTTACATAGCAATTAAACATTCATGTTTTTATATTTTATTAAATTGGAAGGGGAGGACGCCTAGTGAATTAAGCGTCTGCCTTTGGCTCAGGTCATGATCTCAGGGTCCTGGGATCGAGCCCTATGTCAGGCTCCTTGCTTAGTGTGGAACCTGCTTTTCCGTCTGCCTCTGTCCCTGGCCCCTGCTCATGTGTGCATGTGCTCTTTCACTCTCTGTCAAACAAACAAACAAATAAAATCTTAAAAAATAAATAAATAAATTGGAAGGGAAAATGACCCTCTTTTCACACGTAAGCATTTGAGATGATGGGTAAGGTCTACTTTATAAATCAGGAAATAATGTTTGCATATAGTATGTTGGTTTCTAAGGGGCAACTAGAATAAATAGATCCCTTTCTAGGGGTAAACACTTTTCAGGCAGAAAGAGGAATAGTTCTCAGATAGGTCAAAGTTTTAATTCCAGAAAATGTTTAGTCAATAAGCAATGAGTATTTGTCCCCTCTCCCCATTATTATTAACAATCCATAGGATAAAAACTATGATAACTAATAAAGCCCTTCGAGATTTTGTTAACATTTGTGATAAAAATTATAAAAATAAAAATAAAAAAGGTTGAATTAAGATTTTCATAACATTTCTTACATATATAAATAAGCAAATGACAGTCATTTTACATCATTCATTGAAATATTCTAATTTTTAAAGTTTTTTGAAGTGAAAATAACAGGAAGACCTAAGCGGCAATCCTTTAAACAGGTTCTAAATCACAATTTAAAGATAATTTACTTTTTTACAATGGGATTTTCCAGTTTATAGTTCAGATAGTCCTTATTGGGTGGTAATAAGTAGTTACACTTAGATATACATCATGGCTCTGAAAAGTCAATAAAAATTAGAATCTTTAAAAATATTAGACGATATAGAAAAATACTTGGTAGTTATGTCAATTAAATCCGCTACCAATCAGAAGTGTTTGAAGAGTTTCTTTGGAAGGTATTTTTTCAGCTGATATCATTCTAATAGAAATGCCTGCCTGACGTAATTAAACCTTTCCCCTTATTGCAATGGCATAAATCTGCAGAGAATCTCCTTAGTCAGCTTATCTTATATGCATTCTTTGTTATTGTTACAGAACATAACTTTCCTTTTAGGGACAGACTTTTATAAGAAATTCTCAGTGGTATTACTCATCATGAATAGACTTCATGTGTGTGAATAATGTTTAGAATCTGTCAAACACTACCAAGAAATTTTTAAACCTAAATCTTCCATAAGGCCAAAGCAAGGTGCTTACGTAAAAATGAAGGTTAAATTCTTGGTCTGTAAAGTCACATAGTTTCAAATATCCTTTTCGCCGAGGGTGGTATGCAGAGGCCCATGACTTCAAAAATATACGGCATTATGAATGCCCTGGCTAGGTTTTCCATCTTCCGTTGCCCGTAATTACTCATCTTCACACCAGAGTTCACTCTGTGAGGCAACGTCTTGCACAGTGAATAACTACCCAGGTCTGGCTTAGTTTTCATCGGTGCTTCTACTTACCAGTGTTTGACCCTATGAAATTGCCATTTTGGAGGCTAAAAAACTGTGTCATGTCAGCAAACTCATACTGCTCCACCGAATACTTGTATGACCTGGAGTAAGTCATTCCTTTAGGGCCGGATATCCCTATTTAGAACATGAAGAGAATAAAGTTGGCTCCATAAAATCATTACAAGAATGACGTACCTAAATTAATTTACATAGTGCTTAGCCCATAGAAGTTCTTTCAGTACAAGGTAATTATGGTTATAGCAATATCATAGCAGTAATGCGGGCATTTAAGAAACAGTGTTACTACAAATAAAATCAGTGTTCTTGAGGGTTCCCATAGGAAACACCTGAATGTACTCAATTTCCTTCAGTGCAGGATACCTGAGTTTCTAGGTCGAGTTCACGTTTGCTACCTTAGGAGGACTGTTCCCCAGTTCCATGCAGAGGTTTCTGCTGGGGTCACATTCACTGTCTTTTGTTCTATTTCGATGGAGTTCAAGATGTTAACATGTAGATATCTCACCTCGGAATCTTATTATTGGTGTTTTTTTTTTCTTTTCTTTAAATTCCTACTGCTCTTGTCTTCCCTTACTTCTGTTATTTGACAGTTTCCTCCTAGGACTCTAGAAGCATCGCCATGGTAGATCCTCCATTGGGCAGATTCATTCAATCCCATGTTTCTCATCCTTACATCCCCTCACTGTCCTCTTCAGGGCTTCCCCCTTCCTTCCTGCAAGAATTTCCATCAGGAAACTCCCAGGTGAGTTTTGTTTTTTTTTTTTTTTGAATAACTAAAACCTTTATTAGATATGGTTTTCCAATAACCCAGGTGAGTTCTTGGTCTCGCAGAATGGCATCTTCTTACTGACCGACCACTCCTACCTTTGTTTCTCTGCATGGAATGAAGGAATATCAGCTTGTACCTCACAGAATCAGGAAATGTGATACAGCTAACTCCACAGAAATATCAGGTGTAAACAGTACTCAGAGAGAAACAGAAGTGCTCGACACAGAATATACTTTTTTTCTCCCCAAATATGTTTATTTTAATTTTTCAGTGTTACAAGATTAAGAATATACTTTTGAGCTGCTTTTGTCATTTTTGTAAATTTTTCTTTCTTACCAAAAGGAAACCAAAGTTTGGGGAATTTAAGTCATTTGCTTAATATATCACAGACAAATGCAAAACTGGTTTTAGAACCCAGTTCTATTCTTATGTCAAAGCCTAGTTTGGGTTACATTTCCCTCTTATGTTCTTCTACCAAACTTAGCATTTATTACCTTATATAAAATAATAATGATCCATGCTCTTGTCTGCCTTTTTCCAAACAGAAGGAATGCATTTTTGTCATCTTTTTAAGTTAAGTATCAGGAATGTGCTTGATGCATAAGTGAACAAGTAAACTTTTCTCGCATCCTTATCATGTGATACTTTGAGAAAACTTCAGTTTTCCTGATTTTTCTTTCTGACGACAGCTTTGGCAACTCTTTTTTTTTTTTTAAAGATTTTATTTATTTATTTGACAGAGAGAAAGAGATCACAAGTAGGCAGAGAGGCAGGCAGAGAGAGAGGGGCAAGCAGGCTCCCTGCGAGCAGCAAGCCCGATGCGGAGCTCGATCCCAGGATCCTGAGATCACGACCTGAGCAGAAGGCAGAGGCTTGACCCACTGAGCTACCCAGGCACCCTAGCTTTGGCAATTCTTAATTAAAATCTCAGCATCTCCCAAAGATTTTATATTACTGATCTCACTCTCACTGGTGCCATTGCCTCTTAGATATTGGCTGGAAACTTCCCCTTGACTGGGGAACCACAAGTTTCCACGTGCTTGGCCTGGGTCGTGCCAGGAGTGAAAAGGAGAAGAAAGTAGAAAGAAAACACAAGTAATACATTAAAGCAGAGAAATATCAACAAGCCCAGAAAAAATAAGGGGTTATTCCTGAAAAGAGAGAGTGCAACACTTCACACTTCCTTACGTGAGTGATGAAAGCCTTCTTCTCAGAGCCCCTGCAGAATTTTAGCACCAAGATGTGAGATAAAGTGAAGGATCAGCATGGTTCAAGTTTGCCTATGATTCAATAGTTGTAGGAGATATGTAGATTTACTTCTGTTTCAGATTAATTCACCAAGTTTTAAAATAATTGTATTCCCATAGGCTTGAAGTTCAGTAACTGAGTGTAGCTCATTTTCATTTTTATTTTAAGCGTCTCTAGATGTCCTTGTTTACTACTGTGTGATGGGCTCTGGCCATTATAAAACCACGTGGTTCAGATTCCTATCTTTCCTACTACTGCTCTATTGGAAATCCCGGAGGCCAGATATATCTTTGTCATTATCATTGTCATTCACTCAAGAGATGTTTATTGAGTGCTGACTACTGCCCAGGTAATGGAGGAGACATAAAACAAACAAATGTGGAAACCGTCAGGGGTATGGTAAGTGTTATGAAGAAAAATAAAGCAGGGCAAGATGAGAGGGTGATAGGTACTAGGAGGTTGGAAATATTTTATGTGGGGTGGTGAGATTTGGCTTCTTTTGGTGAGCTCATGTTTAGGAAGAGACCTGAAAAAAGTAAAGAAGAAAGGCCACATGGTCACATGGAGGAAGGGTGTTCTAGGCAGAGAGGACAGTAAGTGCAAAGGCCCTGGGGGAGAACACTTGAGATGACTGAGGAGTAGCAATGTGGCTGGAGGAAAATAAACAATGGGCAAGTGGTAGAGGATGATGTCAGAGAGCAGATTACGGTCTTTGACTTTTACCTTAGAATGGTGGAAGAGCATCATGGCCTGCTCAAGAGAAGAATGGAGAACAATGGGGTGGACGCAGGGAGACCAGGTCGGAGGCTACTGCAAATAATCCAGGTGGGAGTCTGTGATGGCACTGGTCATAATTGAAGCAGCAGGAATGGTTAAAAAATAATCAGACTAAATATATTATGAAGGCAAACTCAACAATATTGACTGTTGCGTTGGAGGTGGGGTCATGAATGATTCCACAACCCCAGGCATGAATAATTGGAAGACTAGGGTTTCTATTGACTGAGATACTGAATGAGGAGGAGGTTTCATGGTAAGTGAGGGGGGCAGCAACATAAAAAATGCAGTGCATTTTTCACTTTAAAATTTAAACAATTCTACCTGGCTTTAATTTTGGCATGGAAGTCTTAGGTTAATCTGCTGAGAATTTCTTTTGGAAGACAGATCTTCTCTTTAAGGCAAGGAGAAAGATTTTTATTCATCATAACTTAAAAGGACGGTAAACTAAAGTTGGTCATGATAAAATATAAAATCTCTACAGTCAGTCTGTGTATACAACTGTCTCGTGGATTTCACCTCCTTGAATAACAGGGATGATTTTGTGGTGTGTGAAGCCAGAAAGCATATGGTCAATGTAAATAGTGAACTAGCTATCTGGGATTTTAAAAGTCTGGGCTTGGACTAAATTAATGGGAACTGTTTACGGAGAACCCAAGTATCACCTTGGGGGTGATTTAGATCAGGTACCCCATAGTGGCCAAAGTGTCCCCTGGGAAAGGTAGGTCCTGGCTGCTGTGGTGGCTGAGGAATATTTTGGTGGCTTTCCTGGGAACATAAAGAGGAGGACACGTGTGGATAGCGGAGAACCTCTCTTTAAGGGCCTAGGGATATTTAATAAGCACAGATGCCTGCTTTTTTCTCTCCACATGTGCAATTGAGAACTGTTGACTTTGGATTTACTTTTCATCCACTGGTTTGAAATCCATTTTCTTTAACAATTAATTTGTCTTTCTTATTCAATCCAAACAATCATACCTTGTAGCTGTCATAACGTTTACTCAGAGTAGTAAGTGGTAAACCCCCACGATTAATATTCCTCCTGGGAGCCGCCATAGTGGCCTCTTGAGGCCCTCGTGTGAAAAGCTCCTAACCCCCTCAGTGCAAGCCGAACAAAGGCCGTTCATCAACCAAACACCACAAAGGCCTAAATTAGGAAACAGAGTCCTAGGAATAACAGACTTCTAGAAGGAGGTAAGAGTCTCTGACTAGCAGCCTCGACAGAGCAATCTTGTTTCTAAATATAGAAGCAATTTTCGGGCCTCTTTTCAGGGCTGAGAGACAATTATTGCCAAAACAAATAAGGCAGTGTCTCTCTACCTCGGGCGCTGAGTGAATGCCGTCTGGGCGGGGGGCGGGGGACAGCACACCAGTTTGGGGCGGGGACGACAGCACACCAGTTTTGCTGGCCTGCGCTAAGCTAACGACCTCTCTTAATTGTCTTCGAACGGTTTCAGCGTGTCCCCTTAATTGATGGATTAGCTAACTAAGACAGAATGTGAGACACAGGACGATCGCAATGCACTTCTCGCCCATTCGCCTAACAACACAAATGTGTTGTACTCAACTAGATAGGGACGGCTGTGATCCAGAATGTTAATAACATGTGAAACCTCAGGATACAGTTGCCAGGTCGTCTTAAAATTCTGATTATGCCCTGAAACGAGCCCTTTGAATTTATCTGGGTGTGAGGATGTGATGAAATAATCTTCTCCGCTGCAAAGAAGTTAGAGCTATGAACTGAATCCACAGCTTCTACAAACAGTTTCATTGACTTCCAGGTTGTTCGTCGTTAATGACCTCTGGCCAGCGTTCTTTTCAACTCCCGGGCCATCTACCTGCCTCTCTGTGCTTTCTCAGGATTCATCCACCCCCATCCCTACTTCATGGTTTTGCCCCAGGATGGTGTTCTTCATCTCCACATATGCCCAGCAACTTCCACACAGGAGTTTAAAGAAAATGTAAGGTCGTTCTGATCTCAGAATTCTTTTATCTTCTTGACCCTTGCCCTTCTCCTGTTTTCATCTTGACATCTTTCAACTCTGGATAGACTCAGTTTTCTTTCTTCTCTGCTTTTGCTCCTGGGCCCCAGATCAAGTCACAATAATTTCAGACTCTTTTTTTGTGCATCCTCAAGGTCTTAGCTTCACTTCCCCTCACATTTCGTCACTGACTTCGTTTCTGCTCTAATGAGAATGAGATCATTTCATTGGAATTTGTTCCACCTCACGTCTCCTGTATCCTTAGCCAGCCTGTCCCCTTTTGTTCTCTCCCTCTCTCTCTGGCACATAGTAGTAATTCAAGAAATATTTGTTGAATGAATGAATAATTGCTTCTTAATCTCAGTCCCTCAAACTAAAGGTGGTACTTTGCCCTGCTCCCCTTCCTTCCCCTTTGTTCTTTCATCATCTTTCTGTTTTCTCTTTAAAGGAGATGTTCTTTTTTCAATTAAGCTTATCATACAAGGGGAAAATATGACAAGCTCTAAAAAATTTTAAAATTTACTTATATACAGAGAAAATTGCTGATAACATTTAGGAGTTTTTTTTTCTATGCTTTTATTTGTTCATTCAAACTAAATCACTCCTATGTTTATCTAAAAGTCTTCTGTTAAAGCCTCTAGTTTCTTCTACTTCCCACAACATTTTTTAACTGAGTCACTTGGAGAAAGTCAATTTCTTTGAGCTTAAATTTCTGCATGTATGCAATCAATAGTAAGAATCACTCACATAATTATATGGTAGAAATTAAAGGCAATATTACATAGAAAAATTTACTGCACAGCTTGGCACACAGTGGCTGCTCAATAAACATTAACCCTTGTCATCTCCTTTCTCCTTTCATCTTTAAGCTTCTTTAAAAATTTATCCTTTCACTACCTCTCTTTCCACAACCATTCATTTATTTCCTATGTACTGTTTGGTATAGCCAAGAGAATATACATAACAGATTTGTTACAAACTGTAATGATATTATGGATACTTGTGAGACCTGTCATCTTAAGAACTGTAACATTCTCAGTGCACCTGGGTGGTGCAAGTGGGTTAAGAGTCAGCTCTTGGTTTCAGTTCTGGTGGTGATTTCTAGTTTGTGAAATCGAGCCCTGCATTGGGCTCCACACTCGGCAGGGTCTCTGTTTAAGATTCTCTCCCTCTCTCTTGCCCATACCCTGCTCTCTCTAAAATAAATAAAATATTTTAAAGAACTACAACATTCCCGTATCCCCACCCACTTTTGTACTTGATGCCTTTGTGTGTACGGTTTTGTATTTCTGGAGAATACTCCACTTCTACCTACAGAAATTCTTCCCATTTTCTTGTATCCAGACCATAGACTACCTACTCTTTTGTGTTTTTCTGGATTGCCAGACTGCATATTACGTCTTGGTTCTCTGAGCTTTTACTATGGTTTTTCCCTAACATAATTTTTGCTTTGTAATATAATTATGTACATGTAAATATACCCAATTAGATAGTATGAAAGTCTTGGTGATAGAAGTTGTGTCATTCATTTTTACTTCCTTGAGCATTGTATATTCTCAACAAATATTTGTTGGTTGAAAAATTAGCCCCACCAACAATCTAGAATATTCTCAAAAAAAAGGAAATCATACTATGCTTCTAAACCCTCAGAAAAAGTCAGGTTCTAATACACACACACACACACACACACACACACACACACACACAATCATGATAACAAGAAGCAGTTAACTGATAGGACTGATTAGGAAAGAAAAATCTTTAAAATGCAGAAAATTCATTGACAAAACTCAACATTCATTCGTGATAAACATTTTATGAAAACTGGGAAAAAGAGGTAGCTTTCTCAATCTGATAAAATGGCATCTATGAAAATCTATAACTAACACTAGTCCCAGTAGTGAAAGATTGAATGGTTTCTCCTTAGGTTCAGCAATAAGTTTAATATGTTCACACTCACACCTTCTATGCAATACTGTATTGGAGGGTCAGGAGTTCAGAGACGACTGGGGTCATTGAGAAATGAGATATTTGAGGAGGACACTAATATCACAATGAGGGCCCCATTCTCATGACCTCATATAAACACAACTGCCTTTCAAGGGCACCATCTCCAAATATTGTTACCTTGAGGATTAATTTTTCAACATATGAGTTTTGGTGGCGGGGGCATAATTCAATTCAAAGCTGCTGTTGATCTCATTTTCTTCTTCAGTGTGGATAATGTATGATTTGGGTGGTCATTTATTTGCCACGTTAGATATTCTAGGTGCCCACCACTGTAACATCTCACTCCCATGGCTTCTGTGGTAGATGATCCTATGGGGGCATAGCAGCTTCCTCTCTAATGGGGGATCACTGGAGACATTAAATAGAGACATAGAACTCCAAACATCAATACTCTCTTTTCTTAGTCTCCTTTCCTTTCTAAAAAATGATCTTTTTAACTTAACCTTTTATCATAATTTCTTTTGATATTTTCTTCATTTTTTGTACGTGGAATTCATCATAAGGATAAGTTAAATTCAAGGACAAAACAATCAGCTTTATGTATGACATAAGGGATGCATGCTGGTTTTGACATGGGTAAGTGGGTTGGAAGCATCAACAGATTTGTGTACTTTCAACCCAATGCAAAGCTAGAATAAGATTTTATTTAAGGAAGTTCCATCTGAAGATGATGAGAATCCTTTTGTTATGGAACAGTGATTTTGGGAATTCAGCAATCACAAGGACACAGTGAATGATACATATCATTTATTATTGACTCTGGAATAAGAAGACTGTCAAAGAAACAAGCTTTATAGTGTTTTTTGTTTGAAAAATGCTTTATCTAAAAGCTTGGAATTTTGAATACTAATAAGGAAGTTAAAATAACCACCCCTCTGTAACAAGAGACAAAGTACACTATAGAATCATTAAGAAGACAATCCAACAAGAAGGCATAACAATTTGCACCCAACATGAGAGCACCCTTTGTGTGTACAGTTAATACCAAACATAAAGGAACTAATGCATAGTGATACAATAATAGTAGGGGGCTTTTACATCCTACTTATATCAATGGACAAATCATCTAAACAGAAATTCAACACAGAAACAGAAGCTTTGAATGACACACTGGACTGGATGTATTTAATAGATATATTCAGAACATTCCATCCTAAAAACAGAAGAATACATATTTTTTTCAAGTGCACATGAAACAGTCTGTAGAATGGACCATGTATTAGTCCACAAAATAAGTCTCAACAATCTCAAAAAGATTAAAGTTATACCATGCATCATTTCTGACCACAATGCTATGAAACTAGAAATCAACCACAAGAAAAAATCTGGAAAGAGGCTAAATAACATGGAGGCTAAATAACATGCAACCAAGAAATCAAAAAGAAAAATCAAAAAACACATGAAGACAAATGAAAATGAAAACCCAATGATCCAAAATCTTTGGGATGCAGCAAAAGTGGTTCTAAGAAAGAAACATACAGCAATATAGGCTCACCTCAAGAAGCAAAAAAAATCTCAAATAAACAACCCAAACTTACACCTCAAGGAGTTAGAAAAAGAACAACAAAAACCAAATCCAGCTGAGGGAAGAAAATAATAAAGATTGGAGCAGAAATAAATGACATAGAAACTAAGAAAAACAATGGAACAGATCAATGAAACCAGGAGCTGGTTCCTTGAAAAGATCAGCAATGTTGATAAACCTCTAGCCAGACTCATAAAAATAAAAAAAAAAATAAAAATGAAAATAGAGAGAGAAGACTCAAATAAACAAAATCAGAAGTGAAGGAGGAGAAATAACAACCAATATCACAGAAATGCAAAGAATTGTAAGAGAATATTATGAAAAGTTATATGCCAACAAACTGGACAGCCTAGAAGAATGGATAAATTCCTAGAAACATACAAACTACCAAAACTAAAACAGGAAGAAAGAAAATTTGAGCAGACTGAGCCTAGAATCCTAAGCAGGCTCCACACCCAGTGCGGGGCCTGACTTTGGGTTTAAAGGGCTTAAAAAAAACCCTGAGCTCGTGACCTGAGCCAAAATCAAGACTTTGGTCACTTAACATACTGAGCCACCCAGGCATCACTACTGCCTTTTTTTAAAATAGAAGTATTTTTTTTTCTATTGAATTGAATTCTTCTATTGAATGAAACCAGTATTCATTCAGAAAATTTTCTAGTTTATATTTTTATTTTTTTAAAAAAGATTTTATTTATTTATTTGAGAGAAAGAGAGAGGGCATAAACAGGGTGGAGGGGCAGAAGGAGAAAAAGAAGCAGGCTCCCCACTGAGCAGGGAGCCCCATGTGGGGCTCAATCCCAGGACCCTGAGATCATGACCTGAGCCGAAGGCAGACACTTAACTGCCTGAACTACCCAGCTACCCCAGAAAATTTTCTAGTTTTATATAAAACCAATTTTTTTCTTGACACAGATTAGTCTCTCTTAATTGAAATTAAATGTCATCACTATGAACATCGGAATTATTCTGCATTCTTTTTCCGTGGCTAGACTTTGCCTAATCTTCAGTTCTGTAAATACATTTAATGACTTCATGGAATCTGGCAACAAATTCTTTTCTTACCCTATTGATGATATCCACAGTGAGTTCCATTTACTTAAAAAACTGAATATTTTTTCTCTTTTAAAATGGGAGAAAATATTCATGATTAATTGGAAACCGTATGTTGACTGTAAAGGCTTAGGCTTGGCAAAGTTTCACGAGGGCATTTTTAGGGCGTTCCATTTGGAGATTTCAAAAATCTAAATTTTACATGTAAAGAATTCTGAGGTACTGGTGTTGAACCAGAAAGAGAATTGGATGCCATTTAGAAATTGCTCTGATGTGGTGCCTGGGTGGCTCAGTTGGTTAAGCATCTGCCTTTGGATCAGATCGTGATCCCAGGGTTCTGGGATCGAGCCTTATGTCAGACTCTCTGCTCAGCATAGAGCCTGCTTCTTCCTCTCCTTCTGCCTGCATCTCTGCCTGCTTGTGCTCTCTCTCTCCCTCTCCCCCTCCCTCTGTCAAATAAATAATAAAATCTTGAAAAAAGAAAAGAAAAGAAATTGTTCTGCTACATTCTTGGAGCCAATACCATTTGCTGTGATAGAGAATAGTGAAAATGAGGTAGAAAACATTACATAAAATTATGAATTAGCTACACCTACAATATTATATGTCGTTTAAACCACTTAATATCAAGAGAAGGCCCAATGAAGAAAAAACAAACTAATTAGAGGCGTGGGGTGATATTCATACCGGGAGAGTCTTGAAACACTAGGTGCTAAAACCTGGAAAGGTAAAAATGAGTAGGAAACATGTATAATATAAAATTAATAATAAAAAAACTGGATTAAACACTTACAAAATGTTAAATGCTGTGCTAGGTGCTTTACATATATGAGCTTTATTGAATCCTCGCCAAAACAAAACCAAGACAAAAACAGAAACACTTTGTGGGGTAAGTATTTGTTATCTCCATTTTACAGAAGAAGAAACACTGTGTTGAAAGCTGAAGGCAGACTTGCGTGGTAGATGGTGAACTAGAAGAGTAATCTGATAAATGACATTTGGGAGTAGAGAAAAAGAAGTAGCATGCCAACCACAGTAGTAAATTCATAGACTCACTACCTCCAGGAATGGTATTGGGAAGGAATCTAAAAATAATTTAAAAGGCTCTAGAACAATTTACCGACGGATCGTAAAAAGCCACTGAGGGAGGCTGTGCGTGCTGAACTTCTAAGACTGATGTCTAACAAATCCATTTGACGCACTTTACTTGAGAGTGCCAGACAGAAGATGAGTTCAATCTCAAGGTTTCATTTATCAAAGTGTTTTATTAATTAAAAATAATCAACTATGGGGGTGCCAGGGTGGCTTAGTGCATTAAGCAACCCACTCTTGATTTTGGCTCTGGTCATAATCTCAGGGTTGTGGTATCAAGCCCCAGGTCAGGCTCTAAGCTCAGTGTAGAGTCTGGTTGAGATTCTCTCTCTCCCTCCCGCTTTTCCTCCCCCTGTGCTCGCTTTCTCTCTCTCTCAAATAAATACATAAAATCTTTTAAAAAAATCGAATGTGTTAAATGAGTGAAATTTTCTTTTCTAAAAAATTTTATTTGAGAGAGAAAGAGAGAGAGTGCATGCTGGCTGCGGGGCTCAGTCCCAGGACCCTGGGATCATTTCCTGAGCCAAAGGCAGTTGCTTAACCAACTTGCTTATGTTCACTCAGGTGCCTGAGTGAAATTTTCTTAATCACATTAGTTCTTTAAGAAACTGTTTAAATTTCTTAATAATAAGTTATAATAACTCATAAATACTGTAATAACTTATGCTGTAACTTCATAAAATGGCAATATATAAGATAAATTATTTCCCATAATCCATTACTCCAATATATTTTATTATATTTTCTTCCCTAGTCATGTTTCTTCTTTAGCTATATTCATAATATACATAATACATGTGTGTGTGCCCGTGTGTGTATTTTATATCCTACTTTTCAACTATATCTTTCCATAAAAAGTTTTTCATGGTATCTCATAGTTTAAAAACAGTGGTTTTAAGTGGCTGTATAAGACTTCGCTGAAAATGGAAATTTTACTCCCTGCTGGTGTTGGATATTCAGATAGTTCGACTTTGTCTGTAATTGTAATACATGTAATAATGTCATACATCTTATATACCTATTTGAGTATATTTGATGATATTTACTTAGTATAGATCCTTAGAAGTGGAATTATTGGAGGGAATTTGTGCCAATTTATACCACCAACAAAATTGTCTCAGTACACATTTACCTTTATTTTCTAATTGAACCCTAAGACTTTCAGTACATATGGATTCCTCATTCTTTTTTAAGGTTTTTATGGATTCTTGATGTATTGTAAACTCTCTTCTTCATTAATCAGCTGTCAATGCTTCACAAAGTGTAATGTGATTTATACTCCATTTCGTGGGTCTAATCTTTTGGACCAAACTTGGGTATACAAAAAATGAACTTTATTTTTCTACAACAGAGTTTCACACTCTACCTATTTCACTTCATGGTAGAAACTAAATCTTGATCAACTCAAAGTAAACCCATTGAATTCTGTTTTGTTTTGTTTTTTTCCCCCCATTAAGTTCAGTTCAGAGTCTTAAGACCATCTACCCTGATGTCCAAGGTTGCACATGGGGAGATTGTTGTCTTCTTGTGAAAGCCTTGCTTTTGGTCCATCATAAGCATGAGCTTGGTAGTTTTGATAGCTTGAGTCTTACCCTCTCTCAGCTTCTCCTGGAAACTTAAACACAGGTCTCTACTCTCAGGGTCACTCAGCAGCATATTACTGTTCTACCTCTGACTGAACTCATTAGCCTCATGCATAGAATTTCTCCCTCCTAAGGCAGGCTAGCTTAGTATATAATCTTCTAAATCCTCAGAGTTTCCACAAAGTCTAGAAACTTTGGCAACTGATGCATAATATCATCAAGGATATTTTCAATCTGCAAAAATAAAATATCTATGTTTCCAGACATGTGGGCACCCTGTATTACCAATGATAAGACCTCAACTTTTGAAGCTCAAAAGTAAGGAATCAACTTGCTTTGATATTTATGTTCTAGTGTTCTACTGGGGTCTCTCCCTTAAGCTTCCCAGGTGAAATGCTTCAGCCTTCTGGTTTGGGGTGGGATGGTTGTTTTGGGACAACACACAGGTTAATAGTTTCCACTGTTATTTTATTAGCCACATTCATTCTTTACCTCTGGTTTTGAAAAGTGGCCAGCAAACCAATTTTCAAAATTTTCTTTTCTATTGAACATGTAGGATAGAAGAAGCTAATAAGCATAAGGCATTAACAAGAGACCTGCAGGTTATTTCTTCTAATTTTTGCTTTAATTTCCTGGTGAGTCTATTTGAAATACGACATGGGTGCTTTTGTTTCTTTGGTGGCTACGACAGTGCCTGCCACCTAATACATACTCAATAAACATTTGATAAAAAATAAATAACTGGCAGAACTAAATGGCAAGAATACCAGGGTGGGCATTATTAGGCAAGTCGGGTCCCCAGGCAGAGGCCCATCTCAGGTCTATTTGCAGATATGAGCTAGGTAAGTATGGTTGTAATGCAGCTCAGATTTTGTTCCAAAGAGCCGAGATCATAGCTATGGAAACTGTGGCCATGGTCACACAGAACTGTATGACAATAGAAACTTGAGACTGATGATAAGGAAGAACACAACCAAACCTGTCTCAAAACTGGGTGTGAGCAGTAAGTGTGTACATGTATCCCTTTCCACGTGTGCTGGTGGGTGTTGAAGACAGCTTGAAAGTGCCATGCCGACCTGACCGATTCTGTTTTCTGGAACATTGTGTGCTATTTTTAAATCCACTACATAGCTATTCCCACAAATTTACATCCTCTGTCGGGTCCCTTCAGCTCACTTGACGATGAAGAATAATGAAGCGACAATTAGGTCATTCTCCCATAATGTCTCATAAATGAAGTAAAATCTGTTACAAATGGAAGGAAATTTAGCTGAAAAATGGAAACCAAGTCATCTTTGAATTCATTGAATCCTGTATTTTTTCCAGTCAAATGGTAGTATGCTCAATCTTCTTTCTCTTTTCACAAGGAGGTAAAATTTATTTTCATTTCACACATCACTTGTTGCATAAACTGTTATTGGGAAGGTGATTTTTGAAGATAGAAAAGTTTGTTTGCTTTTATGCTGGTATTGGTTCAATATTTACTTCCCAGTTTTGGTCATTTTTTGTTTATAAGAAATTCACTTAGAAAACTTCACTTTTGTGGATTTCACAAGCTTAGCTCAGGCTATGAAAATGCATTTACTGACTTAGGAAGATACTGGTCCTTTTACTAAGGCCCAGAAAAACTATGTAGGTTTCTAATTTAAATCCCTATTCTTAGTTCTCTGTCAACTCTTCCCTATCTAAACATAAAAGTACTTTGACTTTAATATTAAAACTATTGTGTCTAATCTGACATTTATTATTTCTAAATTACAAAATTCTAAGACTTATTTTGTGAACAATGTTTTCCTTGAAACTGCTTTTGTAATAAACCTTTGTTTCTTTTGTTTCATACAGTAGAATGATTCTGCATTAAAATATATATTAAATCTTACCAAAGCACATAATTTTCGGAAGTTTTAGTCACAGTATACCGTAAATTGGAAAGTATATAAACTTAACCTATTCCATTGTTTGCCTCCCTTATCAAGAAATATACTAAATATAATGTTAAAGTTTTTCTATGTCAGCAAGAATGTAGTCAACTTTAAGGAAAATATAATCTCACCTTACGAAGGGAATAATTTAAAAAAGCAAAAAGACAAATACATTGAGCAGTATTCCTGGTGAATCACCAGGTACATCTTTATCCTGACTTTAGAAATGATTTTCTTTTTATAATTTAAAATTACCTTTTCAAGTAAATTTTCAGATGAATATATTTAAAATAAAAACTGCAATAAACAAACTGGCCAAATGAGCTTAATCTTCATCTCCTGTACTCATTGATGTATACTGTGATTGGGAAAAAAATTTTAAAAAAAGATTTTATTTATTTATTCGAGTAAGAGAGTGAGTGAGTGAGAGAGAGAAGGAGCAGGGAAAGGAGCAGGAGAGGAAGAAGCAGACTCCATGCTGAGCGGGGAGCCTAACTCGGGATCATGACCTGAGCCGAAGGCAGATGCTCAACTGGCTGAGCCACTCAGGTGTCTCCCCCCCACCCACCCAATTTTGTTTTTAAGAAGGTTGAATTTCATCAGTATAGATAAGTATAGATACTGCTCTAATGCTGTCACTAATGATGAAAGTATTCTGATATAATAGCTGTTATGATTCTAATCAAATTATATACTGCTGTGTAATTCCATATAGCCATAAATTTGTGTACCTCAACTAAGATGCAAAAATAAATATCTTTCAGGAACTATGTTTCTGTCTATTGTTTTTTTTTTCCATGAATTTTCATGGAAATTTCATGTACTGTAGGGAAATATTTGGGATTTGAATGAAGGAGAGATTTGAAGGTGAGATTGCATTTTAGATTTTGATTTCTTGGTTGCTGTGGTGAGTGGGAACCTGAGTTCCTTACTTTCCATCTCTGCTTTCTGGCTTGGAAAACTCATGTCTGTTTTCAGCATTGGTCATTTATCATCCTTGGTTAATTTAATTTTGACAATATCTGTAATTCCTCTTCTATCAATAAGTAAACCTTGTCATTTCTTAGTGAGCTTCTTGTTTGCTTCTAGTTTTTGATACTTGATGTAGTCGAAATATTTTCCATGGGCTGTTTACTCATTTTTTCAATTTCTGCTTTTTTCATGTCCTTATATCAATTTCACTCTGACTAATGAATATTAATTTGATATTTTTCATTCCCCTTTGTACTAGATTTCTTACATATATTCTTGGCTACTTGTTTACTTCATTTAAAAATAAATTTTAAAAATATTTATAAGTATGGTAATGAATGCATGTAGCAAAAGCAGCATACTAATGGTTAAAGCAGTTTTGACTTGGTTTTTATTTATTATAAAAAAGTTGGCAGCAGTATTACATTTTTAATATTTTATTGTAAATAGATTTTCTTTGATATTCTTTCTCATCTTCTTCCAAGTTGGTTTTATGGATTGATTTCAAAAGATTTATTTATATAAGAGAGAGAGCATGGGCAAGGGGAAGGGCAGGGGGAGGGGGAGACAAACAGACTCCTCGCTGAGAAGGGAACCTGACACAGGGCTTGATCCCAGGACCCTGAGATCATGGCCTGATTTGAAATCAACAAGACACTTAACCAACTAAGCCACCCAGGAGCCCCCAAATTGCTTTTATTTTTAAAAGAAGTAAAGATGGAATAGGCAACAGGTAAGTGTTTGAAAACTCTAAAGGAGTACATATCTAAAGAATGTGTGTCCCTCAGAGGTAGACAGCTGATTTCTGGGGTTCCCTGGTGACCAACTCTTAGGGTCTGTGGTCAAAGCAAAGGAAGAAACAAAGTTTCAAGACAGGCAGGAGAGATTGATGTCTCCATGAAGCTGAGTTGTGCTTCAGATCACCAGAGAAGAGATTACTTTTTTTAAGATTTTATTTATCTTAGAAAGAGAAAGAGAGAAAGAGAGAGGGATAGCAGGGGGAGAAGCAGAGGGAGAGGGAGAAGAAGAGGGAAAGAATCTCAAATAGATTCCTCAATGAGCACAGAACCTGACGCTAAGTTCAATCTCATGATCTCATGATCATGACCTGAGCCAAAATCAAGAGATTAATGCTTAGCAACTGCACCATCCAGGTGCCCTGATATATATTTTTTTAAATTTATTTATCATTTTACAGAATGGCAGAGGGGCAGAGGGAGAGAGAAAGAGAGATTCCCAAGCAGACTCCCTGCTGAGTGCTGAGCCCTACATGGGAGACTCAATCTCACAACCCTGAGATCATGACCTGAGCCAAAAGCAAGAGTCAGACACTTAACCAATGCAACTACCCGGATGCCCCAATGAGAGAAGAGATTTTCATCATCTCTCCTGGAGTCCTTTGTGGGGCCCATATTAGGAAGCAATGAAATTCAAAAAAAAAAAAAAAAAATCTCAAGGCAGGAAAGAATTTTATTTGTCATTAAAAGATTAAACACCTGTAATGAAAAATAAATTGACTCTAAAATTTTGGGAAATTATTATTTTTAGGTGAGGTTCAAGTATCACCCTTGGAGCCTGTCAATTTATTCTTCAATCAAACATTTTATTGAGTTTATGTTGTTTGAGTATGAGTAGGAGTTTACCAGCATTTGTGCTACTGTAATAAACTAGGCAGGTGGATCCATGGAAAGAATGAAATGAAGGAAGGAAGAACAGTGTTGCTTTATTCCTTGAAACCACAGTTTCTCTGGAGACATCTAACATTGCACCTAATGCTAAAAGGTGATAAAGACATAACAATAATAATTATTTTTTATTTAGGTATAGTTGACACACAATGTTACATTAGTTTCAGGTGTACAACTTAGTGATCTGACAAGTTTATACATTATGCTGTGTTCACTACAAGGGTAGCTATCATTTGTCCCATTACATCACTATTTTAATATCACTGAGTGTATTCCTTATGCTGTGCCTTTTTTCCCATGACTTAGTCATTCCATAACCGGAGCCTGTATCTCCCACTCCCTTCACCCATTTTTCCCAAGCCCCTCTCCTTCCCCTCTAGCAACCGTCAATTTGTTCTCTGTATTTATAGGTCTGATTCTGCTTTTTGTTTGTTTATTCATTTGTGGGTTTTGTTTGTTTTTAGACTCCACTTATGAGTAGTATCATATGCTGTTTGTCTTTCTCAGTTGGACTTATTTTACTAGGCATAATACCCCCTAGGTCTATTCATGTTCTCTCAAATGTCTCAAAATGATTTCATTCTTTTTCATGGCTGCATAATATTCCAGTATATATATATATATATATATATATATACACACACACACACACACACACACACACACACACTGGAATTTTATATATATATATTTTATATATATATATAATGTGTGTGTGTATGTGTACCGCATCTCCTTTCCATTCATCTGTTGATGGACACTTACATTGCTTCCACATCTTGACTATTGTAAATCATGTCACAATAAACATGTATCTTTTTGCATTAGTGTGTGTGCGTTTTTTTTTTTAAGATTTTATTCATTTATTTGATGGAGAGGAGAGAGATCACAGGTAGGCAGAGAGGCAGGCATAAAGAGAGGGGGAATCAGGCTCCCTGCCGAGCAGAGAGCCCAATGAGGGGCTCGATCCCAGGACCCTGAGATCATGACTGAGCCGAAGGCAGAGGCTTTAACCCACTGAACCACCCAAGCGCCCCCAGGATTTTGGTTTTTATTGAGTAGTTCACCATGCATACAATTGGGATACGCTAAGGTCTTGATACAGAAGTATCTTCTCAGGTAAGTGTCCAGTCTTCTACATCTTTAGGTTGAGGGCCTTTACTTTTATATATTCCTACTGTCTCAAGTCATTTTCTAGTGTATGTAAGCTAATTTTAGATTTCATTCATTTTAAACTTATTCAGTAAGTATTTATTAGATACCTCCTGTGAGCCAGACTCTATTCAAGAATCTTGGAACACAGCAGTAAGAATAGCACCATATTATCCCCCAGTGGCTCCAGAGAACTTAACAGTCTAGTCAAAAGGAAGAAGTGAATCAAATGATGAAGGAAATCTCTCTCTCTCTCTCTCTCTCTCTCAAACATACATACATAAATAAATAAATAAATAAATACCTTAAAAAACAAAACAAAACAAAAACCACTTGACTTAGGAGATTCTTTTCCCTGAGGATTTGCAAAAGACTCCCTGGAACACGTTGCATTTGAACTGAGGGCTGAAATGCAGTTGGGGGTGGTGGAGATGGGGAAGAAGGGTATTCCAAACAGAGGGAATAGCAAGTTAAAGGTGCTGTTGCTGGAAGGGGCCTCAAAGTGAATGGAGGCTCATATGTTGGGACACAAGGCACGAGAGGGTGCCTGATACTGCTGTAGAGACCGGCAGGGCCAGGCCATGGCAGACCTCACTGGCCGTGCACTGGAACTTTAAAAACAATAAGAATAAGACAAAAGCTCCATTTCCTTTAGAAACTCAACAGTCTGGGTTGCCAGTTATCAGAATACAGTATATTGTTTGTGTATTCACATTTACTAAAGAATGTGAGGACTGGTACAAATTGTGAGCACTAGCTCATATGAAATTATCTCGATTGTCAAATTTTGTAGACAAAATATGAGAAAAGGAACTCATTTCCTCTACAGTGGAATCTAAGTGCTTTTACTATGAATGTAATTTGTCTTTTGGTTTACCTTAAATAATATTTATTAGCATCTGATGGAAAAATGTATGAAATTTGAAGTTCCCGGCTATGCACTGGATATTTGTGTCCATCCCAAAATTCGTATGTTCGAGTGTGTGAACTCGAATCCCCAGTGTGAAAGTATTTGGAGGTGGGACCTTTGGAAGGAATGAGGGTTAAATAAAATTATGAGGGTGTGGTCCCATGATGGAATTAGTGCCCTTATAAGAAGAAATAGGTGAGATCTTGCTTCCTTTCTCTGTGCTTTTTGCCACGTGAGGATACCACAATTAGTCATCCACTTATAAACCAGAAAGATGGGTCTAACCAGGAAGCAAATTGGCTGGCACCTTGATTTTGGACTTCCAGCCTCTAAAACTGTGAGAAATAAACTTCTGTTGTTTGAGCCCCTTAGTTTATGGTAATTTATTACAGTGGCCTGAATTGACGAAGATGCCTCTTTCCACATATTTGTGAAGTCACCATAGGTATTACACAAAGGGACTCATTTACAATGATAAGCATATATTTATAATGATAGGTATAGAGTTTTGGAATGCTGCGAGTCTTGGAATGTGAAGAACTGCATTTTTTGGATCCCATTTTGCTTCAGTCATCATCCCAATGGCTCCCACAGAAACATGGTCATTCTTGGAGGTGACTTCTGCTTTCATAGTCACAGCTCCCAGATCTGTGACACAGCCTGTCATGTATACCCCACCGTGTCTGGGTCACCTTGGCACATGTCTTGGCCAATGCCATGTCTTCTCTCCAGGCAGCTCTCTGTTGGATTGGAAGTTCCCTTCTTGCATTTTTCGTCTGCAGTCTATGTAATGTCCTTATTTTGCACTCACAAAGCAGGTCAAGTGGTGCATTCATTTTTCTTTTTCCGGCTCGTCCTTCTATCTGTAGGCTCCTGTAGGACAGAAAAACCCATATGTCTGTTCTGTCACTTAACTCTGTGATTTGGGGTTTTAAAACCTCTGTACCCTCTATTTCATTATCTCTAAAACAGCAACAATTACAACAAAACAGCTTCTATCATCTTTAGATAGAAGCCAACCATTGTATGTTTATCATAATATCCTTACTAGGTAGATGCTAATATCATTTCATGGTAGAGGCAAGAAGGCAAATGGCAGTTGGGTCTGACCTCCAATAGCGCCACAATACATGTATTAGCTATCATGTGATCATAAGAATCCTTTCTTATTGATTCTTCTGAGTTAAATGGGATGATTTTTGTGAAAAGTCGAACATGGTGCCAGGTACACCATCAATTCTTGACGACTTTTATCTGTGTTTAGTTTTCAATTAAATTTATTTTCTCCTATGTTCAGATGAAGAAAAGAGCGAATTTGTCAAAAGATTTTTTGTGTGTGTGCCTGATCTGTGCTTTGTTCTTGTTTCAGTATTTAAACCTTAACACAGTGAAATAAATGGAACGTCATGTTGAGAATTACTGTGCTTTGTCTTGTTTCTCTACACAGCTCTGTGCTATTTCTATGACGGAAAACTAAATTCTGTGTAAATCTAAGTTTCCCTTTGAATGGATTACAACAAGTGGAACTGACTTTTCCAATTACCTACTCAATTGACCTGGTACAGAGAAGGTTAAAGTTCCCACCTAATATATGATCATTAAAGCTTTTCATGTAGCTTTTCAGACAAGGCAGTCTGGGAAAACCCTGACACAACATCATTTTCGGTGCCAGACTGATAAAGCATTTAGCATTTGTCAGTTATCGGAGGAGAAGACGATATATTAATCAGATGCACTACTTCTTTTGGGCAACATGGAAAGAATTTTCTGTTTTTTTTTAAAAAAGAAACATGTGAGGTAATAAAAGGTAAATATGAGGTGGCTTAAATAATGTAAAGAATCCCTTTTATAATACCAGAACTTTGAAATATATCTATATATATTATGTATGTAATGTATATATGAAACATGCACTGAGCAATATTTTTCATCATCACTTTGTTAATTTTATGGTTGATAATTTCACCAAGGAAGATTTCCAATGCCTGGTACTAGCTAAGTTAAATTAAGAAAAGACGTTTTGGGCAAAAACATCATTTACCTAGAGAATCAACTTCTCAGCTGCCATGCACCTCTTCAACTTTATAAACTTTTTTTTTTGCCAATTTCTGAAATGTTGCAAAAACAAACAGTAAGTAAATCCAGTAATTGTCCTCTAAGATTTTAGTCTTAGTTGAAATCAATCATGTAGGCCATTTATCTCCTCTTTTTCCTCCTATGCCCCCAGCCCCCCACCAGACCAGTGTGGGCTGGTCACTTGAATGGACTTCATCCACATGTGTTTCAGTTTGGGGATCCTTCACCATAATTGATGAAGGATTATTTTTCTTTTCCTTTAAGACAGCTACACAGCATGCTTTAGGAACTGGGTTCCACAAAAGAACTCTAAATTCCATCTTTTAAATATTTTATAAGTTTTTTTAAACATTGAATTCTGTACATCAGTATTCAGAGAAAAAAATGTCAGCATTGCATATATCAGATCAGGATTTTATTCTAAGGCACCAGTTCATTTTTCTCTTATTTAGAGAACTAGCTACTTAATTGTAAAAATCATGTTTGGGAAGGGTGAATGGGGCGAAATTGGAGGGGGCGATGAACCAGGAGAGACTGTGGACTCTGAGCAACAAACTGAAGGTTTTGGAGGGGAGGGGGTGGGAGGGTGGGCGAGCCTGGTGGTGGGTATTGAGAAGGGCACGCATTGCATGGAACACTGGGTGTGGTGCATGAGCAATCAATCTTGTAACACTGGAAAATTAAAATAAACATATTTGGGGAGAAAAAAAATCATGTTTGTATTATAGTATATTATACTGAAACCCCTAGGAAGGTTTTAATTTTTTAAAAAGATTTTATTTATTTATTTGAGAGAGAGAGAGCACAGGGGGAGGGGATGGGGGAAAAGTAGACTCCCCGCTGAGCACGGGCTCCATCCCAGGACCCCAGGATCATGACCTGATGCTTAACCAACTGAGCCACCCAGGTGCTCCCTTAGGAAGGTTTTATATTTTTGTTAACTTACGCTGTGGTATAAACCAAACTGGCTTTGGTTTCTTAATTTACTTCTTTTTATGGAAATTAAGAAAAACAAAAAACAAAAAACAAAACCTTGTTTTTGTTTGTGCATCTGGTTTTGCTGCATAGTATCTGATTTCAGTGTATATTGATGGTAGAAACTTGGGTTTAGTTCCAACGATGCAAAATAGCTATTGCTAACCTTTCTGTTTCCTCTTTCTCTCTCTTAAAGAATAAACTGAGACATGGAAGATTTAGGAATACATCTAAGAAGACATGGGTAGAACCAGTAATCATGATAAAACCCAGATTTTCTACCTTTGATAAGTTCTCTGCTGTCATTATATTCTAAGTCATATGAACTTGTGAAGAAAATACAGATCACGGCATTTTCATTGTATTTAAAACTCTCCATTGAAAACATCATTTGTGATGCTTTTGTCAATTACAGGACGTATACACATGCACCTATACAATGCATCATACATTAATAAGATGTAATATTTAATTTTATCATTATTTCCCTTCATTCTGAAGGGCAAAAATCTTTCTGGGCCTTAGAAATAGGGCTTGGAAATGAGAGGTGAAATCTTTGAATACCATCTTCAACTTGTGTTAAATTTTACAGATCTCGACATATTGCATGTCATACTGCTATGAAATATTTTATGGAAAACAGTGTCCTAATACGTGTATGTTAGTGTGAGCTTTGTATTCATTTGTTAGCATAATAGAGTGCAAACACTTGGAGGAGCTGTGCTAAACTGTGAGTCCTGAATCTTCCCTGACTCTTGATTGCGTCTGGACTTATCTCATCATAAACCAGTGGGGAGCAGAGACCGTGAGGCTCCTCCCAGCATACACTTAGATACACAGGGCCAACTCTTTCGGTGGGGCTGATGCCCAGGGTAAGTGTTGAGGGTGACCACTTGTGGCTGTCCTGTGCTTTCTGAGAGAAAAACACTGTAATGCGTTACACCCAACATCTACTCGTAGTGATGCCAAGATCTGCAGTTTGGGTTATCAGTTAGCCATCACTCAGAGCTTAGAATTGTGCAAGAGACTTAATCACATTATGTCCTCATTCTAGGAGGAATATTTTAATTCCAAACATTCTTTGATTCAGGACTTTGTCTTTTTTTTTTTTTAAGATTTTATTTATTTATTTGACAGAGAGAGAGATCACAAGTAGGCAGAGAGGCAGGCAGAGAGAGGGAAGCAGTCTCCCTGCTGAGCAGAGAGCCCGATGCGGGGCTCGATCCCAGGACCCTGAGATCATGACCTGAGCCAAAGGCAGAGGCTTTAACCCACGGAGCCACCCAGGTGCCCCAGGACTTTATCTTTAATGCCCCCATGTGTCACCCTTGCAAAGCGTTTCAGTGTAAGGAATTGATAGCTGGCCTCCGAATTTGGATATCATTACCCAGAAATGCAAAGCTACTAGTTCTTTCTGAACCATGTTGGAAGAGAACATTAGCTTTACTGTACATGTTTACAATGTTTTTCTTTTGCCAATGGAAGGAGACACAAGAGCTTAGTATAGGCTCATGCACAGGTTTTATAGGATGTCAGACAAAATGATTTTTTATTGAGGAAGGGTCAAACAAGTTGTGTTTTCTGTTGTGTGACACTATACAATATGAGGCCCGTGTTATAAAAATTCAGGGCTCCCACAAGAAAGCAAAGGCTAAGAATGGTGATTTAAGACTACATTATCCTGTTTCTAATTCCTTCTCTTTCTTCCTGCGGAAATGTAATTGCAGAAGCTGGGAGAAGGGATCGGAGAGTGGGCTTCTATATCTGCCTTGAAGAGAGTCGTAAAGTCTGTTTTATGAGTCTCTCTCTAGCTTCGTTCTACTTTTCCAAATTAAAGGAGACAATATGACAATCTCACCAGGCTCTGATCTTACATCTTAATTTGCAAACTCAGCAGCAATATCAGTACCTGGTTTAAGTAGCTCAGATAAAAGTGTTGAAATTAACAGCTTATCTCTAGAAATTCAGGAAAGTGTTCTATGTGGTGAAGCGGAAGCCATTTTTTAAAAAGAATATCCCTGTTACAGAAATTACTATTTCTTAAAATTGATGTACTCCATGGCAGTTTCTTAGTTGGGACAAACGTTATCATGGTAATATAAGATATTAACAGTGGGAGGAACTGAATGAAAGGAATCTGAGTACTGTTTTTACAACTTTTCCGTAAATCTAAAATTATTCTAAAGCAAATTGATAAATACCATTATCCTTGTCCTAATACATTTGTGATGGGACAACCTAAAGAGTGGGAAATGAATTCGCAGTTCAATATTTTGGCATCGGATTAACTGAGGAGGTTCTTGGTGTAGACTGTTGCCCTTTTCCATGACTTTAAGAACTATGAGTATTTTGTTTCTTAGCGTATGTCACGTGAAAGGGCTACATGAGCTTGTCTGAAGCATATTCACCAACTGTTGTGTTTTTAGTCAGGCCAAACAGAGCCTTCACGGATGACGTGAGGTCCCTTCACCTGCGTGGGCTTTGTCAGAGTTGAAACGACCATGACCGATGGTGTCTCTTGATTATGGCTTCAAAGGACCACCCACTTCTGGGGGTGAGAGGCTAATTCTGACACTCCAACAGGCCCGTTTTAGACCTGAGGAAAACAAGCTTTTCATTTAAGCCTTCACAAACAGGACCGAGCTCGTTAGGAGCTGTGGTACTAGCATTTGGAACGGAGTCAAGATTAAACCTTTGCACCATTTAAACAGAAGAGAGATGAGAGTTTACACTTTATCTCATCAAAAAAACAAAAACCCAAAAAACAAAAACAAACAAAGAAAACAAACAAAAACTTCAGTGAGGAAAATCAAACGTGTGCTTGAGCTTCAACTACAGCGACACTATATAAAATGTAAAATGACGTGCCCTTGATCATCTGGAGAGAAAAGTTATATCCTTGGACATGCAAATCTGTATCCAGTGCTCCTGGAATCTAAATCTATTCCTTTGTTGCAGTGAAACATTACAAATGAAAACCAAGAAATGCACTAACCTGCACAAAGAAAATAAATGTATTGCCAAGACTTTATAAATCATGATGAATTGAGTCACAACAAAACTTCAAATAAAAGAAACAATGTGGTAATTGGGCCCCGTGTCCTATATAATACGCTTGTTGGCATACATTATGGGTTTGCTATCTTCTAAGAGTATTAAATCATTGTACAAGAACATTGCCAAAAAAACTCTTCATTTCCTTTCAGTGACTTCTTACTGCCCTCAGTGGAAGTTTAATAGAAAAGGAAGGACATGATGTAGTTTTAATGACAGGAAACCCATAGCCTTCCAAATGAATAAATTCCATCACTGGCTGCCACAAAGTGTGCTAATTATTTCCTTTGATAAATTAAAAGCTGTAAAAGTCCAAAGTATATAAGCATGTGGTTTACAGTTATAATCAACCTGTCTGCATCACTGAAAGTTCATATTATCCTCATTATTTAATAAGCATTACACTTATTTTTTATTCCAGAAAATTGTATCAAAAACATGTGTTAAATTTTTACTGATTTGACAGATTACTAAATAAACTAATTAACTATCATGTTCTTGAACTACAGGATGCTAAAATCAAGTATGAATCTATTCCTCAATACCAAACTTTGAGGATAAAAATAAACTATATTTATAAGGTAAATATAAACTACATTTACGAAAAGATGAAACAAAATCAAGCAAGAGCCACTCATATTTAAAATGTGTAAAGTAATTACATTTTAAACTTAATTTTATTAGTTTATTTTAAATATCACCAAAATCAAACTTTGGGAATTCAATAGAGCAATTCTTTTACTCAACAAAATTTATTATGTACCTCTGTGTGCTCTGTATGAATTTATTAACTCCACAAATACTTATTTAACATATAATATGGGTTCTGGGGATACAATAGTAGCTCAGGTAGACTCCCATCCCTGCTTTCATGGAGCTTGCCACGTAGTGGGAGAGCCATGACTATGGTGACTGTATAATTATAAACTTAGAAATGGGGTAAGAAGGTTTGCAGTTCAATGAAAGCCTACTGACCATAGGGAGAGCTGTCCATACCATAGAGTTTAAATTTTCTTCACGAAGGGGGGATCGAACCGAAACATGAGCAATGAGCTGAAGAGGACAGGGAGAACTTCAGGCAGAAGTATGGCATATGCAAAGGCTTTGTGGTGGGATTAATAAAGGTCCTTGTGACACCAGGACAGAGAGGGAGGCTGGCCAGTGTCTAGCTTGTCCAGCAGCACTTTTGTGTGCCCTTTCTTCCTTCCTTCCTTCCTTCTTTCCTTCCTTCCTTCCTTCCTTCTTTCTTTTTCTTTTTCTTTCTTTCTTTCTTTCTTTCTTTCTTTCTTTCTTTCTTTCTTTCTTTCTTTCTTTCTTTTCTTTCTTCTTTTCTTTCTTTCCTTTCTTTCGATTTCATTTATTTATTTGAGAGAGAGCACAAGCTGGGGTAGTGGCAGGGAGAAGCAGGCTCCCTGCTGAGCAAGGAGCCAGATGTGGGACTCTCTCCCAGGACCCTAGGATTGTGACCTGAGCCTAAAGCAGACACTTAACTGACTGAGCCACCCAGGGACCCCTTATCCTTTTTTTTTTTAACTCTTAAAAGTTCATGTCAGGTATACTTTTACCAGGATCTGTGAGAGAAAGTAGACTTAAAAAATAAGTCCTAGGACCTGCACTGAAGGAGGGCTTAGGACTGATTCCTACTGGGAACATCACCTAAACAGGTAATTAAGACACAGGGATTTATGGGCAATAAGACCCTGACAGAGTATCTTAAATCAGGGGTGAGGGAAGTCATTCTGGGCAGACGCTGTAAGGATTTAGCCTGGCAAAGAATGGGGGAAGAGCCTTCCAGATGGAGAGGTCAATGGGAACAAAAGCAAGGGATAAGAAAAGCATTTTGCTGGAGAATAAATATGGGGAAGAGAGAAGCAAGGGCCAAGACAGCATGGTAGGAGGGGTCAGATCAAGGGGAGGCTTGAACATTAAGAAGGTTGGACTTAACTTTTTGGAGATGGGGAACTATTGAAGAATCTTGCTTCTTCTCTTGGGATCTATCCAAGAAGTCCATACATAGCTGGGCTTAAGGCTACAGATCAGACACTGTTCTTTACTACTTTGCAATGGGTCCAACAGGTGTTTCACAAGTGTTTTTCAGAATGACATAATCAGGAATATGGTGGGAAGACAGTTTCATAACTCAGTTTAGTAGCTCAGATTTACATTTAGATATGTCACTGGATATCTGGATATAAGAACAGTTTGTGAGGGCCCCACCTTTCAGCACAGATACCAATGAGGAAAGTGTTGCAACTGTCTGGATATGAGAACTTCAGATAAGACTCTCATGGTGTGCAGAAAGAGAAGATACAAACCCAAGACAAGTTTAGGAGAGAAAAAACAAGCACCATGCTCACTGCTAGATTGAATGTTTGGAGTAAGGTAGTGGGGAGCGAAATCGAGGGTAACTCTTAGAATGTGGAAAACCAGAAAAGATAAAGACATCAATATCACCAAAGCATTTATATGTTGACTTGGGAAAAAATCCGGTGCAACAGGAAATTTCAACAAACATGGACTTTGCTCTTATCCATATGAAACAACATTTAGTGACATGTAATTATCCACAATGCTATTGACAAGTTTTTCTTTGGCAAGATGATGGTATTCTAAAAGGGCAGCTTCTTGGCATTATCCGAGACAAGCTCTTCCTGTGGCAGAGTCAGTGCATGTTCTTTTATTCTATCTATACATTCTTTCATGTCATTTCAGAAACTTATTAATCACACCTAACCTCTGCCTATCTGCTTTCTCTTCTCAGTTCTAAATAAACCTCATCCTTTAACTTCCACTCAGAGCCTTTACTTTGCAAACAACGAATCACTTTGCTGCTTCTCTTGGGATCCCATCCAGGGAGTTCATTCCTTAGTTTCAAGGCCTTAAATCAGACACATTTTTCCGACATTTCTACGCCTTGCATCCAGTAGGTGTTTGATAAGTCTTTTCAAAATGATAAAATCCTGAGCACGGTGGGAAGACTGTCTAGTAACTCCCACATGCTAGAATCCTATTTATTCCAGCTTTTTATCAGCACATTTTTAATCATTAACATGGCATTGGTGACTTATATATGATCCTCTATAATCCTGTCTTTTGTTTATGCTATATTTGCCCATGACCAGGTCTTATCATCATTTCTGTACAGTTTGTTCTCCCCTTTCCACTTGTTCTGATTAAGCTTTTATTCTCATTATTTCTGTTTATTTTCAAGGTCGTTTAAAATTATAATTATCTTCTCCAAGTTGCTAAGCTTCCCACTCAACTTGGTGCCACTAGTAATTTATGGAGCTCCTCCTAAATTCATCTGTGCCATTAAAGATGTTATAAAATATTTCTGGCTCAAGGTGATTCCTATGAAAACACACTCATGTTGTCCAGGCTGATATTGCATTGTGGATTACTGTCTCTTGAATATTTTTCTAACAGGTTTGTGCTCTCATCTAGTTGCAAAGGAACTTAAATAGTAGTGAGTAAAGTAACATACGTCTGTATAGTATTATAGAATCCCCTCACCACGGATCTTTAATTTGATGCTTAAATAACCCTGTAAAACAGGAAGAAGATGGTTTCCTTTGTCCCTATTTCAAAGACATAGAAGCTGAGATTCAAGGTAAGTGATTTGAATAAGGTCATTCAGCTAGCAGTTAGTAGAACCTGCTCTTAAATGCATATTTACTGGCTTCAAAACCAATGTTCTTGCTACTCCACCATGATGAACCACTCTGTTTATATATTAATACATGGCTTAAGATTAAATTAAGATCCTTTATTAAAAATTCTCACTACTCCATCCCAACATTGACCTTCCCATTCTTTTAATACCTAAGGCATACTTGGTTTGCACAACACAATTCAATTCAGAATGTACCAATTGTTCAGGGAGTGCATAAGGCACCGACTTAAACACTGAAGGGTACATAAAATAATCATGAGACTTTCTGAAGGAGTTATCTTAATAGCTACCAAGGGGCTACATAGTCAAATCTGATACCAAGAACCACAAGGGTAAAAAAAAAAAAAAATTATAGGGTGTTATGTAGCACCTTTTCTATGTGAAGTTTTGAATTTCTATGTTTATTGTTTTAAGAAAAATGGCTCACTCCTCGAGAATAGATTCTATATAGTCTATATCTGCATCTTCTAATCATACATATCAAATTTTGGACAAATAGTATAGATTTTTAAAATGCATGTTCCCTTACTTTGCTGGTTGCACTCCAGATTTACTGAATTCTTACTACGTGTCCAATGTTGTACTAGGCATAATGTGGAATACATAACTCTGTCTCCAGCAAAGGAGGCACTAATGGACAGCGTGTGTTTAGTAGACATTTAGGACACTCCTTGACCAGATGAGACTCTTGACTCTTGAGTAGAGTCCAGGTTTTGAGGTGAGGAGGAGGAGGAAATAAGCTTGGAAAGATCAGATCGGTTCTTATTATAGAAGACCTTGAAAATCAAGCAAAAAAGCTAGACTTCAGTGGTAAATAAGTATAATTTCCATAACAAATAACTCCATTACCAAGGATGAGAAGAAATGTTAAGAATATATCATTAATGGTTTTGTGTGTGGTAATGTAAGTATTCCAGTTACTACTATTTGAGAAATAATAAAATAAAAGGAGCTCTTCTCACGTCCTTGAAACGAAATATGTTTTCTTTATTGTTACTTTTGCCCACCTGTCTAGACATTCTATATCTAGTAGCATATTCATGGCATTCTTCTCCTTTTTCTGGAATCTCAGCCCTGTTTTTTTTTTTTTTCTCCTTTTTTCCCACACATGTGTTTCTTCTGGAACTAATGACCTGTTTTGGCCATCATTTGTGTTTGCAAATGATTATTAAAACCATCATGTTTTCAGTCCAAATGATTTAAGTTCTAATAAGCTACTCATTTTGTCCTGTAATCAATTGACCCATCCATTCATTTGACATGAATGGAGAAGGCAAATTACATGGAAGGAATCTGGATTGCATGGGCAATGTAAGGAATAAAAAGAGACAGTTGAGGGCCCTGAGAAGCTTCTAACTAGTAATGCATTAGAGTGTAATATAGTCCAAGCTTCTGATATATCCTCACATTTAAGATTACCACTATAGCATGTCATTTACTCCATAAAGTAAAATATAATTTAAAATATTTAAACATCTCATTAATATATTTCTGACACTGAGACTGGGGTGGGGCAGGAAGGGCAGAGGGAGAAAACGCTCAAGTAGACTCCCTACTGAAGACAGAGCCGAAACCAAGAGTTGGAGGCTCAACTGAGTGAGCAATCCAGATGCCCCACTAATTATAATTTTAAAAGATCACACTAAAAGTAGTTTGGAGCATAGACGGAAGAAAGAATCAGCATGTCTAGAGGTAAGTAGACCAATGTGGAGAGAATAACCTTGGATGTTGTTTGGATTAAATAAATGTTACTACGTGAACAGCCTCTGCTAAGTGGTAAGCTCTTAATGAATTTAGCTTCTAGAATTACTACTATTGGCATTTTGTTACTCTTATTTGTATTATTGAAATAGTCGTGGTGACACATGAGAAATGATTAGAACATATCCTAGAGTTTCAGAAGTAGGGATGGAGAAGAAAGCCCAGATTCTCAAAAATCAGCAGGTGTAGCAGGGAGAGGAGGCTAGAATTAAGATTTTTTTTTTTTTTAGATGACAGGATAAGGTAGAGGGAGAGGTCTAGAATATGCTTTGAAAGAAACTTTGAATCATGATCCATTAGTATATTGTGATATCAATCTAGAGGGTTATGACTGGCCATTAAAAAAAAACAAAATAGAACAGAATTGAAAAGTACATGCAGAGTATCACAAGTAATTATTCAGCAAGACTGTTATGTGGATGGTATATGTAAGGAATTTTCAGTGGGCCTACAGTATATGCAGGCACTATATTTAGCCCAGGTCTGAATGAGTCTGGATTGATTACAGTCCCCTGGTGGCAGGGTGGACAGTTCAGAGAAGACTAGCACTTGGGTTCTTGAAGGCATTCGGATTCAAAGGGGGAACAGAAGCTGAGAGAGAAGCCGTGATTATCTCTTTCTTTCAAATCTGCGTATTAGATAAGAGATCAATCCTCTTCATGGATTAGAGGTATGAAGAAAAGATAGAAGTGTTTGTTTGTTTGTTTGTTTGTTTATTTAGGAAATTCATCCATAGGGAGTGAGAGGAATTCAATGTGTGTGTTCCCTTTTGATAGATGATTTATTTTCCTCCAATTTTTGATGAGAGGGGCACCCAGGTGAGGTGGCTCAGTCCATTAAGTGGATGACTCTTGATTTAGTCTTAGGTCATGATCTCAGGGTTCTGGGATTGAATCCCTCATTGGGCTTTGCTGTCAGCAAGGAGTCTGCTTGAGATTCTCTCTCTCCTCCCTTTGCTCCTCTTACCCCTCACATGTGCCCACTCACTCTCTCTTTCTAAAATAAGTAAATCAATCTTTAAAACAAAACAAAAACTCCTTGATGAGACAATTAGGTTTCCATAAAAGAAAAAACAAAGGGAGGGACTTCAGTCCTATCTTACATGATGCACATAATTATAAATAGAATTAAAATCTAAATGTGAACGGCAAAACAAAAAAATAGCTTAGAAGGTGATTCAGGAAAGGATCTTCATTAAATGGAGGGTTATCAAGAGTTCTTTAAACAAACATAAGAAACACTAACAACAACCAGAGATAGCTCAAAGTAAAATGAGAAATAAATGTTAATTAAGATGAAGTTTTATCCAAAGATGCCACATGAAAAATGAAAATACAAGCTTCAGAATGGGAGAATGTATTTGCAACACGTACCCAACAAAACCCTAGCATCCAAAATATTTTCAAGAACTCCTACCAAACAATATGAAAAAAACAGACAATCCAGTATAAGAAAAAACAAGCAAAAGAACAGGTACTTTACAAGAAGAAAAACAGAAACAAACCAACTCCTTGGTGAGTGTTTATTGTCTACAACTCAAACCCCAAATTCTGCCTTCAAGGTGTTTCACAAATTTGCCCCCTACAAAGGTTCACTTCTACCCGCTTTTTCTAAGATCCCCAAATAGTCAAGCTTACTATTTCTCAAGTAAGCCTTATCTTTTCCTCTCTCCAGGCTTTTAAAAGACAATAAATGCTGCAGCTTCTGGAATACCTTCCGATTGCAACCATGCATACACCATCCATCCCCTTCTAGCAGGAGGTTGTACCTTCATCCATTTGTTTTAAGATGCCTCGTGATCCATATACTCTTCATTTGTTTCAAATTTTTCCTTTCTCTGTTCATCTCCTTTCCTTCAACCAGACACTGAAACTTGTGGAGGTCAGAAAAGGTCAGAGGTCAGAAAGGAGGTCAGAAAGCACATCTCCCTTTTAAAAGAAATCTGTACATTTTTCTAGGATGTATTTTATGTAGAGTAGATACTTTTTTGATTGATGATCATGAAAAGAGAACGTCTTTTCTGGATATTTTCTCGGTGTAAATGAGGTCATCATAATAGAGTCTACAATCATCCTGAAGCTTTACCCTTCTGCTCATTGAATTTGAAAAGCATTTTCCTAAAATAAAGTAATTTCTTTCTAACTTTTTTTTTAGTTCATGTCATCAATATCCATGTCCACTTTTTCTTCCCACATCAAAGGACTCCAACTATGTTGCTGATCCAATCTCCTAAGTATTTCTTGGATCTCCTGTAGATCTCAGAGCCCATCTCCTTTCCCTCCTCACAGCCACTGTCTGGGTTTTGGTTCTCATCATTCCATCTGGAACTTCTATACATTCTTTCTTGAGGCAGAGCTATCCTTCACACTGCTACAAGACTGAGTGTTCACACTGCTGTTTTGATGGCTTTGCTTCCAGGCTAACACAAAAAGTTCTCCGAGGAGACAGAAGCATGGTGGTCTTGCTTTGTACACAGACAGCCCAGCACTTGAATCTTGGCACTGGGAATAGGAGGAAATAGGGAATAGGAGGAATAGAGAATAGGGAATAGGAGGGAAAGGAGACAAAGAATTAATGCAAAGAATTTCCAAAGAAATAACTGCTTATAGACAACAAGAGAGGAGGAATAATCAGCAATGACTTTGGGCTTTTGAGTTTGAAAATGCTATGTATAATGAGACAATAATAGGAAATTTATAGCAATGAGTGAACAAATAGTTCTTGTTCGGTGGATGTTAACATGGTACATGTGATCCTTAAAATGTTCTCACTGAACTGATAATCATTTTCTAAAATTGTTCCTTTTTATTTTCAGCAAGCCACACAATCTGTGCCTCAGTTTCCCCACTTATAAAATGTGGATAATAACACCTACCCCACAGGGGTATAGTAAGTGTTAAAGAAGATGAGAAGTTATAATGTTAGAGTGGCAACTTGTACATAATTTGGGATGAGAAATTTCCAGCTATTATAATGACAATGGTGGTGGCATACAAAATGTTTGACCTTTTGGCTCCCCTCTTCACCCAAGCCAAATTAATCACACTCCTTAAACATATCTCTTAGCCAGGGGTGTTCTTATCATCCCCTTTCTGCAAATAAAAAGTAAGTACACTTGTCATTCTTTAGAATCAATTCTGAATTCCCTGTAATATTTCCTTATTATTCTAGGTACTGTGAGGGATTCTTACTTCCAGGGTCCCCAAAAATTTAATATAATTTTTGAAGCACCTATATTATGATATTATGATGTGTTTATATGTTATGGTATTTAACACATGGAATTTATTTATTGCAGGGAAAATGCTTATTTGAAAATAGGGCTTATTGATATTTTTCTCACTATAAAAAAGTGCTCATTGTAAAAAAGTTGGGAAAAAAAAAGCTAAAAATTGAAAAAGAAAATCTGTAATGTGATCACCTAAAGATAACCATCATTTATAATTGATACCTTTACCTAAAATATCTTAAGGCACTTAAAATATTTCATTAGGTTTGTCCTATGGTTTTGATTTCTGGTTTTGTTTTTTTTTAATTTGTTTTTGGAGTTGAAGATCATACCATTTAGGGTGTTTATCTCAATCATTTTGTGTGTTGACCACACTGTCAAAAACTTTGTCAGTCATAAAATCTCATGTGCTCTGCTCTTCTCATCCTGTTTCTTCCTTCCCTCATTTCAAAAGTGCCTAAGGCTGCTACATTACATGAATGTTTATTTCATGAATTAAAGTCTATTTAACCATTATGGCATTAGGCACATTACTTACTTTTCTAAGATGCCTCTAAGAGATGAAACAATTCATTGTCCTTATTAATTGATATTTGAAAACTCACCTTGATATCATTCATACATTTTGCTGCAAAGGTTTGAAAACAGTTAAGATGTGAAAAATTAGGTTGTCGGGATGATGTCTACTGGCTTCCAATTGTCATTCTTTGTTTGGAAGAAATAGAGGATTAAAGAGATGGGAAAAAAATGTAGCACATTTGTTCTTGGGCAAAGGACTAATTTAGGTCTGGAAATTGTCCTTTAAAACAGCCACATTTGATGTCAACTCTATCTTTGCAGAGTTAAATTCAAAGAGAATCTCGCATTTTGTTATTTCTTTTAATGATTAGCTCTGCTTGGAAGATTAAGCGTATCTCTGAGGTGTGCTTTGATAAACATTTCCCCATTCTTCTGGATGAGAGAAGCATCAAGAAATCTTCTTTTTTTAAGATTCACAAATGTAAGGATAATATTCTTGCCTTCATAATACGCTCCAGGCTTCTGGTTAGTGAAGGAGAGATCTGGAGGACAAAAGAAAAGTCACGGAGGTAAGTTGTATAAAGAATCTTTTAGAGAGAAAAAAATACTAATATTATTGTTGTTAAATTCTGAGGCGTGCTTTTTTGGGGGGTCTTTATGTGTTTTAGCAACCAATGGACATCGGTTGCATTTTTTAATTATCTGGGAATATTTTACTTTTGACTAGTTGAATGCTAGGAATGCTTTATGCAGTATTTCCTAATTTCCTAGTGTTACAACTGAGGTTAAGGGCTGCTTCTGAAAGGATACCCCTGTGTTGGATCTGCTAGGTTAGAGAGAACTCTCTGGGAAAAAACAATCATCCACACTTATCTAAAAGTTGGCACTATCATGAATGAGAGGCATAATAATATTATGGTAAGATACATTTCCTTTTCAGTCACTGCGGGGACAAAGGAATGGGATAGAGATGAAACAGTTTCCTTGTGGCTCTGGAATTAACTAAAACAGAGTTCCTTAAAATATTGTTTATTGCATTGATGTTTGTGCTACTTGGTTAAAGAGCTCAACACCTTTATAGTCAAATTTCTCTTTAAAGGTTTGTGACAGTTTTAGAAGAATTAACTCCCATCAGAAAATTGGCAAATAGAACCTCAGTATAAGA
This sequence comes from Nasua narica, assembly GCA_028533885.1. Taxonomy (NCBI): domain Eukaryota; kingdom Metazoa; phylum Chordata; class Mammalia; order Carnivora; family Procyonidae; genus Nasua; species Nasua narica. The sequence continues at coordinate 129,585,754 of CM052800.1, forward strand.
ACAGATCGTTTTAGGGAGAGAAGGAAAGACCCAGACATATATGGATCTATAAAGGAATTGTCTTTTAAAAATTTTTCTCTTTGTTCAAGGAGGCTTTCTTCGTTAAAACAGAACAAGGCAAGTGTTAGAACTTAACTTACGTGTACTAATCATGAAGTAATGTGAACACAGTGAAATTTAACCAGTGCCTCTCTGTTATGGACCAAACTGAATTAGTTTATTTGAAGAAAGTACCTTTCTAATGATTTTACTAACCGACTCCTAATTCTTTGCTAAAAGGTTGTAACGAGAGAAAATTTAAAAGACTAGAGAAGTATAAACAAATGGTAAATTCAGGGCAAGAACTTTGCTCTGGACACCTTGTTTTGTTGTGGCTGTGTTTCATTTCTTAGTACAGCATTTTTAAGAGAAGAGTACTTGGCTGCTGGTTAGAGGGTTCTACTCCCCCTCTTTTTCAGGGAGAACCAGGCAAAGAAATTATGACATGTGCCATATTGTAAAAAGAAACATTTGCTTCGAAGCTTGTAGCTGACATTTTTATGCAAGATCTTGTGCTTTCAAGGCAATGAAAAGCTGGAAAATGTTTTCCTTTTAGAGTGTGAAGAGGATCTCACATTAAAATAAGCCCTGTTTACTGGTTTCTGATTAAAAATGTCATGTTTGGGCTTATATTTTCCAGTAGGTGCTGGTTAACCACAAGTATGATCTGCTGAACATTGCTACAGAGCTGGACTCATCCTGAACACACTGTGGGGTTTGGACATATAGGTTTTCTTCACTTTCTAGAACCTTTGCAAAATATTTCTGGTAGTGTCTTAGTAAAATATGAAGAAATGGTTAAGTTCTTAGAGGGCTGTTAATTTAGTTTCATTAGCCCATTGCATGTCTGAAATTGACGTATCTCATTTTTTTTAAAGATTTTATTTATTTATCTGACAGAGAGAGAGAATGAGCACAATCAAGGGGAAGCAGGGTCGAGGGGGAAGCAGGCTCGAGGGGGAAGCAGGCTCCACCGAGCAGGGAGCCCGATGCAGGGCTTGATCCCAGGACCCTGAGATCATGACCTGAGCCGAAGGCAGAGCTTAACAGACTGAGCCACCCATGCTCCCTGACGTATCTCATCTTTAAATATTTTATAAATATTTTAAAATGTTCTTATTTTCTTTCTCATTTAATAAAAATTCATGTTTTTCTTGACAAGCCCAACATTCAGGTGAGGACTTTTATGGACCTGTCCTCATGTGTTCCGTCGTCCACTTTCACCTCTGACAGCAAAGGGCTGTACAAGTAAATGTAACTCTCTTTGCTTCTTCTCCTCACCTTGGCTTTTCAATGGTTGGGTGAGCAAAGGGAACAGAGCAGGAGGCCCTCAGCCGGAGCTTGTTCCTGCTCATGTGAAGAATGGCTCTTGATGTTGTGACCAATCATCCATATGGAGCAATTGGAGATAAAATTACAAATCTCACCCTTTACATAAACTGTTTAAAATTTGTATGAATTTATAAGCCTGAATAGCACGGATCCTGACATAATCGGTAATAAGCATAAATAGAATGAACAAATGAATGTCATAAGTTTTCTTATTCCCAAATCATCAAGTTAAGAGGTGATAACAGCTCTCTCACTGAAAGTTATCTCCACAAAAGAAACTTTTTTCTACTTTGTTTACTGTTGGGTCTTCAATATTTCACATTCATTCATTCAAAAAGCATTTACTGAGCACCTACTTTATACTAAACCTGTGAAGTACTGGAAGGAGAGTATTGAGTAAAGCATAAATGAATCCTGCTTTCATGGGTGTGTAGTTTAGTGGGATAAACAGGTATTAAACAAATTACCAAAAAAGAAAGAACAAACATATAAATGCTAATAAAGAATAAAAAGTGTACAAGAGATTTTAAGAGATATACTAATTAGATATACTAATTTTAAGAGATATACTATTAGTAATACTAATAGGAATAGCTTGAAGGTGGTGGTGGTCAGGACAGGCTTCTCCCATGGCAATGATGTTTAGGTGAGATCTGGATGATTACTAGGCTTGGCCACGAGTGCAAGGAGTAGAAGAGTAGCTCCAGGTGTGGGTGGAGAGGTAAGTAGAGTAACTCATGTAAGATTGGGTAAGAATTGGGAATTTACTCTAAGTACTAAGACATGTCCAATGATTTTTGAGCAAGATGTGAGCCAGGTTATAGTTTAAAAAGGTCATCTGGCTGCTGCATGAAATTGAATATAGGGGAGCAAGAGTAGAATGGGGGAGAAAAATCAGGGACTATCACAATACTTCACACGAGAAATTGTTGGCTTGTTTCCAGGAGGGTGGTAATGAAGACGTCAAAGGTAAGAATGGGTGGATTCGATATGTTTTGGAGGTCTGATCCATGGATCTTGGTGATGGTTTGGATGTGGGGTTAAGGATGAGAAAGGTGTCCGTAATTGCTCCCAGGTTTTTAGGTTGAGCAACTAGGTGGGTTTCATTGTGTTTTTATAGAGAAAAGGGAGAATTAAATAAGAGTAAATATCAAGTAATGATCAACAAATCAGTTTTAGATGTGTTAAATTTGGGATGCCTGGAAGACATCTAAGAGATGATATTAAAGAGGAAAATATATAAAAGATGTCTGGATCAGATATATAAATTTAGATCTCACCAATAGATACATGATTTTTAAAAACCAGAGATGGGTAAGATGGCCTACAGCAGTAGGCCTACATCTAGCAGTTCCAAACTTGTTGGAACATAGAGATTCCTGAACAATTATTTAAAAAATATACTCATAGGCTCTACCACAGATCTACTGAGTCAGAATTTCCAGGATTGGTTAAGAGGTAATCTATGTTCTTAATAAACACCCTAGCTGCTTTTTATAATCAGGTATATTTGGGAAACACTGAGCTAGACAGAGCATATAGACCAAGCTCAGAAGAATTCCAGTATTTCAAGGTGTGGGGAGGAGGGATAAAGGGAGTACAGATATCAGGAGGAAGAATGGGAGAACAAAGGAAACATTAGCAATTGTAGGGTCTGAATCAAACACTGACACTCTCTACAGATTTAACAAACAGTCCCACTAAATAGCTTTATTTTATATTTTCACATTTCATGTTACTTTCAAAGATGTCAGTATCTTTTTTTTTAAGATGTCAGTATCTTTATTCAATATAGATTTATAACACAAGCCTTTCCCATACATCTTGCCAAATTATAAGGCAGCAGGCAATTAGAATTATTTTTGCTCTTTCTGTATTTAAAATATTGTCTACCTCGGGTAAAACAGTGCCTTCCAAGCCAAATAAGTATATTTTGGCAAATTTGGAAGCTAGAGATAAAAATCCTGGCCTCATAAATGCAAGCAGCTCCAGAAGTCTTTCTGTCAATATGGCGTTTCACCATTAGAATGTGATCATTTAAAATCATAAACAGCAAGTATAATGAGGCTATGAAGATTGCATATGAGGTGTGACATTCTTTTCTGTGAATTTCATAACTGCCATTTTGATTTTATTGTGGTTTACTTCATCCTCAATGGTGCTATTAGGAAAACCAAAAGAGTCTCTTGCTCTTAAAATTTAAAGCTCTTGCTTTTAGCTAAGCCCAGGCCACTAAAAGGGAGAAGGAAATGCAACCCTACATTTGAGTATCACAGCCTTACACCCTAAATGCAAGTCAAATTATATTTGTTAAGATCAAAAGGAATGTCTATGGTTATTTGTTTGCAGATTTAAAGTGTAAAAGATAATGTTAAATAGTATGAACATATACATTGCACTTCCTATCTTTACATGAGTATTTGAAATTGATTGAGTTTATTCTATAAGGTTTGGTGGTTCTATTTTCTGCCTTTATTATCTACTGTTTAAGTGAAGGTGAGCTTAGTCGATCTGTTTTATGTCTATGTGACATGCATCCTCCTTCTTTTCTGGCTCTCTTTTCCCTTTTGGGTCTTGACTTCTATCGCTATTTTGGAAAGTCAGGAAGTCGGCCAGAATAAAATGAAGCCTAGCAGATTTTTTTAATAGCATTTATTTAGAACAGTAATTCCAGTGGCAGAGAGTCCACCATTAGCAAGGATATATGGGTTACTTTTATTATGTATGTCTGAATTCCTCGTCTGTCATGCCACACATAAACCCAGAAGAGAACAGTTAGCAGATTTGTGGTTTGCACTGTCTCTGAGATGTTACTTTAAATACCTGATTCATAATTCTCTGGAGGAAAATATCACCCTCTGGGATGGTGGGAGATCAAGGGGCTGGGATACCGCTAGAAGCAGAGTTGGGCTTCTGAGTATTGCAAAACTCAGCTATTTGTCCAGCCAAGGCTGGAATTTTAAATCTCAAGAATATAATGAAGAGACCTGTCTTCTTGGTCTGCCCCCTGCTAATTGTCAATCCAGGCAACAATTTAAAAAATTTTAAATTTGGACTCAACAATGTATTAAAGGTATACATATATTTATATATATAATGTATATATGTTATATATGTATAATATATATATTATATATATAATATTTATATATTAAATATATTTATTTATTTGCGAGAGAGAGAGAGAGCGCACAATCAAGTATAGAGGGAGAAGCAGACTCCCCACTGAAAAGCGAGCCTGATGTGGGACTCCATCCCAGGACCCTGGGATCATGACCTGAGCCGAAGGCAGACACTTAAGCAACTGAGTCACTGAGGCGCCCCTCGAAGGTCTACTTCTGAGCAATTCATGGTATAAATATGGGCTTTGGTATTTTCATGCATTTCATTTACATCATTCACCTTGAGAAAATTTTATGTTCTAGAACTCAAATGGCATTTTTTTAATAGGTGGTAACGCTAACAAGGTAGGGGAGAATACCAAGAGAACAATAAGAGAGGCCTTGTATTCTAATATCGGCCTTTTTTGGATTCCTTTGCAATTTGTGTCCTCAGGATGTGATGGAATGGACGGAAGCGATGATAGCATTAGGGAGATGACCAAAGTGTGCGTCCTACTATGCTACTTATCATCTTCGAGACTTAGTTTCTGCATCATAAACGGAGATAATAACACCTCTCCTGCATATTCCACAGGGTTTTTCAATAGTGAACAAGTGAAAACAGTCCTATTGAACTCTAAGATTTTGTACCAACTTAAAAATATTTGTACTGAGACAGCCAAGTGAACATTATAAAGAGATTAAGTTCAAACAGTAGTAGTAGTAGTAGTATGTCAACTTACTCAACTACAAATAAAATTGAAAAAATCAAATTAGGAAAGTAAAATTTAAAAACAAAGGAAAGGCAGTTGCTAAAAGGGTAGCTCTAAAAACAAATGGCAGAAATAGCAATAGTTGTTGTAGAAATTATAGTAGTGGAAATAGTGGGGGCAGCCAGCATTTGCTGGGCATCCAACATATGCTAAGAGCTGATCCAAGCATCAGATTCCCTAGACACATTGCCTTCATATTCACCCTAACTTTATAAAGTAGATTAAAAAAAAAAAACCTCAACCGCATAAATGAAATTGCATTTCAGGGAGAAGTGAAGCAATTTGCCCAAAGTCACTCAACAGGTAAGTACAGAACAGTATCAATAATCATCAATGAATGAATGTCACACAGATCTGCAAAGAACAGAAAGATACAGATCGCACTTCTTTCCAATACTTTGCTTTTCTTCCTGTTTGGGGCTGTCATTAATATATTCCTAATGTCACATTTTCATCTTTGGCATTAAGATTCCAAAGAATACAGGTCGACAGCGTGCTTGTTTTGATTTTTTAGAAACTAGCATCACTGGAAGAGATTCTGAAATTACCAAGATCTTTTTGTGCAACTCCATATACAGAAAAAGAATAGTAGGCGTACTGTCCACGTTGCATGCTTCCTTAAGTTTCCAAAATAATCTGACGGAGATTTTGAAAACACATGTACTTAAGTAAATGTGTTAGTAAGACTAATGTCAGAGAAAAACAAGAAAGTAATTTTATAAAATAGGTTACTAACTGGAAAATATCAGTGAAATTGCAAGATCTTCTTTTTCTTCCAATGAGTATAACTATAAGGTAAATCCTAAAATGACTAAGCTTTGGAAAGATCAAGCTAGATAGCTATAACAAATGGCAAAGTAATTTAATACACACACTTAAATAATGATGCGCGAACTTTCAGACTTTTAGACCATCATAATTATGTTCTTAAAAAACTATAAATACGTAATATGAAAACATGCTATATAATTAATTATGCCATCTATTGTAAGATATTACTAAGTGAAAAAAACCTATAACTGAAAATAAGTTTAAAGAAATTACTCATCTCAAAAAAAAGAAAAAACGCTAATAGGAAAATCATAGAAAACCTTCTAACAGCCAACAAACATATTAAAAAAAAAGAAACAAACCACACGACCTTGCAACTTGCTATTAAAACATTCAAATTAAAAGGAGAAAAACTATTTCGCCTATCAGAAGGCCAAAGGGTGAAACATTTTAAACCTAGTAAGCCTTTCTGTGACTAATAGGCTTATTGGTTACTGGTGGAAGGGAAGGTGAAACAATCATTATGAAAAGACATTTGGAAACGTTATCAAATAGCTGCAAAAATTTCATATTTTTTGATCCAGTAGTTCTATGTCTAAGCATCAATAGAGATGAAACAGATTATCGTCATTTGATTGTTGTTTTTCATAGTCCAAAGTTAGAAAAACACTATGTTCAAAATAGAGAAATATTTTAGCGAGTATACTTACATATGGCAGTGCAGTATCTAACCACTAAATATATTTTAGAATATTGTCTAACATAAGGGCTTACAAGTAGGTGGAAAAAACAAATATAAAAATGCCAAGTATACACATAATTTTGTTTAAAAACATGGAGCATAGAAAAAAATACTTGTAGAACCATATGAGGGGTGCCTGGGTGACTCAGTTGGTTAAGCGTCTGCCTTTGCCTCAGGTCATGATCCCAGGGTCCTGGGATGGAGCCCCACATTGGGCTCCCTGCTCAGCGGGAAGCCTGCTTTTCCCTCTCCCACTCCCCCTGCTTCTTTTCCCTCCCTCACTGCCTCTCTCTCTCTCTGTCAAACAAATAAATTCTTTAAAAAAAAAGCTGAATTTGAGGGAAAGCATAAATTTTAGTTTTTCCTTATAAGCTTCTATATTTCCAAGTTTTATACAATGAACGTATAATATAAAAGCTTATATGAAATTGTTCATAAGCATATTATATAACGTTCAAAGAAATTGAGTGACGATGATTGAGAGACTATTTTGACAGTTAATTAATCAAGTAAGTAATTAACCCTAATAGGCCATCATTTTATTTATAAGAATCAAACATTTATACATTTCAAAAAGAGCTGTGCCTGGCATTTTATTTGGCTTAAGGGGACGCTGACATGGTCAGACAAGAGATCCTTCAATTGTTTAAAATGAATGCATCAATGCTGCTTTCTTTCCTTGCAAGTAGAATTTATACTTTTTCCTATTTCTATTGTTATATTTTCTTAGTTGTCCAAATAATCTATGCCCAGAGAGATAATGTTCTGGCAACCCATACTGGTTGTTCCTTTCTTCATAGTCACTAAAAAAGTAAATCCTTCAGAAGAACATTTCTTTAGCTTACTTTTTCATTATTTCCAGAGGCAAAAACTGGCAGGGCAATTTATAATTCAATTTTTGCTAAATCCATGACACCCAATATATATGTCAGGCATTTCAACGGCAGGGTACTTTGGGGATAGGTGATAAATTGTACTTATTATAAGTGCAAGCTGTTCTTCTAAAACATCATATCAAAAAGAAGGTAGGTACTATTAGGAAAACATAATGTATCTTTCGATTGTCCAGAAACATCAGGGCAAATCACTTCATGTGGATATATTCCCCTTGGTGTTACACAGCAGAATATTACGGTTCTTACCGTGTTTTTGATAGCACTCATCTGGAGAAAGGGGTAAAAAGACCCTATCAGTTCACAAACCTATCACGGGCTGGTAGTCTTTCGGCAGGCACACAGCTCCTAGAGCTGCAATAACTCAGACCTGCCAGAAATGACTCACTCTGAAACCCGAAACATGGCCCTAATCATTTTAGGACCGTGTTGGTATATATGAGTAGTATAAATATTATTTTATAATATAATCTCCTCTGATCTTTTTAAACATCCTTTCAGTGTTCCAGATATTGCCCTGTATGATATGTAGGGCTTCAGCAAAGCCACGGGATGGCTGAGGTTATCTCTGAAAATGCTTGAAAACAAAAGAGGACAATTGAAATATAAAATTCTGCTTTGGTGGTAGGCGCGTACACACCCACACATGCTGCGGCTCAGTTCAGGCATTCCATTAATGAGTGAAGTGATTAAGCAAAGCAAACTGGTAGGTTACTCCAGGCCTAAGCATAGGGAATGGGCTGGGGAGCCTTTCACCTCTAGGTCAATGGTTTCTGTTTAATCGGGCTGTTAATGACTAAAAGTCATTGTTTCCATCTGAGAGCTGTTTGGTCCCAATGTGAAGCAAGTTGGTGGTCTGCTCTCAGCTTCTCATGTGCAAATGTACAGATCGTGAAACCCGCTGCTGTTTTTGCTAAGCTGTTGTTGGGCCACTCAGTAAAAATCATGCTGTTTGAAGGAAATGACAAAACAGCTTTCTCTCAGAGCTTACCTCAGTCAGGAAAGGTCTTCCTACACAGAAAGAGAGAAATAGTTGACATAAAATAAGAGGATTCACGGATGTGATTTTACTACTTATAGTCGTCTTTTTATATAGTTGCTTTCACAAACCTTAACTGATTTGAACCTCAGAGTTAACGTATATGATAAAGGCCATGCGGATAATCATATTTTAAAGTTTCAGAAACCAAAGCTCAAAGAGGTCAGCGCTTGCCTAAAATCATGCAAGTAATATGTTTTTACGTCAGTGCCGGAGTGATATGAAAGCTTCTTGGAAGAGAGGGTTTGTGAAGAAGGCTTTCAAGGACTGGAGAATTTGGGTAGAATAGAAAAGTAAATGATATTCCATGAAGGATGTCAGCATGAGGAAAATCAGAAAGGTAGAAATTAGAGGTGCCTGGGGGGCTCCGTGGGTTAAGCATCTGCCTTTCGCTCAGGTCACGATCCCAGGGTCCAGGGATAGAGTCCCGTGTGTGGGACTCCCTGCTCAAGGGGAAATCTGCTTCTCCCTCTGCCTCTGCCTGCCGCTCTCCCTGCTTGTGCTTGCTCTCTCAAATAAATAAACCTAAATAAATAAAAATTTTAAAAAAGAGTAGAAATTAGCACAGTGTGTTCGTAGAATATATTGCATACATTTTATGTTATGTGTTCCCACAGGAATGCATTCCAATATAGTTCTCAAATAGTCTTAACATACACACACAACTATATTAATAAACACTTGTACGTTCACACCGACTAAGGTTATATAAGCAAGAATGAATTGTTAGTGGTGTTCTCTCAACGGAAAAGGTAGCAGTAAAGATCCATTCAGAACAAAACATATAACTATTTATGAGGAAGCAGATGTGAAGTTTTTGTTGAAAATAGACAAGAAGCATATAAACCACTTTGGTTTGTAGTAGTGGTGAGCAGTGGGGGAAAGAGAAAGGCTGTTTTTTATGATCCTAATAGTAAGCTAACAATGTGTCTTGATTAGGAAAGAAAAGCTTCTGGTAACCTCACGGATAAAAGAAGTTGTTGTAGAACTTCACAGTCAAGAAAATTCCCAAAGTCGGTGGCTCAGTCGTTAAGCGTCTGGCTTCAGTTCAGGTCATGATCCCAGGGTCCTGGGATTGAGCCCAGCATCAGGCTCCCTGCTTTGCAGGAAGCCTGCTTCTCCCTCTTTCACTCTTCCAGCTTGTGTTCCCTCTCTCATTGTGTCTCTCTCTGTTAAATAAATAAAATCTTTAAAAAAAAGAAAGAAAATTCCCAAAGTCCATAGAACATCCTTCTAGAGTTGTTAGACAAAATCTAGCTTAGGTATCTGTGCTTCTCAGCTGGGAGATGTACCCTCCTACATGCAGGGATTGGAAAATAGTAGGGATAGTTTTGGTTTCCACTATGATAGGGGCTCTAATAGGCAAGGCTAGAGATGCTCAGCTTCAGTCCTACTCTTGATCTGTCCCAGTGCCAGTAGTACCCTGACCAAGAAATACTGTTAACATTTTTCTCAGCAGTTTCTCTGTAGACCCAAGACTGTAACTCCAAGAGTGACGAAGCAATAAAACCAATACTCGTATCTCAATAGTTTTATCTTTATTTATCCTTCACCTATTTCAATTTTGCCTTCACTTTTTTTTTTATTATTAAGTAAGCTCCATGCCCACCATGGAGCCCAAAGTGTGGTTTGAAACTCACAACCCTGAGATCAAGACTAGAGCTGAGATCAAGAGTTGGAGGCTTAACTAACTGAGCTACCCAAGCACCCCTTCTTTCCACTTTAAAAAATGATATTCCTACTAAGATCATTCTACCAGCAGCATGCTCGCTTGAAGGGAGTCGGCTTGAGATTCTCTCTTTCTCCCTCTGCCCCTCCCCCCACTCATGCTCTCTCTATAAAATAAATTAATAAATCTTAAAAAAATGATATTCCTACCAAGATTATCCCTAAACACCTAATCTAATGGGTGCTTTCAGTTACCATCTTTATTGGACATCTCCTGTTTCTAGAAACTCTATTCCATCTTGACTCCCTCAAGATCATTTTTTCCAACCTTTTGGAGCACTCCTTAGTGATCTCTGTAGGTTTCTCTGATTTCATCAATTCCTTAATACCAATGTTTTCTGGACCAAGGGTCCAGTTCTTAGCTCCCTTTTCTTTTCTTGTTTTTTTCCCCATGCCCATGACCTTGGCCACCACCACTAATGATTTCCAAATCTCTACCACCAGTGCTAATCAGTCTCCTGAATATGAGACCAATAATATCTAAACAAGGTCAATTGTCTACTGCATATCTCATCCTTCACATCACATAGACAGATTTGGGTTTTCAGCAGTGTCAAAATGCTGCTCTAATCTTCTCTTTTCTGCTTTCATCTAAGTGACGTATTTTTATTAAGTGGTGCTAAAAATAAAAATATAAGTAGATCTTCTAGTTTGGCTGAAGATATAAACCTAAGTAATTATAAAAAAGGAGTGTTCACAGTTCTATGGGGGACAAAAGAGGGAGGGTTCAACTCTGAAAAGGGAGATGGAAGGGGTGAGTAGTTAGGGTCCGGGAAACATCTTAGGGTACATGACACTTAAGCTCAGAGTCCCCCATATGATCAGAGGCCTTCTGAACAAACCAACAAGTAATGGGTCCATGTGGTTGAGGAAGGTTAGGGCATGTTCTTGCACCTCTCTGTCATCTGGTGTGACTTTGAAATGCACAGAAGGAGGGCAGAGGTGTGGTGAAAGAGAGGCAGCAACCAGATCGCAAAGTTCTTCCATTTCTCTGCTAATTAATTCCAATATTATCCTATAGGTCACTGAACAATTGAATGAGTTTAACTAGAAGTTGCATGACAGCATTAGCTTTGTGTTTCTGCTGATTAGTATCAGTGTGGCAAAGAGGATAAAGGTGAATACAGAGCAGTACCCAATGAAGATGAGGACAACCTAGGAGGATTTTTAGCAGCCAATTTAGAGATCATGAGACCCTGATTTAGGTAGGATGTCGGAATGAAAACACAGAGTAGGAAGTAAAGTCCATATTTCCTCTTCTGTAGAAGGAAAATCAACAAGCCATGGTGACTAGTGAACTTGGAAAGTGAAGGAAAGGATAGAGAATTGAGGATGATCACCTGATGTTTGGGTTTGGTGATACAGGTCATGATGCCAATGAAAGAAAGGGAGATAAAAGAGGAGAGGAAGATGAGAACATTTTTTACTTCACCACGAGCATAAAATAACTCAGCCGTGAGAGTTACAGCTGAACAATGACCTCTTCATTCTAGGTAGGATCTGTCCTATACCAATGCTTTCCTTCTTAGGACATTAAGCTTTGGACTTATCCTTAATGGTAGAATGGGTACAGTAAAGAAAGAGCATTGGAAAATATCTCAAATATATCATCCTTGTTCTATTAAAATGCAATGTGTGGTCTTTGGCATGTTACTTAAACATATCTGAGTTCAATAGTCTTACCTGCTAAGAGAACAGAATGATAGCTACCTTATGGTGAAGCTGTGTAAAATGAAAGGGTCCATTTTAAGGTACCTACACATGTTCTTACACACTCAGAAGTCTCCCTCAAAATTAGGTGCATCTTTTCCTTCCTGCACTGTGGTTTTCAAATAGCTTCAAAAATATGCCAAACGCTCTCCAGATATTCTTTTTCTTTTAAAAATAAAGCCATGCTTATTATTGGATTCTTATATTTTAGCATCTTCTACAGAGAATAAATAGCTTATGGGCATTATTCTCAGCCTGTTTGATATACTTAGATCTTCATCAGTCTAGACTCACCTTACTGTGAAGCTTTGTGGCAGCTATATATTTTTTTTCTAAAAATAGTGCTTAGAAGAAACTAACCACCTTTAAAGGGCAGGCTTTAAGAGTCCAACGGTTTTTATAAAAGTGACCATACATAGAGGCAATTTGTATGACTGTAGCAGTTGGAATCCAAAAATGAAATTTCCCTCACTGTGGGAGTAGAATGGTTTGAGCAGAGATGAGAAAATCCCCACTTTAAATTTGGTGGGTCCAACTGATGAAACGCTTTAAAACTGATGGCTAAAAGTAGAATTTGATGTAAGAGACTCCCAGAAAACCTGATAACACAGAAATTATCCTTTATAACAGCAAGATGGAGTAAAAAACCTAGCAGTTCAATTTCTATGGAATTATTCCAGCCACAGGGTTCCTTATTATAATCGATATAATTTGGCTTAGTTGACGTAGTTGTGAAGCTCATTTATGCTACTGATAACAGAAACTTATAAATTTCTCCAAGGAAAGTGTAGGCCTTTGTAGTGGACTGTGTTTTAATTCACTCACACAACCAGTTTCCACTAGCAGGAACCAAAGTCTTTTATATAAATCAAAAGTGCCTGCCCTTTCCAAAGACTTGTCTATACCCTGGTAGAGCCATTAAAAACATGTCAAGATGGAACATAGTTGGCAGAACTTTGGACCTAATCCACTTTCCCCCCGGCTAATGCTGTGACCTAGCTCATAGATCCACACAGAAGATGGGTGAGGCATTTTCATTTAGAGCCGTAGTTTTCAACTAAATATTTACAGTAACATGAAAAAGAGAGAAGGCCCAAAAGCACATGTTTATGTGAAATGAAATACAATAGAGAAGTAAATATTGGCAGACTGTATTTAGACCTACAATGGGTGAATTGATCGACAGGGAGTAGAAAGAAGGACATGAGAAGAAGTCCCAGGACTGAGCCTAGAGTGACTCCATTCGTGGAAAAGCAGGATAGAGGATGATGAGTTGGCAAAGTTGATTGAGCGTGAGTTGCCATCAAGGAAGGAAGACTACAGCATTTGTTCTTACCTAGAAGCCAAGAGTGGAGAGGATGTGTTGGGTTTTGAAGGGAAGGTGAGAAGCAGTAGATAGAAGTGGAGTTAAGGGTATTGTAGGGCTTGAGTACATTTAAATGCTAATAGAAAGGATCCAGTAGACATGACGTGAACAAAGAAGAAAGGAAAGTGGACTGTGAGCTTGTTTATGTGGGCTATAACTAATAATATTTACTGTATGAGAAATTAAAATGGAGAAATTAAATAAATACTGATATTAACTCATTCAAATTGCCATAACATACCAATTACATATTAACATAAATAGCACATTTTTATTTAGAAAACTATATTTTCTGAAATGCAAACAATGAGGAGAGTGCCACCATTTTACACTTTCTCAATTCTTTCTCCTATCATGTTCAATAAAAGATAACTGAGTTCTCTTGTCTGCCTCTGCGTTCAGTTGATTGCCTTATGTTGTTTTGGTTAATGTATATTAAGAAAATCTGGCCTCACACAAATATATAGTTGAATAATGGAAGAACTATCAGTATGTTTCTCTGAGGCTAAACTAGAATTCACTACATAGTAGGTTTTTTAAAGATCAGCAGAAATGTAAAATCTGAAGCCTTACCATTAAATGAACTTCTTGTACTCTACAGTAAATTTTTCTAGCTTGGACTTTGAACTGAGCCATGCAGATGTTCTACATGCTGCTAGATTTTACCACACGAAGTTAAAAAATCACATGTGTTACTATTGTCACCAATTTCATCAGAAATGTCTTTAAGGGGCACCTAGGTAGCTCAGTGGGTTAAAGCCTCTGCCTTCGGCTCAGGTCATGATCTCAGGGTCCTGGGCTCGAGTCCCACATCGGGCTCTCTGCTCAGCAGGAAACCTGCTTCCCCATCTCTCTGCCTGCCTCTTTGCCTACTTGTGATCTCTCTCTCTCTCTGTCAAATAAATAAATAAATCTTAAAGAAAAAAAAAAGGAGAAAGAAATGTCTTTAAGTATCGGGAAGCTATCCAGATTATGATATTAGTTACAAGTTTCCCAAGATTCTAATATTCACTTGAAAGCTAAAACTTTATCTTTGGCAATCCTCTAAATTGTTTTTCTTAAAGTAGCGGGTTCACTTAGTTCATCTCCAAGGAAATCTCTGCCTGGTACCTAAGTCGGAATGACCCTTGTTTATCTCTCATTCTTTCAAGTAAAATTGTGTTTCATGAAAAAGCTCTCAATTCAAACAATTGCAGAAGTGTTTTTCTCAAAACGAGGATCATTTTTCACTATGTGATAGAAGTGTTGTAGGTAGACTTTCTATTATGTCACACAGAATAGATGAGTACTAAAGTTTGAAATTTATTTTTTAAAAGATTTATTTATTTATTTGAGAGAGAGAGAGAGAGAGCACACATGTGTACCACAGGAGGGGCAGAAGCAGAAAAGCAGACTCCCCAGTGAGCATGGAGCCCTAGGCAGGCTGGATCTCCTGACCCCGGGATCATGACCCGAGCCAGAATCAGGAGTAGGAACCTTAACCGAGTCACCCAGGTGCCCCTCAAAGGTTGAAATTTAATTAAATTAACAATTTTTATGGCTTCATCGAAGTTGTTTTTAAGCAAGCTAGGTTTTTTTTTTTAAATGCAAGTGCGTGGAAGTAAAGAATACGATGATTATTAGCGCATATGCATTGAAACTGCCTTTAACTGATGCTAAGGCATCCCAAAGTTCTGCCATCCATTGACCTTGCTTTATCAGAGTAAAAGTCAAGACAGTGAAATAGTTTTAAACCCATGGAGACCATGGCATTTTCTAAGAAACCCCTGGGATCCATGGACCACACTTTGAGAGCTGCTACTCTAAGAATTTACTATGTAAATAAAGAATTTAAATCCATCTGAGAAAATACTATTAAATAGGTATTTCTAGTGCATAAACAATGAATCTTGGAACACTGAAACAATAAAATAAGATCTAAAAAACAAAGAATAAAGAAGTATTTCTAGGATCATTAGAAATATATTTGGAATGAAAAAATGTATATACTTACCTTATATCATACAAATAAAATTTTAATAGATTTAATGGTTACATGTTTATGGTTTTATAAGCTAAATATTAGAAAATATAGGTGGATATGTATTTAAGGATGAAGAAAACATGATGACAGATCATTTTTAACAAAAGAATCTTAAACAATCAATGAACAAAGAAAAAACAATGTTCAATCTTTTTATTGATACAGAAAATTGGTGAAGATAGAAAAAAATGATTATTTTAATTACAGTTATTAATGTTGAACAACTCACCCTAAAACTTAGCAGCTTGAAATAATGGACTGTTACTCCCAGTTTCTGTGAGTCAAGCATCTCGGGTAGCTTAGTGGGTGATTCTGGCTCAAGATTCCTTAGGAAGTTATGTTTCAAGATTAAACTGAAGCCAAAGGATTCTTTTTCAAACTCATATCATGCCTGCCTCTCCATTGAACATCCAGCAATATGACAGCTCGCTTTCCCCAGCACAAGTGATGAGAGGGAGAGAGAGACAGAGACACAGAAAGAGACAGAGAGAGAGAGAACAAGACAGAAGTAATCTTTTTGGGGCCCCTGGGTGGCTCAGTGGGTTAAAGCCTCTGCCTTCAGCTCAGGTCATGATCTCAGGGTCCTGGGATCAAGACCAGCATTGCATTAGGCTCTATGCTCAGCAGGGAGCCTGCTTACCCCTCTCTCTCTTCCTGTCTCTCTGCATACTTGTAATCTCAATTTCTCTCTGTCAAATAAATAAAAAAAATCTTAAAAAAAAGAATATGTTAAAAAAAAAGACAGAAGTAATCTTTTTATAAGCCAATCTCTGAAGTGATAGCCCCTCATCTCTGCTATGTTATCTTCATTAGAAGCAAATCAGTGTGTGTACCCTACTCTGAACAGGAAAGAATCATTAGACACCATCTTAGAAGATGTCTAATACAATGATAATTTCCAACATGGCCAGACTATGATGATATAAGTGGGAAAAGGTACAATTTCTGTCTCTCTTGAGGAATTAGGCAATATATATCAAAATATTAAACATCTTGGTCCTTGTGATGTAGTAATTCTATCTCTAAGAAATAATGACTATAAGGAGTATGTAAAAGACATTCACAGTAATGTAAATTATAACAGTGAAAAATTAGAAGAAACCTAAATGTCTAACAATATTTTTAAAATAGTTAAAGAAATTATTATACATTCCAGAAGTGTAAAATTTGCAGCTTTTAAAAACATTTTTTAGAAACTTTACCTAACAAGGGCAATTTACTAGTGACTTATAGTTTGTTGGGGATGTACTATATGCTGATATATTTTTTAAGACCTAATGCATGCTTATACACATTGAAACTACATTTGAAAAGATACAATTCTTTTTTTTTTTTTTTAAAGATTTTATTTATTTATTTATTAGGAAAGAGAGAGTGAGAGAGAGCAGGTCAGAGTGAGAAGCAGACTCCCCATGGAGCCGGGAGCCCGATGTGGGACTCGATCCCGGGACTCCGGGATCATGACCTGAGCCAAAGGCAGTCGCTCAACCAACTGCGCCACCCAGGGGCCCTGAAAAGATACAATTCTAAATGTTAGTGATGTTTTTGCTGTGTGTGATGGGGAAATCTTCTTGTTTTCATTTGTATTTTCTCTATTTCTCCATTTCATCTATATTGAGCTTTTACTATATAGGCAAATCAGAAAATATGCCCTAATAAAGAAGTAATGAATTAATTGTTTTAAGAATTTTATTTATTTATCTATTGGAGAGAGAGAGAGAGAAAGCACAAGCAGGGAGAGGGGCAGGCAGAGGGAGAAGCAGACTCCCCGCTGAGCAGGGAGCCTGATGCAGTAACTCAATCCCAGGACCATGGGATCATGACCTGAGCCGAAGGCAGACACTTAACTAACAGAGCCACTGAGGCGTCCAAAAGTAATGAATTAATTTTTAAAAAATTAACAGAAAAGGAACTTTGATAGAAATGACTTTGAGACCAGCTGCTAAAACCATAACATAGGGTATAATAATTATGTTTTAAGCTGCTATCGTGACGATTCTTTTTCCATACTCAGTATAATATTACATGAGCTGAATGGCAGCCTCGTTTTAAATATTCAGATATCAGTAAAATTTGAGCTAATGGGGGTGGGGGTTCAAGAAAAGTCATCAACAGGGACACCTGGGTGGCTCACTTGGTTGAGCAACTGCCTTTGGCTCAGGTCATGATCCCAGCGTCTTGGAATCGAGTCCCACATCGGGCTCCTTGCCCCACAGGGAGCCTGCACCTCTCTCTGCCTCTGCCTGCCTCTCTGCCTGCTTGTGTTCTCTCTCTGTTAAATGAATAAATAAAATCTTAAAAAAAGAAAAGAAAAGAAAAGAAAAGAAAAGAAAAGAAAAGAAAAGAAAAGAAAAGAAAAGAAAAGTCATCAACAGCTTTAAACTTTGTCATTGAAAAGTAAATTAACACTTCTTTCTAAATTCTTGAAAAAGCAGACAGATTCCAGGTTCTTCGTTAAATGACTGTCTTGTTCCCAAAGAACATAAATTGATTTAAGAGGTTGTTTCTAGTCTAAATACAGTGATTTTGACCAGTTTGATTGGAATTCCATCCCAAATTTTTGCTTTTAAGAAAGAATGTTAGTTCAAAACACACTGCCGTAACTTAGAGTAAATTTCCCAAGACACCCCAGGTGTCTTCCCTTGCGTTGGGGGTGCTGCTGGGTGTACTTGAGCTCAAGTGAAGCATCTTGGTGATGCTTATGATACTTTCCACCAGCTCCTTACACTGTCATATTTCTGAGTACACACCATTTATAAGTGAGACATTCTGCAACAGGATATTTTTGAGACCATTCGATATTGTGTAAGTTAATTCAGATTTGCACTGAGTAGTTACACACAAGCACAACAAGAATACAAAAAAAAATGAGATTAATGTATTCTCTAGTAGGTATTGTGGAAATCCCCTCAAGAAGTTCCATTTTATAGTATGTTCTTATACGATACATCCAAAGGTTAGGTTTCATTTGGAGTTTCACAATTGCCCTGTTATGAAGGTTTTTAGTAGCTGGCCCATTGTAATATATCTTTGGAGAGTGTTTATTATGTTTCAAAATTTGGATCTGAATCCACAGCCAGACTTAATGCTGACATTCATAAGGGCTTGATAGGCTCTATCTCTGGCTGGAGAAAGCTCTTATTGTGGTCAATTTAACTGAGCCAACTATTAATAATGTCAGAATACCATTCTGCAAAGCAGAGCAATACTTAGTCAAAGTGATTCATATTAGCTGAGCATGAGCAAAGAAATCTCAACAGGCTATTTCAGAGTCCTGGACTGCCATTGAATCCATTGCTCTTGTGAACACAGTGGAAAAAATCAGGGTTCATGCTCCTGGCTGTTCAGACTTCTTAGTAAATGTTTCACTGTGTCCCAAGGAGAAGACAGAGTGTTTTAATGTGGGAAATGGAACCTTCTGTGCTGTCTGTTCTGGAGAAAAGAATGTGGCTTCTAAAATATTACTTTTGAACTTCCTGTACTGTATTTATACAATTCTGACTCTTTAAAAGGCTAAACTGTGTTATGACTAAAGCAGTCACTGATAGACCTAATTTGCTCTGTGAGAGAAGTGTTCTTCGCCGTCTCTGTGCAATTCCCTTTGTGTGGTGCAAACTTTTCCCAGTCTGGATTACTCTACGTGCAGCAAACAAGGAAGCATGAGCCAGGGGACCTGTTTCTCCACTTACCATGCTAGATAATTATATTCCACCCGAGAATGTGTTATGATTCAGTGATGAAAAGCAGGGGTGTCGAATGAGACCAGACAGGAATTTCATCTTGTCTTGGGGTTCACTTCACTGAGCCTCAGTTCCCTCACTGTAAAAAGAGGATAATAATACTTCATAAGGCAGTTTAGAAGATTCAGTAAAAGTGGGTGTGGAGCACAGTGTCTTAGAATTAGCAATTGCTCAATAAATTATAGTTTTGGGCCAGACGACCAGAAATGTTTGATTTCCTTTGGCTGTGGAAAATGGGTTCAGTTGATGAAAATGCATTAGTGAATATCTGAGTACTAGCATATGCTCAAGGTCATCTTTATATACATACACTTTGTGAAGTAAAAAATCAAAGCTGATATCAGAATTGAGGGAAGAGATTAAGTAAGCAATGTCTTCTTATTTAAAGAAAAAAATGCGACCCAGAGTAAGAAATACATTCGACCTTGTGACCTAGTCTGCGGTACAGAGACACGCCATACTTGTAACTGAAATGACAGTCGAATGGAACAACACTCTTCTGTGTATGATGTACTCTGATATTTTCTCTCTTCTTCTTTCCTCTGGTTAGAACCAACTAAATTGATTTCGTAGGCACTGATGGTGTGTAAACAGTATGAAAGACACTAATTCAATGGAGAGTAAATTAATTTATTGCACAAATTTGTTTAGGGCAGTATTGGTTATTGAGTGTCATTTCCTTGTACTTGCATTTTGTAATTTTTAATTCTATTAATGAATGTTTGCCTCTAGAAAGGGGAAGGAAATGGGCAATCGTGAGGATTTACTGGGCCAGCTATCATCTGTATCGTTTGGCATGTTATCTTCTCTTTTGTTATAAGAATCTCACCATTCTCTCCATTTTACAGATCAGGAAGCCAAAATTGCGAGAGAGAAAATACCCAAGAATTTAAAACCATCTATTTCCCACTGTCTCTAAATGCAAGAGGCCAAATAACTTACAGTGACATATTGATAAGCCTTTATCTCTGGGGCTGTACTCAATGTTCTTTCTTTAATTAAATTGTGCATCCTTGATCACTTAATAGAATTTGAATTCAAATTATAACACAAAAATTTGGAAAAAAAGATCACATATTCATTCTACTTTGTCTGATCTTAATAAAGAGTAGCCTTCACCAGGAAATATTCCTAAATGGCAGGATAATTAGGCTGAATTAGCATTTCTTGGTGAGAGAGAATTTCCTGGCATGCGATTATTTTTTTTTTATGATTCCAAATACGATAGTTTTAATTTTTTTTACTGTAAAAAGTACTTTAGAAGAGACAATACAGGAATCTTGTTCTCTTTTAGTTAAAAATAAACCAGCTTTGATAGTACCATCATAAACCTAGAAGGATTTTAGTTTGAGTCACTGTTTGAAAGAATGACCAAACTCTAAGTTTATTTTTTCATAGTTCTCTTTTTCTTCTACAGATTCTTCCCCACAATGGATTAACAACAGACATTGGAAGTTGTACTGTTTAAATATCTTTGAATTATTTTTGTTTAAAAATGTCAATGGGTACGATAGGAAAAGTACATTTCTTTCCCTGTAACTTCAAAACAACTGAACAGAGCCTTTGGACTGAAACCAAGAATTGAATGCTTTAGCTTTAAGAAGATTTTCCTTTCTGAAAAATAATGAATGAGTCTCTTTGCAAGTTTAACTATTTCGGGTTTCAATTCTCTGACTTTCGGCATTCTGCTATTCCTTTTTTAATATAATGCTTCATGAGTAAACATTTTTTTCGTTTTCAGTTCTCTCTCAAGTCATGGAAACTTCATATATATATATATATATATATCTGATATATATTTATCTGATATATATATCAGATATTTATATATATATATAAAACTATATAGATGAGTTGTTTTTAGGTATATAAAAACTAGTGTTCCATTTTCTTAGCGGCTACTTTCTTTCCTTTTTTTTTAAAGATTTTATTTATTTATTTGTCAGAGAGACAAAGAGCAAAAGCAGGGGGAGTGGCAGGCAGAGGGAGAGGCAGGCTTCCTGCTGAGCAGGGAGCCAGATACGGGACTCAATCCCGGGACCTTGGGATCATGACCTGAGATGAAGGCAGATGCTTAACTGACTGAGCCACCCAGGCATCTCCTTAGTGACTACTTTCCAGTGTGCATTAGTGAGTGACAAATGCTTGAGGATAGCCTGCAAAGGCTAGTGGAATGAGAAGGTCATAGTTTTCTACTTGCTGTATATGGGAATCGAGGAGAGGTTCATCTTTGTGATATTCCTGGAGGGAGGGAGGGCCCATCAATGTTTAGTAATTTTTATTTTAGTAGATTACAGAAAACCGTGTAGGCTGTGGGACATCGTGGAGACTGATCAAAATCCATAGTTTCTGAAGACTTCACATTGGGACAGTTAATTCCCGAGGTCTGCTTTTAGACACAGTCAGACCCACAAAGCAGACAGATCACCACAGGCCTTATGTTTTAGGAATCAGAAGGGCATCTGGCGAGCTCTGCCCTGCCTTCCAAGATGCCAGAACTTTCGAAAACCATCAAAGCTTGCACCTGCTACCTACTTCAAGTGCACACATTCCTTGGCTCACAGTGTCCCAGCTGAAGCCTTCTCAAGTCATTTGTGGGAAAGACAAGCCAGTAGAATATGTCAACTTTGCAAAGGCGGATTATAAATACTAATGACTTTATGAAATTATTCTTGATATTCTTAAATGTTACACTGGCTCATTTTTTCCCCCAAGAACACAATATACCCCCTTTGTATTTCCATTCAAAACTTGTATCTATAAGACAAATACACTCCTCTGTGAAGGAAATTTGTAGAGATAAGATGAATGGTAACTATCACTAAGAGTTAAAATGGTGACTCAGTTGATAGGTGAAGGTTATCGGAAGGAAAATATGGAATGATAGATTAGCAAACCTGTTGATGGACTCACTTTGCTTTCTTATTTTCTGAAGTGCTCTTTGTAACTCTCTCTGATAAAACTAAATTTGGGAGAAAGTGCTGTAATACAAAACAATATATATAATATTAACTTGGCAGGAAAGAAAATACATTCTACTGGTTTATTTTATCGTCTCCAGAGTGATTCTACGGAGTACGTATAATATATAAAGTGAGGTGAAAAATAACATATTTGTTCACTATAAGAATTTGTTATTTTTATTGATCACAATTGAATATTTTATGAAGACATAGAAAAAAAGGAGCACTGTGTTGAGAATTGTATTTCAGGATGATTAATCTGTCATCGTGTGTGCTAGGAAGAGAAAGACTATGAGTAGGAAAACCAATTTCATTTCTAGCGATAAAGATTACATTTTAAAAATCAGTATTCAATATTAAATTTATTGTAATAACATAGCCATCTGGTAAAGAGACACCAGAACATAAGAAGAGGCACCAGGGTTCTAGTTAGAATTTGCTCTCTAATGCATGACCTTGACAAACCGCTTTACCATGCTGAAATTTAGCTTTCTGAACTAGAACACAAGCATTAAGTCACCTGTATCATCTTTTTAAGTTCTGGAACAAAAATTTGGAAGGAAATAACACCGTTTCACCAAACCCAAAGTGCTTGGGAACCTCACAGACGAAATCGCTTTTTATGCTTCCCAGCACAGGGCTCCTCCCTCTATAGCCTGGAAGAGTCTGAAGCACCAACTTTTATTTTATTTTTATTTTTTAAGGGTTTTATTTGTTTAAGAGAGAGAAAATGAGCATGAGTCAGAAGCAGAGGCAAAGGCAGAGGGGGAGGGAGAAGCAGGCTCCCCCCTGAACAAGGAGCCCAATGCGGGGCTCCATCCCAGGACCCTGAGATCATGACCCAAACTGAAAGCAGAGGCTTTAACCCACTGAGCCACCCAGGAGCCCCTGAAGCATCAACTTTTAAGCAGCCCATCCTGCAAGCTGTGAACCTAGCTATCTCCTCAGCACTGCATCTTTACCCCCTCTCCCTGGATTCTGTGCTTCGACCAAATAGATTGCTGACTATTCCATGAAAACATCACACCCCCTTCCTTCTCCAGGTCGTTTCCCCTCCCCACACATTTTTTTCTGTATTTCTACCATAGCTACCATCCTCATTCTTGGGTAATTTTCTCTTGTTCAGTCTCAGTGTAATCCTGTGAAGGAGCTCTAACACATGGCATCTGACTACCACGGTTCAAATTCCAAGCCCATTACTTTTAAAAACAGGTGACTTTGGGTAAGCGACCAAGTCTTTTTCCCTCTGTAAATGACCTGAGCAGAAGCCAGACGTTTAACCGACTGAGCCATGCAGGTGCCCCTCCCATTATTTTCTCTATAATTTAAACTGTTGCCGGAACCTATTTTCCTCCTGCATTGCCCACCAGGTTCATGTTATCACATCCTTTCGATCTTGTGAGAATTTGGAGCCATTCTCAGTCCTTCATCTTCCCTCTACTCTCCATCTTCTTCTGGACCCTCCTGTTGGTTACCAGGTGTTTTGTTCTTGAAGAATCCCCCTCTTCAACTCAAGTGCCACTACCAAACAGTAGCAACTCAGGGGCCACTTGTGGATGAGTGTTACTGAAGTTAGGACAAATCTGTAGTAAGTTCATTTCCCTTAAGATGTCAATCCTAAAGGACAACACTCAACTGGACACATAGGCTCAATTGGACACATGCAGTCATGGCTTCGTAAGTAGATGTCCTGGATATGTGTGTAAAACAACTAGAAATTTGCTGTGAGGGTAAAGCTTTCTTAAAATATGAGACTTAGTACCAGCGAAAGGGAGGATAGAGAAGTATAGAATTCATTTTTTTAAAATTATGATTATTAGAGTGGTTTTTTTCAAATGAGTCATTGATGAGAAAATAATTATAAATCTATGAACTACACAAAGACCATTTTATAATTTAAGTCTATGTTTACGTTTTCCAGCTATAAAGTAATTTAAAAGTAAAGGAGATCTCCACCTGCCCTGATCCTTTAAATAAAGCTTTCGCTTACTTCAGTAGTTGTGTCTTCGCAGATCATCTTGGAGTTCTTTCTATGATTTAGTCAGTGATATTGAACAGGCTCTGAAGCAAGAAAAGAAGGGAAACTGTATAAAGTAAATAAACTTAACAAGGCAGAAGATACATGTACCCAGAGAGTTCAACAATTTAGAAGATTTGTCGGACTTTTTTTCAGTCCAAAAGTAATCTGTGTTGATTATAACAGGAAACTAGTCTTCCAAATTAGAGACTGTACATGTGTGTGGTCAAAAGCTTCTTTTAAAAAAATGCATTGAAAAATGTAAAAGGCTGTTGAAGGAAATCACAACTTCCTATATTCTCTCTTTAGTAAGTCTCTGAGAATATTTTCATCAATTCAGACATATAAAGGCACAGTTCTTTAAAAAGAGTGTGTGGGTAAAATGCACACTGAGACCTAGCTACAACACTGTTTCATACAGAGCAAAATTGTGTACATGCTCACCATGGGTGAAACATACTAGCAATTTTTACTTTGGATCTTGTCAATGACGATAACATAAACTAGTAACCAGTGTCCAAGAAAATATTCTGTTTTCCCTTTTTAAAATGCTAACAAAGTCAAAAAAAATAATGATGAGACTTCAATAGAACAATGCCGTCATTTCTCTGGTCAACATTTTAGGGATATCAAGGGTCTTGTGACAGCTTGCAGATGATCCTAAAACAATCTATTTTATTTGTGGGGTTCTGAGGTTCTAAGTTTATAATAATCATTAAATGAATGCAGCAAACTAAATTCTTTGGGGGGCTGGGATGTAGCGGGGGAGCAGAGTTATGTTGAGAGGGAAAAGGGAGAAAAAGAAGGCAAACTGGGAACTGGTTAATTAAAATAATAATGATGTCAGTCTTTTTACATTGGAAATATGTGCTCCATCATGCTCCAATAATGGGGAGTGCAGATTTCCTGATAAGACTGGGGGACTGTAGTTGGGGTTAGATGAATGCTTACCATGTGTGACCAAGTGGGAGGAAACGGGTGAGGCAGGGAAGGGGAGAAATAACTCACTTGGTGTCTGGCATGATGATGTTGAAGCTCTTTAGCAATGGTCTGTGTGTTATGTATGGGTTATGGGAGTTTGCCCTTGCTTTATGCCTGCTGCAAAGAAATGCCTTTTGGCTCAGACGAAGTTGTGATCACTTCCCCTTGGCACCCTTTCAGTGGTGTCAGCATTTACAGTTCATTCCCAGCCCCGGCGGTGCTAAGTCTTTGCATCTGAAAAACTAGAGAACTCAAACCCAGGTCTCACCGTTGGCATTGAGAGAACTTGCCCAACTCCCTAGCGTAATGACTGCCAAGTTATAGGACAGTGCTTGACTCTCTACCCACAACCCGGGCTGTTCCACTGCCAATGATAGCTCTTGCAGTTAATTGGGTTCATTATGGCAGAAAGGGAATCAGGAAGAGAGAATTGGACAAAATACTTCCACCAAAATTTTATGTGGTTTTTAAGCGAGAGGAAGGAGTTCTTGACTTTTTCCCCGGACACTACAGAGAAAGGAGACAGACAGTTGAGGTAGAAAGTCTCATAAACTATACAGATTATTATGATTAAAGCCTCCTAAGTAAATTATGCTGCTGGGTATCCTTTACATTTTGTCTTTTTGAAATCCCAAATGTTTTTGAAATCTGAAAACTCAAACTACTGGCCTACAAAACCCTAGAGAACCAGCAGACCAGAAAAGGAAACCTGGCAAAATAAGAATAAACAATGATTCTGTGTAAGATGGATGTGAATTGTCAAAGGAAAGGTACAATGCAGATGAATTTCAATCTCTCCAGATCTTTTCCAATTCTGCTTTGCTTGTTTTCCCTCTGACAGCTCCCTAGAGTTTTCTGATGTCTTTCTTGAACAATTCAGGTAGCTAGGATTCCTTTATCAGTAGTTCTTAATGTCCTCCAAAGTATCTTGGCATTGTCTTTGCCTTCCCATGGGGTTTTCCTTTACATCTTGATCCATGATAAGAATAATTAGATTTTTTTAAATCTGTAAAAGTCCTAACTACAGACCTTTAAATATACATATATGTATATATATATATACATGTATATATATATTTTTTCTTTTCTTTGTTTTGTTTTTTCTTGTTTTTCAAAGAGGCAACGTGCCTCAATGCCATATGGCTGTTTCCTGAGTGCACTTCCAAAGGTAGTAACTCAAACAAGGGCTTCGAAGACAGGTGGCGCTGGTGTCATCAACTCTGTAGCCTGGGCTTCCATTTTGTCATTTGAAAGATGGGAATATTTATATTGCATGGTTATGTAAAGTGCGGATTATATAGTGCCTAATACACACGAGTTATTCAGTAAATGTTAAAATTTTCTTTTTCTTGTAAAGAAGGTAGCCACTGAGAGAAGTGACTTATAAAAATCTATAAAATTCTCTATCCCCAAGCTTTGTCACCAATATAACTTTAAGGCCAGGTTAAAAAAAGATACATCTGACTTAGATCTCTCCATCAGCCTATATCCGATAACTCAGAACTCCTCAGCCTTGACCATTCCCCAAGGCATACTGACAATTGCACCTATGTCTATTATTAAAAGATAGCGACTCATAAATAAAAACAATCTTTATTATTCTTACTGCTTCTATTTACACTGCAGGCTGTTTCTTTTGGTTTCCCTTGAGGAAGTATCTCTCCAGCCAAAATGTGCCTCTTCTATAAGACCCAAACCTGATTAATATTCTTTTTAAATGATTTTTTTTTCATTCAGTAAGTGCCTATTAATCTCTTCATTTACAGCCTGCCATGTGTGGTTATTTGCAGTACCGAATTATTTAATCTTTTATATTATTCTCTAATCACTTTCTGTTTTCAAGTCTGACTTGTGAATTCTAAGACTTGAGCCAAGGGTTCTAATGAAAATTTTCCATAAAACTAAAGGTTTGCCATGATGGTAACTGGTTGTTTTCTAGGCCAAAAATGGAATGCATAACCAGTTTGAAAAGCATAAAAATTGCATTTTAAATATTAACTAAACAAAACTACCACCATTATTCCTTTTTTTTCCCCCAAGATTTTATTTATTTATTTGAGGGTGGGAGAGACAGAGAGAGCACAAGCAGGGAATGGGGAAGAGGGAAAGGGAGAAGCGGATTCTCCGGTGAGCAGGGAGCCCAATGTGGGGCTCAATCCGAAGACCCTGTGATTATGACCTGAGACAAAGGCAGATTTTTAACTTAAATGGCACCCCAATGCCTTGTCTTTTTGAAGTGGACATGGCTCAAACCTCTTGGAATAGTTATTTTCATCCCAATTGTCTACTACGATGGCCTACAAAGTGGGTTGCACAAAGTAATCCACTGGGGGTGCAATAAAAAGAATTCTCTTTTTCTTTTAGTTTAAAAAAGAAAGAACTGAGCTCTATTATACTTATTAAATTAATTGTTGTGGTTCCTCCCTCAGCCCACTGTTGGTCGTATACGTCAGATGATTGGATGTCATGTCCTCTAAGCAGAATAAGTAAGGTAAGAGTGCTAGCTTACTGTGAGGCAATATTACTAGCAGTATCTTTATTACATTGTTTGATTAATTTAACCTTTGCATATTCCAATATATATAGTTTTTGTATATTCTGGCTATGTGGTTTTATGGCTATCACTAAAACACCCCTATAATAAATATGAAGCTTAAGAATATTCCTCCTGGAAACTTCTGCTTAAAACAATATTATTAATGCAAGCCCAAGGGACCGAAAAGAAAATAGTACAGTCAGTACATTTTTTACTATTAATAAAGCTCTTTGTCAGCCACAAAACATGGTAAAAACATTGAAAGTCAGATACTATTTGTCAAGTGGTCAGCCAAAAGAAAAATATCAAGGGTGCTGCATAAAATGGATTTACATCCACCACCTTTAACTTGAACCTTTCACTAAGTATATATTGTGTGAAAAGGTATTAACTAATGGTAATATGAGGCCATCACATTTAACCACCCCAAAACATGATTTCCTTTTTATTTCTCATTATCAAAGAAGTTGTATTTTTGTGTATTTTCTAAAGTATGTAATAATTAGCATGGTAGGATGCATCTGTCATTTACAGATAAATGAGCAAAAATGAAGGCATGCACAAAAAACGTCTTTACAGAAAGGTGTGGAAGAATCAAAATGAGGACTCCTGTTCTCCTTTAGAATGTAAATACCTTACTAGACTGTAAGACTCTTGAGGGCAAGGGTTATAAACTAACTAGCCTGGAATCTCTTCTAGGAGTGAATGAACAGGGGAGTGGATGAAGGAATGGAGATTTCAGTGACTCACCTTTCTTGACTTTGGGGCACTTTGGCATCTTCGGTGTTCGAGGCAGCATTTACCACAAAGAATACAAACCCTGCGTGTACTCTACTCTGAAACTGTGGCAACAACAGACTGACAAAAGTAATGATGTCAGCTTTGACCTCATCAGACAAAGAATAGTATCTTCTTTTTCGGTAGAAATTCATCTCTATCCTTACATCATGTTGCTTTTTTGTCTAACAGAAATGACTTATATCTAAAAAAGTATACATTTTCTTTGCTTTTGGAGTTAACTCTACATCTATGGTTACTTCTAGACCTCTGTATTTTGCCTATTTTTCTAAGACTCGTAGTTCTTTGATTAATGATGCTCTACAAAGAGACACACCTCTGTTAATTTATGACCAAACTTCGTGATGTTGAAATTACACGTTCTGTTAAATTCAATTCCACATTTATTCAGTTTCACCTATTCTGAGCTCTTTTTTTTTAAAAAAAGATTTTATGTATTTATTTGAGAGGGAGAGAGAGAGCAAGCATGAGAGGGGAGAAGGACAGAGGGAGAAGCAGACTCCCTGTGGAGCTGGGAGCCCAATGCGGGACTTGATCCTGGGACTCCGGGATCATGACCTGAGCCGAGGGCAGTCGCCCAACCAACTGAGCCACCCAGGCGCCCCTATTCTGAGTTCTTGACTGTGATACTTGTGAGATATGCAAGCAAGTCCTTGTCTTCAGAGACTCTGTTTTATTTTTGTAAGCTTTAAATTATGTGTGTGTGTGTGTAATACATGCAAACACACACATACATTAACATACTTTTTATTTGGTATGAGGTTTCTCTTTGAAGCCATATGTAAAAATACAATTAGAACCCAGGGTTATAAATCCAGAGATACCCTTCCAAAACCCCAGACACATTTTTCTGTTGAAAATATGATATAGATACAAGCAGAAAGAGGAAGACTCCGAGAAGTGTGATCCCATCATGTGCTTCCTCCAGGAGGAGAGCTCATTTTGTAACAGCTGAAGCAAAGGCAGGAGATGAGCGTAATGTCTGAAGATGATGACAAGACATGGCTGGTGGAGAGAAGTTATGGAACTAAAGTCACTCCAGGGTCCCAGTGTTGGACATAGGTCTACAAACAACCACCTCTCTCCAGGTTGAGAAATTGTCCTCTGAATTAAGGAGCCAGGGCACTTCCTGAGAGAAATTATTGTTACCAGTGAGATCCCAGCATTCCCTGGCAGTTCAATTTTTTTTCACCTTTCCCTTTACCCAGCCCATCTCCATTGTGTGTGTGTGTGTGTGTATGTTTGTATTTATATATATGTATATGTACACACACACACACACACAGCCTTCCACAGAAACATCTAGTGTAGCTGCTCTTCAATTCCTTCAATTCACAAGAAGAACTAAGAGGTTACTGATTCCTATATTAGACTGTGGCTTGTATGGGACATAGAGACATTCATTTTTTCATTTAGTTACTCATTCATTAATTAAGCAACGAACATTGAGCACCTAGTGTGTCAGAAACTGCTCAATTGGCCCCTACCACCTGATCTCTCTTTCCTCTTGTTAGTAGTAGACCCTTTGGACTTTCCACAGGACACGAGCCTCCCAGCTTGATCCTTTCTGTTGGCCAATGTGAGCAACATCTCGGTACTTCCTTAGAGAAGAAGCTTCTTACCCTCTACCTTCTTTCCCTCTATCCAGGTAAAGGACTGTAGATGTGATTTTAATGAGCTAGCTTCAACCTTTAGGATGAGGGCAATATGGAGGTTAACAGGGCAGCAAGTGAAAGGAGCCTGGATCCCTGTATGACCTGGTGAAGCGCAGAGACCTCTCTGCCTGCCTTGGACAGCCCACTCACAAGGGAGGGAAAAACCTTCCATCTTTTTTGTACGAGTCCGGGGAATACTTAATCTATACTTAATCTATAGCGCAATGAGTAGACCAACTTATATGAAAGGATGGAAATCTGTGTAAATATTTAATAAAATATTTTCTTTTTCTTTTTCTTTTTCTTTTTTTTTAAAAGATTTTATTTACTTGACAGAAAGAGAGAGAAATCACAAGTAGGCAGAGAGGCAGGCAGAGAAAGAGGGGGAAGCAGGCTCCCCGCTGAGCAGAGAGCCTGATGTGGGTCTCGATCCCAGGACCCTGAGATCATGACCTGAGCTGAAGGCAGAGGCTTTAACCCACTGAGCCACCCAGGCGCCCCTAATAAAATATTTTCTTAGATATAAAATAAATCTGCCTTATACCTTTATAGCATCAAGCTTTATTCATGCTTTTTATCCTCCCTCTCCTTGTAATGCCTCTTATCCATGGGCAGAAATTCTACTTTTCAAGGTCTTGCTCAAATATTACCTGCTTAGTAGTTCTTGTCAGTTTTGCCCTTCCTCCTGAACCCTACCCTGTGCCTTCTATACTGCTCCACATAAGATCAATCTTTTCTGTTGTGCTTCTCTTCCAATATCTAGTTTTTGTCTAATATAGTGACTATGCATATGTTTATATATTCCACTAGAGGCTTCAGAACAAAGATTATCATCTTACTAATTTTTCTATTTCCCTGACATCTAAAGCAATGCCTTCAATAATCAAATAAATGTTTATGGGATATTCATTGAATATAAGCTTTATTCTTTGTGTATTTATCAGACAAAAATGGTAGTTTTTTTCATAGTTAATCTGAAGAAAATGTTCCTGTTTGCTCCTTTTCTATTTATCAAATGGAAAAGTAATTGTTATTTCAAAAATTGTGAGAGAAGCCTATCTTCTTTTACTCCAATTAGAGAATACTAGCCTGCCTTGGAAACATATGGCAGAAAAACTAACTATTGTTAGGATAAGATAATTATGATTGTAATAACCCATTTAAAGAACATATCAGCTGCTCCTGTTTTATTTTCCACATAATAGAGCAATGGACTGTTTCAGTATGATGTTTTCAGGACCCAGTATATATTTTTATTTCCCTACATGAATCTTTCATCCTTTTACTGACATTTATTCTTTTTATGCAATTATCCTAAAAGGAAAGCTCTGGCCAGGCAAATGCGTTGTTGTCTGCCTCTGAAAAGACATTCATATCTTGTGGCTTAGCTTTCAAGTTCTGCAATTGGGAACCCTCAGGCCGATTTTTAAGGAGTTTGCGGGCTAGCTGAGCTTCACTGTCTCCCAAAATGTCCAAAATGAGATTACATGATGGGCAAGATCAATTTACTGGAAGGTACTTAAGCAATAAATCCGGAGCTTTTGGTCTTGTCACTGTTTCTTTCAAGCTTTGTGGCAGAAAATTAAGCCGCAAGAGCTTTGACAAATTGGATATTACTACATCTAATTGTGTATGTTTAAGCTTATCACAGTGAATCGCTGCATTGTAACTGACTAGTGTGCCAACAAGGCCTTCGTTTAATCAGTGCAGTGCCATTTAATGGCGATTAATCACCCGACTAAAATGTCATATTAAGGTCACAGAAACTTGAAGGCTCAGAAGAGAGAACATTAAAGCCAGCTGATAAATAGAGGAAAAGAGCATGTTGTGCCAAGGGAAGTTGAGCACTTTGTTAGAAGCTGGTAGAGCATCTAACGAGAACTTGGGCTTAACTTTGAACTCAGATCAGAAACACTTGAACTTAGTTGGTTGGGAAGGAAGTCATTCTGTCTCAGTTCTTCAGGGAGCTTCTGTCTGTACACAGGCAACTCCTGCCCACAAAATACTTGAAACTGGTGGTCCATTTCACAGATGTTTGTATCTCCATGAATACTACTTCATGATTTTTATTTAGATTATTATTATTATTTTGATTTTTTTTCCCTTGCTGTTTCTTTTAAGAAGAAAAAGATCAGATAAGATATGGTATGCAAGACACAATGAAACCACATCACTATTTTGCACATTTGCAAAATATTTCTGAAAAAGAACAATTGGAACAATTTGATTTTGTTTACAAGGGAGTTGTTATTTCCTAGAAAACTTAACAAATTGAATGTTACAGGACAAAAGAAAAATGACTAAAGATATTTTTTCATTTTTATTCTTAATGCCTAGAGGGGTGTTGTACAAATGGATAGTCTGACAAGTCCATTTAAGGCCCTTATAAGACAAAACTTGTCAAAAGTGGAAATAATTTTACCTGAGTAGATCTAGAATAGACTCCTTGAATGCAGGGACTCTGTCCCTCAAGGTTTGTTCTAAGCTCTTTATCCACACCCGGCCCTAGTAAATAGTGCTTGACTAATTGATTGAAACAGAGCTGTGGTAAATGATAAACCGAAAAAGAAAAAAAAAAGGCATACCTAATGCCTCTTTTGATTAAGGAGAACTAGGTAATTACCAGCAAGCTTATAGACTTCATGTAGAATTTTGGAATATTTTGTAATGTGATACAGCTTCCTGTAATGACTGTTGTTTAGGCTTGGAATAAATAGCAGAGTCTGAGAACAAGAGCCACCTCAAATAGGAAGAATGGATTCAGTTTTCATATCCAAGTGAGTTTATCAGCAGGGGAGGTTTCCATGTTTTGAGCGAGGTTCACTGAAACTCCCATCCACTTTCTTTTTCTTTTTTTATTCTGTTCAGTTAGCCACTGTATAGTACATAATTAGTCCTTCAATGATTCAGTAGTTAAGTATAACCCCCAGTGCTCATCACAGGCCTGTGTGGTCCAATACAGTCCCCACTAGCCACATATGGATATTGAACACTTGAATGGGACCAGCCTAAAGTGTGATGTGCTACAACTGTTAAATACACACCAGATTTTAAAGACAGCATAAGCAATACTGTAAACTCTTTCATTAATAATTTTGTTTATTGATTACATGTTGGAATGACAATATATTGTCCTGAATTAAATGAAAGATATCATTAAAATTAGTTTTGCCTGGGGTGCTAGGGTAGCTCAGTCGATTAGGTGGCTGACTCTTGATTTTGGCTCAAGACATGATCTCAGTGTTTGAGATCAGGTCCTGCATCAGGCTCTGCACTCAGTGGGGAGCCTACCTGAGATTCTCTCCCTCTCTCTCTGCCCATCCTCCTGTTCATGCTCTCT
The DNA here is from genome assembly GCA_028533885.1 of Nasua narica. Lineage (NCBI taxonomy): Eukaryota > Metazoa > Chordata > Mammalia > Carnivora > Procyonidae > Nasua > Nasua narica. Next base: position 129,619,301 of record CM052800.1, read on the forward strand.
CTCGCTCTCTCTCTCTCAAATAAATCAGTAAATCTTAAAAAAATTAGTTTTGCCTGTTTCTTCTCACTCCTTTTAATGTGGCTTTTAGGAATTTAAAATTACATATATGGCTCCCCTTATATTTCTGTTGGACAGTGCTGGTGTAGACCAATGAAGAGTCACTATGTTGGTATCATCATTGACCTAGACCAGATGTAATCCAATAACCCAAAGGTGAAACACTTCCTGACCCATTCTAATCTACTAAACCAAGTATCTCCCAGAGCTTTAAGCTCTTAATCAAATAGATAGAGTTGCTATAATACTGAATGGAAAACAAATCTGATAACATCAACAGTATACTTGACAATTTTAGGATTACTTCCGGGAAGACAGAAATTGGCATTATTGAGCTTGAAGGAGAGCATGACAAAACACAATTCAATGGGCACCTTTTAGGGACATAATGAGACAAGCTAAGACGGCAGCATCAAGGTTGGAGGTTAACTGAAATGATTTCTTAAGGGTCAGAGTTGTTTAACACTCGAGACAGGTTGTGACTCTTCTTTTTCTGGAGGGCAATGATAATAAAGTGGGGCCTCCTCTGAAGTCCTAGATAAGCATAAGATTGGAGAAGACAATTTAAGATAGTGACTCCAGTATCAGTACTTATTCAGATACCTGGAGTGCTTCTGAAAGTTGGTGACAAGACAGGACAAGATTACTAGCCCTTACAAACACAGGGAGCCTCTAGTTGGAGCCATCTTTAATTTCTCTGTTTAGATATTAATAAGATTCACTCTTAAAATTTTGTGATATCTGATCATTCTCAAAATATTTGTGTTTAAGATTTTTTTTTCAAAATATTCTAATCTGGAACTGGATTGAAAACTCCTCAAAATCTGAAACAGTTGTATTACCTTTTTATTATTATATGCTTTTGTGTACAAATAACTATGTTTATTTATTATATAATTAAAGGGGTACATACGCTATAGGACACAGTAGTCATTCAAAAATATTTGATGAATGAATAAACAGATATTGACTAATACAAAAATCAAATATATATATACTTGCACAGCTTTGGTAGAGAAAGCAACTGAAGTGTGCCACAGATCTCCACCTCCCTAATTATGGTCCAATACATTTATACAGCAAAGCCTTAATAAGTGAATACTGCACTTAAATGTAATAGAGTTTGGATTTTTTTTGCCAGTGAGATATAGTGTTAGATCAGTTCCATTAGGAAGTTAGCAATAATTTCTCTAAAAATATAGATGTTTTAAAATACTTTGCAAGTTCAGTTCTTTTGGTAGTATGGCATTAAATTATGAGATGAAGGAATAGCCACTACACGTTTCAACATGAGAAAACCAAATGGAACTCCAAAGCTCTAAAAAAAAAAAAATGCATTCTACTTAAATAGAAGTGCCAGATCAAGTCAAAAGCATGGTTTATAACTTGAAAGGTATTACCTAAAATCTATGTTCAAATAGTTTCTTGAGTGGAAGCTTTTGGGTTTCTTTTTTTTTTAAGACAATGTTTCTGGCCTCCATTTGTATAGTGTTTGTAAATTCATATGCTGAAATCTTTGGTGGATCACAGGTTTATCTTTTTAAAATACATTTAAATCCATGCATCAGGTTTTAAATGGAAACATCTGAGTTTTCAGTGGCTCTGAGCCAATCCTGATTGGGGAAGGAGTGTTCACACAACACATGGTATAATATCCAGGTGTGGCCAAAATAATGCACATCCATATGCATCCCAAGGTTCTGCCACGTAAGGAAATTGATAGTAGAGCTCATCACTTATGGGAATGTATTGGGCTATTCTTACTCTTTACTGAGAGTAAGAGTAATTTTATCTTGGTCCAAGACTAAAGCAATAAAGAACCTATTGTTTCTTCTTCTTAAACTATCAACATCACATCCAACATTTCTAACAATGCCAAAGTTAGTTAATTTTGAGCCATTTACTCTACCTTTGGCTGGACATGTTCTTTTAATTTCAATGCCAGCACACAAATATTTGGCCTTTAAAAAGGTCACATATTTCCCTTCTAAGTTGAGTTAGTTGCTCTATGTCAGAAAACACGTGTATCCATTCTTCCAAATGGAAGACTGATATTCTCACTGGTGAGGATTGTGCAGTGAGCCCCTCCGAATGCTGTTACCTTTTCTGGGAGGTTGAGGAGGGGAAGCTATCAGCCCCTGTATAAAAGATGCCTTCACTTTATGCAGGTATCGATAATTTTTATCAATAATTTTTACTTGGCCAGTCAAGAACAGCAACACTGGATTGGGTTGTGAAGTTTATACCAATACCTGGAAAACTATGTCCCTCCTATACGCAAACCATATGAAAAAGGAAAAAAATAACATAAATTCTAACATCTTTCCAAGAGGTTCATGGAATTATTCCTTTAAATATTAGGAAAGCATACGTCGGCTAGTATCGTACTTAGTGAAAATTGAAATGCTTTTTTGGAGAAACACAGCAGTATCGTTAAGTGTCCTTAGGGAAAAAAAAAGTCCTTCTTCTTTGCCCCAGCCCCCACCTTCCTTTGAATGAACAGCCAATGCTTGAGCTGGGCAATTTAATTCTGAGTACTTTTATCAACATGAGAGGTCCCAGCCTAAAACAGGGAACTTGTTTTTTCTTTTTTTTTCTTTTCTTTTTATTTGTTTTCTTTTCAAGATATCGATGATATGCCCCTATCAAATGTACAGTTTAGTGAGATGGATGACGCGTCACTAACTGGCAGTTCAAGGAAGTCTTCCCCTGGCTTGTTTACATGAACACGTTTTAGAACAGCCATTTAGCTTCCAGCGGGCTCTGCCCTGCTGTCCAGCACTAAGGGGAAAAGCAGTCCACGGGCCTACAGGTTGCTGATAAACTAACCCCCCATTTGGCAAGCAAGGAAGCAGAGTGATAAGGGCTCTGATTTATGTTTTATCTGTCACTAAGTTTTCAGTCAAGTTGGGCAGCCTGCCTGAAATGACTCAGTTCTGTTATCACCTCAGATGCCACAGGTTTCTTAAGTGAGGCAGATTCTTTGGCGACTTTTAAGAGAACTTCATTTCACCTCTTGGAGAAGGTTAGCGCCCCTGCGTTGAAACACCCGCATCTGGCTCAGGGAACTTTGGGGCTGGAAATTTGTCTGTGGGGCTCCACTCCAGGGCTAAGCTAATTCTTAACTGCCTAGATCACCTGCATATATATATATATATATATATATATATATATATATATATATATAGTAACTCTTCGGGGAACACAAGACCGGTCTTGATAATATTACTGCGAGAAGGCTTGAAGCTTAAAAAAAAAAAAAAATTGGGTATCTGAAAAATCTGAAATAATACGAAGACTGCATACACCTTTCAATTCAAATTTACCTAAAAAGCAAACTTTCTACGGAGTTCGTTCCAATTCAGAATAAAATACCGGTCGACTCCAGATAATGAAAAATAACTTGAAGGGGAAGATAATCTATCTTCAGGGAGAAGTCAGAAGAGTGTCAGTGGGTACAATTAGAAAGCAAAAAACTCCTGTTTACTCTGTGATGGATGCCGTGGTATGGCAATGGGGGTCAATGGGAGATTAGCCTACATAAAAGTGAGGGAGCATGTCCTTATCTAGTCAACTAACAAAAGTTAGTAAATGAAAGCCCTCCGTACCCTTCCCCAACCTGTTTCAAGTTGTTTTCCCCCACGTTTAAATTGGCTTGTCGTTTTACAAGGATGGATGGGTATTATTTTTAAGCTTTTATTTTACAATGAAAGAATGCGAGGGTTTCACCAGTGAAATTTTCCCATGGAGAAAGGCATTGCAATGAATCATAAACAATGTAAACACTCTGGAGCTTCTTACATACAGAGGTTATATTCTAATATCTTCTCTCCCAGTCGTGTTTTCTTTCCAAACATCACACAAGGAGAAGTGAGAAGGGTGGGTGGAGAAGGCCACTGGAAGCTATCTTTTGAAAACAGTGGTAGTCTATCTCCTGTATTCTCAATTGTATAATCTTTTTGGTATCTGACATGGGTTCAGAGAAAATGGCTGTGTATTTCCCCTGAGGAATATAGTTCAGCGATGCCCCCCCTCTCCCCTTCCATCAGGATAAAACTGAAACTTCTTAGCATGAAAGCTAATCCTTCAGATCTGCCACCTTTTGCCTGTCTGGTCTCACCCACTGCCACTTTCCACGCATGATTTTCACACAAAGTAACTGAAGTTCCCTGAATATTCCATGTGTTTACCTTTGATTGATTTTACCCCTCTCTATGAGAGGGAGGGTTCTCAAGGATAGCAGGTTTGATCACTACCATTTCCCCTCAATGCCTGAAACTATTCCTAGAACTGACTTCCTATCCAATAACTAGTTGTGAATGGAATAACGTGTGTATCCTGACCCCTTAACTTGGAAAACCTTTCCCCATTCTTCCTCTGACTGGATTTTACTTCCATTTCAAAATTTGGGTCTCACTTCAGGGAAGTCTTATATCTCCCATCTCCAGATCAAGGAAATACGTCACAAGGGCACCTCTGCAGTCTTTCCACATTTTCTACACTGCAGTTAATTGTTTGTATCCACTAGCAAGCAGAGAGTTCCTTGGCGGGTGGGGAACTCGTTTTCTAGTTCTGTGTGCCTTGTGCCTGCTTGAGTATATGATGAGTTTAATTAGTGGCCAAGTCCCTTCCATACCCAAAGGCCAGAATGATGTGCTTCTAATTAACCTTTCAAATCTCTTCTATTTATCCCCACTCTCCCTCACGCTAATGTATTGACATGGCTTCCTCTCTCTTCCTCCATAGGCAACACAAACCTTAACCCTTTCACATTCTGTTCCTTCTGCCTGGATTGTCCTTCCTTCAGTTATTTCTCTAAACCCGCCTTGATAGCCTTACTCAAATGGTCACCTGTTCTTGAGGTCTCCGCTGCTCTATCCCACCTAGAACTGCAATCCTTACTTACCCTATTCCTGACCTTCTAACTTCTAACATACAATAGGATATAGTGGTCTGTGGGTCCATCGTCTCTTGAGTCTACCACCTGAAAGTAAACTTCACAAATGCAAGGATCTTTATCCATTTTATTCATTGAAGTATCTTAGGCACTTAGAACGACGCTTGAAACACAGCAGGCAATCAATAAATACTTGTTGAATAAATGCTTATTGTATACATATATATTTATATACACACATAAAAGTATAATTACTGTTTTAACCTACATAAATATAATCAATTACATAGTTGAATAGTGTTATTATCTATGATAACACATGTCCTTTCTTTCCCTTAATGAAAGCTGTAAGGAGGTTTTCACTACGTCTTTTGAAGGCCAACATACAACCTAATGGAGGTCAGTCTAGTTCTCAGTGTGACATTTACATTTTCCTTTTAAACCAAATTACTTGCCTTTATAAAGAATACTTTCCTTGGCTTAAACTTTTCACCAACTTGCAATCTTGCCTCATAAGCCACAGTTTTCAGCCCCTGTTTAAAACCACGGTTAATTTTAAATTGGTCTTCTCCACTTTTGATGACTTCAATAAAAATCATGTTGTGGGCTTTTAAATTCCTCAGTGTCTTGACAGTACATGTTGGTCAACTGAGAGGCAGATGCCAGAACCATACTGGTGTTCCTGAACCTTGGTTTCTGAAACTTTCTCTTGCTGTGCAATTGACTATGAAAGAGTTTGTATTCCCCATAAAAATATTTCCACTTTATTTGCTTTCCCACTTTTTACCATGAATATACACATATTTTTAACCACTAACGAGCACAATATGAAAATATTTATACTTGCTTTCTCATCGCCATGTTGGCAGGTTCCCACTGGCAGTAGCCATGGAAAAGAGATGTCACTGGAAGACCCACGTACATTTTGCCATTCTCTGCATAGTCCTGTCATTACAGAACAGAGAGATCGAAATTTTGCTGAAACGTGGCAATTTGATATGTCTCTTGAGTTTATATATGGCTGGTTAAACGGTAGGTTTAGGAAATAAGATCATCATTTTGCTATTGTTGTTTTTGATTTTCCCTTCTCTTTATGTCTTGCCCTGTTTTTTCTAATACATTTCTTCCTTTCTACCTTTTTTCAGGGTTAATTTTTGGGGGGGCAGTTAATGAGGGTATCTCATGTTAGCATCTTAATTTTGTATTTACTTTGTGTCTGTTTCTATGTATTTGTAGTAGTATAATTGCAATAATCTTGTTATTACCCAGTTCCTTTCCCCATGTTTACAAATGTCACAGCCCTGTAGAATTGTCCCAGGTATACATGGGATCTTCTCGATTTATGTCTACTTAATAACAAATGCGTCAGTTGGCACGCAGTAAAACCATGTTAGTTACACACATGACAATTATGTATGATGGCATACATAGTTGATCTATATGCTTAAATCACCATTTATGATTTATAATAAAAGATTTACATGTACTCTGTCAAGAAGAGTTCTTCAACAGGTGTCTTAATTATTTTGAGAATGCTGTCCTTGTCTTAAACACATTGTACCAGGAAACAGAATATCTGGGCTTTATATATACAGTAGAACAATAGTTCATTTGAGTGGGACATGAACAAACGCAGGCTCAACCAAATGCTATCATTAATTTTAACATCAACAGAATACCTTCCGTGCATTTTAGGCAAAGACTTGGTGTTGACTTCAGATTTGAATGGCATTTGTGGTATCCTATGCATTGGATTTAATCTCCACAATCCAGTGAAGTATCTTTTTTAAAGTATCTTTTAAAAAAATAACCATTCAAAGAGCCTTTACTAAAAGTCACTCATTTTGTTTAGTGAAAAAGTTAGAGCAAATTATTCCAGCCTAATACATTCATGTTTATGAATTCTGTCTTGAGTAAGTTTCCTCCAATGGATAATAATAAGTTTTTCTGGAGGCAAGATTGGTACATTTTCAGAGGGACGGAGGGTGGTAAGTTACTGAAAACCTTTAGGTTGGGAATATCCAAGATAGCCAAGCCCAATGGATTGGTGTAAGGGAAGACTGAGTAAGCCAGGGCCTTGAGAGCTGGGTAGAAATGAAAGAATAGGAGAGCAAGAGGCTAAAAAAGAATCTATACTTCACTGGGTGTGGCTATGGTAATTCCAAAACTTTACAGTGGGAAGCATTCTGTTTTTATAATAAAATGGACAGTGGCATAATATGTTAGACTGTCCCTTGGCTTGATCTTCAATGTATATAGAACTAGAGGCTCTTTCTCCACTCAGCTGGACTTTCCGTCACTCAATAACTCAATGGAAGACTATCAGAGACCAAGCCTTGGGCCATATACAAGAGATGAAGGATTTAGGAGAAATGGGTTAGAGTTTTTTGCACTAACAGACTCTTTGGCTTGGAAATGAAATTGGAGGGATTCCAGGTAGGGAGAGCTGACTGGACCTCAAAGCTTAGCCTGAGGAGATAATCAGGCACTTTTTGTCACCAGCGCCCAGAAGCCTATGCAATAACCTTTCAGGTGTACAATGGCTATCACCTGTCCCCGTACAAGTGAGAGCTGTCCCTCTCTACTTGCTACTTTTCTTTGAACTTTGAACAGATGCTTTAGTTCATACATTACAAGGGGGAAAGTGACTCATGACACACACACAAAGACTTCTGTTTCTCTTAAAAAACTGATTGCTGCTGACAGTTATGCCCAAGTTAAGCCTGTCAAAGGCACAAAATGAACTGAAGCTTAAAAAGTATCCTGTAAAAAAAAAAAAAAAAAATCCTGTATCTTTAAGAGAGTGAGCTAGCCCAGTAGATAAAAAAGTGAAACATATATTCATTTCTTCTTACTCTTGAATTGCTTTGGTGCCTCACAACAAAGTAGGAATTTTGCTTCACTCATTTGAATAAACTAAAGCTGGATAATTCTAGTACAATTCCTGAATATAAATTATGAAGGTTCTTAAGAAGAATCTATGAAATTAAAGAAGATAATGTTAAATATGCTACGCGATATTCTCTGAGATTAAAGAAAATAATGTTAAGTGTACTACACAATGTACTGGGTCCAGTCTGCCATTTATTTAGTTTGTCTCAGACTAAATTAGTATTAATAAGCCCCAGAATCCTGTAGTGGAACACTTATTCATTTTTAGGACCCAAGGCATGAAACAGTCACCAAATGAAGATAACGTCCTAATAGAAGTGTCAAATAATGAATACTATCAGTATTGTAATATGTGCAAACAGCAAACATCACCAGTGTTGACAAGCCTGTGACTAGTCCACTAATAGACTGTGGCTTTCAGGGAACGCAGTCTGATTTTCAAAGCTAGCCCTTCTTTGGATTACAGCTTTTCCAGCTGTCAGCTGGGAGAACCCCAGAGCATCAGACAGCTGCTGTTTTAGTAGAAAATGGAACCAACAATTCCTCTGAAAGCGTTTGCGAATCTGCGGTGAGAGATTATACTCTCCAATCCTCATTTCTAAGTTTTGCCTAAGGATGTCTCCGCTGCTGATCCCGGGTTGGGGAGAGAGATTTTGAACATCTTGTTATGTATTCATAGGCTGCCTCAGAAGGCCTCATCAAAAACTTAACACTTTTTCCATCAACTTTATTTTTAAAGGAAATGGGTTAGAAATAGCCATGTGTTCACTCGTTGCCAAGGATATCGGTGAGAAAACACCTAAAATATGTACAGCTTATGTCATATCGTTGCCTAATAAATTAGTACCAAAAAAGTGCAAAGCCTCAAGCATACTTAATGATGACAGTATATTTTATCACACTGTACAATATGAAAACAGTCTGCAGAGCTTGCCAGAAGTCTTAGGGACACAATTCAGCAGTCCATTCCACATGCTGTGTGATGTTATAAGCGTCCAGATGTGGAAAACCGACTTGGATATCCAGACTGGAGACACCTGGGTCCATCACCAAGACCTCATCTACCAATATTTAAAATGATTTTCAGGTATACACAAAGGTATAAACAACCCTACAATGTATCCTATCTGTCCCTCACTGAGTTTCAATAGTGATTAACAGTTTGCAACACTTTTTCTTCAGATACTTCTCTCAACATTTTTAAAGGATTATTTGAAAAAAAAAAAATAGCCATCGTGTCATTTCACCTGTAAATATTGTCAGCGTGCAACTTTAAATTTTAAGGGCTTTTTATTTTTTTTTTAAATATTTTATTTATTTATTTGACACACAGAGAGAGATCACTAGTAGGCAGAGAGGTAGGCAGAGAGAGGGGGAAGCAGGCTCCCTGCTGAGCAGAGAGCCCAATGCGGGGCTCGGTCCCAGGACCCTGGGATCATGACCTGAGCCAAAGCAGAGGTTCTAACCCACTGAGCCACCCAGGCATCCCTCTAAGGGCTTTTTAAATTAACCAGCAAACCCACACACCAAAAGTATTAATAATTGCAAAATATCGTTTATATCTGTATTTCTAGTCTGTATTCAAATTACCTTAATTGTTTTGAAAATACTTTCCTATGGCTTGTTGTTTCTAATAGGGATCCAAATAAAGCAAATGAATACAAATACTGCATGGTATCACTTATATGAAAACTCTTTAAAAAAACCCAAAACCCCCTCAAACCCATAGAAGTAGAGAATACAATGGTGGTAGCCAAGGGTTGGCATGGAGGACAGGGAGAGATTAGTAAAAAGGTACAAATTTTCAGCTACAAAATGAATAAGGTTTGATAAACTAATGCATATAACATGGTAACTATAGCTGATAGCATTATATTATATAATTGAATTTTGCTAAGAGAATATGATTTATTTTTATTTGTTAAAGAGTTGCTTTATTTATTTGTTTGTTTGTTTGTTTGTTTGTTTGTTTGTTTGTTTGACAGAGAAAGAGGGAGGGAGAGAGCACAAACAGGGGGAGCTGCAGTTAGAGGGAAAAAGAGAAACAGGCTCCCAGCTGAGCAAGGAGCCCAATGCAGGATCCCAGGACCCTGGGATCATGATCTGAGCTGAGAGCAGACGCTTAAGCAACTGAGCCACCCAGGCTCCCAAAGACAATAAAATATTAATGTTCTCACCACATACACAGATTTATATATATGTCAATATGCACATATATATATATATGTAATGGCTGTGTTAATTAACTATAGGGAGAAATCTTTCACAATGTATAAATATATCAAATCATCACATCATACACTTTAAGAATCTTACAGTTTTATTTGTTGATTATATCTCAATAAAGCTGAAAAAAATAAGATCAATATATCACATTTTCCTTTTCATCAGTCTCCGAAGCCTCTCTTATTCTGTAACAGTCCTCCTTCACCACACTCTCTGCACCATTGATGTGACAGAGGGTTTAGAATATTCTGCCTTCCGGATTTGGCCAGTGGTTTTCTCTTGCTAAGATCTCTTTGGATTTAAATCTAGTGGCTTGATCATATTCAGCTTCCATTATTCATGGGTGGTTCTGAATACTTACTGCAACCAGTCAGGAGACACAGGTCTGCTCATCCTGCTCTTAGTCTGGCTAAGAGTGACCAGTGGGGTCTGATGGGATCAATCTGATTCTCTATTATAAGGATCCTCATCACTACATTTTTTTTTTAGGAGCAACTTATGACTGTTGTATAAAGCCATTATTTCGTTGTGGTTGGCGAAATAATAATTGTCTGATTTTGTCATTTCTGAAATTCCTTCCTAAGGGAATTAAGAGTACATTTATCCTGATGAGTGCTGAGAAATGTGCAGACTTTTCAAATCTTTATATTGCACACCAGAGCTAATACAACACTGTATGTTAAGTAAGCTAGATTTAAAATAAAAAAATTAGAAGTTATATAAAGGTTTAAATTGCACCAGAACTAATACAACACTGTATGTTAAGTAAGCTAGATTTAAAATAAAAAAATTAGAAGTTATATAAAGGTTTAAATTGAGGCCCTTAGAAAAAAGAAATTCTACTTTATCAATTATTTAGTTATCATGAATACAAGACAGTTTCCCCTTATTTATTGATGCTCAAGATAATGTGTTGTCATACTAGCAACCTCATAGATACCTGAAGGGGGTTCTTTCTGATGTTATTATGAATGCAGAGATTCATTATAATCCACTGCAGTTATTACGCACAAACTATCCCATGTTAGGTCAATGGAAGTCTCTTCAAGTTGTCTCCTATGCCTTTTGACATGGTCCAATTCCTCTTCAATAGATTCCTTGCTTTTTGGCTCACTGAGCTCTCCCAGGTTCATGTAATACATTTCTGGACCTGATACCAATTATTTACCTAATAAACCTTCCTTCTTGTTAGTGGAAAATCTAATGACTAAAATTTGACTTTTATAAAAAAAAAATATGTTCTTGAGTCATGGGTATAAACATTACATGTAGTGTCTTTCATTTTTTTTCCCCGAAAATTCCTGAAGTATTTGAAAAAGCTAGACCTAAAATCTGAGAGTAGACCCTTCAAAGTGTGACCAGCTAAGTGTTACTTCTGCAAAAATTTAAAAATGTTATGGAGACTTATAGATAGCCTGTGTAAGTCTTTTCATCTGTGTCTTTAAAATTTTTATTTAAAATAATTTTGGTTTTCTGAAACAAGAAACGTGTATACCACTGTTCACTTAGCAATCCTAAAATGTAAGCAAAATGTAGTTTAAAGGATGATGTTCTTTTTTAAAAAAAGATTTTATTTATTTTTTTGAGGGAGAGAGAAAGAGCACAAGCAGAGGGAGTGGCAGCAGAAGGAGAAGCAGGCTCCCTGCTGAGCATGGAGTCTGATTCCAGACTTGATCCCAGGGCCCTAAGGTCCTGATCTGAGCTGAAGGCAGACACTTAACTGACTGAGCCACCCAGGCATCCCGAGATGATATTCTTAGTCACACAATTACTGGTTTTTATTTTCAGTAATTAAAAAAAAAAAAATCATTCCTGAATCAGCTTTTCTGAAGCTAGCATGGTTTTTTTTGTGTGTTTTTTTAGAGAGGGAGACACAGAGAGTGGGGCTGGGTAGAGGGAGAGAGAGAGAGAGACTCTTAAGGGGCTCAGTCTCAGGACCCTGAGATCATGACCTGAGTCAAAATCAAGAGTTGGACATGTAACTGACTAAGCCACCCAGGTGCCCCTTGAAGCTTTTTTTCTTATGTTATATTAGCCACCATACAGGACGTCATTAGTTTTTGATGCAGTGTCCCAAGATTCATTGTTTGCATATAATACCCAGTGCTCCATGCAATACGTGCCCTCCTTAATACCCATCACTGGGTTAACCCTTCCCTTCAGGACCCTACCTTCTAAAACCCCCAGTCTGTTTCTCAGAGTCCATAGTCTCTCATGGTTCTTCTTCTACTCCAATTGTCCGCCCTTCATTTTTCCCTTCCTTCTCTTAATGTCCTTCATGCTATTCCTTATCTTCCCCAAATAAGTGAAACCATACTATAATTTACTTTCTCTGCTTGACCTATTTCACTGAGCATAATCTCCTCTAGCCCCATCCATGTTGATCCAAAAGCTGGGTAGTCATCCTTTCTGATGGCTGAGTAATATTCCATTGTGTACAAGAACCACATCTTCTTTATCCATTCATCTGTTGAAGGACATCTCTGCACTTTCCACAGTTTGGCTGTTGTAGACATTGCTGCTATGAACATTGGAGTGCATATGGCCCTTCTTTTCACTACATCTGTATCTTTGGGGTAAATACCCAGTAGTGCAATTGCTGGGTCATAGAGTAGCTTTACTTTTAATTTTCTGAGGAACCTTCACACTAGTTTCCAAGTGGCACAGACTCACAGACTGGTAGCCACAGGGAAAGAAGTTTATAGTGTTTCTGTAATGGAACATTCAGTGCTACAGTTGGAAGTGTAGCTTTAAAGTAGGTTTCTAGCTATAACTTAGAAACACCAAATCAATTTCTGTCAAAAGAAATTGAAATCCAGGTTTATTGCTGGTAATTAGAAATATGGCATATGGGGTTCAGCTCCCACCTCTATTGTACCAGTAGGATGCGGAAAGGAGAATGACTTAGAGGAAGGACTATTTCATCTGCTGTCTGGACTTCAGTGCTGGTTTATGTTCCTGCTCAGACCTAAAAGGTAAGACTTTTGTATCAAAGAAAGAGTTTCTTAGCTCATTGTCATCCTAAAAGCCCTAGAGCCTGGCATGCAAAGAACTCTACTTTGTCCTGATGTTTTTCTAAGCAGTGCAATTCCTTAATCAAGTAGTGCTGAAAATTTCAATATGATTAGAGTCTTCCTACATTTCCAAGTTCTAGTGACTGTCCATGGTGCAAAATTCTCCACATAACCCTAAGCCTTTCTTCTTCTTCCCTTCCTCCTCCTCCCTCCTCTCCTTTCTCTTCCTCTTCTTCTTCTCCTTTATCTTGTTTTTCTTTTCTTCTTCTTCTTCTTCCTCCTTCTCTTCTTCTTTTCATCTTTTTTTTTTTGCATTAATTATTTTGGTTCCTGGAGTCTTAATAGGTAGATCCCAAGAGTTAATGTTATTTAGGTCCATAGGCACCTGGGGCCAATGTAGTGCTAATCAATATTTTGAAATAATAGTGCCAAAGAATCTCATGAGCACACTCAGCATTAGGGGATACAGATGGGTGAAAATCAAGGCGGAAGGAAGAGGTAGTTGGTCTCTGGGGTACTGGCTGGTCCAACACAGCAGTCCTGTAATTGGCCTGAATGGATACGGACTCCCTCCCTCTTCCCAACAACCTCCCTCTTCTGTCTCTCACTAAAAACTTTCTGTCTCTCAGAAAAAACTGCCTTTTGACTTATTTGATTCATTTTTAGATTTTGCCTGCAATATTTTTCATTATCAGATCATCTCTTGTGGCCTTCTGGAAATATTGATCAAATTAGAGGAGGCTTGTTGTCTTTTTATTTTGAAATAATAGCAAACTCTTATATAACACTTATTCTATAAGCCAGATGCAGTCCTAAGAACTATACATAGATCAACTCGCAATAGCCCTATGACAAGACTACTGTTATCAATCCCACTTTATAGATAAGAAAAGTGAGATGCCACGTGAAGATCAAATAACTTGCCCAGCATCACACAAATGATTAGGGACAGGACTATGATTTGAGCCCAAGAAATGTGCCCACTAGTCTCAGAGCCACTCAAAGCTAGTTTAACATATAATTAGCTTCTGTGAGCCGGAGCCATGAGGTGTTATGAAGAATTGGGTCTTGGTCTTCAAATGTTTTCCATTTTAATCTTGGAACTGTGAAAATAGCATAAAGCCATTCTCAGTTACCATAAAAGATTGAATTTCTTTCTAAAATAAACAAAGCAACAGCTATGTAGGTCTCTGATAATAAAACTGATGTTTTAGGTTGTCCTCGAAGATAAATAAAGTGGAAAATTATATATTACCATTGAAGTGACTGCATTCTGCATCAAAGTTCCTGGGATACGATTTGAAAGAAACTCAAAATAAAGACTGAAAGGTATCAGTCAAAGGAATGAGGCTCATATTAGAAGGCATAGATTAGAATCTGGACTAATCACAATGTATAAAGAAATACTCTAAACCAAAATTGTGAATCTGAGAGTATCACAACCTACACACGAAAAGTTGATCTACCATCCCTGTCAACATCCAGTCCACTACAAACTATTTTCTACAAAACTGAAAGTCTAAACAGAAAGTGTACGAGACCTGAAACAATGGGGGGGGGGCAGGAAAATGATGCACAGCTCTGCACAATCTTATACTCATACACTTGGCTGCCGATCCTTTCTTGGGATCAATGTAATGTCTCTCCCAAATGCCATAAGGTTGTGTGGCATTGAAAACTAGCTGGTGTTGACTAGGCAGAGACCACCAACCTCTAGACAGGCTTGGAACCCAGGTCTCTGAAGGTGAAAGGTCACAGCCTCAGCTCACAACACCACTTTGGGTCTGTTTCTTATTACCAAATAATTTCCAGAAGGAGACCAGGCCATGGGCCTGATCTTCCAGGAGCAGCAAAGAGGGAAACGAAGAGCTCAAGGAGGAGAAGTGATATTCTTTGTGTGGTAGCTTTTCAGTGACTGAGAGAGAAGCGATGGTGTCAGGAGAGGGTGAGTCTCTCCCAGTCCCAGCACAAGCGAAGTGTGATTTCTCCTCACAGCTTTTTGTGAGGAGATAGGAGGAAATGAAGACTCTGTTAACAGAAGGCCCAGCTGACTCTCAGAACCCCATTCGACAGAGCCTTTGGCAGGCACGGTCCCAAAAGAGGGGAGGTGAAAACCACATTCGTGTACCTGAGGTGAAGGACCACCATTAAAAGTAAATAAGAAACTCCAAATGTGTAAATCCGATATAAGCCAAACCATATGGCATAAAATGAAAACATTTTCTTCTTATACCTTTGGTAAAATTGTTTCTTACCAGATTTTATATATGGGAGAGTATTAACACACCTTTTGCCATGTAGTTTCTCCCCTGATAATATAAGTAGTTCAATGATACTTCCACTGTTTGGGTAGCGAGGTATATAAAAAGAATGTTGTGCATATAGGAAAAGTGCTAAAATCCCGGGGTAACACCTCATACATTAGTGGCCTTCCATGGTGAACAAAGTCATTTTTCAGGCAAGTCATAAAGCAGCCTCAAACACAAGTATTTCAGTGTTTGCTCCAAATGA
The DNA here is from genome assembly GCA_028533885.1 of Nasua narica. Classification (NCBI taxonomy): domain Eukaryota; kingdom Metazoa; phylum Chordata; class Mammalia; order Carnivora; family Procyonidae; genus Nasua; species Nasua narica. Next base: position 129,634,898 of record CM052800.1, read on the forward strand.
GGCAGTGGCCCAGGGACCGCCGTTCATCTGACATCATTTCTGACGCAGCGTGGGTTTGGTATCTGATTAGGGCTTCCCGCCACCGTGGTGCCAGACTTACCCCTTCAGTGAGGGGGCGGAGGGAAATTAATGTGTCAGAGTTACCAGAAGGTGAGAGTGGCTGCTTCAAGTTTCCTTTGGAGAGCTTCAGCTGGAATGGCCTTTGATTCTTTCCCAGAGAATCTTTTTGAAGCTATTTATGGAGTTCGGTAATAGGTAAAGATGAGCTTAGGACGGAAAACGTAGCCAGCCTCAGAGGTGAAGGTGCCCTGGAGGGCGCGGTGACGTTTATGTACGAATGTGGTTAAATAGCTGACTTGTGTCAAGGATGCACTGGGGTCTCCTGGGAAGCCAGAGCAGCCGTGTTCCTTTTCCCTCGAAAGGTTATATTTGCAACTTGGCAGGGCTGCTGACCCACTGCCTGGTTCTGGAAAATCACATAACTTCTCAAAGTGTCAATTTATTTACCTTAAATGAGAAGGGAAATGCTATATGCTTCACTGATGTATGAGAAAATTGGGTAGAAAATACCCAAATATGCCTTGAGATTTTTTGATGAAGTGTGATCTATACATAAAAGTATGATTTCTGTGACATGTTTTTTTCTCTTCCCCTTCTCCTCCTCTTGGCCTGTCAGCTGCTACATACATAAAACTTATCACCACTCCCAGCCCTTTTCACTTCCACTTTCAAGGCAAACTTTTGGATCTGAGAATGGAAGATTCTGGAGTGCACCTTTTCTTTATTCCACTGAAGTGATGCACATAAAAAATTTCTGTAGACCTTAAAGTCGAACAGAAATATCAGTTACTATTTCCTTTTCTTATTGAGAAGGAATAGCATAAGAATACATACTTTGCACCAGACACATCTGGACGTGAACCCTGGGTGTGCCTTCTGCTCACACTTATGTACAGCTCATTCTAACACACATGCATTTACATATTCACATGTGAGCAAATACAGTCACAGACCACGCACACACATGTACACATGTACACAGACGCTCTCACTCATTCATGTACATGCATGCACACGCACAAGAGTGAACTCACACACATACCTCTATACATGCAGCTTCTGCACACTTAAGCTACTCTTTGCAGATGTTCTGGGATTAAAGAAGCAGTTATATGTGTTTGGCTATTCTTGAGCATGCTACCATGCTTCCCAGGAAGGACATTTTATTTTGCATTTTTAAAAAAGATTTTATTTATTTATTTGACAGAGAGAGACACAGCAAGAGAGGGAACACAAGCCAGGGGGAGTGGGAGAGGAAGAACAGGCTTCCTGATGAGCAGGGAGTCCTAGGTGAGACTCAATCCCAGGACCCTGGGATCATGACCTGAGCTAAAGGCAGATGCTTAACACCTGAGATGCTTAATGACCTGAGCCATCCAGGCACCCCTGCATCTTTTAAATAGTACAGAAAGCCTTTTCTCTTAGTGTAGAGGCCAATGGCACAAATTTGGGGCCAGAAGACTGGATTTGAATCCTGCCTCCACTATAGCTGTGTGATCTTGGATAAATTACCACATATTTGTGCCTCTGTTTCCTCATTTGTAGATCGGGAGTAATAATAGTACCTACCACACCACCTTATAAGATTGTTTTAAGGATTAATTGATAAGCTACTCAGAACAATGCTTGGTATGTAGTAAATGCTACATAGTCATTTACTATTAATATAAAAGGGAGGAACAGCACAGCTAAAAAGGGAGATTTTTTAAAATGCCATTTTTAATGCCATGGTCTTTAAAGCAATTATCCACGTGTCAAGGGGTGAGTGAAATGCACCATGTATGAATCACCCAACATTTTAATGGACTAGGTCATCCTAATACCATGCATAGAAAGGATGTGTAGTTTTCATAATAAATTCAGGCTTTTCTGGTTCACCCATAGGGAGAGTCAGGTCTGTGCTCCAAGGACTTCTAGAACTGAGACCATAGCCTGGCTAATTGCCGTCCATTCTTGGAAATTCATTTCAATATGTTCTCCTAAGAGTTTAATGGTAGGCAATTATCTGCCTTCTCAGAAATCTGGAGTGTTGGGTCTGGCCTCTAAATGTGAGAGAAAATAGGCCTCACTGCTTAATATTTATTTTCTTGAGTGATGTAATAAAGCTGACCATTGTAGTTGCCAGGGCTCTATTTCTCCCATACCAAAAACCCTTACATGAGGCTGTATCATTTTGTATTATATTTAGCTGCTGTAGTTCATAAAAACAATTTAAAAATTTTCATTGCTTCTCAGATTCTGTCTATATAACTATGATGTACTTTGGACAGATAAATTGTACCTTGATGTTGGACTTCTGGGCTGAGTAATCAGCCTTATGGAGATGCTAAAAGAAGGCTGAGGAATGTGTATTAAGCATGTAACTAATCAAGATTTGAAGAAATACTAAATCTTAAATTAACAAGCTTAGTTATTAATTCCAAATTACCCTTCATCACAGCCCATCCTAGCCTTGATTTCCAACAGACTTGGAGATAGACCATCAACTAGGAGTGAAACTTCTATTTGTAAAATAAATAAAATAAGATAAAATAAAATAAAATAAAATCTTCAACGGATCGTCTTCTGGGACTACGTGATAGTATAATATATAAATCTTTACAGCTTTGATTTCTAAACAGAAATTATTTCTGTATCTTCTCTCTTCTAGAACCTACTGTTGAAGGGTTCATACCCCTTCATTTTGACTCGTGGAGACACGATGTGCTTGCACCTGAGTTAGGTACCTGCCTTTCCCTCAACTGTAAATTTTCAATCACATTATCAACTTATTTTCTGCTTCTCATTTGTATTAAGGGGTATGAACTGCATGAAGTGTTTAGATAAATATAATTAATATTTACATTTATTCAGCTAACCATTTCTTTCTCTGAGATACACCCTACATACCAAAAAAGTTTGATATAAATCACTTTCAGAAAAGATTTGGAATTATGCTAGATTGTAGCTTCAACATTTCTATTGAAACAAAATTTAACAAAATGTGTAAATGAGAATAAAGGATGGGGAGGAAATTAAATTTTTGTTAACCTGATATTTTGTGATGTCTCAGGCACTAATCTTTATTTGAATTATTTCATTTAATCTCCACAACAGGCATGTGAAATATTAAGTTATAAGGACAAGGAAACCAAGGAATTGTTGAAACCAGGGAAATTGCAATCATAAATGCAAAAGATGAGATTTTTATTCTAGCTATAAATTAGATTTTCAATGTAGAAATGCTTTATGAATATTTCAAGCTATTTATTTTTAGAATAATCACTTTTTCAGTCAACAAAATTTATTAAGGCCTTAGAATATGCAGTTTTTGATGAGAGACACTGGAAAAATTTTAAAAAATTAATTCCCATATTCAAAGATGGGAATTTAGTTGGAGAGAGAACACACACAACCCACACCCTCAATAATCATGTCACTCTATAAAACAGAACTTGAGACAAATAGGAGTAAAGAAAACTAATTTATGGAAAATCTCCTGAATGAGGTGCACTTAAACCAGGCCCTCGAGGATGGGCAAGATTATACTGAGAGAAGATGGAATCTATCACCAACTTGGGGTTGGAGTTCATTATCCTGCATTCAGGTGATAATAAGAAGGCTTCTCACACTACAGAAGGGCTCAAATCAAAAAGTAATGACAAGATGAAGGATATGACCATTTGGCCAGGATGAGAACAATAGGTGGAAAGTCTGGACTTGGTGATGTAAGTGAAGAAGATAATATTGGAATTTTATGAGCACTAAAGTATCATATGGTGGATACATTTAAAAATATCGTGACAACAAAAGCCTATAAATGATGATACGATTTGGAGGATAATGAGGACAATTTAAGCTTGAAGTGATAAAATCTAGTTCAAAAAGATGATAAAGGGGAGGGAATAGAATATAGTGACTCATCAAAACTATGAGATCTATGGAAAGTTTCAGTGATAATCGTTTGATTCGGAAAACAGTTTTCAATTTATTCGATTTTACAGGGGAAGCCATCTTATCTGATACAGTTGTCATGGTGTTTTGTTGCATAACTGAGCCAGTTGAAGAGTAGAATCATTAGGAAAATAATATGGATAGGTAGTTTAAACATTTTGGTTATTGTGAAAAAAATAAATGCTCATGAATTTACCAATATTTGATGCAATTTCTGGATTTGTTCCTTGGAGTTATATATCATCATTCTTGTGTTAATCATACCCTTGGGGCATTATTTATAATATCAAATTTTTTTCAAGGAAATTCAAAACAGCTTACAAAACAATGTGATCGAAAAACTCATCTATGGTTTGATTTTTTTTCTCCCAATCTCTCAAAGCAGTTTCACCTATACCACATTCAACTACATTCAATAGCAGTCATTTCAGTGACTAGGTTTATTAAATCTTTCCAAACCATTCCCTTTAGTTTTCATAAAAATATATCTTTCATTTTTTTACTAGTATTTCATTGATTTATATAATATCTAACTAAATCATATACACAGTAAGTACAACTGATACAAGTAGGCTTAGAAAACACAACTGATGGGTGCCTGGGTGGCCCAGTCAGTTAAGAATGAGACTCTTGATTTTTGGCTCAGTTCATGATCTCAGAGTTGGGAGATCCAGCCCCAAAGTCAGGCTCCACACCCATCATGGAGTCTGCTCGAGATTCTCTCTCTCCCTTTCTCATCTGCTCCTCTCCCCACTCAGGCACACTCGTTCTAAACAAACAAACAAAATCTTAAAGAAAGAGAAAGAAGAAAGAAAGAAAGAAAGAAAGAAAGAAAGAAAGAAAGAAAGAAGAAAGAAAGAAAGAAAGAAAGAAAGAAAGAAAGAAAGAAAGAAAGAAAGAAAGAAAAAGAAAGGAAAGAAAAAAAGAAAAAAGAAAAGAAAAGAAAAAAAGAAAAGAAAGAAAAAAAGAAAAGAAAAGGAAAAGAAAACACAGGTTACTCTCAGCTTAAAGTTGACTCACCTGGTGGCCACAAGAGTGGATGAGACCTTGGAACAAAAGCTTCCAGGTAGGATAGGAGCTTTCCATAGGCTCCAAGCTGCAGTCACTGTGTTTTGGTTTTTGTTTATTTTGTTTTGTTTTCCCATAGCATGTTGGCATTAGTTAATCCAGCGAGTCAGTGAAGAAGACATTGGTGAAGAGCTTGTATTGTTTTATATAAAATATATCCTTCTAAAAGCTAAATGGTAGCAGACATTTATCATAGTTATTGTGTGTATTAAAACAGAACTTGGCATGGTGGTCTTCATTTTATAGTAACAGTATATCTTGAGTTTAAATAAATAGATCTATATTTTCTTTTGGGGAATTGTTAGTTCAACTGGGAATAAATATTGAATGTAACAATTTTTAAATTTGTGGTAAAATTGAGGCAGCAAATAAGAAATGAAATAGAACTTGACATTATAAAGTAAAAAAATTAATGTATTTAAGCCATGATTTTATTTATTTTTAGATTTTATTTATTTGAGAGAGAAAGACAGAGAGAGAGAGAGAGAGCATGTGCATGATTAGGGAGGAAAAGGAAGGAGGGGGTAAGGGGAGACAGAAACAGACACCCCACTGAGCAAGGAATCTAATGAGGGGCTCAATACCAAGATCCTGAGATCCTAACATGAAGCAAAAGCAGATGCTTAACCAAATGAGCCACCCAGGTGCCCCTAAGCCATGATTTCATTCATTTTTCATGTTGAGGTCAATCCAAATGAGCACCTATTTATTTTTTAAAGACTTTATTTTTTCCAATGTTTATAAAATTATGAAATACTTATTTGCAAGAACCACTTCAGGAATTTTTTCAACTTGAGAAAACATAAAATCAACAGATCATTCTAATTTCCTAAATAAGTGAAGTGAAGCCAAAAAGTTATTACATATTACTTATTTCCTTGAAGTCACCTGAAAGGTCTATGAAAGCTGACCCTAATGAAGCATAATATTTACTCCAAAGTTTCTTCTTTGACATGATGCCCCTAAATATGTTATCCCATCTCATTATTTTTTTTTTAATTTGAGATTTTCATGGACAAATCTGAATGGCAGAGATTTCGACACATGCCAGCTCCCTAGCAGCATGATCGGCTGGTTTAAGTAGTTCCTGGCTTCCACTTTGGTGCCTCAGGGACATAAATTAGAAAGCACTCCAACAGAAGGTGTTAAAATTATAGATTATGACACTACACACTACAGCTGGTAATCAAATCATGCCATCACATGTCAAAATGAATCCTTTGTAATGGTAAAAAATATAAATGCGAATATCTCAGCTCTTTATTTTAAGATAGAATCAGATTTGGCACAGTGAATTATCTAAAAATAAAAATCAATAGAAGGAACCTCAGTGCATTAATCATTGAAGATTATTTCCACTGTTTCATCTTTTAAACCCCTATATGTGATAACCATGTCACATCTAGTTTTTATGAATTGAGTGACTCTCAAAAATCCATTTCAGTGGGTATATTTCACTTAGTGAGCATTTGGATGGCCATTAGCTGCTTTTAGGTCTCTCAGAGACTTTTAATTATGACAGGGTGGGCAGGCATGCAATATAACACCAAAAACCAGCAATAGATTACCTAGATGACATTGTACTTAAGAAGCAGGGGAGTTTGGAGCTGAGTGCTTTAACTGATAAAGCACTCATTTTTCACCTCTCAGACCTCGGTTTCAGTTGTCTCTGATTCCTTAAGCAGAATTAATTTTGTTAAGTCAACTATGCTACCATTAGTTGGTAATCCAGGAGGCGATAGATACCATGCATATTTCATCCTTTGTTAGATTCATGGTGTTTCTGAACATGGGCTGAATACAAAAAGCAAATATTTCCGATGTGCTTAGAGACCCACTTACTTTAGCTTTAGCTCAGAAATTGTAAAAGTTTGGTTAAAAACTTGTTCTGAGCAGAAGCAGTGAAACACTTGAGGCAACCATTCCAATTTTCTATAAAGGAAAAGATACTGGCAGATTTAACTAGTGTCCCATGTTTACTGGATTCAGAATTAATTTGTGTTTCTCTTATTAACTTTGTGAGGACAAGAGTTACTTTTGGAGTTCTTGTGTTCTATGTGTTCTTGTGTTTGCTTCCCATTCAGTTCTGTGGAATGCCTAGTGCAGTGCTTAGCATATAATGTACGCTTAAAACACAGGGTGGGAGGGTAGAGGTCCAGCTGAGCCCCCTAGGAACATTATCAAGGAAGATTTAGGAATTAATGATCAGATATCAAGATACAGGAATTAAGACTCTGGAAAGATTATAGAAGAAACCTTCAAGGAGTACCAGCTAGACATGCAAAAATAAGAATTAAGCATGTCTGAGCTTTGTTCGAGGCTACTGACCAAGGTGAAGGCAGAGAGTAGACTACACTTTGAGGTGAGTGCTTTTAGGTTCTACTCAAACATCCTCCAACTCATCCTTGGGAAAATTTATAACAAGTTCTTTGAGGGGGAGAAATAAGGAAACTAAAAGAATAAGATCACCTTTCCTGGAGTCTTGAAGACCTAGTTGTACCATAATTGGGCAGGGAGAACTCAACTGTGAAGCACTTGGGTACTTTAATAACAAACCATAAAGGCAGAAGAAAGCCCATGATCCACCAAAGTTACACACTTTAACTACATGGCTGGCCTTGAGGGATGAGATGGCATTCCCAACCACAGTGCCTACACTTGGGCTGGATAGGGAGATAGTGTCACTCACCAGGAGAGTCTAGACTGGTTGATTGGTAACCTTAGCAATCCATCATGGACAACATGTGATGAATGAAGAGAAGTTCTGTGGGCAACTGGGTAATGGAGTTAATTACCTCCACAGAGAATGTGTGAGCCACTGGGATCATATCCAGGAATTGTTGGCCTTTGGGGGCAGAGTCTAATGACACTTCTGGCTTCACATCTGAAGACTGGCTATATTACTGTCATAGCAGATTTATTAACACTACAATTTTATACAATTTACCCACACTACAGTTTAGACACACAGAAAAATAATGTAGTTAATTTATGTTGTCTGTAACTAGACTCTCGAAAGTCCTTATTGCAAATTGAGATACAGAGAAAAGTTATTTTCCTGTTTCTCTTTCAAATTTCTGGAGAAAGATTGCCCTTTAGACTGCTCTGAGCCACTCTGAAAATGACCACATCAAAATAGATTTGGTGGTTCCCGGTAGTCGGGTAGTCGGGCAGAGGAAAGCCTGGATGTTGAGCTTCCTTAGGCTGCTCTAGGTTCTACCTAAGAAATGGCCTGGATGGTACTCAGAAGTGTCCACAGGATCCCAGGAATTCCTGACATTATCAATGTAATATACATTTTGATTTGCTAATCAAAAGATCTCTTCTTGAACCTGCTTTAAGAGAAGGTGACATGATTCCACAGAAGAAGTTAGGAGCTAAAGAAGTCAGTAGTGGAGCACCTAGCCAAGAACTCAAAGGGGACTGTGGGATGTATCTGTCTTTTTAAAAGCTGCCTTAGATTTTCTTGGCCACATCCATCTTGTCATGGAAGGAACTAACTGCTGTCATGTTGCCACCATAGCCCAACCTCAGATCTCATTAGAAAAGAGAGAGAATGCCCTTCAGTGTGATTCAGCAACATTTAAACAATTTGATTAAGATAATACATAATGAACATAAGTGTTACCTCTGAGGAAACCCCCAAATAAGCTACCTGTTCAATAATTAAAATTTTGACATAAAAAATTACATTACACTGGAGGCGTAACATGTTCTTTTCTCCTTATCTTCTCTGCATCTACAAGAAGTCTCAGTCTACTCGTAATGCAAGCATTTGCATTATAAAAATTGCTCTTTAAACATGATTCAAGGTGTAAAGAGCCACGGTAAGAATATTATGTGAGCTCTTTCATCTAAACTAATTTCCATAAAAATCTTGATAGATAAGCTCTGCTCAAATATTAAAGTCAATTTTTATCGTCGTATCTAATTAAAAGGGGGACATCATTTTTAGGGACAATATGAAACAATAAACCTCATAGTATTACTAATTCCATCACTTTGTGTCTCAAAATATGTATAGAATCACACATGGAAACATAATTCACATGAGGTCATCAGCAGAGCAGGAAATAACATGAACTTGGTACTAACTCTGCTTACCAAAGGGTTAGGTCAATAAGACAAAGAAGGAAGAGCCTCATCTCTTCCAAACTTGTTAGATAACTATTGTCAAATCTAGTTAACTGAAAAATATGAAGACAGGAGATAAAGGTTTTGGAGAGAAGAGTGGTGTGTCTAAAATGGGGAACATTATGTTTTGGATTGATTCTAAGAGGTAACTTTTGAGAAGTCAGAAAGAAAAAATCAAAAAAAAGATGCTTAATTCTTGAAAACTTTTCTCTGTCATGTTTGAGACCAGGGGTACTTTCTTACCGAAAGAAAAGCGAAAACTAGTAAAAGCCACTCTGCTAAAGAGTATAATTCCCCTAATTATAGCACATATATTTTGATCTCTTTTTAGTATGCTGCTCACAAAATAATTAATAACCTATAACTATAACAGATTGTGGACTCTGCAACAGAAAAGCCCTACAATAAATTTTTGAGCATTTCTCTATAACTTACACAATGTTTTCCTATCTATCCAGTTCCCCTGTTGGCTTGAATTAGCTGACAGAGGATATTTGATTGTTAGATTTCTGCCCTAAGGTTAATGAGTAATGTTTGTGATCTGAAACAGGTATATTACATTGATAGTGTCAGGAATGCTGCCCGCTGTGCAAGAAAAAGGTGTCAAAATGCCAATAACCAAGTGTGTGGTGAAGGTCATACGGACTATATCTGGCCACTTGGTGGGCAGATCATAAACTCTTAATAAGTGGCACTTGGGCTGGGAAAGCCTCATAATTTGTTCACACATGTCTTTTCTTCTGTACTACCACACCCCATCAATTCATAGCCCACAGCTTTAAACATTTTCACAAGAAAATTTCAAGGTATATCTTTCTAACTCCACTATAACTAGGTTGCAAAGAGACATCTCCTTTGCTTTCAAAAGTCTAAGACCTCCAATGCAGCTCAACCATTTTCATCTTTAAAAAAAATAATAAATTAAAAAATAATAATAATAATAATAAATTAAACCTCTGAATTGCATATCTCTAAAATGACATACCCTTTAGATCATCTAAATCATGAGGTCATATATAAACCTTCTGATTGCCACAGCATAAACCTCTGAATCATGATGGCCTTCAGAACCAATTCATAGACTTTCTGATCCAGTTGTCGTGTTAACAGCTAGAAAGACTAACCCGTTTATCTAGTTATAGAGTGGTTTTAAAATTTTGGATGTCTTTTTCCCAATTAATATTTATGATTATTTATAAGAATATCTCTTTTTCAGGTACCTGGGTCGCTCAGTCCATTAAGCATCTGACTCTTGATTTCAGCTCAGGTCATGATCTCAGGGTTTTGAGACAGAGTGCCTCGTCGGACTCCGTGCTGTCTGTGAAGCCTGCTTAAGTTTCTCTCTCTGCCCCCTTCTCTAACCACCCTTTCCTTCTCTAAGAAATAAAATGAAATAAAATAAAATAAATAAAATGCCAAGGACAGCTTTTTTTTTTGCCAAGGAAAGTTTTAAAAAAAGAATATTTCTTCTCTCATTCAGTATTCATTGAGTGGTTACTATGTGCTAGACAGAATTCTAGGACGGGAAGTATTAGTGAAGAGAACAGACATATTTCAGAACTTTGTTTTTGCATAATTCACTAATAGATCTTGGCTAATTTTATATGTGGACTATTTCCATATCACTACAATTCAGTGCAATCAGGAGCATTTATAATTAGACACTCTGATCTTTGTGTGAGAGGATAGCCATAGCAATTCATTGCATTATTCTTTTTTAAAAATTATTTTTTATTTAAATTCCAGTTAGACAAATTGATGTTTACCAGAGGGGAGGTGGGCAGGGGATGGGTTAAATGGGTGATGGGAATTAAAGAGGGTAATTGTGATGAGCATCGTGTATTGTATATAAGTGTTGAATCACTATATTCTATACCTGAAACTAATATTACCCTGTGTGTCATTGCATTATTCTTATACAGCAGTTGTGCATAATTATTCTTTACTCAGAAGTCAAAGGGAATAATCCTTCCTTCTTTTCCTCCACTCTATCATCTGCTAGTCAAATAATTAATCCACCCATCATGTCTTAGATAACTACTTTTCAGAACATCTGTGATCCATATCTGGTACAATGTTAGGGGGAAAAAGTCACAACAGATTCTTGTAAACTCCCAATGTTCTACTTTTTCTGTATCTGGCTTCCTTTTTACTTCCATCAGTGCTGTCATTAGCTTTAGTTTTTTATTCTCGGGGAGAAAAATAAAAGAGATGGGAAAAGGCCATATATGTGCTGTGGTACTTGCATTTTTAGATGGAAATTTTTCCAGTTGCCCCATTGAGCTTATGTTATGAATGACTCCTATTGGTGGCAAAATACAGCCATGAAATGTATAGGTTTTCATGTTGGATACTTTGCAGTTCTATCGATACTCCTCACTGTTGGAATTATGTTTGTCTTGTAATACATTAAAGAGTTGTATCAGAGGTTAGAAGACATTTACACTCAAGTCTTCTCCCTCTATGACTGAAGAACTTCACTTGCTTTTAGATTCATTAGTTTCAATGAATGTTCTTTGTTGATACAGAAATGTAATGCTTTCCCCAGAAATGTAATGCTATATCTTGGATTTAAATTCTCACACATATTGTATGAAAAAGTTTGAATCATATTCCTCCCCTCTCTCTTCAGAGCCTTTCTTTGCTGAAAGGGATGTGGGATGTCAGTTATGTGGGATGTCAAGGGAGTTGTTAATCCTTTCATGTAAATCTATGGGAAATGTGGTTTCTTTAAAGGTAAACACATTGTAAGAAAGATAGTTTTACCTTTTACAGAAAATTTAAATAATTCAATCTTTAAATAATAATCATTCATCTCTGTAGAAAAAAAGGTTCATTTTTCTTCAAAACAAAGATCATGTATAATATTAGCTAACACATTATTAATTAGGGAAATACACTCCAAATAAATTACTTAATTATCATCTCTTTGCATAGCTTTGGTAAAACATACTAGAAATAATACAATTTCAAGCTAGGTCATGAAATTGCCTAAAGAACTAGAAGAAAGCCTAGGGGAAGTATAATGCTCTTGTTATTGTGTGAATGCTTAGAATCCAATAACATCAGTTACTAGAACCACATAATCAGAGAGGTGTGTTTGAAGAGTGAATATCTTATTTGGGGTTTTCTAGAGCTAAATTTCTAGAGTAACTTTAATAGCTTTTTCACATAAATATAAATCTGATATAAACATGTATAAAATATTCTCTTAGATGATGCTCATGGAAGTAATTGCCACAGTTAATCTTATTTCTTATTTCTGTTTTTTACTTTTCAGTTTTCACCTTTGACTACAATTTCAAATTAGCTATCTCAGTGGAAATGAAATCCTATATCAACTGAAATCTGTGAATTTGTAACATAGGAAACTGAGATACTAGTGCAGTAAAAACGAGTGACATCATTTTTTTAATTGTGCCACATCATTTATTTCCCCATTACAGTTTCTGTCTGTTAAAGGAATGATGTCTCAAAGTGTGGTTTAGTTAACTAAAACAGATTACTAAGTTAGTATAAACTCAATCAGTGGGAAATCTGGCAGCCAGTATGGTTATTTATGATGTGTCAGATGCAAAATCACATTCCTACTTTGAAGTTTTGCTAACAAGGCATATTGGAAATTGCAGAAAGAAAAAAATTCTCTTCTAAAGTATTTGTACATGCAAATAGCTTTACAATTGCATTTACAAAAAGGTTTTATGGTTTGTATGCATATATTTATATAGGATTGCTTGGCAAGAAATTTATAAAATTAAATAATTATATATTTTAACTAACATGTAACGCAACTGAGGAAGGGCAATCATTGCATTGTAAAAAACAGATTTCTAAATATTATTTTTAAGGCATAACAAAATGAACAGATTCTTATCTAACTTTTTTGACTTAACTATAGGTATTTAAAATTGTCTTCCTTTTCTTTTTTACACTTGGTACTTATTCAAATTATTTTTTTCATCACTGGATTATGGACATATTTCTGTAACACTACCAAGTTAATGAGACCACCAGTTTTCTGTTTAAAAGCCGGTTGCAAAAGTCAATTTTTTTAATTTAATAATAATACAAAAAATGGAAAATACAAATTCATGTTATCTTTGGGTGCACTTAAAGTACAGGATAAACATTGTTAGCTTGTTTGTAAGTCATAAAAAATTTTATCATACTATATTGTCCTGTTGAGGTAGTATTTGTGCCTGTGTCATTATATTGATAACATTTATTTTCAATGAAACAGAAACTGATTTTAACTGTTATAACTGGGTATTTAAATTTCTAACTTAGAATCACTATGAAATATTTCTATGAATATCATGTCTACTGTAGAGGTACCACTGCAGAGGTACTACAACTGAGCATAAAAGAAGTAGCAAAGGAAAACTATACATTCAATTCGATCCAATAAGTATTTACTAAGTCTCTATGATGCATCAAAAACTATTCTAAACGGAGAATTAAAAAAAAAAAAGCAGGCAAGCGGTACCTGTTATCAAAGACCTTATAATTTGTTAAATAGTTAATGTATGCATCCATGAATAATGTTTCTTTATGACAATTCAATATTTAATACAGTTGAGAGGATGGTGTATTGAAACTTAGATTTAGTATTTCTGTACTATTTGGGAAAGTCTTCATGATTAAGGAGGGATTTAATCTGGATGAAGTTAGAACATTTCAGTTAGTAGAATGAGCAAAGACACTATGACCAGACTAAGAAGAACCTGTTTAGTAAGTTGATGTGAAAAGCTCCTTGCTTGAAGAAGAAAGGGCAATAGGCATAAAAAGGAAATCTAGTTTCGATCAGATTTGGAGAACTTCAAATGTTTTTATTATATGGTAATTTCTATATTCTACACCTGGGTAGTTGGTTCCTGTCCCTTTTAGTGCCTGTCCCTAGGCACTAAAAGACTAGAGGAATGCAGTGTGTTGGAACAAGTAATCCAACAGTAACATGTAAGATATATGAGTGGGAAAAAAAATAGAGGCAGTAAGACTAACATAATGCAAACATGTAGTTATTACCAGGGCATAGGGGGTGAAAATAGTAGAGGTGATGAATAAAAAGATGGGTATTAAAGAGGTGTCCAAGGGATATTTATCTGCCAATTAAGTAAAATGATTTTTTCTAGTCATTATTTTTTTTAATTTTCTGCAGTTATAGATTAAAGATGGTCACGCAATTTTTCCTATGCCTCTCATTGAGAAGCAGAGTTTAATTCCTCTCCCTCTGATTTGGGCTGAGCTTGGTGATGGTTGCTTGAACAATAGAAAGCAACACAGGTGAGACTTCTGGGATTATAGGTCTTAAAGGATTTATAGTTTCTGCCCAGGCCTCTTGGAACATTTGCTCTAGGAACCTGGCTACTGTAGGAGGGGCCAACGTGGAGATGAGCTGAGGTCCCAGACAATAGCCCCAACTGAGCTTTCAACCAGCAGCCAGAGCCAGATGACTAGTCATAGAAGTGAACAGTTTGGAAGTGGATTCTCCAGTCCTGTTGAGCTGTTCCAGTCCCAGGAGGAACAGAGATGAGCTACACATAAAATTGTGAACACAATAAAACTGTTTTAGGTGCCCGTTTATGTGTCATTGTTATGAAGTAATAGATAATCAGTATATGAGTAAATAAAAGTATTTAAGGTCAACATAGAATCAACTAAGATCAAATTACAGGTGATATTTTGCTTCTGGTTACTATTCTTATAGAAATATTAAATACTTCCTGAGTAAGGAGGTCGATGAAATATAAATAATGAGAAAAGTCCTCACTGTCTTATAAGGCCTCGAAGGAGAGGAAACCTCTAACAAAAGATTCCATAAACATGACATAAAAATATATTCAAAATTCTGTGACACTGAAATCCATGAGTGTTTTTCTTCTTTCTTTTCTCACTAAAATTGATTAAAAGATTATAATGTGTGCACTCTCTACTGATGCTATTTAAGAGCTATTTTTTCCTTTGATATACACTATGAGATATTTAAAATTTGAATTTGTTCAGTTTACTTGGTGACATCAAACCATTCTGATTTTAAAAACTTGCTTAAAATTTTCTGCTTGTAAGTTGTTAGAAACATAAATTAATTACTAAATCTATGAGGTTTTTTCCCAGAAACTTCTTATAAATTATCAGTCTGTAAAAAGTGAACAGACTTTATTTTATATTTTTATCATATGCTTGATAGTTGGGAAGATGAATCCTATTCTTTCAACATGGAAATAAGACAAGGGGTAACACTCTTTGGAGAAATCAACTATTATTTTATTTTATTTATTTATTTATTTTAAAGATTTTATTTATTTATTTGACAGAAAGAGAGATCACAAGTAGGCAGAGGGGCAGCAGAGAGAAAGGGGAAAGCAGGCTCCCCGCTGAGCAGAAAGCCCGATGTGGGGCTCGATCCCAGGAACCCGAGATCATGACCTGAGCCGAAGGCAGAGGCTTTAACCCACTGAGCCACCTGGTTGCCCCAAAATCGACTATTATTTTAATGAACATTTCATGGGGCATTCATAAATATTTAAGGGCATTAATAAGGTACCTGTTTTATTTATTTTGTTCCTTTTTTTTCATAGAAATTAAGAATAGAGAAATATTTGTGCAGGAAAATGCTGAAAAGGCAAACCAACACCTTTTCGTTTATATGGTTCAAATACTAATTAGGAAAGAGGCAAAAGAAATAAGAACTAAAAATTTTAACTCCAAGAAATGCTTCAAAATATAAAAGTCAAATATTAATATTTTTCCCAGCATTAAGCCTGGGAAGGAGAAGTAAAATGCAAACATGTATCTCTTTAAGTCATTGAAAAAGAAGGAGACAAATATAAACTTTCAGAGTTAATAAGAAAGGAACTAAGTACAGAATAACCTTCTTTTAAGTTATTCTATAATCAGGTATTGATTAACGTCACAAGGCTTCTATGTGGGGCTGTTTAGATGGTTTGAAAAATACAGTAGGGCGCTGTTTTAACCTAGAACAAAATTGACTTTAGGAACCAAGTGGTGGGCATAAGCTATAATGGCATCAAGCAGACTATTGCTGAAACCTATAGGTCCTTAAAGAGAGTGTTAGAGCTTCAAGCGGGCTATTGTAAGAAAAACATAACTCAAAGTTGGAGAAAAGCGAACCTAGTTTTGTATGTAGTGGGAGAAAGTTTGGCAACACTCTTACCTGTGGTAATCTGAACAATAGAAAATACCTAACGAATTTGTAAATCTGTCTAAGACATTTCCAGGCAGTAAGTGGAAGTCACCACCCAGCCTCCCTGCCTGTGATAAAATGTGAGAGGAGAAAGATAAGCAATACAAAAGACTGTTTCTAAAATTAGAGTAGGAAAAACTGTTCTCATAACGGAACAATTAACTCATGTGAAATGGTTTCACACTGAGCTATACTCCCATAACCTTATTTTGAATTTATCCAGGAAGTTAAATACCACAGGCATTCAGTAAGAGAATTGTTTTAAAAGAATTTCAAATAACAGCCCATTTTTCCAAGTGTACTACTGTGATGTATGATGGTGTATGTCTGTGAAGAAAGTCTGTAAGTCGATGAATAATCAGTCAGGGGGAGCATGGGCCCAAACAAGTTGTGAATTAAGTGGAATGTCTCTTTTGCGATGACCACTGTGGCATTAGGAACTCTGGCTGGTTACATAGAAGTTGGGACGGCTCTAAGTCCTTCACGTGTGTTGTTATCTACAATTGCTTAAGCAGTATATTGAAGGAAATGTCTATATGTGATAATTCTGATCTTCTCCCTTTTCAAGAGTTGGCATCTTTAGAAAATAAAATATCTAAATTTTAGAAAAACCATTTATCATGACACAAATATTTCAGGTCATCGACACTGAACAAAGTTTACCCAAAACATTTGCTACCATGATTTTGCATTCTGACCCCATGTCTAATTGCTAAGTAAAACAAGAAGGAAAAGATAGCCCACATATACTGAGCTTGAAATGCTCATGCACCTTGCTTCCACAAGCAGCTGTGTTACACAGCTGCATGCCCAAGTGAAGATTTCTAAGAGCCAGAAGCTGGCGATGTTTTACATGGAAAAAGATTCTGTTGCCTGGAACTGTTCTAGGTAGCAATGGTGAAATGATAAGTAAAATTTGACCTGAATATTTGATTTGGTCAGAATCTACTAGATGGTAGTCACTGAGGAAAACAAACCATGGGTTAGCCTCAAGGTAGAGAAGCCTGTCTGTAGCTCACACGTAAGCTTTGCACAATTATAATGCAACTCTGTATGTGACAAGTGTGATATCAAAAATATAAAAACATAAACACAACCCAAGAGCATAGAAACATAAACAATTTAACCTGGGAGTGTGTGGCGTTTAGAGAAACACAGAAAACTGAGAAGAGAAGGGGATATTTGATGTAGTTTTAAAAAGCAGTTTGTATTTTTAGGAAAAAAGGCAGGGAACAGATACTTTAGGCTATGGAACAGCATAAATAAAGAAATGGAGGTATGAAAATACATGACAGATTCAGGGAATTATTAGCATTCTGGTAGGGTTACAGTAAGAGATAATTGTTAATTTTGGAGGCGACTGGTACCCTAAATGCCATGCTAATGAGTTTGGACTTACACCTCATAGGCAATGAAATGTCATAGAAGTATTTTCAGCAAGAATATGGCATAATCAGAGCTATGTTTGAGAAAACACAAACTGCATCCTCCAATATGGTAGTGACAAGCCACATACAGAAAGTTAAACAAAATCAAAAATTCAGTTCCTGAGTTGCAGTAGTCACATTTTAAGTGCTCAGCAACACGGCGACAATGCAGACAGAGAACACTGTCATCATTATGGAAAGTTTTATTAGACAGTCCTGGTATAGAAGAGACCAATGACATCAAGCATCAGAGGAAGGGAAATCACTTAAAGGGCCATTTTCACAGTCACGCAAAGAGAAAATAGTGGCCTGATGTAAGAAGAGTGGGACTGGGAATACAAATTGAAAGGCTGGAAACAAAATCAAGATATGCCTTGAGGCACCTGGGTGGCTTAGTCAATTAAGCAGCCAGTTCTTGATTTCAGCTCAGGTCATGATCTCAATGCTGGGGCTCTTGATCAGTAAGGAGTCTTCTTCATGATTTTCTCTCTTCCTCTCCTTCTGCCTCTCCCCCTGCTTGCTTACTCTCTCTCTACAATAAATAAATAAATCTTGGGGGAAAAAAAGACATTCCTTAAGGGCGATTGGAATCTAATTGTGAAATTGAACTCCTATGCCCACCCTTCTGAGAGGAACTATTTAAGGAACAAATACAAGATTCTGTACCAAAATACTAGCTAACTTACTAGAATAGCAGATTGGAAACTGTGACTTGAATCAGAGGCCACATCCAAGTTTCTTAATACTTTTACCCTAAATCTAGATCTTGGAACCTTCATGGAAGAAAGAATTTGCCTCACTAGAGGAGTGTGGTAACCAGTGTCCATGATGGTCCCCAATGATTCTTAGCTTCTGGTATGGATAGTTGTCCAGCCCCTTCTACTTTAAATAGAGTTGACTTATTTAAAACCTAACCAATAAAATAGTATGGAAATGGCAGAGTAACTTCTAACTTGACATCATGGACATTGAAGCATTCACTTCCCTCTCTTGTGGATTGATCATTCTGGAAACCAGCCATGCAGCAAGGGCACTTATATAGTCCTGTGGAGAAGCCCACACGGAGAAGAACTGAGGTCTCTACCAACGACAAGCGATCACTTGCCAGGCATGTGTAAGCTTCGGTGGAAGCAGATGCTCCAACCCTGCTGCCCCACTCGAGCCTTCAGATATGGCAGCCCTTGCTAACACTGTGACTACAGTGCCACGAGAGACCTAGAACAGGACACAAGCCAGATACCTAGTTGATATGTCCTTAGAATTCTGACCCCACAGAAACTATAATATTATATATGTTTATTGTTTTAAACTGCTAAGTTTTGAGGTAACTTTCATGCACCAATAAATGTATGGAGTTGTTCTTTATGAAGTTGATCCTTCACTCAAGGATGTAAAGAAACAAGACACACATGTACATGACTCTTGAACATATTCATTCTACACAGTCAAGACATCTGAGCAGATGAAAACCACAGTCTTCTTATTCACACCTCCTCTCATAAAGGCCTTAGGGGAGCAGTTTTGGAAACATTATTCTAAAAGAAATCCCATTCGGAAGAAAGAGACCAGCTTTCCAAACACCAGTGACTGGTTGTAGAACATAAAGTAGAAGAACGAGGCTAAAATGACTTTGGACATAGCCTACACTGAGACACAAAATGGGCTTTTCTATAAAATTCCTATGGCATTTATCTTTTCATGTTCTAGGAAAGAATGTGGGAGAGGTATGGCAGACAATTTAGGAACTTCACAAGCTGACTTTACTTTCACTGGAGCGTGACTACTTCTGCTTGTGTGTTTGGTTACTAGTATTCTGTATTTCAACCCACTGTGTCTACTACAGAAATACTATCTTCATTAATTCACTTAAAACATTCTAGTGTTCTAAGTCTTTGAGAACAAGTATCACAACTTTGTTTCCTCTAACCATACAGCTACTTATTTTACTAAGTTTTTATTTTGATCATATAAACTTAATACCAAAAGCAGATGGCAAATCAACATATATCATTAGAATAGACTATAAGCGATAAAAAAATACATGTCATAAAAATCTCAAGTGGAGTATAATAAACCAAAGACTTTTGATAGTCACCATTAAGCACCTATGTTCAATGTTTTTTCTCAAAGTAGCACCATTGAGTTATCTAAAAGAAAATGTGATTTTGTTTTTCTGTTACAAGGATAATAAAGAAATTACCGTACATATATACTAGATTGTGTATATGACTACATTATATCTGAGTATGGCCACTCAAGTTCAGTTCTCATGTTTGTCCATGTATTTACAATCCCATTTATAATTATAGAAAAGTTATTTATTTAATAATTGTAATCCTAGAGTAGACAGCAAAAATAACAAGTCAAACCCTAACAAATAAATAAAGCCCTATTTTATTTATTTATTTAAAACCCTAAATAAATATATTGTGGCATTAGGTGCCATTTCTAGGCTATGAATGAACATATTGGGCAGACCCTGCTTGCCCAATTTACAACAATTATTGGAAGTAAGTATAGTGGTAAATGAAGAGTAAAAAATTTCTGTCTGGAATCCAGAAATAATTGGTTTAAATATCCACTTAATGTTGATTTCAATCACACTTAATTTTACCCTAACTTTCAGGTACACAATATACTTTTACAGAATTATCAACAAGTACCTTGTTACTTTTGAGTCTGCATGTTTCATTTTGTGGTTGTTTTTATAAGCAACAAATAAAATAACTATCATTTTAAACATGAAATAATGTGCCTCTAGAAACTGCCTTTTTAACGGTAATGGTAATAATATGCTCAAACCATTAGGAAAACATAAGAAAACACGACTTCTTTATTTATCAAATCTTAAGTAAATTATTTGCTATGTGTAAATTTTCGGATTAGCAAATTTTTTTAATTTAGTCATTCTACCTTTCCCCTACTATTTTTGACCTGTCAGTCCTTTTTTTCACTTAAGACTCATATCCTAATGGACTCGATTCTCTAAGCACAGGTTTTAAAAGCATGGGAAACTTGCATACATTCGTAATATGTTTGTTTATGGCACACTATGTCACTTCAAACCTTTGTTTCGCTTCACGCCTATACCAGTAGTAAAAGATGCAATAGAGTAATCAGCAAATATACGACTTCGTATCAACTAAAAGCACTTTACAGAAGAGGAGAGACTCCAAGGCAACAGATTTCCTATAGAAGACTTTCCTAAGTGTACCAAGGTAATTAGCCTCAATAGGAGATAATTTTGGTTCACAGGGGTTGCTGTTGTTTTAAGTCTTTCTGGGAAATTTGGATTTTCCATTGATAGCAGTTTTAACATGTCACACTGGAGCCAGAGTGAATTAAAGTGAAGAGCTACACAGTCTAAACAAACATTCCTTCCCATTATCAGAAGCCTGACAACATAATAGCATAAACTATAGTCATGTGGTCACGTTCACAAGTAATACAAGAACAATTAAAAATCAAAGAAATGCTACATTTCCTAAGCCAGACTTGAGCTGGGGGTAAGCATGTTTAAAATTACCACTTTTCCTCCCCTCCCCCATAACTTTTATAGAATGTTTTAAATTGAAAAAAAATATGGTGATGTTTACTTGAATCATTCTCATGACTAGTCTACCTTAATGTTTTATAAAACTAAGGCAAACTGTGGTAATATGGCAATACAACTTCAGGTATTTATATCTAGAAAATACGTTTGATTTTTTTTAACAATATTCTTCCATTTTATCAAAAGTGCACAATTATGCAAATGGATTTAGAACTTTAATTCCACTCCATTTTACATTTTCCTCAAGGATGTTAATAAAATTTGGTTTTATTTTCTATGAAGACCCTTTAAACATATGATGGGTAATGTAGTTTACATGTTAAAAATGAAATTTTTTCATGTAATTTTTCTTGTTTTTATAAATAAGAGATTAAAAAAATAACTCCTAAAAATTTACTTCAGTAGTCTTCAAAGTGAAAATATTTTGTCAATAATTTTGGTATTCTATATTACTTTACTACTTTCGGATGGGTGTTACACAGATAATACGAATTTGTTAAAACACTTTTGGCCATAGGACATGTTATAAAACAAACGGATTTTTCGTTGTTGCTTAGGGGAGGTTGAATTCATTATATTAAAAAAAATCTTTTAGACTTAGAGTCTGCAAGTGTGTGTATGATGGCAGATGAACTCACCTGCACGTGCTTGGGGCTTAATGACCACACATCCTGCACTTTCCAAGACCCTCATTTTCAAGTACTCTGTTTCTCTAAGTATATACAGATTTGTCCAACGTAATTATTTTTATTCAGAAAAAAAATCATTTGCCATGATATTAAAACATCTTCAAATGAAGCTTTGTTGTTTCTTCTATAGCAATTCTCCAAGTAGTGGTTTGACAAACAATTCACTTCATACTCAACTTGCCTTGGAAAAACAACTGACTATTGTTCTGAATTCAGGGATTGGGGGTCAAGTGATAAGTGAGCAGGAAATACCAAGATGCACCAAAATGAATGATGGTAAGAATTCAATTCCACTTATTTTTTAAATGCCTACTGTTCACTAAAAATTGTGCTAGGTACTGTGAGGGACATGACTCACATATCTGACTATCATCAGAAATATCCAGCTCTATTCTCAGTGAACATACAAGCAGTGGGGAGATAAACTATAGGAAAATAATTACTACATAAGGCACATTGTGAAATGTTAAAAGAGAAGACAAAGTGGTGGGGCAACAACAAAAAAGATACGAGTTCTGGAAAATAACCCCAGTTCAATGATTCCCAAGCCAGGCCATATATGAGGAGCACCTAGGAAGATCTATATGGGGGTAGAGATGGGGAGGGGTAGAAACTGGAAATACATATTTTAAAAAATTTCTCCTAATAATCTTGAAACACAATCATATTTAGAAACATTAATCCACACTCTCCAGATATAGGAAAACTATGGAATTTTATGTAACTCTATCTTTAGTTATCCTAATTATTTTCTGTTTGGGGCTCATTCACAGGGAACTGACTCTTTCATACTAACTTCCACTTGTAAAATTCAAAACATCCCCCATGTAGTCCCACCCATCTCCCATCTCTTCATCTACTCAGACAACCTTCTATAATTTCATATAGGATTTGTTGACATATGCTTCCAATTTTTAATGAATTCTTAGTGATTTGTTCATGATTTTATTTTGAATGGACGATGATTTAAGGTCATTGTGAAAATTTGTTCTTGTAGTTAAATATATATACATAGTTATATATGCAAATCTATATATAACACACATTCGCATACAAATCTACATATGTATACTAAGATCATACATACATATTTTGTATTTTGTATTTTGTCTGTGGTGGTAGTGGCGAGTGGCTTATTGAGAGGAAATTTTGGAAAACATTAGCAAAACACTCTTCACAAATATGAAGTTTATTTTCTTCCATTTCAACCTTTGTTAAAGTTCAAAAGTTATTTTTTTAAATTGTTCAAAATATAATATTTCCACTAAACTGAGAAAACTTGTATAAGTATTCATAAAGCAGAGAAGCAAAGTTCCCAGGAAAGTGTAAGTATGAAATATTTTTTCACTAATACATAAATACGACCAAAGCCCAATGCCAGTTCATGGAAAATGGCAATATTTCAAATCTGTAAGGGTATACAAATGGGTATAAAAGGCTATGAAATGTTTGTGACGGCACCACTGAGTTCAACCAGCTGGATTTGGAGTGAGATAGAGAAACTTTAACCGAGAGCTTCTCGTGGGAAATAATAAATTTCTCTCCTTCTTGGGATAAAAACAACAACATCAACAACAGAAGTTCCGTGAAGCAGATACATAGGGGAAGGGAAGAACAGAATGAAATTCTGGCATCGTGTTCTTGCCAGTGAGAGCCATTGTGCCAAGGCTATTAAATTCCTGGCTAAAAAAACTCAAACTTAATCAAACCATGCTTCCAGACCATGCAGATTTCTGATCCAAAACAATTTTATTTCCAGCCCATACCACAGTGAAAAATACCTCTGGGTCAAGGCATAAGAAAAAAGTGCCCACGATGCAATGGATATTACATTCTGCAAAAATTCCCCAGTAAAGGAAGAGGTCAGGAGAAAGCTGGCACATTAAAATAGTTCAAATGATGCCTTGAGTCTTGCTGAAATCTATTATACAGCTTTCAGTTTCTGATAGTCACCCCTGGAGTAATGACATGAACCATGAAATAAACAATAGTCTTAGGCTCATCTAGTTTTATTGTAACCATTAATTTTAGGTTTTAACCTAAATAATTGTGTATATTGGAAAAATCAGGTTACTTTATGTATGGGCTGACTTTGTTTGTTTATTTATTTTAACCCATCATGAGAAATTTTCCCGGAAGATGATGGCCAACTCAGGAAACATATTTACAGATTTAATAATTACTCAACCACCAAGTATTTACTGAGCCCTGGCTATAACCGACCTCTAAACAAGGTCTACGGGTTGAGGGCAGCAGGCCTGGGTGATGGTCTTGGACTTGGAGAGAACCCTGTTCAGTGAAGGAAGGCAAAGAATGTATGTGAAACCAGATGGTTAGATATAAAAGGAGGTGATTCTAAAGTGGCCAGATACATGAGCTCTCCCTGTGTTGCCTCTAAATACCCAGCCTTGACTTTGTTATTATTTGGGTGGAGTCAATTGTAGAAAAGACAAAGAAGGGAAACAGAGCAAACAGTAACATCACTTCTTTGGATTAGACTGAAACTCTTCCAAATTTTGATTAAAAAAAAGACCCTTTATACTCAGTTTTACAAAAGTAAGATCATCTGGGGATTTAAAATCAGCTTGTGCATAAAAGGAGAGAGGCAGTATGTGATTTGTGTACGTTTGACAGATTCTTGTATTTTAAGATCACTACAATCATAAAGGAATTCTAACAGAATGATTCGTATGAAGTGGGTTAAGTAAAAAAATCACTGCCATTAGAACTTGAATGAGTTTCTCTCTCTAGAAATTCCTAATGTGGGGAGTAATTTTAATTTGACACTCTGCCCATTAAATGACTTCCATGAAACTGTGAACCCCTTGAGAAAAAAAGAATATCTCTCTTCAGTTTTGTACAACACTTAATGCAGTTGGAGAGTTTCGTTTTTAAAAAGCATTAGTTAGGTTAACAAAAAATTATTTCTAAAAGATACGCTTAACAAACACCTTCGATGCACCATCCCCAAAATTATATTTTTGATCTTGCCCAAATTGTTCTTCCTTCCCATAGTTAGCTACCTCTCAGTAAATGGCAATTTCTTGCTACCCGGGGTTAGGCCCAAATCTTTGTAGTTATTCTGGACTCCTTTCTTTCTCCCATACTCACATCTGATCCATCGACAAATCCTATGAACTCCTATTAGGGCAGAAGCTAGCCTGCTCTAATAAGGAGACCACGAAATAGAATCTTACGACCAGAGTAGTTAGTTCTTTGTTGGATAGGTGTTCAAGAAAAGTAGCTATTCAAGTCCCCAGGGCAGTGGCAGCTCTACCCACCTCAACCCATTCTAAGGTGCTCCAGTCATTGTCATTTCCAGAAAGAGTGGAGGAAGGAGGAGAGGCAAATGCAAGACAACCACCCTTAGGAAGATAGCTAGGAGCTGCAACACTTCTACTTAATATCTCATTGATGAGAACCTAGACCCATGGACACTCTGCTATGAGCTTGGACATGTGGTTTCTAGCTGGACATCCTTATACCCAGGAAGGAGAGAAAAAAATGCAAGAGGACAGCCAGGGTTCTCTGCCGTGAGTTTATATTTGCAAAATATATTCTGTCTTCAGTTACTTAACGTCTCCACCGCTAAACACGACTGCATGAAGGGAAGGCCCCATCATCCATCACCTGTAACTACTGTTACTGCTTCTGCTCTAACCTAGCAATAACTTCCCACCTCACTCTGTGTAAAAGCACATGGGCTGGTTCTGCTATTTCTTGAGCTCAGCTCCTACTCATAGGGCGGACCACCCGGTCCCAACACAGCCTGCATGCTCCCACCTCAGTCTAGCACTTTCTTCCTCCAGCTCTCTGTAAAGCTTACCTCCCACCTTTATTTGGCTTCAAATGACCCCTCCTGGCAACATATTGCCTGGCCACCCTGTTTAAAATTGCATCTACTCTACCACCTTAATACCCTTAGCCTCCTTTCCTGTTTTGTCTTTGTCCTCAGCACCTTCTAACATATTACGTATTTTACTTAATGCTGTTGATTCTTCCAATTCCTCCCTCTGCTCCCCACCTCCAGAAGGTAAGTTCCAGGAAAGCAGATGTTTTTGTCTGTTTTCTTCTCTGTACCTTGTATAGCACCTGGACTACAATAAATGCTCAATAAATACTTCTGAGTGAATTGTAGGGAAAAATAAATGTATAACCTCCGGCATCTGACTTCCCATTTAAAACACCACCTTGTAAATAGTTAGCAGGATATAAGGAATCAATCTTCCAATAACTAATGTTGTGAAGCTCTAAGACTAGGAACTGAATATTGAATGAGCTATGGGAGGAACTAGAAACCTGAGATTGGGAGATTTTAGATTTATTGTCATTCTGAGACTAACGTATTTGTGAAATTAAAAAAACTAATTTCTTTCCTTGGTTTTCTTGGGGTTTTTTGGCTCGGTAAAATATAAATACCTGCTTCAGATTTATAGGGATTTAGGAACTTAAATATGGGAAAAAGTCAATGCAATATCTCAAAAGTATTTGCATATAATTATCTTTAAGTTTATAACATTTGTTAAGGTAAAAGAGTACCAGAGAATTTGGTAATTTCACACAGTATATCTGAGTAATATGTACAGATCAATTTTTTTTCTATTCTGTGTTTAACTCTCAGGTTGTAGTGAACCCCAAAGATGCCTTGAGTATGTTTAATAAAATAATCATAGTAATAATAATTGAGAACATCTGTATATTACTTGATTATTTTTGTGTATTCTATTAAATCCTTATAGAAACCCTATGAGGTAAGTACTTATAGGGACATGCAGGATATGTCTATAGCTGACTTTAACAATTGAAATAATAATAAAATAAGTATAACTTGATAACTTAAAAATTCTTCAATTTTGACACTAGAGCACAATTAGCAAAAAAAGTGTAAATATAAAATAAATATATTTTTGAAATGAGTATTTACTTACATGAGATACTCCACTTTTCTTCCACAATCTGTTATTTTCTTAAGTTCGACCAATAAAGAATGTCCAAATAGATGTAAAACGTGAAACGCAATAGCTGTTAAAATCGTTTCCCCTTTTAGGCTATGATAAAGAAGCAATGTGTGGCAAAGGTCACTAACTCAAAACTAAACAAATTTCCAACCAGCTCAAACTGCTCTAGTATTCTTTCCTAAATTAGAAAGAGAGAAAAAAAGAAAATGAGTTTATCTGCATCTTAACTACACAAAACCTCACAAAAAAAGGTTTTTTGTATGTAATTTGCAAGAGTGACAGGCTTAGAAAAAGAAACCAATCATGAATTAAATGACAGCATGTGGAATGATGAAGGAAACAACCCAGATTCCTGCTAATTTAGTTTCAGGAGACGAAAATAATGTTTTTTATCTCCAACTTGGCTCAAGTTTGGGGAAAAAAATTTTCCCCAGGAAATTTTAGCCCAGCTGCAGCAATTGATGTCTATTGACAGTACCCTCATTTCTCAAGTTTCGCTACGTTAGTACACGTTTGCTCATTCGCACGCATTCACAGGGTTGTTCAGAATTGAATCAACAACTTCGATGGAGTTAATAATATCTCTCCTGGCCTTTCACAAAATGCCCCTGTTGCTCCAGAAGATGGACAAGAACTGGAATAGACTTACCCAGTTTCCTAACTACTGCAGTCGAGACAATCAAAAACAGTGTTTGACTCTCCCCTTTTCTTAAGGTGCCACAGAGGGAGCACAAATTTCAAAAAGGACACAATAAAAGTCTTCAGGAAATAGAATTTATCACATTCTAAAATATATATTTTAAAAATGACATCTCAAACCTCCTGTTATTTTATGGACAAGCCTGGACACACTCACAAAACTTGGGATTGCTACAGAATTCTCAACGGTGGTGGCCATAATAAAATTCTTGACAGTAGTACTCTTAACACAAACAACAGATAACTTCACATTCATTGAAATGAAAATGTAAAAGCTTTCTGGATGTTAAAAAAAATAATTTAATGGCTTTTTGCAAATCTTCTCAGATAAATTTTACATTGATTATGGAAGTTTTAGTATGACCATTACTTTCATTAAGTTTTATAATGGTAGCTAAGATCAGTATGGCTAAAAAAAATTCCAGAGTGTTCTTGGGTTTAAAGGGTCACTTCCTTAATAGATTGGAGCTGTGTCAACTCTACTTTAAAATGAGATGGTACATATAAAAACACTTTGAAAAGTTAAAAGCGTCATATAAATGCAAGACCTTTCATAGATCGAGACCTTATTTTGGAAGCACTTAACTATAATTACAAGCGCTGATAAATGAAAAAATAGGGCGCCAAAAATGCTTTCATTGCCTTTTTCCCCTGGTGCAAGTGCATTGGCTTATGAGGAGAAATCAATGTCATACATTAATGTGGCAAGTCCATTTAAATACTAAACATGTAACAGGTATTCAAATCTGAGGTCTCCTTTGAGCCAAGTCCCGAATGAATGCTCCCCACCACACGTACGCTTTTGGCCCTGTATCAATAGAAGTTTGTTTCAATAATTTTTTTTTCAATTATGGTATTCTAGTGAACATAATTATAAAAATTATTTGTCTTTCAAAAATGATTCACTTTTCCAAAGCTACTTTGAATACCAGTAATCTTCTCCTGGGGCAGGGATGGTTTCTTTCACTCTATTTCTACAGTGAAAATAATGTTCAAAAATATACCATCCATGGAGTATTAAGAACCAACATCATACCAAAAAATCAGTATGTCCTTAGGTTGTGCCCTGTGAGGCTACGAGATAGCGCTATCTCCCTCTACTGGCTAAATTAGCATCCAGTTTCTGAGTTCCGGTGACCTACAGACTGACCCCCCCTCCCCCAAACAAGGAAGAAAACCAAAGAGAGCTACTCTGGCTGTGTGTTAGGCTTCCAGAAGCAGCCCTGTGCCAAACAAGACTGGGAATTTTCTTTCCATCAGAAGAGGAAAGAAGAGAAGAGAAGAGAAGAGAAGAGAAGAGAAGAGAAGAGAAGAGAAGAGAAGAGAAGAGAAGAAAGAGAGAAAGAAAGGGAGGAGGAGGGAGAAGAAAGAGGGAGGGAAGAAAGGAAGAAAGGAAGAAAGGAAGAAAGGAAGAAAGGAAGAAAGGAAGAAAGGAAGAAAGGAAGAAAGGAAGAAAGGAAGAAAGGAAGAAAGAAAGAAAGAAAGAAAGAAAGAAAGAAAGAAAGAAAGAAAGAAAAAGAGGAAGGAGGGAGGGATGAAAGAAAGAATGAGAGAGAGGGAGGAGGAGAGAATAAAGAGAGGGAGGGAGGAGGGAGGGAAGAAAGAAAGGAGGAAAGAAAGAAAGAAAGAAAGAAAGAAAGAAAGAAAGAGTAAAGAAAAGGAAAGGAAAGGAAAGAGAAAAGAAAAGAAAGAAAAGTGATTTCCATGAATAAGGACACCCTGTTAAAAGGGAATATTTTTCTTAAAAAAATTTTTTTTTAAGTACCAAGACAATTCTTGAAGATTAAATACAAATGCAGTGCTCTGTGGGCACAGTGTGACTTTTCACAGGATAAATAAAAAAGAAGCCATTTGTAAAATACAGTCAGGGCAGATCTCATGACTGAGAATGTGTGGACGGTAAAAATATATATCCGATATTTACCTTCTTGATAAATGGCTCATTAAAGCACTACTACTAGAAGTCGGGGAAGGCAGAACGTGGCTTTAGGTATTTTAAGTGGCATTTCATGTTTTCTTTAAGTTCAGAGGGTTAAACAGGTAAGTGGTTTCACATGTGGGTCCTTCCTAAAAACTGAGGACAAAAATGATGAGCTAGTCACTTTTCTAGAGGGGGAAAAACCCGAGGTAGAAGACGCGATCTCTGGAGACTCAGCCCCACCGTAAGTGGAACCTTCTGAGGACGGGGCCGCGGGAGTCAGCAGCTGGGTTCTGTCACCCTGACTGGGGCGGCCTTGTTAGTGTAGCGTGACCCCTGGAGCGCTCACACAGATAATACCGGCACCTCTCTCCACTCTAATCTCCTCCCCGTCTGAGCAATTCAGCAGGAGATAGGGGCAGCAAGGCCATATTATTCCAAACAACATTTAGCTGAATGGTAGCTGAAGATTGTGACAGCCAAAAGACAAATTCTTCCAGTCGAATGCGTTCCTTCCCAGAAAAGTTTCCTGTTTTCCTACTTTGGAGACACAGAAATGTCTTTAAAGTGGAACCCAAATGGAAATCCTGCACCATCCTTAGCTGAACCGAGGAAGGCTGAAAGTGCAGTCAGAATTTTCTGGAAGTGTCTTATGCTACAGTGGGCTGTCAGAAACACCACCACATGTCCAGATAAAGACCAATCCATCCATTCATGGGTTTGCATATTTTGGTGGTGGTGTGCCCTATCTCCAGATGTGTGCAGATAGCCTGTTTGCGCATTGCACATTTAAATACTTGGTAGCCTGCAGTCGTTCTTCCTGGGATGAGACAGTGTTAGGAGCAGTAACCCAGGTCAAAACCCCACAGGCCAGTGGAGAACTGTTGCTTTTCATGTCAGTGATACAACCAGCCCTACAGTGAGACACTAAGAACGTGTTTATCGGAGTTAGCAAAAGCTACAAACTTTCTTTCTTTTTTTTTTTTTTTTAAGATTTTATTTATTTATTTGACATTGAGAGAGATCACAAGTAGGCAGAGAGGTAGGCAGAGAGAGGGGGAAGCAGGCTCCCCGCTGAGCAGAGAGCCCAATGCGGGGCTCGATCCCAGGACCCTGAGATCAGGACCTGAGCTCAGGACCTGAGCTGGAGGCAGAGGCTTTAACCCACTGAGCCACCCAGGTGCCCCATAAACTTTCTTAAATTCGTATAGCTAATTCTCAGGACTGTCATTGTACCTAATGTTCTTTTAAATTTCTAACCGGGAACCAAAACAAATCCGCATTTGAATTATAGAAGGCGAATGAGGAGCCCTCCCTGTGGTTGCTTTTTCTATGTCTGTGGTTTTTCCTTTCAAAATATGCAGCAACAGGATTTTGCCGTGATGTTCTAATAATCCAATTTAGGTTTTAAATTCTGGCAATAGGACTTATGGGAAAAAAATAAACTATCTCTCCGGTAATCTGCAATGTCTGGTGCTCTGAAATAAGATCAGATAGTGATCAGAGATGATTCTTTCCTGTGACAGGGTACTGTGTTTTGGGAAAGGCTGATTAGTCTTTTAGTTTTGCCTGTGCAAAACATGACCTGACTCGTGTGCTATCATCTGTTTGGAGCCTATAGCCAGCATCTCACACACCTTTGAGGCTCATGATAGTGATTAATTATGAATGATGCTAATCATTTAAAGAATCTCCTTTGGGAAAAGTGTACATATTACACACTTCAGAAGAGGCTAATAGATCAATAAAGAGCTATTTTCTATATCATAGTTTTAAACAACATCATTCTTTTAAATAGACTTATTTAATAATGAGTAAATATCCTTTACTAAATAGTATGTTATATAGCTTTGGAAATCATACTTCATCTGAGAAAACTGGATTTCCCACATGTCAACTGAAATAGTTTTGTGTGACGTTGTTCTGTTGGTCAAAGAAAGTAAGCTCACTCTGTGTGTGTGTGTGTCTGTGAGTGTCTGTGAAAGAGGGGGCAGTAGAGATGGTCATTCACTCTTGTATACTGAAATAAATCATTTGTTGAATCTGCCTTATAAATCTTCTTTTTTTTTAAAGATTTTTATTTGTTCATTTAACAGAGTGAGAACACAAGCAGGCAGAGAGGCAGGCAGAGGCAGAGAGAGAGGAGCAGGCTCCCTGCCGAGCAAGGAGCCTGATGCGGGACTCGATCCCAGGATGCTGGGATCATGACCTGAGCCGAAGGCAGCTGCTCAACCAGCTAAGCCACCCAGGCGTCCCTGCCTTATAAATCTTAATAGATTATGAAACATGGCCAATTAACCCATTCTCATTAGAATGATTTGATCCGTTTATTAACAGCTATATCTTTATGTCATTTTTGTCACAGTAACGAAAGGGAGAATTTATTAATCATAAACATACTCACTGTTTCATCCTAATTAGGATCATCTTACAACTGGAACTTGGTCTTTTTCAAGTCAGTCCCTTTATTTTATGGAGTCAGACACAGAATCAAAGAGGTGAGATAATTCCGTTGAGTTCACCAAACTGGTTATCGTGGGAACTCAAGATCCATCCAGGTCTGCTGAATGAGTCTATCCTTTCTACCTCCATCTTGACAATTTTAAGCTATTTGTGATAAGTCAGCAAATAAATGGATAAATAGAATCACAAACCTCTTTTTATAGTTCAAACATATCCAAATAAAATTATAGAAAGAGTCAGATTTTTGAAAACGGGCAAAAGAGGCAATGTCTGCAGGGCACCGAGCTGTAGAAATTACTGGAATAAATAAGAAATATGATGCCAGGAAACGAGGGTTTCTGCAGAACGCTTTGTACATAACTGATAAACAGTAACTTGGTCCTGCTCTTGATGAAAATAACATTCTTTGCCCATGCCAACTTATCTGAGCATTTTATTTTGGCTGCGATTCATGAGTTGCCAGGGAGTGCCGGGACACTTTGCTAAAAATTCAGAAACAAGTAATACAAGGCTCTACTAAAA
Organism: Nasua narica; assembly: GCA_028533885.1. Lineage (NCBI taxonomy): Eukaryota > Metazoa > Chordata > Mammalia > Carnivora > Procyonidae > Nasua > Nasua narica. The sequence goes on from CM052800.1 coordinate 129,667,526, forward strand.
GCTGATTTATTGTATTATTGAAATAATCATGTAAATATTAAGTTGTTTAAGTTGTCTATTTCAGAACATTAAAAATGCAAATTGAAAAATGAAGAATGGAGATGAATGAGAAGATTTCACAGACACAAAAGCCACCAGAAAATAAACATTTATTTGGAACCATAATATATATATATATATATATAACTATGCAATTATGCAGTATAACTATTGCATAATTATATCTATTCTAGTAGTGAGTGATGAAGACACTTAAATAAAAGATAATTTCCAGAATTTTAAAATGTTTTCTTCTTAATGGAGAGGAAAACCTCATGTATGTTATCAATAGCCATGGTAACAAAAACCGCTTAGAAGTAAATGTAACAAGAAATATTCTAATCCTACACAGAGAAAACTGTAAAACATTACTGAAAGCAAAATATTCTTGAAGATATGAAAGACATTCCTTGTTCTAGGACCGGATGTCTCAAAATACTGGGATGCCAGTTTTCTATTAGTTAACTTAGGAATTTGATGTGATCCTAATAAAAATATCAATGACTTTTTGTTTTTTAACAGAGTTAGATAAGTTTGTATTTAAGTTCACGTAAAACAATAAATATGGAATGCTAGCTAGAAAAACTGAAAGGCAGAGGGAGGCCTATGAGATGATAGAACACACTACAAAGCATCTGTAATCGACACAACATGGTATTGGCGTATGACTAGTTGGATAACCAGTAGAATAGAATAGAAAATCCAGAAATAATCCTACTTACACAAAAATTCAATATATGATACATAGGTTGCTCTCTAATCACGGAGGCAAGAGTTGTTTTGTTTTGTTCTGTTTTTAATAAATATATTGGAACAACTGGATAGCCATTTTGGGAAAAATAAAATTAGATCCAATCTTTTGCATCATAGAATAAACCCCAAATCAATCAGGGAACTCCAAGTAAAGATGACATGCATATAGGCATTAGACAAGAAAGTGGGTAAATTCTTTTCTAACCTGAGTAAAAGGAATTTCTAATTATGAATAAAAGTCCAGATGCAATAAAAAGGAATGCTAAGTTGTACTACCTAAATTAAAAAATTATATAGCAAAAAACTAAAAACCAAAAAGAAAAAACAAACAAAACAAACCAAAAAACCCCAAACCAACAGAAAAACAGACAAAAAAGCCCCACACAAAATGTAAATATCATAAATAACACTTGAAAGACAAATGATGAATTGAGAAAAAATATTTGCAAAAACTCTACAGAGAGAATTAGTTTCCCTGATATTCAAAGAAATTTTGAAAATTGCAGAATCTTATAGAAAAAAATCCAACGACATGAACAGACTAGTTACGAGAGACATAAAAATTACCCTTAAACATAGGAAAAGATTTCCACCTTCGTTCAAGTTAAAAAAACAAACTAAATTACAGAGAAATACTACTTCCCACTCATGAGGTTCACAAACACACAAAAAATCAAAGCTTGGCAATACACTCTTCTAATGATGATGTTGAGAAACTGACATTCTCATACATTGCTGTTAGGAATACAAAATGGCACAATCTTTCTAGAATGAAATTTGTCAATTCCTGACAAAACTACTTAGTCATTTAACACTGTAGGAGTTTACCAAAAAGATATACTCTAGCCATATTAAGAAGAAAAAAATACATATATGCAAGATTATTCACTATGGGGGTGTCTGGATGGCTCAGTTAAGCATCTGCCTTCAGCTCAGGTCATGATTTCAGGGTCCTGCGATTAAGCCCTGAATCATCTGGCTTCCTGCTCAGCAGGGAGCCTGCTTTTGCCTCTTCTTCTGCCATTCCCCTGCCGATAGGCTCTCGTTCTCACTCTTAAATAAATAAGTAAACAAAATCTTTTTAAAAATTAAAGATTTTCACTATAGCAATTATAATTATAAAAATATTGGAAATTATCTAAATGTCTAAGCATAGAGTTGGATCAATTAATCACCTTACAAATAATGCAGCACTATACAGTTGTTTAAAAAATGAATTACAGGGCCCCTGGGTGGCGCAGTTGGTTGAGCGACTGCCTTCAGCTCAGGTCATGATCCCGGAGTCTCGGGATCGAGTCCCACATCGGGCTCCCAGCTCCACGGGGAGTCCGCTTCTCACTCTGACCTTCTCCCTTCTCATGCTCTCTCTCACTCTCTCTTTCCTAATGAATAAATAAATAAAATCTTTAAAAAAAAAAATGAATTACACATAGTGATTTCTAGCAGACACTGCTAAGTAAAAAATGCAAATGCAAAATAACTTGTATGTATGCTACTTTTTGTGTAACAATGAAGGGAAAGTAAGAAAACACTCAACACACAACACATATATATCTTATCTTTATATAAAAAATCACACACACACACACACAGAAAGTGTAAACAAGCAAAAAAAAATGAAGTTGATTACGTGCAATGTGTGGGGGGAAGTGAAAGGGGTTACAGAAAGAAGTGACACTTCTCTTGAGTTTTTGTAAATTTTGACTCTGAAAGCATGTTAGTGTCAGTCATCAACAAGTAAAATTAAATCAGCAAGAAAAAGAAGGAAGTTCCTAATATTAAAGCAAAAAGAAGTAAATGAACTAGATAGAGTGTGTTTCAAATGAATCAGTAATCACACTGAAGGAAGGAAGAGAACTAAGGGAGGTCTAAGGGAGGTCTAAGGGAGGTCTCCTGCCTCAGGCAGATTATTCAATATTACCTGGTAAATGTGGAAACAGTAATAGAGTTGGAAAATCATCATTTTGCAGCCAATATACTACAAAGACTGGTTTAGGCAAAAATTACTCAGGGAAGTTAAATCAAGAGGAAATTTTGGTGAAGAGCAGGGCATTTGCATGGACCTGAAAGTGTGTCCACAGATTGCTATTACTTGCAGGGGAAAAAAATAATGACATATACAATGGAGAAAGCAGACAACACCCTGACAAGGCAATCAAAGTTAAAAACACCAGCACTGGGTATTCTGTAAGACTAATGAATCACTGACCTTTACTTCTAAAATCAATAATACATTATATGTACATTGAATTTAAATAAAAATTTAAAAAAAGACAAAGACACCAATGAGAGGCAGATGGACATAGTACCCTGAGGCGGCAACAGCTTCTTCTGTGTAATATTTCAGCGGAGATCACATAAATATAACTTCAGTCTAGTCACAAGATACATTGGACAAATAAACAAGGAGGAACATTCTTTTTTTTAAAAAAAAATGGGGGATTGTTCTTCAAAAATGTCAACGTCATCAAAAGACAAAAAAAAAAAAAAAAAAAGCCTAGGAGATCTCCCAGATCAAAAGAAGTTAAAGAAATGTGATGACTCAATGTCATACTCAATCCTGGAGTGGATTCTGTCCTGAAGGAAAAATGATGTTATATAGGACATTATTAGATCAATTGATAGATGTGGAATACAGCAGAGGGATTCGACAAAAGTTCAATGTGTTGAAGTTGATAAATGTATGTAGTTATACCAATAAATATTCTCATTCCTAAGAAATATACCCTGAGGCATTCTGTATATGATTCTTTTTCTTGCAATTTCTTCAAGTTTATTATTATTTCCAAATGAAGTTTTTTTTTAAAAAAAAATAGCTTATAGACAACACATATAATAATTCCCAACTTTGATATAAAGAAATAAACATATTAACTCACATAAAATCAATTTATTACCCCCCCCCAGCAAACACTGAACAGATATGTAGTAAATGTTAGTTTGAGGGATACCAAATGTTGGCCTGCCTGAAGTCCGTGGCTCAGTGTTGCCCTAGGGATTTGTGAACTTGTGAAGTAAGCTAAGGTTCTCTTGATATTCTTTGTACCTCCTGAAAATTAGAACTCAAAATCAACCAACAGCAACAAATTTCTGGACTACTTCTGACCTGTAAGAAAAACCCACTTGGGTATCATAAAGAAAATATTAAAATCCCTGAAAAAAAAAACAATGAAGTCATCTTAGAGACCTTAATAGACAATGAGTGAAAATACAGAGAGTTAGACCTGATATCCACAGTTTTAGGATAGCACAATTCAAAAAAGTTCAGAGAAAAAAAATGTTTGACCCCAAAGCATAAGGGAGTGCAGAATGTTCCTCTACCCCCATGCTTCCACGGGCTTTAGAAATAAATTTATTTATTTATTTATTTATTTATTTATTTACTTTCAGTTAGCCAACATATAGTGCATCATTAGTTTTTGATGTAGTGTTCAATGATTCATTAGTTACCTATAACACCCAGTGCTCATCACAACACCAGAATGTTTGAGAAGCTATGAAGGCAAAAACCCAATGAACAGTAAAAAGAGAGACACAAGTAGGATAAGATTGCAATGTGTAATTATTTATGAGCCCCCCAAAATTAAAGTAGGCATAAAGGTAAAGGAAAATAAAGACAAGTAGGTGCATGGGAAAGAATGAGTGAAATAGGGTGGTGGTAAAACTAATGTCAGGAAGGAAGACTAATGTCCCTGATGAAGGGAAGCTTACTCACCCCTCCCCCAACAATGCCAAAGAAAACAATTTTTTTTCCCTGCATCGATATTGAAGCAAAAAACAAAGGAATAGAGAATACTTTCCTTAGCTTGACTAGTCATGGATGAGATATTGCCTGAGCATGAATTTTACAAGAAAAGTTCAAGAAATAAGAGTCGAGAGGGCTTTCTATGTAGAGGGATTGCCACAAAGCATGCCACGAAGGTGCACAGTTGAGAAGGAGCCATAAGGACCCTGTGGGAAGGTGCAGAGGATAAGGTCAGAACATCTCAGGTAGGAATCAGATTATGCCTAATGCACCACGCCATGGATTTCAGAGTTTGTCCTACAACTGGGAGATGGATACCATTGAAAGTTTCTGTTATTAGCATTTACAATAATGGGATTCATCCAAGCACCATTGTAGCCACATTCCACAAACTTCGGTATGTTACATTTCCATTATCATTTTGTTCGAAACATTTTTGGATTTACTTTGTGATATTTTCATTGACTCATGAATCATTTAGAAGTGTATCAATTTATAATATATTGTGGGTCATTCTCGATACTGTTTTATTATTCCTTTTTAATCTAATTCCTCTGAGGTCAGAGAACATTCTCTGCAAATTTTATCTCTTAAAATCAATTTGAGAATAATTTCGTTGCCCAGGATATGATCTAACTTGGTGAATGTTCCATGTTCATTTGAAAAAAACGAGGTAGTCTTTATTAATTAAGTGTCATGTGCTGTCATTGTCATCTTGGTTAAGGTGGTTGACAGGGTCATTTTGATCTCTAGCTTCACTAATCTTTTGTAGCCTTGTTCTATCAACTACTAAGAGAAGGATGTCAGAATTTCCGATTTTTTTTTTTAAAGAATTTATTTTATTTTATTTTATTTTATTTAGAGAGAGAGAGAGAGAGAGAGCATGAGAACGGAGAAGGTCCGAGTGAGAAGCAGACTCCCCATGGAGCTGGGAGCCCGATGTGGGACTCGATCCCGGGACTCCGGGATCACGACCTGAGCCGAAGGCAGTTGCTCAACCAACTGCGCCACCCAGGCGCCCAGAATTTCCGATTTTAGTTGCGAATTTGACTCTTTCTTTCTTCATTTCTGTGAGTTTCTGTTTCACATATTTTGAAACTCTGTTGTATAATTGCACTATCTTTGTAGTACATTGGCTCTTTAACAATCCTGAAGTTTCTTCCTTCATGACTAATAATCTCCTGGTCTTGAAGTCTGAGAGAACAGCGAACTCACAGATTTACCTGGTACGGTTTGTCTATCCAAGGTCAAGTCCTCCCTCGTCCCTGCCTGCTCTTCCCCAAGCCCTCCGCAGTGACCCCCACACATGTGCAGTGGCAGCCATCTGGGGATTTAGAGACTTTATGTTTAGATTCTGGGAGCCATCCCTGCTGCAACTTCCTTATTTCTAGGACTTCTCTTCTAAATCTCCAGCTTCTTTGCTAACCTTGAACTCAGTCTTTCTGCCAGCTAGGTACTAGGACATAGCCCACAAGACCATAAATAAGACTTTAGCTATTATTCCAAATGTGATGGGATGCATTGGAGCTTTTGCACGAGGGGGTATGAGATGATGTGAATTTTATGGCAATGGTATAATTCTTTCTGCTGTAGGGAGAACATGTCGTAGAGCATCAAGAAGGAACTTTGGGAGACTGGGCAGGGCGTGATTGCAGTAGTCCAGACATGTATGCTAAGCTTCATTGTCTACTGGCTATCTGCAGAAATAAACACACACTCGGAGAAACTGGAAGTATCATTTTTCACAAAGAATCAGTCTTCATAACTGTCTACATTGCTGGGTGTGTTAGGGCCTGATTCACTATATGTTGGCTTGTGACTAGTAAGCAAATGAATAGCTCTTTTAAGGAAGAAAGAAACAGCTGACATCATCATAATTCACTCAACAAATACTAATTGAGGGACTGCCAAAGAAAGGCAGGCTCTAATTTAAGGCAGGGGACGACATATTAGCAAAGTCTCCAGCTTCAGAGAGGTAATAGTCTAGAAGGGGAGACAATAATAAAGAAAAATCTAACAGACATGGATGTGGGCAGGTAGCAATACATGTTTGAATGGTGATCCACAAGAAGGAAAAGAGGGAGCCATGTCCAAATCCAGCAATAGCGATGTCAAGATGGGACAGCACTTTGGTGTTTGAGAACTACAGGGAGGTCCATGTGCTGGAATTTAGAAAGATGACATCTGAGACACAGCTAGGGCCAGGTGATGTCAGGCCTCACGTGCCACAGTAAAGATCTTGGGTTTTATTCTAAGCATGACCTGTAGTTATTGGAGCAGGGAACTGATTTACTTTTTCAAAGTATCACAAACTATTGCAACAATCCTTCTTGATCAAGTCCCTTTTGGAGAAACATTTCCAAGACTGTCTTGCATTTTAGCACATTTTGTCAGCAGAAACACTGGCCTCCATGGTTATAGATTATCTTTCTAAGAACATTTAAAAGACCAGCCTTGGATGATAGAGGCAGCATCTTCCTCCAGAGCACATATTCCCCAAGCATGGATTCCTCCCTCTGACATAATCCAATGCCTGAATCACCTGGCCCTTTTTGAGTTACCCTGTGGGACTTGGGGCTTGGAAAATAAGAGTAAACATTGATTTTCTGGCTACTGCTATTGCTGTGAGTAATAGTCTTTTGTCTCTGACTCAAGAGAATTGTGTATTTTTCCAGCATCCATGAAACTGGCAAACTGACTTATTAGCTTGTGAGTAGCATAAACTCTCCCATCCGTCACAATTTTTGACAGTTTGGGCAATGAGAATAGAACACTGACAGATATATCACTCTGTGGAAAAGAAAGGATTAGAGCCTCTTAGGCCAATTAATAGGAATGGAGGGGAGTCTGGGAATCAGTAGCGAACATGACCAAATTGTATAGTGAACTTGGCAATAAATGGTGCCCTCATCATTGCTTGTTAATGAGGAGGAACTGGGGAGGCAGCTGCGGGCCGAGTACAAGGAAGTAGTTTTCCAGACAGAATCCGAGTGGTTCCCTGGTTGTTGTTAAATCTCCTTCTTGGGGGATGATGGCAAAGGAGGATGGAGGACATCCTCTCTGATCTGGCGGTGAGCCAAGGTCTGCCCTAGTGTAAAAACTAGTGCTGAGATTCATTATCTTTCCACCCACCAGCACACAACGGTTACAGTGATCCTCACTCACATTTAGTGTGAAAGGAAGAAACCCCTCAGTCGGTATGGGCAGAAGCCAGGCAAATCTCAGAATGCTGGCGGGATCACCTGGGAGACAAGGGGTGGTGTTACGTAATACCAGGGAAAGAGCGGCCGCAGGTGGACCATCTCACAGCTCGAACCCCTTTCGAGTTCTACCATGTCAACCTTACGTCCCTTCAGAAAAGACAGTTAAAGATCTCAAAGGGTTTTATTTGTTTATCATTGAGTCCTAGCTGCTCTAAGAGAGCTTTCGTCCCATGGGTGAAACTTCTTCGAAAAGCCAAACTCCTGTGGAAGTCACAGATGAGGCATCAGCTCACGTTTGGGTTCACTGTGGCTATGAATTTTTTTTTTCGGTCAGACATCCATAGAATACCTATTAAAGTTTAACTTTGTGGTAAACCCTTCAAAATGAAGTAGTTGTAAAATATACCTCTAGATAGCTGAATGAATCCCTAAGTAATGGATTTTTATTAATCGGACAATGGGACACCCATCCTTTCTTTCTTCAAAAGCCATCTTTGTCAATATCTCATCTGAATTACCAAAACCAAGACTTTGTGCCAGATCACTTCTTAGAGATCCCAGTAATAGGCTAGTTAAATGCGGGGGTGGAGGACGGTATCTGACAAAAATTGTGACTCTGGTTTTTAAAGACTTGATCCAGAGTCTTCCTTCATAGAGAAATTTGCTAGCAGAACAACACTTTTTCTGAAGTTAGTCCTAGTTTATTATTACTATGCAACCACGTTACCTTATTTTTTCAGTACCCTCTGGTGGGATAGGAGGAAATCCAGTGTTTGTACATGATTTCTTCTCCTTTTACTCACCCTCCTCAACTGAGATAATACATGTATTTGGACAACTGTTAATATAAGAGAAGACATCTGATCTGATGCTGGAGTCTGGAGACTTTTGGCTCCCATGATACAAAACAGGTGAAAGTACTTCAGATCCTCTGCTGCCCACAGTTTGAGAATGGTCTCTAGAGAGGTGATGGTCCGCAACTTTGGTAAAGCTTGGGGAAAGACTTCTAACCTAATGGATTCTTGAGCAGTTCCAGCTATTTTAAGCAATTCTTTTTTTTTTTTTTTAAAGATTTTATTTGTTTATTTGACACAGAGAGAAAGATCACAAGTAGGTAGAGAGGCAGGCAGAGAGGAGGGGGGAAGCAGGCTCCCTGCCGAGCAGAGAGCCTGATGCGGGGCTCGATCCCAGGACCCTGAGATCATGACCTGAGCTGAAGGCAGAGGCTTTAACCCACTGAGCCACCCAGGCGCTCCTATTTTAAGCAATTCTTAATGAATACTACTTCTGATGTTTGCCCTCTTGTACTGCACAGTCAAGAGAAGAACTTTCTAATGCTAGTGATGCCAACTTCTTCTCTTCCATATTAACTGAACTGTTGTACTCTTGTAAAATCAGGAAAACAATCATCCTCTAAGATGGAAATTTCCCGAGAATTGCGTAGCCTATTGGCTCCCTCTATGCTGTCCTCTTAGTAAAAAGCAGATTTATAACTTAAAATGTCCCACTTGCTCAGTCTCCGCTATCAGGCTGCCAGCCAGACAAAGCTAAGTGGGTTCAGGAGAAACAAAAGCTACTATGTTCCCAGAAGGCATGGTGAGTACCAGTGATAATCAGAAAATGAAAAAATTAGTGAACATTTCGGAGTAATTCACAGTTTTAAGGATAGAAATGAAGTTGAAATTACTAGAACAGATTGATACTATTGAAACAGGAAAAATATAGCAGAAATGTAATGAAAAAAATAGGAAAAAACTAAAAATAATTCATTGATATCTGAAGAAAAAATTATACAAAAGAAGAAGAGAAATCTTCCAGTAACAAAGAATTTTTTTGCAAGGAAAAATTATGTGTTTAATTTAAAAATCCAACAAAACCAGTGAAAACGGAATAAAACTGGTGAAAAAAAACCCTTAATAGTGTAGTAAACGAACTGGAAATTATTCTAAATTAGAGAGTAAAAAAACCAAGAGTGGTAATTTGGAAATTTAAAAAAACTAAACTTAATAGAAGATAGATCCAGAAGACCAAATGACCCACTAATAAAACTTTCAAAAACAAACAGATAAAGAAAGAGAATCAAAGAAATAATAAGAAAATACATCTCTGAGTTGAGTTTTCAGATAAAGGGTCTTGATTGTCAGCCCAGATTAACAACAACAAAAACATTCTCCATAACATGGAAAATTCTCAGCCCTGAAAGGATAAAGAGCAAATCTCACAAGGTTTCAAACAGAGAGAGGAGTTTACCAATAACTTATCAGAAGAGGAAGAGATTTTTCCTAGCAACTCAGGAAGCTGCAACAGAATAAAACAATATTTATGACTTTCTGAAGCAAAAGACTAGGATCTTACAGGCAGCCAAGATATAACTCAGGGGTGAGGGAGAGAATTTAAAACTTACCTTGCAGAAATTGAGTAATTAAGTATACAAAGAATATATAAGCACATAAGGAATTTAAAGAATATACGTTGATGTATGAACTGGGTACAGAATAAAAACTGAGAATAGTCCTTTTTTTTTCTTATGTCCATGGAGTACTTTCAACATTTGCTATGTGCTTCACCACGAAGAAAATCTCTGCAGGTTCCAACAGTGTATATTTTATGGCAAATCGGAGCTAAAATAAAAGAAAGCAAAAAGTTAGAATTTTTAGTTATTCAGAGATTAGTAAAAATAAGCATGTCGCATATTAAAACCTACAGGGTCTAGCTGAAGGAGTATTCACAGCTTTAAAAGATTTTGCTGTTAAGTAAGAAAGATTTAAAACAAATGGAATAGCCATTCAATTTATGAAAGAGAAAAAATATAAGAGCTGGAAATTAATAAAGATGAAAGCAGAAATTACTAATTTAGGAAACAATAGTAATCGTTAACATTTATAGAGCGTTTGCCATATACCAATTACTGAATAAGTGCTTTGTAAGCATTGTCTTATTTAATCTTCGTAATAACTCTAAGAGATCATTTTCGTCATGAAAAATAATAGTTGTGGATCTTTATGGGGCAAATAATTACATCAGACCATATAAAGAAAAAAGAATTACAATTGCCATTGATGTCTTTTAAAGAACTCTTCCAGCCTTTGATGAGTTTAGAAAATAAAAGGTCAACACTGCCCACAAAGCCAAACCAAACAAAAAACAAAACTCAGAGAATTTGAACAATAAGATGAAGTGGAATACACATATATTTATTATATTTTTCTGATACAAATGTGGAATACGTTTGGAATTAATAAATACAACCCATCTATTAAAACCCCAGTGAAAATGAAATATGAAAAGCAAAACTTTATACAGGTCACTATCTAGAATGCAAGAGATCAAGGAACTAACATGTATTTCCAAATAGTAAAATTGGGGGTGTTGAAGATTATATCCTCATCTACAAAATTACATACGTTGGGGCGCCTGGGTGGCTCATTTGGTTAAGTGTCTGCCTTTGGCTCGGGTCATGATCCCAGGGTCCTGGGATCAAGCCCCACGTTGGGCTCTCTGCTTAGTAAAGTCTGCTTCTCCCTCTTGCTTTGTGCTCTCTCTCATGCTCACTCTCTCTCTCAAGTAAATAGATAAAATCTTTAAAAAAATTAAAATAACATATGTTAAGAAAATAGCAAATAAAAATCTTTTTTCAAAATTTATGGGATGAGGCCAAATCTATGAATAAAAGCATACTAACAGTCTGAAACATTTTGAATATCAAACGAGAGAGAAAGAACATAAACTAATTATTCTCAAGAAGTACTAATATGTAAAAACAAAGGAAAACTAGCAAGGGAAGGACTTCTGAAACCAAAGTAAAACAATTATTTTAAAATCAATAAGAGCTAAGGCTTTTCGATATCACTTTTTATTTCTTTTTTCTATTCTAACTCATTCTAAGTGAAGTCAAGTTTGGGTTTTTTTGTTTGTTTTTAGGATTTTATTTATTTATTTGACAGAGAGAGATCACAAGTAGGCAGAGAGGCAGGCAGAGAGAAAGGAGGAAGCAGGCTCCCTGCGTAGCAGAGAGCCCGATGCGGGGCTCGATCCCAGGACCCTGAGATCCTGACCTGAGCCAAAGGCAGAGGCTTAACCCACCTTGCCACTTGGGTGCCCTGAAGTCAAGTTTTTATCAGCACAGTATTTATTTCTCAGTGTTGACTCTGCTCTGAACTGCCTCTGAAATTGATTTCAGTAATGGAATTTCTTTACGTTCTTTCCCAATCTCATTCAGCTACATTTTCAGGCATGCTTGCCTCCCATCTCAGTGTCCTTTCTTATTATCTGTAGTGAATGCTGTTGTACCCTCGGCCCAACCTTCTTTTCCCATGAATTGCCTACCCTTTCATGAAGTTGCATTAGGACTTGGCTGGGTTTCACCAGACCCAAGGTGGGAAAAATCAGTGCTTTCTCCCTTGAGACAAGAGAAAACTAAAGAAGGAAACACAAAGCAGGCTCTCTCTGAGTATGTGGTACTGAGTAAAATGATGTTTCTGGTAGACGTCACTGCCACGTGGCCTGGTCTGTAGGGAGAGAAGAATGCAGAATGTAGCAGGTGCATGGAGCGGGGCAAAATTAAAAGAGAAAAGCAGCTCTGCAGTGCTCATCCGGGTCCTTCTGGCTGCTAGGTTTCATTCCCAGCCTTCTGTGAATGAACTGTCCCAGCATCATTCTAGTAACTGTTCTTGGCTACTTGGATCAAAAAAGTCCTTACTAGACACATTGTCTTATCTCATCTTGCTTATTTTATATTTCTAGTTATTACTTTTCACTATTTACGAACTATTGAGAATATAGAGTAGATTCTTTAAATATCTAGTCCTGCTTCCTTTAGTCAATCTTTTCCACAAGTATGCTATTCTTGTACTCTGTGCTTTGAGTACGATGTGCTCCATCTTTATATTAATAATCCCCATGGAGGCGGGGGGGGGGGGCGCCTGGGTGATTCAGTTTTTAAGGGTCTGCCTTCAGCTGGGGTCACGATCCCAGGGTCGCGGGATCAAGCCCCGCATCTGGGCTCCCTGCTTGGCGGGGAGCCTGTTTCTCTCTCTCCCCTCCCCCTGCTTGTGTTCCCTTTCTCACTGTGTCTCTCTCTGTCAAATAAATAAATAAAATCTTTAAAAAAAAAATCCGCGTGGAGGTAATTTTTTTTCTTTTGTAGTAACTCATTCTTGAAGAAACACAAGTCTATCCAGCTGTGGGTGGATTCTCTTTTATTTTTTTTTTTTGCTTTGGTGCTGTTTGATGTATGTATCCCTTAAGTCAATTATCTAAAGGGTTATAGCCCTTTCTCCATGTGGCTCTGCTCCTGGACATCTTATTGCAAATAGTAGAGTTCATCCCTGGTTATTGTGAAGCAGCCTTAACATCTCTCTCGCCAGAATCAGCAAATAAAGACCCATAATCCCTATATGAGCCACTTTCAGCTCTTCCAACCTCAGCTTGTTCCTGCAACTGATTTCATATCTTGGAATGTCAAGTGCCACTCCCTATCCAGCCTGCCTTCTGCTCCAGTGCATTGCTGGCAATATTTTATCCTCCTTCTAGCCCTGGAGGATAAAGGTTCATGTCAGGCTGTGCTTGTTTGCAACACAAAGATACACTTTGCCAGAACCACGGGTTCGATATGTCAGAGACCACAGATTATTAAAGAAAAAAAAAAAGTCGTTCCAAATATAAAGACTGAATAGTATAGAAAATATAGAGTGTTAGAAAAGTATAGAACTTGCATGAAGAGAATAAATGGCCCTGTGGAGCATTAATCTGTAGGTCCCTGAGTATGTCAGGCTTCATATTTTTAAGAGATGTAATCTTAAGAGGGATTAGAAATTGATGGAGGAGACTGACTAGAAGGCTATAGGGAAAATGATGGAAGAGGCCCCCCAACCTTCTGTTTGTGATGCGGATACTATCTATTGCTGTCATTCTCTCTAGTTATGCTTTTGGTGGGTCATCATAAAACCCAAACAAATCACAAAATTAGAGAAGCAAAAATGTAAATGGATTAAGGGATCATCAATTAAAAGTGAAATAAGAATAACATAGGACAATATTACATGGTTTAACATTGAGGGAGTTGTATTAAACATAAGAAAATTTAACAAGGCAGAGCATCAAAAATTTTTAACATTTTTCATAAGATTAAGTGTGACTATTGTTCTCATCGTTACCTCAGCACCAGATAAATGGGTTTCCATCTACAGAGGAGTGGGGAGAGTTCAAGAACCAAAAGGACGGTGAGAAGTGGGAAGCCATAGCATTTCTAGACTCTAAAGCAGCAGGGTGTTTCCACATAGTTTTGCTGGAGCCAGTGAGGTCCACTGCCAAGAGGAAGGTCCACTTAAGGTAAAGGAACCACGTGATCGGGTAACAAAGGGCCTCTCTCGCTGGCCTCTCTCCTCCCACCATCCAATCTTTATCCTGGGTCTCTCAGGATAAACAAAACAGTGCTGAGAAGAGCCGAAAATGAATCGGGAGAGAAAAACCAACCTGAAAGAAAAGGAAGGAAACATAACAAAAATAAAAACATGAAGGCAAAGGGGGGAAATATTGATAAATTAAAAATGATAAAGCCCAGGGAATCTGGGTAGCTCCGTCAGGTAAGCATCCGACTCAATTTTGGCTCAGGTCAGGATCTCAGGGTTGTGAGACTGAGCCCTGTGTGGGCTCCTTGCTCAATAGGGAATCAAGTTGAGATTTTCTCTCTCTCCTTCTGCCCCTTCCTTTCCCTTCCCCCTTTGCCCCCCTGCACACTCTCTCTCTCCCTCTAAAACAAAAATAAATAAATCTTTTAAAAAAAACTAAAGCTCATTAAATGAAAACAAAAAGAGAATAGTCCTGGTGAAATCAGATTAAGAACAAGAATTAGGAACTAGAAGACTGAGTAAAAATATGAAAGAGTGGTCAAGTAAGTAAGATACCAGGCAAAGTAATTTATTTTATAAAATGAAACCAAGGAAGGAAGTTCAAATATTAGAAAGAGGTGATGAAAATAGAACATAACAATAAAAATGAAATCAGCAAAATAAAAGCAACGTGTGAAGAAGTAACCTAGCTATGAGCAGTACTAAAATTACTTTTAGTATTTTTATTTTATAATTTATACAATTTCAGAGTTCTGAAATAATAAGTGTGCTTTATTTTCATAATCAAAGGTGAAAATACATTTAGAAAATAAAAAATACATACAAACCCAGCCCAGTCAGTCAAATATTCAGAGAGCTAGATCAACTAAAAGAAGATATTATAGATAAAGAAACTGTTCATAATTAAAATAATTTGCTTAAAACCATGTTAAAAGTTAGGGACGAAATAAATCTCTTCTACTGTGCTGTGCCTTGTCCCTCTTGGCTGTATTTTATTTTATTTA
Source organism: Nasua narica (assembly GCA_028533885.1). Lineage (NCBI taxonomy): Eukaryota > Metazoa > Chordata > Mammalia > Carnivora > Procyonidae > Nasua > Nasua narica. Next base: position 129,682,620 of record CM052800.1, read on the forward strand.
TTTTTAAAAATTTATTTATTTATTTGAGAGAGAAAGAGAGCACACACATGAGGGGGAGGGGCAGAGGGAGAGAGAAAATCTTCAAGCCGACTCTTTGCTGAGCGTGGAGCCCAATGTGGGGTTGGATCCCAGGACCCTGAGATCATGACCTGAGTCGAAATCAGGAGTCTGATGCTTAACCTACTGAGCCACCCAGGTGTCCCTCGGCTTCATTTTAAACTCAATCACCATAGATCCTCCCTCTCATTGTTTTTGCCACAATTATTTTTTAGCTTCCCATTTCAGGTAGAGAAAAGGCAAGTATCTATCTTTTATTATATGACTGTTCAAATAATTTGGAGAAGCAGACACAATACATTTGGTATCTAAACCCCTATATAATATTCCAACATTCAGAAACATATACAAGATTGTCATTTTATTACTTTCCCTAGGCAACTGATTGTGCAAAATAAGCATGAAAAGGACAGCACAAACCTAAAAGACATCATACATGTGCTGGCTTCACCATCAGTGTAGCCAGTACCTACAGCAGTGTTTCCAGGCCCCACAGGTACCCCCAGTTCCCACTGTCTGGGATTCTTATCCTTCTCCCTCCACCTCCATTGTCCATCATGGGAGACATGTCTGTTGAGAATCAGTGCATTTTTTTTCAACCCAAAACAAATTTTTCAAGTTTCACTTTCAAGCTACAAACTATAGATCTGTATTATGAAATCAAGAGCTTTTTTCTTCCTTCCAATACAATAAAAACATATTCAATACTTTTAGAAACTACACTAGTCCTGCTGCACCAAGGATATGGAAAATTCTCTTTGATGTGTCCTCTCTTCCTAGCTTTTCTTGCACAATCACAGCTACCATTGCCAAGCTGAGACTGATCACCCTACAAAGTAGCCAAAAGTGCTTGAGTGAATCTCAGAGGGGGTTTGTGTCTTTAAAAAATCTGGAAGAGGGGTGCCTGGGTGGCTCAGTGGGTTAAAGCTTCTGCCTTCGGCCCAGGTCATGATCTCAGGGTCCTGGGATCGAGCCCTGTATTGTGCTCTCTGCTCAGCGGGGAGCCTGCTTCCCCCGCTCCTCTGCCTGCCTCTCTGTCTACTTGTGATCTCTCTCTTCTGTCAAATAAATAAAATCTTTAATTTAAAAAAACTTATTTAAAAAAATCTGGAAGAAATTTCTTCTCAGCCCTTATGTTTTCTCCTTTGTATGAGAAGCTTGTATTATCTCCAAGTGTGCATCTTTGTTACAAGTTCTGGATTTTCAAGGATTAAATCACCCAATGGGTTTGGACATCATACATTTGGATAGGTAAGCCCATGTTCGGGAAAACTACTTCATAATTAAGATGGACGCTGCAAGGACAAAAGGAAAGTGCTGCCCATCCTGGGCTTTCCTGTCTCTGCCACCTCCACCAAAGGACCTGAGAGAATCCACACTGACTATCTTTTTGGGTATGGCAGCAAAGATGACTTCCACTGCCCTGAATTTCTGCTCCTGACATTTTACATTAAGAGAAAGTCCAGACATCAAACAGAGGTATAAAGGGAAGCTGAAACTGAAAATGGGTAAATAAAGTAAGCTCTGAATAATGGACATTGTTGATGGCCCTATAATTGGTCCTTGCAACTTCATAGAACAGATGGGATTCCTAAAAGATCTTAAGAAAAGATAGCTGGAGGGTGGCATATATTATATAACTGTCATGTTCTGAACTGAAGGAGAGTTCTGGGGAGAAATAACTAAATTAGGAGCATGTAAAACAAATGTGTTTATTGTTATCTATTATTTATGGCCCTCTGGATAGTGGGTAGTTCATTTGACTATACTTCTGCCTAAACCAATTTAAATTAATCTAGCTGGTAAATTGAATAATGCTATATCAACTGCTTTGCTGCAATCAAGATATATTGCATATACTCAACTCTCTTAATCTAGTAACCATATTTTCCAATGCTGATGGATAATTGCCGTTAAGTGCATCCCTGCCCTCTCTTGCTTTTAGGTCTGGTTGATAGGACCATTACTGGAAGTGGTATGTTCCCAGAGCCATTTTGAGAATGCAATTTGCCTTAACTTTCCCATCAGTAATATCAGTATAATCTGAGGGTTCTAAAGGCTATTAGCTTTCTCTAATGGTCTTTGACTCCCTTAAATAATGATCAAAAAGGGTCCAACAGACAAGAAGAGACAAACTTCAACTTTCAACTCCCTAATATTTCCTCCTGGGCAGTGTGAATGTTCACTGCAATTCATAAGCATGTACTCCTAACGGCAAAGAATACCTCTGTGAAGATGTGTGTGTTGTGTCAATGAATGCAGCCTAGTTAAACCTGTAATTTGCAAAATTGTAACTGTAGTGAGCTTGTCTGTTTCCATTCATACTTTCTTAGGACATTGCTATCTAATATCAGGAAGCTATAAAGAAACAATGTTAATGAAAGTCTGGCTTTGTAGACCTGTATTAACAACTAAACTAAAAACACTTCAATAACACATGAAATTTCAAGTTTTTTCACCAATGTGAGAGGATCAGAATTATGAGCTGTTTATACCTCCTGTGTCTTCTTCAACAGTTGGTAGATACTATGATTGGCTTTAAAAATCACAGTTTGTATATGCCTTTATTCCAGCCAAAAAAAATTTTCTATTTTTTTTAAGAGTTATTTATTTGACAGAGAGAGAGACACAGCAAGAGAGGGAACACAAGCAGGGGGAGTGGGAGAAGGAGAAGCAGGCTCCCTGCCAACCAGGAAGCCTAGATGCGGGGCTTGATCCCAGGACCCTGGGATCATGACCTGAGCCGAAGGCAGACGCTTAACGATTGAGCCACCCAGGAGCCCCAAGAAATTTTTTCTATTAACGTTTGTCACAAACTGCTTATTTCTTTAATGTTCAACGTCAGAGGCGTGATTTTCTGAACTTTGCTTAGATGTCTTCTTCACTATTTATCATTAGCTTTCTAAAAACTCCTCTGATCATGAGTGTTGATAACTATAATGGTAGATGTGGAGAGGATCATGCTTCCCACAAGAGCGTACACTGCGACGGGTCTTTCAGGTGTCGTTATGACTACCTCTGGGTCATCTTGCAACTCTGCACTGTGATCAGTGAACCCAAATGTTGCTGTAGCATTTAGTTCTGGTGGTGTTGTTCTAGATAAGAAAGGAAGGGCTGCCTGCTTTAGATCACAGAGAAAACCAGACGTTTCCAAGAATTGTAGTTCTTTTCAGCTGAAAAATAAAAGAGACCCAGAGAACCTTGGGGGGTAAACATTGGGAAGATAATCTATCTCTGAATGATGGCACCTCAAACCTCTACTGCCAAGGGAAAGACAAAACATACACCAACGAACAAAAACTAATATGCTTCTGTTTGTTAGAGCTCAGCAAATGAGACTTGATTTATGACTCTGTTCTATCTTGAACTGACACAAATGTGTACCTCTAGTTCATGCATACATAATAGAATATATTTGTATGTGTTTGGACCAAAATCAAAATGAGATCAGCTATGGAAAAGTACTTTATGCTTTACAATACATTTAAAATATAAGATTTATTGTGTATAGATTTAAGTAGACCTAGGAAGCAAGATGTTTCTTCAGCACGATTACACTGAATTATCCAGTTAGAAGTACCATATCTGATTCTTCCCTGACATTTCCAAGCAGTCGTTTGAACATCTATAGTTTCCCAACCCAAATCCTTCCATAAATGGAAAATATAAATCATAAAATATCTACCAGAGAATTTAAGATGACGGTCTCAAATCTTCTCTGGTTTTCAGATACACAGGCTAGGCACTATTTCAAAAGGCATAAAAACATATAACTGCTCTATGAAAATGCATGCATACACATGTAGACACATATGTATCCATCCATCCATACACTCGCATATATATAAATTTAAAAGACAAAATTAGGTACAGACTTTGTACCATGGCCAGTTTTTAGATCTTGCCAAAAAATCCATTGTTGTTTTAAGAAACAAGGATGTTTTGCATTAACTTCAAAGTGTTTTAACTCACTCATATTTTAACATATAAAACAATTATATTTTAACATATGAAATACAAATAAATACAATTGTAGGCTCTTTGAGGGCAGGGATTAGGCCCTTGTTTCTTGCATAATTTTAAAACACAGATTTTAGGATGCTGCTAAGTCCAAAGTGGATGTTTAATGAACATTTATACGGTATTGTTGGCTGAAAAATATGTCTCAAATATATTACAAAAACTGAACTTTATGTTTGACTTGGAGGTGTTTGGTTACCACTAATGTTTTTGAGATATATACTTTTAGTATGCAGAACACCGGCCCAGAGAAAGCTTGATAGAAGGTCACATCAAGCCATAAAACCAGCAAAAAACATCCAACCATCTATAGCATGAACAAATTGGAATGATGGAGAATTACTTTCTCAGAAGAGACTTAGGTTATAAAGTGACACCTGTTTATCCAGGTCATGCTTATTTTGTGTCAGACTCAACGTGCAGGGATATTTACTTTTGTCTACTACTGCCAGATGGCGAATAGTGTATGATAATAACCAATCAATTACACCAGGGTCTGAAGTAACGAGACACTTTTGTTAAGTAGATCTTATGAGTTTAGAATGTTCCAAATATTGAGCCATGAAATAATCCAGTAAATGCTCTAGTTAGACTCAAGTCAGCAGATTTTTCTAAAGTGACTCTTATGTACTTAGCATTTGGATAAAGACTCCTGAGAAGTTTCCGTCCCTGGGGATTTGCTCTTGTTGGGGAGGACAGAATTATATATATATTTTTAAAAGCCAGCAAGATAACAAAACAATCATATAACCAACCCGGTAATAAAATAGATGCTACAGATTATCAGTGTTGGAGGAATCCAGATAGTGTGATTGCCTGAGTTCACAGACGGGTTTATGAGGGGAGTTGGTCTTGGGAAATGAGCAGAATTCAGACTGGGAGGGAGGATGGCAAAGACTTGAGAGAGGAGTGTGGCTCAGACAGATGTGCAAAGATCAAGGACCTGCATGTGTGGAGCACCATGGCAGAGTGTTTCCTGGGTTCCACTCAGAGTCTGTCCTTGTGTTACCCAAACGGGCTTTTTTTTTTTTTTTAAGATTTTATTTATTTGTCAGAGAGAGACAGAGACAGAGCACAAGCAGGTGGAGCAGCAGAGGCAGAGGGAAAAGCCGGCTCCCTGCTCAGCAGGGCTTGATCACTGGACCCTAGGATCATGACCTGAGCCGAAGGCAGATGCTGAACTGACTGAGCCACCCAGGCGCCCCCAAAACCTAGATTTGAGGCAGGGGATTAGGATTGGGCAGTCCCACTTTTCAATAAACAGACTTATATCTAATCCTAGCATGTACCTCCAACTCATCCTACCCATTGTTTCCAAATCCTAAACGTCTTCATCTTAATTTTTCCAGACGTAGGACTTCCCATTTCTTGCAGAAGAGCAAGTAGTTCCTGTCTGCATGCAGAAAAGGAGAGGAACTGATGTGTGACTGTTTTCCATGCAGGTTTTCAAAACCATCTCCCGGTCTCAGCCCTTCCCTTCACCTCTCATCCTTTCCAGTCCTTGAAATCCCCAAGACCAGAGCCAAGGGAAGAAGGGTGTTGAGTAGTTAATTACATTACTTCTTATTGGTAACGTATTTGGTGAGTAGTTTCCTTGACTTTGTTGTATCAATTAACAAAAACGTTGTTAAAATCTTTGCTCAGGTCTTTTCTCTTTTTTATTTGTCCCTATTTATTTATTTATTTATTTATTTTTAATGGGGTTTCAGGAGGAAGAAGGAGATATATACATTTAGTTAAGCCACAGTCTTTTAACTAAACGGTTTGTTTCTTGATTTTAGTATGCTACTACTTTATGTAATTGTAGAGTACTGCAGTAAACACCCCAGATTTGTTCCCTCCTCTTGTATGCATGCCTTGGGTAACTGCTTCCACGCCAACACTGGGGACGGCCATGGGAATTGTTTGGCCAGTGGGCAATTGCAAATGAGAAGTTAAAGAGATACGAAACTTGCTTGGAACACTCTACCTTGTGAACAAATTTGAGCCAGTCTGCTGCCAGATGACCTATCACATGGAAAGACTTTCAGTCAGCCCAGCTCTCCGTAGCGGAGGCCCGTCGCAAGCCACTGAACCTGACCCACCCAACTCAACAGCTGATTGCAGATCCAGGAGTGAACACAAATGATTTCAGCTTTGCTGGCCTAAGTGAGCCCAGCTTATACTGCCAACATGTAGAATCATTAACTAATTTGGGGAGCTGGTTATGCAGCTTTTAATTACTTCCTTTTAAAGCAAATATTGCAGTGCCTATCTGGATCTCCCTGGGGAGTCCATTTTGTCTTTGACTCCAATCCCACCTCCTTCTTCCAGAAGTGGAAGGAAGGGAAGTGGGTAGGTGAGCGTGGAATGCCTTGTGGAGTTTAGTGTGTATGATCATTATTTCCAATGTGCAAGGTCTTCTGCTGTGTTCTTTAGGAGAAATCAAGAATGAGAAACAGGGGTCCCTGGGTGGCTCAGTGGGTTAAAGCCTCTGCCTTCGGCCCAGGTCATGATCTCAGGGTCCTGGGATCGAATCCCCCATTGGGCTCTCTGCTCGGCGGGGAGCCTGCTTCCCCTTCTCTCTCTGCCTGCCTCTCTGCCTACTTGTGATCTCTCTCTCTGTCAAATAAATAAATAAATAAAATCTTTAAAAAAAAAGAATGAGAAACAATTCAGGCCCCCAGAGGGCTGGCAAATGTGTCTCACTAATGAGCAAGCTATATTTCTTCAAGAATTGCAAGTCTCCTTTAAAATCCGAATGACCTAAAGCTATGTGGCACCTTCCAAAACTACTACCAGCCACAACTGCTAACTGCTGAGCTCTGTGAAAATGGGATCAAGAATAAGCATTTCTAGAGGATAAATGAGAAGCATGAAAAAGAATGTTGAAAAGGAAAGTGACGGGTGCCAAAGATAACCTTAGTAATCTTGTTACTTCCCTGTTTCAAAGTGCCTGCAGCAAGTAATGGTGCCTCCCTCACTAGAGGGAAGGCAAGTAAATTTCACCTTGGACTTTTTGGTCAAATTAAATAAATTAATTCTCCCTCATCGCTATTATTGTTCAATCTTTTACTCACAAAGTTGAGCAAAGAGTCTACCCTACTCTCATAATCTTAATAGATACCAATGATTAACACATGCTTATAACTAAAAGCTTTCCTTTTCCATCCTTTTCCATCCCCTAGCATTACAGCTTTGTCTCTTTGCAGTTTGTTGCTTCTTTCTATACATCATACAGTAAAATCTCTGCTGAGTAAATACAATGTCCAAGGCACCCATTTCAGCAACATGTAAAATAGAAACAAATATTTTATTTTTTGTCAAGTTTTTATCTAAATTCCAGTTACAGACAGTGTAATATCAGTTTCAGATTAGATTCATCACTTACATACAATACCCGGTGCTCATCACAGCAAGTACCCTCCTTAATACCCATCACCCACTTAACCTATATAGCATGGTAATTAAATCTTCCGTCCATGGAGTCAGAAAGAGCTAGGTCCTGACTCTGCTTCTTATTAGCTGTACAACCTTGCTCCAGGTACCTCTAAGTACCACGTGCCTCCAACTCAAACAAGCTCCAAGTACCTCATTCTGAAGACAAATATCAGTGTATTTACCTAGTTTGTTCAGTCATATTTGAGTCTCTACCATATACCAGACTCTGGGATACAATGATACTAAGACAGTTATAGTCTCTGCTCTCATTAAACAAGAAGCAAGGAGTCAAAACTGTGGTAAGTATTCTAACAGGGAGATGCAAGAATGCAACAAACAAACCTAGGACAAAAACCTTTCTGAGGCATTGGCCTTTTAAAGGAAACCTGAAGTGGGTCAAAAGAGTTGGAAAGCCAGCAGTGAAGGGGAGGTGCAGTCATGTCTTGGAGGTTGGAATAAAATCCTGATGGCTGGAGCAGAGACAGCCTGGGGTGGGGCAGAAGAGGAGGCCAAGGACTTCGCCAGAGGACTGGCAACCCACAATCAGGAGGTTAGACTCTAACCTAAGCATGATTAGACTCTATTGAAGGATTTTAAGAATACTTCATTTAAGGAAGTGTTAGAAGAATTACGTGAGAAATTGCATGTAAAATATCTCAACTTCCTTCTTTCCTTGCTTCCTTCTTCCTTCCCTCCCTTCTGTCATTTCCTTTTTATTTTTTACTTTTTTTTCAAATCAAGGGCTCTGTTTGCTTCATGGACAGTGGTACTAAGTTACATCTCACTCATTATATAAGGAGGTATGGTGTTAAGAAACTTAAAATCATTGAGTAGCCTATTTCTGATTCCTTCTATGGAGGCTTAGCAGGCCATAGAGCAGCATTTCCCAGTTACCCTGATGACCCACCCCGTTATTCAGTTCTGATGGGAGTACATTTAAAACATTATTTTGAAACAAACATATAATTTTAAAGAAATCTATAATACAGCCCCCCATTTCCACCCACTTTTGAAATAGTATTCATTCTCCTCTGATAAAGGGAGGCTTTGGTGGGAGAGTTTTACAAGCTCTAATGGTATAAGCTTTTCATAAGCGGCAAAATTATTATTCAAAGGAAAGACAGAAAGAAGATTGAGAGAGGCCCTGAGGTCCAGGGGAGATTGAACTAGGCTTTTCAGGGAGGGTGGGATAGAGAAATGGAGAGAAAAGAAATATGTCCTAGGCAGAGGACATAGTGAAAGAAAATGCACAGTGGACCGATCTACAGGGGACAGGCTCAAGGGCTAAGGATGGGTGGGGAATACAGTAAATCCAGAGGGAAAGGTGGAATTATATTACAGAATGAGAAATAACTCCAGGAGGAGGGGAAATATGATTTTGATTCGACAACCTTCTTCATTTTCTAAGGTACAAAACAAATGTTTACAAAATTTTGAGTATGAGAAAGTAGTCTCAGAGATAACAAAAAAATCACTAAGTAGTATACATACATTTTCCCTCATACATACATAATAAAGAAAAGGATTTATGGATGCCAATGAATGCTACTGTTTGCTGAATAAGCTTCCTTTTGCCAAATGACCCCAAACCTGGGGTCGGATCCCTTCAAATGAAAATGCATGACTCTGAGCTCCATAAACCAGGAAGAGAAGAGTACATTAATTAATTGATATACTACATTGCTTTATATAGTACATTAATTCACCTTGTGTACAAAATAAATCAATTGGCTATGCAGTAGTTTATTCATTTACAGAGTATTAAGTGAACCTGAAAAAAACCCTCATATAATCATAAAACTAGAAGAATGATACTAAGAAAAAATTCAAAATTTTTTTAAAAATCTGTTAAAAGGAAATTAGTGGTGACCTATTAACACAAAAGTAGCTTAATAAATTGGTTTAATAGAATTAACAAAAACCAGCACAAAGGAAGTTCAGTGGTAGAGTGTCATCTGCCCATTTTTTCCTGGCTTCAAATCTGAAACCAACCATGTTATTTTTTTTTAAAACATTGGAAGAATTTTTTTGTAACTATATAAGTTGCCGGATAAAATGTTTACTGTATCACTGCTAAAATACTAGAAAAAGAGAGGCTGTATCATAAATAATATTTAACTCTCTTTGCTTATATACATTCTGATTAGATCTTCCCCTATTTGTGATAAATGTGCTGAATTTCTGTATGTGAAGTTTCAGGAGAAAGCATTTGTCTTGTACTATTCTTAGTTTATTTATCTATGGGGAAAAAAAGTCAAAAGAAAGACAGCAGAGCTATTCTTAGGAGGTTTTCCTACATTTTTATGGCCTCTTAATAAAAGAAATCTTTGGGTTTTGAGGGGGAGATGATAAATAGTAGGGAGTGTGAAATTTAAAAGAACATATATCTTGGCTCTAAATTCCATAATATGGATACAATCCCTTTTGTTTAGATCTCTTAATTTTTCTCTGAGCAATGTATAGCCCATTTGGGAATCATTCATGTGTTTAAGGAATATTAGCTTAGCAAAATTATGTTTTGGTGGAAGAGGCGATAAAGATGTGAAAATCTTCTAGAATGTAAAGAGGAAAAATAACCAAATCATACTAAAAAACATACCAAGCTTTAAAAATGTCCACTCACATTCGGACTGAAACACCACACAAAATGCTGAGCAAATCCATCCTCATGAAATTTTGTAATTTCAGAACTAAAGAAAATAATTCTATAAGCTTTTTGAAAGAGAGAGGGCACATGTGCCTACAAAGAAGTAAGGATTTGAGTGCATTGGATTTTAATGAGTCAAATGCTAGAAGACAATGGAGCAATGTATTCAGGTATTCAGATTTCCAGGGGAAATTTTTGAATCTAGAATTTTTAAATTATGTACAGTGCATATATACATACATATGTATATGTAATTTTATTTTTGAAGAAGTATGTGCAAATGGTTCAAAATCAAACAATGTGAAATATATAATGTACAAAGACTCTCACCTCTGTCCTCAACCTCTCCCTTACAGACAGCAATTGTATTCTTTTTTTGTGCATTCTTTGGTTATTTCTATATAAATACATAAGCAAATATGAATATATGTATATCCCCTTTCTCGCACTAAAGAGAACTTACTACAAATATTGTTCTATTACTTTTTTATATCGCTTAACAGGAAATATTGAAGACCTCACCATTTCAGTACCAAAATGTCACTCTCTTATAACTTCCTAGGACTGTGTTATAAACCAACACCAGAGTTCATGTGACCAACTCAGGAATGGTGGACGGTGGAGCAGTTTCCAATCTTGCAGTGTTATAAACAATCCCACAATTAATGGTATAATCTATATGCTATTTCTTAAATGTTCATATGTATCTGTAGCACTATCTCCCAGTAGTTGGATCATTATAAAACGTTGAATGTATTTGGGAAAATGAGATCCGGTTTCCTTCCTACAAGGTTGTTTCATTTTGAAATCTTAGAAACAATGCATGAGAGTGCCAGTTTTCCCCCAATTTTGCTAGAAGAATATGTCAACCTTTTGGTTTTTTGCCAATATAAAATGTAAAAAATGATATCTCAATGTAAATTAAACTTGCACTTCTCATATTACTGTGGAGGTGTGGCTTCTTTTCTATGTTTGAGAAGCATTTGTATATTTATTCATGAATAATCTCAACCACATTTCGTTGGGGTTGTTAGTTGGTTTTACTTCAATTTATTTTTTTTTATTTTTTTTTTTAAGATTTTCTTATTTATTTATTAGAGACAGAGACTGAGAATGAGAGAGGAGAAGGTCAGAGGGAGAAGCAGACTTCCCGGAGAGCCGGGAGTCCGATATGGGACTCGATCCTGGGACTCCAGGATCATGACCTGAGCCAAAGGCAGTCACTCAACCACCTGAGCCACCCAGGCGCCCTTTACTTCAATTTCTAAGAGCTATTTATGGATCAGAAATTAACCTTTGCTAATGATATGAGTTACAATCCCCCTTCCACCAACCATAACAAATTTTTCATTTATCTTTTGAGTTTGCCTATGCTATTTCATTTTGTGCAGAAATTTTTTGTCTAGTCAAAATTATCATTCTTTTAATGACTTTTGGATTTTGCATTATATTAAGAAAGGCCTTCCCCATTATAAAGATATCATAAAACTCAGTGATATTTTTGTAGCATTTGTATCATTTTATTTTCAAAATTTCAGTCTTTGATCCATTTGGAATTTATCCTGGTGTGAAATGTACAACATTAACATACTACAGATGGCTTACCTAGATTGTTCTAACACCACTGATCTATTCTGTTCATATTTTTTGTGAACAGAAACCACGGGTTAATTTTTGCTTGTAATTTCAGATTGGGGAAGATTTTTCTAACCATAAGAAAAGTCCAATAGCCATGAAAAATTGAGACTGGTACTTTAGGGCACATCAAAATAGAAAATTGTATCTTTTTTCATTTGTTTTTTGATGACATCTTTATCATAAATGAAATTCCTGTATATATTTTGCTTACTTATAATCTAACTATCCTGTTTCATGTGTCTGTTCATGACAGTGTTTACCTTTTGAGGCTTATTGTATACTTTATATCTATTGAGCTAGTTTCCCCTAGTTTATGTGGCTAAACTTGTGTATTTTTTATGTGAACTTTAGAATAATTTTATCTAGTCCCAGTCACTATCAAATTTAAGATCACATTAAGTTAAAACAAGCAAACAAAAGAACTTAGGTAAAATAGACACATTGATATTGAATCTTCCTATCTGAGACTATGACATGCTTTTCTATTAATTTAAGTGTAATTTTATGTACCTCAGAAGTGGGTTAATGTTTTTTTTGGACAGGGTTTGCACAGTTCTTACACTTGTAGTGTCTTATTTTCTTAGTGTCTTTGGTTTTCCACAAATAACATTATAGCAACTGCAAATAGTAATAGCTTCACACCCTCCTTTCCAATATTTTATACTTCTAAATTTCTTCTTTTTCTAATTTATAGATTAATCTCTTTCTGACAGCGTTAAATTGTAGCAGTGATAGTGGACATTCATTTTTGTCCTTATTTTGGTGAGAATGCTTGTAGCATCTCCACATTCAGTATGACTTTGGCTTTGTGTTGTATATCTATACATCTTCATATAGGTAGATAATCAAATTAAGAAAGTTCAGAATGGTTACTGTATTGTTGAGTATTTTTAACAAAAATGAATGTTTATTTTGTCAAATGCCCTCTCTGAATCCAGTAGATGGTCATATAACCTATATGAATATTGAACCCGAGGGCATATGGATTTTTTGTGTACTATCTGCTCATTTTTGTATAAAATGAAAACTTTTATGAATTTCTGTTATTTAAACCACCCTGTATATGGTATTTCATTTGGCAGTCTGAGCTGATTATTACAATGCTTAAACCAAGCTCCATTTTCTAGGGAAACTGAGCTAAAACAGCAGCCATCACTTTATGCATATCAGATGCCCATATTATGTACTGCCTATTTACCTGAGCCTTGGTCCCTGCTCCTGATGTTCTGCTGTGTTCAACAGAGCTCCTTCATTTCCATTATTGAAGGGGCTAGCTTGCATATTATAGCTTGCAGTTGCAGTAATCTTGTCTCTGCAACCCAGCTCTTAGGGTTTAACTCAGTTGAGAGTCCTCAGTACAGTTCTGCTGGCCTAACAAGACAAAAACCAGCACAGACCTGGGAAGGAACTCTATTGACTCACATCCAGAGCCTCCAACAACTTACCAGTCTGTCTGGTCTGTACAAAGAATTATTTATGAAGGGAAGCACTTATTTCTCTTTTGTATGTCTCTTGCCCTTTGACTCTGACTAGCATCACTGAAGCTAGACCATACACACTCTATCCTGGGAGTAAACACTACTACCTATTACCAGCATGCTACTCCTCATGTGGGTATTGATGACAAACTTCCTTCCACAGCCTTGGTGGTACACTGCATAAGTTTTGCCTGTTTAGCATAGCAGGCTGTTAAATGAGATTCTTTCTGTCTCTGTTTTGGTGTAAAGCCCCAAATCTCAAAAAAATGGGGCCCACATTCTAAAGCAAAGTCTAGGCCATATAAGCTACACTTGAAGGAATTACCCTAGTTCTTCCAGTCTTGGCCCCTTAGTCAACTTCAGAGTATAGAATTTTGAGGCTGAAAGTTCTGGTAGTATGTTGTGTCTTGGAGAAGTGTGTCAGTATTCCAAGCTTCCAAGGAGGGAATTCAAAGGACAGAGAGGGTTTTAAGACCATCACTCTAGTTGTGACTGATGCAGGACTCTCACCAGGAGAAATGTGAAGATGAGAGTCTGGCTGATGTAACGCCTCAGAGAAAGGATCGTGTTGGGAAGTAACTGCCTTCCAACAGCAGTGGGATAAAGAAATTTATGGAGCAGATGTAGATTCTTCAGAAATAAACTAGCCCAGGGATGCATTGTGCAATTATTCGACTCAAGAAGATCACTTTGGAAGACCAATTTGATCTAATAAATGAATGGCCCACAGGAAGCCAAGTGCCAGAATGGAGTCTCCTAAAGCCAGAAAGGAGACATCAGGCATAAGGAGACATCAGGCATAAGGAGAGCTTCGGCGAGAGATCTCCAGTGGGGAGAACCTGAAGAGAATCAGTTCTATATATCCTCTTACAGGAGGGGGCACCTATGCCTGATCACATCTGTATGAAGAGCCATTAGCAAGTGGGGAGAGAAATGTGTGAGGAAGAGGGCAAACTCTTTCACCTGCTGAAATCCTGAACTGGCAGAAAGGAGAAATTTAAATTGGTTAAGAGTTAGAGTTTTGTTATTATCTTGTACTGGACCAGTCTTCCTATTTTTAAAAAATGCCCAGAAGTTAAGAAATCAAGCCCGGGAGTCATCACAGGTGTAGGGAAAAATAACTTGTGAAACTGATTTGAAAGAACTATGGGAGAAAATGAAGCAGGTTATTGGTTATCCTTCCAAAATTCAATTTGTTCAATAAATCAGTAAGAAATACACTTCTTTCAGGTCTTTTATATATCTACATTTTAGCAAAATGGGAACAAGACTCCTCAGTGTTTAATGAAGACAAAATTGGTTTTTGTTCAGAATGACTCATTTACAGGATTGGCTCATGTTATTACAGAACTTTTAGCATTCTACATTCTTGCCCACTAAGGATCAATCAAGCTCCCCAGTAATTTTGACTAATGGTTCTTAAGAGTGGTAGCTCTAAAACTGAGAGATACTCAGGGTAAATGAACTAATGTTGACAACCCGGATATCTTCAAATAACATGGTAAATCCCCCAGTAAGCTATAGCAAAAGGTCAACCTTGGATGGAAAACTCTACATTCCCCTTCCAGTTAAGATCTTAAACTCTTAATAATTTATATCTCAGTAGCAATAAAAGAAGAATCCATTGAACCTGATCAATTCCCTTGGGATGCACTATAGCCCTTGAAATGGAACTTAAAATCCAACTGCAAATCTAGAAAAAATTCCATGTTAGAAAATTTAGGCCATAGAATCTAGAATAAATTCCATGTTGGAAAATTTATGGCTCTGCCTCAAGGCCTACCCAAACATAACACACTACAAAAGTTTATGATCCCAAAATGTTATCTGCAATAACATGGTAAAAGTGAAATCCAAGATAGTTATAAACCGTGCACACTAACAAGTTCTGCTTTATGAAAGATCATAATTGCTATAGATATTACCAAAGAATTTTGAACCTAAAAATAGGACATAATATCTAAAACACAGTTCTGTATGACATTAAGAATTTATGATGAGATGACTGGCAAGTGGAATGTGCAAGATAGCATGGTCAAAAAATGGGATTAAAATGTAAGAATTAAATAAGAAAATGAAAATAAAATATCCCACACTGTTGTCGAGAATGTAGTTGTTTCAAGAAGCCAAAACATACATGCACAACTAAAGAAAGAGAGCATAAAGGAGGAAGAATGGATGAAGGAAAAGAAAGAGAAGAAGGATGAGAAGGAGGGGGGAAGATTAGATGATTGGAGAGAGAGGTAGGGAGAGGTAGAACCAGGAACTAAATATCAAAAAATTAGATATCTCTCTCCCAAGGACTTGAGAGATGACCCGCCATCAGTTATCAAGTGAAGAGAATCTGAAAATAAAGAGGAAAATCACCATTTGGCTATACTGAAAATTAAAATAGAAACAGTCTGAAGGAAATAAAACCACAGATACAAGTGTTCTATGCAAAAAGTTCTTGAACCAAATCACTTAAAGGTAAATACACTTTCAAAGTCTATTTACACATTAAAGTACACATTAGTCTCCAACATTCCCTTAAAAGAGCAGGTTTATGACGGTTACTAGAATAAATAAATAGATACTACAGCGACTATAAAATAAATGGACCAAGGGGAATAGTCTTGTAAATTGCAGCTTTGTCTATAATAAACAAACTATGGTTGAATGTATAGAGACTTATTTTACAAAGTAGAAAAGGTGAATTAATTATACCGAATGTAACATTTAACTACTATTATACAAATAATATAGCAATAAGAGAATCTTAAATAAAATGTTCCTTTAAAAGTTCCCATGGTTTATTACTTGGTAGAAGAGCATAAAGAAACAGCCCTCACTATACTTAGCTTAATCTTGTCCCATTACAAAAAACAACTCTGGAAAAATATCTATGAAAACATGATTTTACATTAAAATTAAAAAAAATGAAATAGGCCACCGTTTTCATTCCACAACTGAAAGTGTAAGAACATAGCAGACTAGGGGCACCTGGGTGGCTCAGTGGGTTAAGCCTCTGCCTTTGGCTCAGGTCATGATTTCAAGGTCCTGGGATCGAGACCCGCATTGGGCTCTCTGATCAGCAGGGAGCCTGCTTCCCCCTCCCCTTCTCTGCCTGCCTACCTGTGATCTTTCTCTCTCTCTGTTAAATAAATAAATAAAATCTTAAAAAAAAAAAAAAAAGAATAGCAGACTAGTTAAACCAAAAATGAAGAAGAGGTGTAAATATTAGTCAGTTGTTGCATTTTGCTTTTCCCTGTTGACTTCTTACATGTGGCCCCTGGATTCTTCTCGTTTGGCCTATAAGGAAAATCGTAACAGTGTGCTAAATCTAACTGAGATGTCTTTGAGCAGACTAATCACTCCTAAGAATTGTTAATGCTACTGTATCTTGGCTATTATAAATAATGCTATAATAAACATAGGGGTGCATATATTTTT
This sequence comes from Nasua narica, assembly GCA_028533885.1. NCBI lineage: Eukaryota > Metazoa > Chordata > Mammalia > Carnivora > Procyonidae > Nasua > Nasua narica. The sequence continues at coordinate 129,699,312 of CM052800.1, forward strand.
TTAAATTAGTGTTTTCATTTTCTTTGGGTGGAATTACTGGATCATATGGCAATTCTATTTTTAATATTTTAAGAAACCTCCATACTACAATAAATTTTTTAAATGTTAACAATGAAAAAAGAATTGCTAATGCTAATTAAGCACTTAACATTCAGCAAAATTCTAAGCACCTCGCATGTATTAATTTACTTAATTCTCAAATGATTCTTATGAGAGTGATATTATTAGCCACACTTGACCAATGAAAGCTGAGAAAACTGAGCTACCAAGAGATTAAAATAACTTGTCCAAGGATATGCAGCTAGAAGCAGGAGGGAGAGTCAACTTTTAAACCCATGAGACTCTTCACTCCCGAGGAAAACAACTTACTGGTAATGTGCTTGTGTGTCTAGTTAAATGAGCATACATTTAATAAATGTCTCTTTAGTACATAAAAATGAGCTTAGAAACAGCCTGGGAAAAATCATTAGGGAATGAAGACCCTCAGAGGATGAAGAGCGCTGGCTTGGAGAAGAGAATAAGTGGAAGGCTCCTAGTTGTGTGGGAGGATGTGGTAATGCCTCTTCTTATCAGATAAGTAAATTCTGACACTTTCTTGCCTCTGGTCAGCAGGTACAACAGAGAGAGAAAGAGCATTGAGAATGGAAAATACATTTTGGGAAGATAGATGATCATTTGGAGGCACAATATTAAGACCAATAAATCTGGGCCAGCTAACAAAATCAAAGTGAAAAAATATTCCAATATTTCCTATTAAAAATCATATTTTTGAGAACAGGAAGCCCATCCTAAAACATAATCTCTGCACTATACTTTTATGTAGTTGTGGGACATACAAGCCCTCTGATGGTCTCTGATTTTTTTTTTTATCTCTGATAACTTTGGAAATTACTAAAGAAGGAAACAATACTTTCTTTCTCACTTTACAGCTCTGTAAATTGCTCCCTAATTCATCTTTTAAAATTGTATTGAGGGGCGCCTGGGTGGCTCAGTCGGTTAAAGCCTCTGCCTTTGGCTCGGGTCATGATATCAGAGTCCTGGGATCGAGCCCCACATAGGGCTCTCTGCTCGGCAGGGAGCCTGCTTCCCCCTCTCTATCTGCCTGCCTCTCTGCCTACTTGTAATCTCTCTCTCTCTCTCTCTCTGTCAAATAAATAAAATAAAATCTTAAAAAAAAAAAATTGTATTGATAAAAAAACAATTCCATCTGCAATATTATTAAGTTAAAACCTTTGAAGTCTTTTCCTGTTGACTACTCAGTTTTCAAATTTACCAAATGCAGTATTTGTTTATATTAGATGCCTTAGATATAGATATTAGTTTGCCTATTAATATTTTAAAGATACACCAGAGAAGAAATCTATGCAACCCAAACTTCTTTACCACTAGAAAAAAATAAATAGGTAAAACACAAGGTTGATCAACCAGTATTTTGTTGACCATTTACTAAATGAACAATTTCATAACTACTTAATGAACATTATCTATGTTAGATATAGAGTGGAATATAAGCTTTATAGAAGGCAAGGTGGCCAATGCTCCCCTGAAAATGTCTACAATAAGTACACAGTCATCATAGCAACAGGTATATGCCAAGTACCACAGGAATGGTATAAAACAAGCCAGAGAACAAGGAAGGAAGTCATTTGTGCTGGTAGACAAAACTCAATGAAGGCAATCTGGGGAAAAGGAAATAAAACTAAGGGACGCCTGGGTGGCTCAGTTGGTTAAGCAGCTGCCTTTGGCTCAGGTCATGATCCCAGCGTCTTGGGATCGAGTCCCGCATCGGGCTCCTTGCTCCTCAGGGAGCCTGCTCCTCTCTCTGCCTCTGCCTGCCTCTCTGCCTGCTTGTGTTCTCTCTCTGTTAAATAAATAAATAAAATCTTTAAAAAAAAAAAAAGGAAATAAAACTAAGAAATGGAAGGAGGAGAAGAGTAAATTTTCCAGAGTTGCTGAACTACAGATCATTATTTGGAGAAAAAGGAAGCATAAAGAAAAATGTAAGCTGGATCAAGATGATGAAGGGACCCAAAGGCTGGCCTAGAGCTATTTGTTTTTACATAGATAAAACATCTGTTTGACTGATCTTTCCATCCAGATACTTGGCATTATCCCAGCATTTGACTTGGAATTTTAAGATTAAAAAAAAAAAATCAAGAAAACATACCCCTTGGGTGGAAGTCAAGGAATATCTGAATTTGACACCGGAATTTTTTCCCCCCAAGGGGACAAGTCTTACTACTACTATTCCTTGAGGCTTAAAAAGAGGCCAAGGTTAAGAAAATAAATTATTTTTAAAAAGTCAAAAAGTCAGAAGGCCAATAACACAAAATGGGTCCACTCCAATTCTAATTTATATAATTTTATGGACATTAATATTTTAATGGCTTATAAAGTGCTATAGTATCTTCATCCACACACACCCAAGAAGTAGTATCATTGCATTGGCTATTCCTAAACTAGTATTTTAAATGGTAACTTCACCTTGATGTCCACTGAACTTCCTTTGAGATTCAAGAATCTTTATTTATTAGTATATGCACTTAAATCTGTAAGCTGGAAAGTCGTGGGTTTAATCATAAATTTGGGAGTCAAGAATTTGTAGGCCGTCTAAGAGTTCAATCATAAATTTGGGAGTCATGAATTTGGCATTGGTTTCAGCCTTACCAAAATGTATCTTCGTAACTCTAATCCAGTGACATCACTGTGGCCTTCAAATCTTAATCCCCAAGCAGGCGCAACTCCAACTATAAACATTGGGAGTTTTTCCCATTTTAAAGTGTAAACCCCACATAACCAAAAGTTAGGTTGGAACTTTAAGTGTATATAATACTCAGATTTTAATCCCTATAAAACAAAAATAAAAATTCTTCAAGCACATTTTAGCAAAACAAAATTTTCTAAGTATCTTAGTATTTTTCTCTTTCTTGAGTGGGTCATGAGTTAAGGACAATTTGTCACCATAATTTTGAACTACTTGATCTTGGTATGCTTTTTTGGTCTAGTTTTAATGTTTCTCAAACCCAATTTCTCTTGTCTTCTTTAAAATGGACTAATCTCCAATCATCATGGAAATAAGTCAAGTAAATGAAAAATCATAAATTACATAGGGACTCACTAATTCGGTCAGTTTATTTGAAAACAAATGCCTGGGGCTTCAAAGAGAGGCAACTGCCTCAGCTCCAATTCATCGTATACATTGGCCAATTTAACTTGCCAACGAAATGATAGATGATTTAACAAAGTGAGTGGTCATTGTGACATTCTGTTCCATCCACAGACGTGTTGGGGGTGGAAATGAGGTGGGGGTCAGGGAAGGATAGAAAAAGTCTGGAGCATTAATTCTAAATCATGGTTTTTATGAAACACTCAAGTTAGTTACATTTTGCCCCCTAAGGAAGTATCATAAAACAACCCCAACATTTTCAAAGTTGAAAGCTTTCGACTCAATTCTTTTTTAATTATACATACTACAAAGCACCTTAAAGAAGTTGCAAATCCCCAAGAGCTATGAAATATAAGATTAGATATGTGTCAATCAGAAAATAATTGAAACTCTCTTAAAGTTTGTTACCCTATTGGAAACAAAAACCGTAAATTATCAAGAAGAAGAACAACAACAAATGAATTCAAGACATAAGTGACATTTATCTTATAGGTATATTATGGTTTCTAGGTGTAAATTACATTCATCATATCTATATTATGACTAGTCATGTGAGATGTGATACGTAGATACTATTATTCCATTTATCAAAAAAAGAAAAGCTGAAGATTGGAAAGATTTAGTGATATATTCAAAGCCACAGACTGATAAATAGAAGAAAACAGATATCCATAATTAATTCAACTTTCCACTATAATTCACCAGTTATTAAAATGGAAGTGAGGAAAAGTATAGAAAAAAAGCATAAAATGCATTGCAGACTCTTAGATAATATTCATTTATTTACTCATTAAAAAAAATTTCATATATATATATTTTTTCCAATCAAAAATTTCATATATTAATCTACCTCACACTTTCTTGTGAGCTAGTGAATAAGGTAAGATAAAAAAATAAAATATAGTTTTAAAAGAAACAGGTTGTCAAATATAAAATTTGTAGAGTGAAAACTAGTTGGAAACTGGTATGTTCTCATGACTTTGGCTCCATACCACTTATAGAGTTGCTGAATTCTTCCTTCCTTATCACCTTTTGAAAGTTTTTCTGAAGATATCTGGGAGGAGAACTCCAAAACAAAATTCTATCTTGACAAAGTTTCATTATAAGGGAATTTTCTACCAGTTCTTACCTCAATATCAAGTGGTTTGTTTGGAATAGAGTAATGCATTATTGGGCCAAATTAGTTTTAAAACAGTAAGTATATTACGGTGAATTGATAATAATGGAGTTTTAACGCTTCTTTTTTTTTAAGTCTCAAATTTTGGATGAATATAGTATAGATTGGCAAGTGTAGACATAGCCTAAGAGGTAATTTGGAAAAAGATTCCTGAATTCTTGTATTGATGTACAGGAAGTAGAAAGCAAATGTCAAATATAAATATAAAACAGGACAGAATAAACTATTACAGCAGACTACGAAAGTGGCTCAGTTCAAACGGGCTTGTCTGGGAATTTTGTGCTATCCAGATGGGTCAATTTGATACATGCACTTATATACATCCTACAAGAGTCAACCAAAGTCTCTTATAACTGGAATGTATCACAGGCTGACAGCTTATGAAATACCAAAGTATTGAAATACAAGCACGGTGCGATGAAAATTAGAATAATATACAAAAATCAACTTTAATTAGTTGTGCATTAATTGAATCCAAATTAGTTGTATACTCACAAGTAGAAGCATTTAGATAGATGATGTGGACATCCGTTCAAGTAAGAGGAAAGGCAGAGAGATAATTTCATTTTCAGCTGCTTTAGGAAGGAAACAGAGAAAATATGGTAAATATGATAGGCTAATTAAATAAATTAGATATTTGTAATTACTGTACAAAGAATTGCCATGTTATTTTGAGGAAAATCATTAGAAAACAAGCAAAAATTTAAAAAAATAACAGGAAGACAATGGATTTTTTAGATAAATATATGTCAGAGCCTTGGAAACGAAGATGAAAACAATGAAGGGGGATAAATATAAAATAATGGAAAATTAAGCTCTATAAAATTTTATAGCAACAGAACCTCCTTATCTGCTTGTTGTAGCGGTCACGTTAGCTCACATAAAACCAGAAAGATCGCTGAAGGGGATGGCCACCTTCGGCTAAACTTCAGACAATCAGGTAAATTAGCAGGAAAACCTGCTGCTCCTTTGCCTCATCGCTCCCCTCCTGCTCTCTTCAGAAAAAAAAAAAAGAAAAATGTACAATTGTCACAGCACATGCACCAGACGTTTGTTCCATTGGTACGACTTTTGCATTCTTCTGTTTCTGGTCATTGTACATTGACTTTACACCCTGACCCACAGAGCTGGATAAAATCCATTTTGTTAAGTCCCTTCATGTTTAGGGATCCTAAATAAACTACCTTCAACAGACTATTCCTGTGCCTGTGTCCAGATTTAAAGCCACGTAACACCTGGACTTTGTGAGCTTAACCTGCTGTGACAAATAAAAATAAATAAGAAAGTTTCCCGTAGTTGACAACCCAGGTGGAAGTTTTACTACAATTTCCATCAGTCACGGGGGCAGTCTTCGAGTGAAATAAACTGTATTTACACACAAGTTTGCTCAGGGGGGTGACTGTATTCTAGCTTTGCACAACCTCTGAAACTTGGAAGGAGATCTGCAGATATACATAAGCTGAAAATAAATCCCCCTGTCCACTTGAAATTTTTATTTATCTGTTTACAAGCATCTCTTCTGTATCTAAGAAACTTGGACCAAGGGAGTTTTGCCCAAATTCAGGGGAAAAAAATCCAAGGATTCTATGTTGAATGACATAAACGCTTTGGGCGGGGGGGGGAATAAGTATTACACATACCCTCTCAGCTCTATACCTCACATTGATTCTGTGATTTAAGTTTTCCTTTTATTCTGATTTGCTGACTGATGGAATAGGGGAAATGTGACGACATTTTTGAAAATGCTGTATCAAGGCACAAATAAACCCCCATGCCACAACAATCTAAGAGAGAACACTGGTTAAAGAACTCAAGTCTAGGATTTGAATCAAAATCTCAAAAGTATTTTTTTTTAACGAAATAATTTCCTAAATGTATGGTATGAAAATCCAAGACAGGTAAAAAATAAAATCTATGAGCAAAGACCTGCAGTAAGATACAAAAATGTGTTATAAAGCTACCGTCCTTAATAAAGTGTGGTGATGGGGACACAAAAATAAAACCAGATTAGAGTTCTAAAAAACAGAAAACCCCGCAGGAAATAAAAATGTTGTCTATAATAAGGATGGCCCTTGAAAGCCATTGGAAAAGAATGAGTTAGTCATTAAAATCATGAATTGAGATTTTCAGGAAAAAATGAGGTTCTAGCTCTACTTCCACCACACAACAAGAGGGGTTAAGCCACGTGGATGGTTTAACAATCTTAATATTTAAGAGGGAAAAAAAACTGTAAAAGACCAGGAAGAAAGTATAAATGAGTATTTTTCTGACCTTGAAGTATAGAAGAACTCAAGCATAGAAGCTTAGGAAAATATCAAAAAGCAGAATGCAAAAGCAGAATGTTTTCACAACAAAAGGCAAGAACATTTGAAGCAGAAAAGCACAAACAAAAAGAATATGAAAAGAAAATGACAAATCAGAAAAGTACGACAACACACATGGTAGAGTCGTGGATACGGTCCTAATAAAGAACAAAGAATAAACAAAAAGACAAACACACTAATGAGATTATACAAAAAAGACAGGAACAGACAACTTAAAAAAAGAAATAGAAGTCGTTATTCAACGTACAAAGTAAGGTTCCATTTTACTTTTAAGCAGAGAAATACAGATTTCTCACTTTCTCTTTGCAAATTCTAAAAAATAAATAATACCTAGTGTTGTTTGGGTAAAGCAGACTCTCGCATATACTACAGTTGGGAGTGTAAGTTAAGGCATTTTGAAAAAATAAGTTGCCAGTATGAATCAAGATCCTTAAAAATGTTTACACATCTCGGTTCGGCAATTCCATAGCTGGGGACTAATCGTATGGAATTAATTTGGAGAAGCACACTAAGACTTATGTATAAGGATAGTCATAACCACTTTATTTATAATAGGAAAAATAACTAAAGATTAAAACAATAAAAAAGATGAGCTGAATAAATTATAATGCATACATTAAACGCAGTAGCCTATAACTATTATAAATCATATCTTCAAAGAATATTTAGTGACTTACAAATTCTCATAAGAAAATCAGGATACAAAACGTTATATACACTTGGATTCAAACTGTGCTGCACACGGACACAAATACCAACAAACACGGAAAAATACTAATCTGAACTGTAAGAAAATATTAACAGGGGTTAAGTATCAACCTTGGATTTTAGCTGATTCAAATTTTCTTCTGCACCTTTCTGCCTTTTTCCAAAATGTCTACAATAAATGCCTATTGCCTTTCTAATTGAAAGACAAAAATAATACAAAATTCTGTGTTTGACCACAGCTTCGTCCACTGTGGGAACTCAGCCAGGTCACCTTACCGTTTTTTATGGTTTTCATTTACAACCCACCATCCCAGCTATACTTTTCAGAGCTAGATAGATAGGGTGTTTAACAGCTTAGAAATAATAATAAAAAAATTACACATATTTCATGTTGATTGTCATTTCACAAAATAAGAGGACATTTATTACTCATCTCTGATGACTTCCTGAAAATTAGGAACAAAAGCTCAAAAAATGGTTTGGGTTTTATAGTCAACTGAATCATTCTGGAAGGTATACCTAGCTGCAGTTCCACACTGTGTTTGCTGATGGCAAAACGCGTACCTCATCTATTAATATTACCTCATCAATTAATAAACTAAAACCCAGCAGAAAGCCTATTACAGTGTTGGCATGAAAAAGAAATGTTTCTACTGTGTTCTAGATATTTTTATTGATGTGGACTACAAGCCTTTTATTAAGGAAAAGTTCAAATAGATTTTGGCATTGCTTACATTGATGCATTGTTTCTGAAACGTTGGCTCATGACAGATTCTGGGTTTCAGTCAGAAGGCAACGCGTTCTAATGTCTAACAGAGGTAGCTGAGGTGAGTCTTGATCTGCGGTAGTCCCTCACTGTTCTTCGCCAATTTCTAGCCAACATGAAAGTTAAAATTATTATGTTGGTCATAAGAAAAGGGCCAAATAGATGGCTGGATGCATGAGATAGACGACGTGTATGGAAACAGAAAGAGCAAGAGGAGGACGACTGTGTTTCAGAAGACCCACACTTGTGTTTCATTGGAAGAATCTTATCACCAGCAAAACCAGCAAGTACCATTATTTTACGTGACTGAATTTCAGTCACCTCGACAAAGAGTCATATGCTGAAAATTATAAAATGTACCCTTTCATTATCTTGTCCCATTGTGGTTTCTTTTTATTAATACTGAGGGGAAAATAGTAATCTCAGCGGTCATGTTTTTAATCTGCCAAGAATCCTCTTACATTTGAGATCAGAGGGTCTACTATGGGGTAGAAAAAAAAATCAAAGGCAGAGAAATTTCTGATATTTACATTTTTTCAGTATTGAATCATAGAAACTAAGTTTCTGAGGTTTTGAAGATTCACCAAGCTTCGATTTCCCAGAGCCTTTAGAAATGTTAAAAGCTCACCTTTGTTGCATCTCAAAGTTATATTCTATCTCTAATAATCGGTGAGATGTTTGGCGTGGAAGAGGAAAGAATAAGCCACTTTACCTTCATCATCCTTCGTGATAAGCCTGTTATTCATCCAGTAACCAACGGCAAGGATTTCTAATAGCAGTAAAGTTTGGTGGTAGTAACAGCCTTAATCCTACTCTGATGCTCTGGCAAATTGGTCATCTTTGTTTTCAGAAAGATTAAGTAAGTCGTGCTTTGTTATTATGACATCAACCTCAAAACACAGTCTTTGATGGAGAAATTCGAAAGGACAGAATTAAGTGTCGCATTCTATGGTTCCTGATAATCCCCCTCTTCCCCTTTAAATCACTTCTTCCATTTCTTCTATTTCTTTCTGTCTTCTGGAATGTGAGTGAGACAAAGCTTCCCTAGGGAGCAGCCAAGGTGATATGAGTACCATTGTATTTTCAACAAAAGCAACACAAAGGCAACTGAATTCCTTTTCAGAAGCTCTTCTCTGGTGGTCTCCTCCCTCTGTTTAGTGAAGGAAGACAAATTCTCCTCCAGGGTTTTCCACATGCTGCTTCTCACAGCCCCAACTTGAAGACCTAAGAACAATACCTATTTGCACAAAGTTATATACACTTATGTGTAAAATTTTAGGTTGCCATGTACTCGGCTTTCTCTAAGAGTGTAAGCGTATTTATTTGGAGACATCTGCACCTTTTCTTATATATAGGTGAAGGTGGCAGTGGGTATAAGGGCCCACCACTTATATTTGGACGCACCTAGAGAGTCTTGGAGTCAGGTAGTGGTTAAGTTGTGTTAATATGTTAAGCACTTTAATTAGCACATTCAATAATAATGAAAAGATTTTTTTTTTGCCATTTATCATGGTAAAATGAGTTTGTTGAGTTGTTGGAAAGAGCATGGACCTTGGAGCCAAGGATAACCTTACTTTAATCTCAGCTCTAATTTACAGGCCCTGTGATGAGATACATATTACTTAATCATTCCGATCCTCAAGTGTCTTCATCAGTAAATAGCCACATTTAGGGGGCAAGAATTAAATGTGATAAAGTATGATAGAGTGATTGAGTGATAGACTCAATAAGTGCAGGGGAGGGAGTTTAAATACTTGGTTAAAATACACCAGAAAATATAAAACAGACTATACTTTCTCCCATTGAAAAACTGTTCCTTTCTTATCCAAAGCTTTCAGAGCATGCAGTGATTTTTAAGAAAAGTTGTTTGAATGGCCAAATTTTAAGTAATAATTGAAATAAAGAGCAGATACTTCTTTTCCTCATTTTTCTTATTTGAAGGCTGACATTCGATAATTTTGTTTTTATTCCTTTAACATCTCTCCTTGCATCTAGCCTGTAAGTTTCGGGAGGCTAAGGACCAGATCTGTTTCCTCTTCATTGTTTTCCTGGTGCCCAACATGCAGTAGGCATTCAATAGGTACATATGGATGAAATGAATGAAAGCTAACAAACTTTCCTTAAGAGAGTGAGCAACGAATGTGACAAATACGCCTCCAGCTTCACTGACCTTCCCGATTCACTAAGAGTTCAGTAGAATTCAATGGACCTACAGGTAGAAGACAGTCCCCCAAACCATCTGACCTCTGCTCAATCCACTAAATCCTTATTATCACTGGCACAAAATAATATCTCAAATTAATTGTATTTTGCACTTACAAATGACTTTGTTACTTTATTCCAGAGTCGGGATAAGAATAAACAAATGTTCCTATCTACAGAAGTCATGGAAGATGCCCAATATCTACCCTCTTCTTGTCTGGCTGCCGGAGAGATGTCTGTAATGAGCCCACACAACATATCAGTGACGTCTCACGAAAGAACAAGTCAGCTCTCCCAAACGTTTGCTCTACCAAAACGTTAGGCGGCCAGCGAGTGGGAAACTGGGGCAGGGGTAGTTTAGCTTTATATTTTACTATCTGCCACTTCTTTTGAACAGCATGGGTGGTGCCGGGGCTTCTGGCCCTGTTCCCAGAAGCACTGCCCCTGCCAAGCAGAATTTGCACCTTCCCAAGTGCTGATTGGCTGTGATAGAAAGGTATGGTCCCCTTTCAGAAGCAGCTTTCTGGGAAAGATATTATACTTTCAGTCCAGGGAGGACCCAAAGAGAGCGGAACATTTGTTTGGTACTGGTAGGCAACAGATCATCCAATTCTCTTCTCATTACATCTGTTCGTTCTACCATTTATATTTTGAAGACTTACCTTCCCTAGACACAGATTGTAGAATTAGAAAATATGAAAGAAATAAGGTTTCTTTTTTTTTCTTTCTCTCTCTTTTTTTCTTTTTTTACAGAGTATTATAAAAAGTTTGTTTTCCTGACTAATAGCAGCAAATGTACAAAGCTTTCTTCGTTAGGGCTTGCTATTTAAACCATCAGCTCATTCTGCAAGAACATCAAACATGTGTCTACCAGATGCTGGGGAACAGCGCGGTCCTAAGGATCTGACTCGAGTGAACAATCATCTGTGGACAGCGGGTGTGAACCTGAGCTGGGCCAACACCTCATCAGACCGAATGGCTAATTGATTTCAAAATTAGACTTGGTATTTCTGAACAATAATCTTAAAAGGCAGCAATAAAATACATCAGGATCCTTTGAGCTAGCCAAGCTTTCATCCAAATGGCTTATTACAAAGAGCTGGCACACCTGAACTCTGGCACAGTCAAATAAATCCAAAAACAGCAAATGGAAACCACATTTGGCACTGGAGGTTTGTCAGGAGAAGTTTGTATTCAGGAGGAAACATGATTTTTTATTTTGAAAATAATTTTTGGGTTAGTGGCAGGAAGCAATTCATTGAACGGGTTTTACTCTGACACCTGTGATTTATGCAATAAAATATGCATATAGGTATCTGAAGGCTTTGGGGGTGTCACGTAATCTTTGGAACACCAGGAGCAGCCAGGGCACGGCAAGGGTTAGAGTAGTTCCATTAGTGATAACTTAATCGCATGTGTAGGCCTACCCCTTTGAACTCTGAATAGCTGTTTTGTGGCATCAGGGTCCAAAAGGGTTTAAATCTGACCGCACTATAGCGACATAAATTATACCAACTATTTTAGAAATGCCTGGAATCTTATCTTGCCTTCACAGTGAGCAAACTAACATTACAATCCCTAGTGGAAAATATGGCATGAATTCTGAGAACAAACACCTAAGATTTACACAACGGCAATGGTGTGTTCCAGTACTCTTCTCTTGAGACATTTTATTAGAAATCCTATAGATATATATCAAAAGGCCCTGTTAAAAAAAAGGAAGGAAGGAAGGAAGAAGGAAAGAAATGGAAAAATGACAAATAGGGTACATCGGACTGGATAAAGTAGAATAAAGCATTGATGGATTGCATAATCCCTGTAAAAATGGGATTCTGATTTTAACTTTCTGGCTATTTTAGGAGAAACACTTTTGGCATTTTCTTTACACGTATTATCCAAATAATTGTCTCAATTTTTAAAATTAAATTTTATGTAAAAGCTCCGCTCCACTGGGTGTTTTTGTTGAGTCTTTTCACTTCCTTGCTAGACTCTATCCAAAGATAACAAAATATTTCATAGAGGGAAGTGGGAGAAGAAAAAAATTAAGGAAAGGAAATGGACTCACAAGCATGGGTCTAACCCAGAACTCACGCAGCAAAGAATTTTCTGGAGAATGAGGAGGGCAGGGAGAGACCCCAGAGAATTTATCTGCATTGAAAGCATTTTTCTTTCTTTGGATTCTCTTTTTTTTAGGGCAATAGCTCTTTGGTCCTTCAAAAAACTAACAACCTAAGAGCAATTGTGATTATGATTTGTTTCACTAAGAAGTGACTCCCAGGCTACAGCCTCTGCTGAGCTCATCAGGAGGTGACTGCCCCTTGGGATTCATGGTTGGAGATCTGAAGAAAGAAAGTCAGATGTGAGTCCTATCCTCTGCTCCTCCATTAATTCTCTTGATGATCTTGGACACGTCTTCTTCTCTGGCCCTCAGTTCACTCATTTTTAAAAGATGAGAATCAAACCAGATGATGTCTCAGGACTATTTCAGTTCTAAAACATTATAAAGCTATAAAATAATTCCTTCAAAGTTGATATAAACAAGCTTGGTGCATGCACTGCTTGAAAGAAAACATTAGAAAGAAATATTTAGGCTGTGGTATTTAATGAACCGGATTAGGACACATGCAATGGTTTTAGAAATTTGGTTTATAACCACATTTTTCAGCATAATGAGATAGAGAAGTAATCGACAAAAACTTTAATGAGAAATGCTATTTGAAGTGGAAATGATTTTTTAGCTAAGTAGATGGAAAAATCACTCATTAACTCTACTAGCGCAGGGTTATAGTGAAATTTTCCATAATAAAATTAGTTTCTGAGAGCACATCTCTCAAATCACATTCTTCATTTATCTAGTTAGCCAACATACTCTGAGTGATTCTTCTGTAAAGACAAATGAATAATCAAGATATATAAATACTCCAGAGAATTACTGATTCAGAGTGTTGAATTCTGGAGAGTTTTAAATATTATGAAGATTAACTACTTGGTATTCTGTTTATGTATTTTGTCAGTATACAATAGAAGAGTAAAGCCTGTATTTAGTTTCAAATGTTATTAACTCTCAAAAGTTGGAATCCAAAATAGTGCTTAAATTACAAAAACACTTTTATGGTCAATGTTCAATCCAAAATTCTTAGAGTTTTCCATTTTTATGCATATTTAGCAATGAAAATTTATGTTAATATGTCATTGTGTGATCTATGCCTTTAGATATTTTTATCTGGAAACTTTTTTTTTTGAGTGAGAGAAAGAAAGCATGTGTGAATGGGGGTGGGGAAGGGGGGAAAGGCAGAGGGAGAGGGAGAGAAAATCTTAAGCAGGCTCTATCTCACCTTGAGATCATAACCTAAGCCAAAAGCAAGAGTCACCCAGGTGCCCCTATCTGGAATCTTAAGTTATACATTTTAGAGGGTTTCTATTTTTATTTTGTTCAATATGCCACTGGTCTCACTTAAGTAATTTTCTAATTTTTATAAAATGACAATAATAGTGACAATTAATATTTAACAAATATTCTAGTATTTATATTCTAGTCTGTCAAGTGTTTTAAATGCAGTGACTTATTTAAATTTCACAATAAACTTACAAGGTGGGTACTATTATATCTGTTTTACTTACGAAGAAAACAATCATAAAAAGGTTAAGTAACTTGCTTTAGTTAGCATAGTGACTTTTAACTGACCATTGCTCACCAGTTCCGATTTTCTACAATAAGCACCATTATGACTGCAATGAGCGTAGTCGAATCATTTATTCATTTGTTCCAAAAATACTCATTGACCACCTGCCAAATGGGAATCACTACCATAGGCATAGAGGACAGCAGTAAATTTACATTTTAGGGTGGGGGATTAGCAAATAAATGAGTAAATATATAAATAAACAAGATTATTTCCGTTAGAGAATTAAGTGCCAAGGGCCATCATGTCTAGCCACACAAGCTGTGTGGCTAGTATTATTAAGTATTGTGAAGAAAATAAAGTGGTTAGAGCCCTGGATGCTGACTTATGTTTGGGACCTCAAACATATCAAAAAGACACAGAAAATACTCAAGAAACATTTCAGAAGGAAGAAAACTTACACAAGCCCATGTTTCCTTAACCACAAAGCCCAAGGCATTCTGTGTTGTGAAGTATTGTGAAGAAAATAAAATATTTTCTAAGTATTGTGAAGAAAATAAAGCGGGATGGTACAAAGGGGAGTGACCAGAAGTGATTTTATTTTATTTTATTTTATTTTTTTAAGAGTTTATTTATTTATTTGAGAGAGAGAGAGAGGTAGTGACAGAGGTAGCGAGAGAGAGAGAGAGAGAGAGAGAGAGAGAGAATGAGTGGGGAGGAGGAGAGGGAGAAGGCAGCTCCCCGCTGACCAAGGAGCCAGCTGCAGGATGTAGGGCTAGATCCCAGGACCCTGGGATCATGACCTGAGCCTAAGGCAGATGCTTAACCTGAGCCATCCAGGCGCCCCCCCTTTTTTTTCATTTGGCCGGGAGCGATTTTAAATTAAGTAGCCTGAGAAGCCTTCTTGAAAGAGGTAGCATTTGAGCTGAGATTTAAATGATGAGAAGCAACCAGCCTTGGGAAGATCTTGGGCAGGGGCACCAGGCAGAGGGAACAACAGGTACAAAAACCCTGAGGCAGGAACAAGTTTTCTGGGGGCAAGAAACAAAAAGAAGGCCACTGGGACTGGAGCCTAGTAAGCAGGAGAGGGGGGAGAAGACGACTGAGTGTGGGGGGATTGGACTGGACACGTGGCCTTCCTAGCCATAGTAAGGAGTATGAAACGCATTACCAGAATATTAATGTAAACCTACCTTTTAAACTATTGTCATTAACATTTATAAAGGCAAAACAGAAGCTTGAGAACTTTTCTGACTCTTGGAATGCTTGCAGATTCTAGGGGGAAAGAAAGAGAGAAAGAAAGAGAGAAAGAAAGAAAGAAAGAAAGAAAGAAAGAAAGAAAGAAAGAAAGAAGAAAGAAAGACAAAGAAAGAAAGAAAGAAAGAAAGAAAGAAAGAAAGAAAGAAAGAAAGAAAAGATATGGACCATCTCCCTGGAAATACACACACATACACAGATATGTGCACACTATTTCAGGAGCTATTAGCATTCATACTCCCCTAGGAGATTATATATGGGGCCATGGACTTCAGGTTCGGAGAAATCACAAAAACTCTTTAACAGTGAGCTAAATGAAATGTGGCCATTAAATAATAAGTATAATCCACACTTAGGTGGACAGCCCCCCCACAAATTACATAGTCCGGTGTAGACTATAAGTCACATTACCTTACACAAGGCTAAGTTTCCAGTTTCAATCTCAGAGGTAGATGTTTTGTTTTGTTTTGTTTTTAACAGACCCACAATCTCCTTTTTGCAATTCTTCCATGCAAGAAGACTTTGCATTCTTTGCAAGTCAAATTTTAAAAGCCAAAAACAATAATTTCATAAACCAGGTACCAGAAAAATTTGACCTAACTGAGGTGAAGTTATTCATAATTTGTCTTTATTTGTATGACTTCTGTGTTCTGTGGCAGAGGTGATAATGTGTTGGACTACAGATCAATGCCTTAGTCTTCACTGGTTATGACGATAGATGAGAGAGATGAAATAGGTAGGTAGTAGGTAGACAGATATGTACATACATAGATACAAAGATACTTAGAGAATCCCTATATCCCCTCCATAAAACAAAACAAAACAAAACGAAACAGAATTTTGCAACACAGAAGGCCTTAGGATCTGGGGGTAAGGAATCACGGACCCGTGTAAGTTTTCTTCCTTCTAAAATGTTTCTTCAGTATTTTCCACATCTTCTTGATATGTTCGGGATCCCAAACATAAGTCAGCATCCAGGGCTCTGATCACTTACATCCAGCTGGTGTTCTGATGTGTTTTAGATGACAGCCTAGTACTTCCTCCCAGCAGACCACCTCAGAAGTAGGAAGGCTGTAGGACACTGTGAACGTTCTCCCTCAGAGTATAAAAAACACCTGTACCAAATAAATTTGTGCTTAGTCAGTGTGAAGTTCACAGGGTCCCTCAGCCTTTCTTACCTATGAAGGGTGGTCTATTGACTTAGCTGCTCTGTGAAGCAAGCCCATGCAAGGAGCCCCGACCTCTCCAGGGGCTTTTCCAGGAATTATTCCTAACATATTCCCAAGCTTGTCTCTTCTTTTGTTTTCGCCATTCTTATTTAACGTTTATTTATATAGTGTAGCTTTGTATTTTCAAGGCATTTTGACCACCATTTAATTGCTAATCCATCCCACATTGTTGTAACATTGGCATTATTCTCCTAGTGCTGGGGAGAAAGCCAGAAATGGGTTAAGTAATTTTCTCAAGGAATCCGAATGTGACTCAGTGATTAGGCTTCAATTAGAACTCAGTTTCATATGCGCAATGCTCTTTTCTCAGGTCTCTGGGGCACCATGTTATTATCTGGGAAACGTTCCCAAAAACCAAACTAATTATCCCTAGCTATGATGCCTCTCCTTAAGAAATAAACACTTCTGGGGGCAGAAGAGGAGGGGAGAACCATAAAGAAATAAATTTTCTAATTTTCCGTAACGTATTAATGTATTGAATATAATGAATGTACTACCTCTTCAGTCTTTGTAAAATCATTCTCCCAGTATTTTAATATACTCTACCATGACGACTAAAAACCTAAAACAATTATACTTTCAGAAATAAAATAGTGAAATAAAACTATTAGAGTTGAGCTTCTTTTGGGTACATTCACTTACTTATTTTACTTTGTGTGTTCCATTAAGAAGTTAAGGTTGATCTTTATAGGTAGTAGAAAACCAGAAAAGAAAGCATATTTGATAAAAGTCTCTAGTGGAGATCTGTCGAAGTTAAAATATTTTTTTCAAATATTTATTTATTTATTTATTTATTTATATTTATTTGAAAGAGAGATCACAAGCAGGAGGAACAGCAGAGGGAGGGGAAGAAGCAGCACACACCCCCATGAGCAGGGGCCTGACATGGGGCTCCATCCCAGAACCCCGGGGATCATGACTTGAGCTGAAGGCAGCCGCTTAACAGACTGAGACACCCAGGCACCCCAAAATATTTCTTTTAATTCAATCCATAGTTTTTCGAATGTGAAAATCTGACAGATGGCTCAATAAGGAAAGGACACATTTGGAGGGATTATTCTTCTCTAGATTTCTCCAAATCTTTCTCTTCCCTACATCTGTCTTGTGGACACCCCTTCATTCTGTTTTTTCTTTCCCTGCTCCTTTGGGAATCCCCTTAACTGACCTTCTCCATTTATATGCAAGTTGCATCTGGGTTTTTCTTAACGCGTACCTCGACCCCTTAGGTCATTGTAGGATCTGCTATTGTACACTTATATTTCCCTCTGTATCTATTTCAGGTCTCCAGAAGTCCAATTTTACAACTCAATTTTGTATTTTATTTTTACACTACCTCACTTCCTATCAAACGTCAGTGATAATTCCCTTGAGTCTTTGGACCATCTCCTCTTTTATATATGTTTTAAAGTAACACATTTCTGCTTATAATGGGTTGTAATTGCTCCCGTTTCCTACCCACTCAGAAGCCCAATGGCTCTATCTCTCAGTAGGATTCCTCACGGCACCACCAACATGATTGCCCTGTGTTCATCATTCAGATCACATCAGAGCCATCCTGAAAAACCTTTCAGTGGTTCTCAGGATTATAGCTCTCAAAAATGAGCTATGTAAACCATTCTATTTGTTCTTCAAATGCCACACTTATATGTTCCCTGAAACAATTTAGGGTGTTCCTTTTTCTCCTATCATGGCCCAATTTGTTGGTCTCCAAGGGCTTGGAAGAATTCTTTCTGAACATTCCCTAGATTTCCACTTACACATGTAATAGCTTCTTCTGTTCCATCCCACACATTGTAATTTTCTTCCTTTAATCTTGAACTCTTCTCCTTTCACCAAGAAGTCTTTCCTTATTAACATTACATACCCCAAATCTCTCCACTTACCAATTGTTTATTACTTCTGTTTTCATACTTCGGTTTTTTAAAATTCCTATTTGGTAAGTTCTTTTTGTTATTCTCACATCTGTCTTGCCTTTGTCTCAAAGGACATAGTCTTTATAGCTAGTGAATCACAAACACAACACCAATGTTAGGCCATGCCCTTAATTATCTGTTGTCTATTTAAAGAAGAGAGGGAGAGAGAGATTGAAAGATTTAATGTACCTTTTTCTACCAGAAAAAAAAAAAATCTCTAGAGTTGTTTGTTTGTTTGTTTTTTCTGTTTATTTGTGTCACCCACATGTTTTGTAGTAGAGATGATGATGTGTTGGATTATAAGGTGATGCCTCATTCTCCATTGATTATATTACCATATATAGTGTTGCTAGGTATAGGAGAGAGAGGGGGAGGGAGAGAGAGAGAGAACTCTATGTATCTATCAGAAGTGAGTAAAGCATAGAGTCAGTAGGCACCCGAGCCAGACTGCCTTGGATTATATTTCAGTCAAAACCTTAATTATTAACTCTGTGCATCCAATCAAATTAAATTCTCTGTGCCTCAGTTCCCTCATTGATTACACAGAAATAATCATAGTGCTTACCTCTTAAGATGAGTGTGAGGCTTTAACAAGAAACTGTACTTAAGAAAACTTTTTTAAAAAGATTGTATTTATTTATTTGAGAGAGAGTGAGAGAGAGAGAGAGAGAGCACAAGCCAGAGGAAGAGGCAGAGGGAGAGGGAGAAGTAGGCTCCCCGCTGAGCAGGGAGCCTGATGCGGGGCTCAATCCCAAAACCCTGAGATCATGACCTGACCAGAAAGCAGATGCTTAACAATCTGAGCCACCCAGGCACCCTCATACTTGAAAAATTTAATAGCATCTGGCACAAAGTAAATACTCAGTAATATATAACTTCCTTTTCTTTAAAATTAAATTGAGTTTCTTATGTGACTTTCAACATGCTGGCTTAGGGGAGAGAGTGTAGAGAGCAGAGTATAAAAGAACATACCCCCAGTTTCGGAATAGTTAGTAATATAAAATATGCAATGTGGTTAGCGATTAAAGTCACGAATTTAATTATAGTGTATCCTACTTAGAAATTTCATATTTTAATCATTCATATAGTAAAATATGCATTTATTTACAGAAATATATACATGCAGATATAGGAATGTCTCTGTATGTTCTCAATATTGAATAAATGTACACGTAAGCATAAATGTTCTTCAGTGAAAAACCACTGAAATCTTGGTGGTGAACAATTAAGAGGAGGCTTGTTTACCCATGAGAGAAACAAGCTAAATAGTAGATGAACCAAAAATTTAAAAGGGAGAATCAGAGAAAGAGACAGTAAAAAAGAGAACTCCTAGGGGGGAACCAAATCTCAAAGATTCTCTTCAAAGATCACCTCCCCTCTTTACCAATCCAAATAGTAAATCTTATAGAGTGTTCTCATCCCACTGGATTGTTAGCCCTAAAAATTCATTCACTGTATCTGTCCTCCAACAGCCATTTATATGTCCAAAATTTCCCCAGGTCTATAATCAGTGAAATGATAATAAATGACCCCACTAATATAACTCCCTCTTACCATTCTTGCACATAGAACATCATCAAGCAATATTCAATAAATTTAATCGACTAATGTTTTACTTAACGTAAGTATAAAATGAAAACTAACATAACCTGGTTCAAATTTGTGAAAACAATATAGCAACTATGCAGGTATTTACAGGATTAAATAAAATAAGCCCTGTGAACATTGAATATATTTAGGAGTAATTTTGCTCGTTTCAAAGCTGAAATAAAAGTCGTTTTCTTAATAAAGTCAGGAAAGTTTACCAGCCAAAATTGCAAGGGAGCTGGACACTTAGAAGCATCTCCTGCTCACTGGACACATGACAACAATAGAAATATAGAAACTTTAGGGACACATGGGTGGCTCAGTTTGGTAAGCAGCCGCCTTTGGCTCAGGTCATGATCCCAGGGTTCTGGGATCGAGTCCCTCATAGGGCTCCCTGCTGAGCAGGGAGGCCTGCTTCTCTCTCTGCCTGCTCTGCCTGCCAATCTGCCTGCTTGTGCTTTCTCTCTCTCTCTCTCTCTTTCTCTGACAAATAAATAAATAAAATCTTAAAAAAAGAGAGAGAAAAAATATAGAAACTTTAAAACTTAAAAGGATAAAGTAGAACTCGAAAGCAAGATAATCATTTATAATGGATTAAAAACAGAGCCAAAGCACAAAGCTCTGAGTCATGCTAAGGTCTGACCTAACAGCGGGCAGTAAGCAGTAGCTGGGAGGAGACAGGGTCTAAAATGCGCTTGAAAGTTGGGTTTTGGGGATAGCTTTCCTATTCTGGAGTAGAGCCCCAAATGTGCCACTCAGGGGCCAAGACTAACTGGAAGATATGGAACTAGGGAGGCACATTTTACGCCCTGTCCCCGGCCCCCAGCTCTATGCTAGGCAGGCATGACCACTAGAACCTGTCTCCTTTCCTGAAACAGTTCCCAGGCATAGAAAAGAAGCTCTAATCCAGGGGCAGTAGGCTGAGGATACTGAGACCCAAGGGCTTCAGCCCAGGCTCACTTATAGGGCAAATAGTCCGTGCCAGGAGGAGCTAATTGAGAAGACCAGGGTCTAGCATCTCTGCTCAGAGCTCTTCTTGTAGACTTGTAGGCTCATATCCCTCTGGCAGAGGTGGGCTACTATCTGGTTAGGGCTGCAATGCGGCACAGTAGTTTTGCTTAGGGGGAGAGAAGGATTTAGAGAACAAAGAAGAGTTAACTGATTGCATTTGGAACAGAGTTTGGGGAAGTTCATGGCTAAGGGGTTGTGGAAAACAATTGAGATCTTGGGGGGTGAGCAATTAAGAGGAGAGTTGTAACCCCAAGAGAGAAACACGCTAAACGGTAGATGAACCAGAAGTTTAGAAAGGAGAACAAGAAAAAGAGCCAGTAAAAAAGAGAACTAGGGTGGAAACAAATCCCAAAGTTTCTCTTCAAAGATCACCCCTATGGGGCACCTGGGTGGCTCAGTTGGTTAAGTGTCTGCCTCCGGCTCAGGTCGTGATCCCAGGGTCCTGGGATGGAGCCCAGCATCCCACACAGGGCTTCCTGCTCAGCAGGGAGCCTGCTTCTCCCTCTCCCTCTGCTGCTCCCCCTGTTTGTCCTCTTTCTTTCAAATGAATAAATAAAATCTTAAAAAAAAAAAGCAACCCCTGCAAAGAGGACCCAATTTAATGGGTCAGACTGGGGAGCAATTTATGCCCTGAGGCTTGTCAGAAACAATAGAACTGTGCACCAGCAAAGAGTGGAAGCTACCAGCAATTTGTGATGTCAACAGAGGCAGTCAGCTAACAGAGAAACCGGGAAAAGAGCATTGCAAAATCCTTTCTCTACTAAGGGTGATTATACACACGACAAGGCTGTGTCCCCTGCAAAATGACATCAGAGGCTGCTCCCAGAAGGAAAACTAGACTTTACTGAAATAGTCCACCCAAGTCACAAAAGAACCACGGAAACAACAAGCCTTAGTGTGGGAGAGAGGATGAGAATTGATACCAATAGTGGCTTTACTACATTATCTAAAATGTCCGGATTTTAACCAAATATCATGAGACATGCAAAGAGCCCAGAGCGTTATCAACACAGAAAAAAACAGGCAACAGAAACTACTCTCTATGATGCTATAATAATAGATACGTATTAATATACACTTTTCCAAATGCATAGAATGTACAACACCAAGAGTGAAGCCTACGGTAATCTATGGGCTTTAGGTGATTGTGATGTGTCTACACAGGTTCATCAGTTAGAACAAATGTACCACACTGGTTGACGAGGCTAGTTATGGGGGAGGATTTGCACCTGTTGGGGGCTTAGACTATATGGGACTTTCTGTACTTTCAGTTTTGCTGTGAGCCTAAAAACGACTTGAAAAAATTATAGTCTTTAAGTATGAAAAATAAAATAAAATACATAACTTTGAAGGACTATAAAGACTAGAAGTATTGATCAGCCAAATACCAAGTTTTAGAATACAGCTACTATAATTAAGACATCATGGAAATTGTGCAAGTACAGACACAGATTTCCAGATGGAGAGCTCATCTACAGAAACATATTACAGAAAAATGGTAATATTACAAAACAGGCTGGAAAAGACCGAAAGGAAAAATGTTTGATAATTTCTTATCTGTACGGTAAAATAAAACAAAATTAGAACCTTACCTCATACTTTATATGAAAACAAGTTCCAGATGGACTAAAGGCCTAAATATTAAAAAACAAAGCAATGGTATCTTGAGAGGAAAATTATTAGATAATATCATCATGATGAGGTAGCAAAGAATTTCTTTAAAATATACAAGGAAAAAAGTCATGAAGCAGAAGAGTGATAAACTTGACTAAATTACACTATAAAATACTTTTTATAAACACACTAGAAATGAAAATACAGGATTATATCTTTACGATTTTGGAACAGGGAGTGTGATATTGTGATATAAGAAATACATATTTCGATCTTTGTTCCCAGCTCCATCCAGGTCAGAGCTTTCTAAAACCCTTGTAATTTCCTCAGGAAAACTATAGGAGCATCTCTTGTTATAATATTTGGGTTTTGTTGCCAGTTCTTGAAATAGCTCAAGGTGATAAAAGTGAAGAACTGTCTTCTGTTATGTATCAAGCCCTGTTCACCACACCTGAGCTTATGTTAATGAGGTGACTTTTTGCATGCTTCTAGGGTTGGGGAGATGGTTGCTAGGGGAACCAACCACATGATTAGAAGGTTGGAACTTTTAGCCACACCCTCAGTCTCTGGGGAAAATGGGCTGGAAATGTATGGAACCACCAATGGCCAATGACAATTCTCCATACCTATGTAATGAAGTCTTGATGCCCCTAACCTAAGGAGTTTAGGGAGCTTCTGGGTTGGTGAACGCATTGAGGTACCTGGAAGTTTGGCGACACAAAGTTTTATGTTGTTGTGGAATGGTCTGTTGACTCCTCAATGCCTTTAGGAAACTGAACCTCTTCTGTCTTTCTCTCCAGCCACCTAGGGCAGGTGGTTTTGTCTCTCATATGCCTCCCTTCCAGTCACAAGATGGCCACTCCACCTCAAGCATTACATTTTCTGTCCAGACATGAAAAAGAAAGAGAGCAAAGTCAGTCAACTTTTTTGAAATAACTTTCCGAGAAGTGCACTGAAAGTTTCTAATTCATCCTCATTGGCTAGAACTGTGTTACACAGCATCCGTATCAGCAGGAGAGATCTGGGAAGGTGATCTTGTACCTGGGCAAGCTCCCCTGAGAAAAGTGGAGTTCTGTTAGTAAGATGACGGCAATGAACAGAATTGAACTGGGAGCCAGCAGGACTATTGCGGAGATCATTATTTTGTGCATTCCAAGAGGACCTTCATTTTGAGTCTGGTTAGCTTGACTAGAAATGATTTTGGGGCAACAATCTGATTGGAAATTAATTTGATTTTATTTAAGCCTCTGTGCATAGTGAGTGCACTGCTCTTGTTTAAATGGCACATATATTTGGGGTGTGGATGGAGGAGGAGAGAAGTAATAGATAGAGCTGGTGGCTGTGGAGATTCTGGAGTCCCTTAGAGTCCCCAGGTGAACCATGGCTTCTAATAATTTTGCTTTGGACATCTCTGGGCAGAAACACCTCAGATCAAGTTTTCTTTGCTTGTGGATTCAATCAGCAAAGTGCAAAGATCACAACTCTTGTTAATAATGTGCTTTCATGAGGGGGATTAACTGGATTTTGGCAGAATTGTGCTTTTCTTCTAACTTTTTTTTCTTTCTCTTCTCATGGTCTTATAGGAAGAGACTATTAGAACTAATATTTTTTAAAGAGAAAACAATATTCCTCCCATGAGAGAGCTTGCCTGAAGCAACTTCTTTTATACGGTGCTTCCTAAGGCAGTAAGTCCAGCCTTTTATAGACAGAGTACAACACAGGTGTGCTAGAGCTGCACTAATGAGCAGCATGTGCTTTTCATTATATTCTCATTTGTGGTGTCATCAGGGTCCAAGAAAGCAAAAATATTACAAATTTAAGGGGAAAAAAAGGAAGATTCTGAGGCTCTTTTAAAAGTTAAGTATTCTGGGAATCATAAATAAAATCAAAACTTTAACTTATTACAGTGCACCCCACTTACAGCAAATCATTCACCAGTGAAAATTACATGGAGAAAGAATGTTTTAAAGTCTACAAGAAAAGGGGGAATAAAACAGGTTTTCCTGCAATGTCATTTCGGGCCAACCTTGACTAGCCTCCATTATTAGAATCAAAGTTTGGCCCTGTATCTTGATCTTTATAGAAGTTCTGTTAACAATGGCTTTTAAACAGGGTAAAAACTAAGACCAGATTAATGACTTAACCTCAAGTCTTAACTTCCCTGGACACTGCATACCATGCCCTGGACTCTTTAAGACTCTAATTGGATCATCTACAAAAGTCAACTTCAAATTTTGTCTTGGAATCACTCCTATTATGGTCCAAGGTGGTTTATAATGGGGCTCCTGTGTGACTCAGTCGGTTAAGTATCTGCTTTCTGCTCAGGTCATGATCCCAGGATCCTGGGATAGAGCCCAGAGCCAGGCTCCCTGCTCAGTGGGGAGCCTGCTTCTCCCTCTGCCCTTCACCCTGTTCCTGCTCTCTCTCACTTTCTATCTCTCGAACAAATAGTCTTTAAAAAAAAAAAGATGGTTGTGAATCTTCAGAATTTCTCTGCAGCTACAAACAGTATCTGGATTAATAAGAACTGTCTTGGATAAGGACATATGCTTGAGCTCCTTATTGTACTCATAAGAAGTAATGAAGACACGCGATTCACAATCATATCCTCTTGTGCAAAAGTTTAAAATTATCCTGGATGTTAACATGTGCAAAAAAGTTGAAGGACACTTCCACTTTGATTTTTAGCCCCAACCATCAGGCAGTGAGGAGGAAAATAGTAAAAGCAGAGTGCTGAGCAGAAGTATCAGCCTTTTATGGCTAATGTTGTAGTGTGTGGGTGTGAAAGACGTGGGAGAAAGTAGAAGATTATTATTTACACATTCTGGACTGTTGAGTCCCTTCATGGTGACTGATGACTCAGGAGATGCAAAGTCAATCACTAGAGGGTGGGATGAAGTCAGACAGTGGACCCCACCTAAAACCTAGTACTTTGACCAAAAGTAGAGAGGGAGGCAGGCCAGCGACATACCAGTCACCTGGTAGATAACACCAGATCCAAGGAGGTCAGGTGCAGCAACCAGGATCCGGAGCATAGTTAAGATTAGAGCTGACTGGAGTTGATGAGGACAGAAGGAACCTGAGAAACACCCCTCCATTTGGGAGGGCTCAGTTCTTCATGGTGGCTTCTTATGAAGGTATGTGCCCTTCCCTGCCCCCAAATATCATGCTACCTCTGGTATTTGAGGGGCAGCGTTTGATAATATTTCATCAGGTTGTCATCTCCCCTGCACACACCTTTCTAGTTTTGACACATTTCACACAGTTGTCATACCCACTGTCCTCAGACAAGTCTGTGTGCTTTGGACTAACGGAGCTGTGCTAAATACAAATGTCTATAACTGATAAGGAAAGGAATGAGGCATCTGGAAGATTTACTGTAGCTAAAACCAGAAAAGGACGCTGTTCCTTCTCTTTCTCTCCTTGGAAACCGATGGCCTTCCATTTTTGCATCTAAACACTTGTTCTTGCAAATTTTCTGTTTTTTTTCTTGCCAAAGCTGAGATAATTCTTCTAGGTGTCAAATCTGTCCCCTTCATCTTCTACATGGAATCTCATCATGTCTGCCAATCTCTGCCTTTGAGTAGCTTTTGAATTTATGTTTTCCTTTTCTCTATCACCACCTAGACCAGCCCCTGGTCACACCAAACCCCAATCATTTTAATAGTTTCCTAATTTGATGGACTGGTCCCAGCCTTTCCTCTCCCCTATCTATTTTCACTGTGGGACCCTTGAGCAGTCTCCTCACCTGTAATAATGAGTCTAAACCCCCCCACCCTGTAACACTTAGGAACTGGCCCACCTTCTCCATCCAACCACATCTCCTGCCTACCCCTTCTTATCGCTCATCTCCCTATTTCCATTTTGGCCATGTTTTCCCCCACTTCATCGAATCAATTCTCTCCTTACAATGACTTCTCCTTCCTCTCCAGCTATTCAAATGTGACTTATCCTTCCAAGTTCATGTCAAATTATCTCCATTAAGTCTTCTCTGAAAAATTTGGTCCCTTTAAATTTCACAGCCCTGTCAATGCCATACATTTAGGAATCCAGGAGATTATGTTCTGGTTGGTGTTATTTAATTCTTGTTTTATATGTTCAAAGTTGCCTCCTTAAACTGCTCTTTAGGATGATGACTTTGTGATACATTTCTCCTAAATTAAGCTGCCGTCCCTCAGTGGACATGCACATGGCATGCTCTGCATACAACAGTTGTTTAATATACATTTATAAAAATTGTCTGACAACAAGAAAAAAACTACAGTAAGAAGGACTTCTGGAAAGTCAGCTTGGGATTTGGAGAGGTTTAAACATTTTATACACAAGAATTAGTTTGAAGACATACACGAGGAATGAAATGTTCTGCTCCCTCTGACCCTTGGACCAGCAAGGATGCTGGCACATTCTACTCTATTTTTTTGGTCCTTCCACCACCGTTTCTGGGCTGCTTAACTGGCCTGCATTCCAAGTTCATCACCGGAATATATGACGTCACCTACACATTTTAATAAATAGTTAACTCTGACCTCTTACTTTTCCAAGTGAAACAAGGGTTCCAAAAATGAGCCCCACAGCTCTGCCACGTCCTTTGTAACTTGAGGAAGATTCTGTGTAATCTCCTCACATCTCTATGTTAAATTCACCTTCTCTTCCCTGAAAATGATGCTAAAGCAAGACAGGGATTAAAATCAGAGCCCATGGGATAGAGAAGGATTAAGTAAATTTGATTTTAAACTGAGAAACAATTTTCATTCTGAATAACTTGCATACATGGTACCTTCAGTTAAACAAAATAATATGATTTTTATTAAACATCAGAGAGGCAGAGAGCGTGGGTGAAGTTGTATCTAGTTGGGGATCTGCTCCACATTGGATGATCTGATTAATAAACACTATAACAAAGGTAGAGAATATACCCAGAATATGAAAATTGATTAAATAACGGAGAGTGAAAATTCTCTTCTATTAGATCTTCCCTATTCCATGTTCAGGGACTAAAGCAAAATTATTTAAAGTATGGAAACCACGTAAATTTTATAAAATCATAAAGGAAGAGAAAGTTGAATTTAGACTGTTAAAATCACACCAGAATTTGGATCAGGGAAAACTGAACTGACATGCATTATCTCCTCGCAGAAGTAGAATCTGAGAGTCACCAGTTAATTTTGAAAAAGTGCATCTCATTTTTATTCTTTTTTAACACACGTGGCTTAGAATTTCAATAATCAAACCATAATGGGTTGAAAATACCAAGTTGGCTCACCAAATCTTTGTGTAGATGAGATTACCATTCAATAACGTGCTGACTAATCTCACTCGCCCTAAACATATTATTTTCAGATTTGACTTAAATAGCTAAGTTACCACTTTATCTCTTTCTTTGTCCAAGCCAATCCCTTCCCTCCCTTGCTTTTACAGTGCCATCTTTTCTTCTTACTCAATATTATCAAACCAAACCACAAATCTAATTAAGCTGTCTTGATGCCAAAATCTCTGCTCCTGGAGAAATGCATCATGTAGCACATCTAGGTAAGTGAATTAAAAAAGCATCCAGGCAGGTATCTGGTGAATGTCTCAGTTCATCCTTGCATAATAAACTATCTTCTCCTGCTCATTCATTTGTCAGTCACAGTAACTAAGGATTATTATTTGCTGAATGTACGTGACACCAGCAATTTGCAAAGTCTGTTGGCAAGAAAATCAGGTTAGAATGACAGAGTGAGAAATTAAGCAGAAGCCTGATGTAATTAGCTACAACAATCAGTGCCCTAATTTCTGATTTATTGTTTCCTGTTTTCCTGCTGCACTCCACTCTGTGTATACTGTATGTGCTTCATATAGGTCAAACAATTGCCTTATCAGTCCTGGCAAAGCGAGGGGTCAGAGTTAACAATATTTATTTAAACATGCAGGATGCTTCCCACTGCAATTAGGAAATAACTATTACTAATAGGTCTTTGGCACTACTTCCTCATTTATGCAGTTTTTTGGGAAAAAAAAGAAACAGAAACAAGAAGGAATCGGGATTCATTTCTTACACATGCACAAGGGTTGGTTTCGCTCTCCTTGTAAAAGAATTCTCCTCACTTTAAAAAAATCTGTGATTCTAAATGAGCCAAACAAAACATTATTGCACAGCTGAATATTCATAAAAATATGGGAAAAGTATCCTTCTCGATAATTAATGCAGTTTTATTTTCAAATCTCTGCTAAAAAGTTATTATTGACCTACCCCTTGTAAACACCATGAAGAATTTCTTTGCTTTCTGTCATTCAATCACAAACATAAGATGGAATTAGTCATTCTTTCCATATTTAAGAAAGCAGTCCTTAAAATTACATGTAAGATCTACTTTGAAGAGGAAAATCATGAGCATTTTTAAATTCAAGAATTTTTAGAAAGAAACCTCTAAAATAAAACAATAAACCCATGTAAGATAAAAATACCACTCCGCTTAACTCAAATTAATGTTTACATTTCTGAAAAAACGACTATAACTCAGGTCGGTCTAAAATCAAATGAAATTTTTATCACTGGCCAGGTAAAGAACAATTTTATAGGTCATTTTGAAAAACAAACAAACTGGATATGATGAAATAAAATTTTTGTTTTTATTCCTTTAAAAGAAATTTTTTTTAAGTTTTTATTTTAATTTCAGTTAGTTAACACACAGCGTCATTTTAGTTTCAGGTGAACAGTATGGTGATTCGACAATTCCATATGTTTGTATTCTTTTAATCTCAAAATTTTACATATCCAGTGCTCCCAGAGCACTATATACCACAATAAAATGAAGCAGAATCTTTACAAGGCCTTCAGGGAGGTCCCAGCTGACCGCAAAGCAACATGGGAATTAGAAAGACAACACTGAGTATTTAGGAGACCTGAATTTTTATCTAGACCATTTCTTTCATTAACTAATGGTCTTGAACAAGTCATTTGCCCTCTCTAGATTTCTTTTTCCTTAGAGATAAAATGAGAAGTTTAGATTTGATCTTTAAATCCTTTTTTTTAAGATTTATTTATTTATTTTAGAGAGGGAATCTCAAGACTCCCCACTCAGCACAGAGCCTGATCGAGGAGGGGTAAGGGACTCCATCTCAGGACCCTAAGATCATGACCTGAGCCAAAATCAAGAGTTTAACCGACTGAGCCACCCTGGTGCTCTCTATTCTTTAAATCCTTTTTATAACAAAAATTAGTATAAATCAAACACTTATGCCCTGTGTCAGGCATTATACTAAATATTTTAGAAGCCCTGTTCTTTTTTTTTTTTGCTATTAATACAACTAAATTAAATACAACTAAATTAAAAACATAATCAAATTCAAATTAAATTAAAATCTGAAACATTATAACGGATAAAAGAGGGGCATTATATACTTGTAAGACACATGAGGAGAAAGATTGTCTATTATATTTTCCCGTATTTCTGTTCTTACTATTGTTCTGTCCTTCCTGATGCTCCATGATTCCTTCATTTGTCATTTCCTTTTCATTTGAGGAACTTCCTTTAGCTGTTCTTGAAGGGTAGGTCTGCTAGTGACAAATTCTTTTAGTTTCCATTCATAAGAGAATGTCTGGATTTTCTCTTCATTTCTAAAGGATAGTTTCCTTGGATATACAATTCACTGTTGACAATTCTTTCCTTACAAGTTGACAGACATTCCATGTTTTTTAATTCTCTAAAAGGTCTATGAAATAGGAGCTCATTATCTCTGCTTTACAGACGAGAAAACTGAGACTGAAATTCAGGGACATGCCTGAGGTTATTCAGTGGGAATGAGACCCAGGGATCATTCCAAACCAGGTTAATTAGTGCTCAAGTGCTTAAACTTTTTGCTCTGCAACGTTACATCTTAAGCTCTTAACTTATTAAGATTCTAATCAAACATACATACAGATCCATAGGAATCAACACTATACTATATCTTAAAGCAAAATGTAAAAATTCACAAAGGTCTCCTCCAATAAGATTGAATACCTTAATGTGTGAGCCTCCGATTGTATTTGTATCTAAGAAGAGTTCCATGAAAATGCCAATAAGGAGTTCCAAACGAATAGCATGAAATCAATCGTGAAATAGTTGCTGAGCACCTACTCTGTTCTTAATTCAGAATTCTATCCTATAGAAAGGTAGAGACATCTAATATGCATCTTCTTCTCCCAAGAGATTAATGATTCAGTTGGAGTTATAATCCATGTTATACATTTGTTATGATAAAATTTGAGGTACACACAAAAAGTGCTGAAGGATTTCAGCTGAAGGATTTCAACTCTCAGAGTGAGAACAGTCAGAGGTAAAGAACCCAAGAGGTAAATGAATATAATCTGAATTAATGGCAGTGGAAAAGGAGAGCTTTACTGAAAAAAAAAAAATGGCAGGAAGATTTGATTAAGGGATTAGAGACAGGAGTGTTTAAGAAATTCTGCAGTGTTCAAGCCTGCGTGGTGAGGACTAAGTAGACAGAGTCCAGTGGTAGTTAGGGGAACACTTATGAGGATCTCCTGATCAAGGCTGAACTTCAAAGACATGTCTTGAAGGGGATGTCCGACCTAAGTTTTGAGGGATAAATAGGTAGTATCCAAGTGAGGAACCAAAGAGTATTCTGAGGCACAAGATAAGCATGCTTGAAGGTGAGCTATACCACAGCATGTTTGGGTTTCTGAAAGAAGTTTGGAACAGGTGAAGTATGGGGTGCTAGAGTATGTGATAGGAAAAACAACAGTGGAAAAGATACTGGACAGAGTCTTACAGAGTCTGTTATATCTTCATCTGAAGATAATAGGGAACAACAAAGGGACACTTGGGTTGTTTCCAATATCTTGGCTATTGTAAATAATGCTGTAATAAATATAAGGGTGCATATATCTTTTCAAATCAGTGTTTTCATTTTCATTTAATGTTATAAATTTCCCTTTATGGCCTATTTTTGCTACATCCCACAAACTTTGCTGTGTTTCCATTTTATTTAGTGTAAAATATTTTTAAATTTCTCTTCATATTTCTTCTTTGATCCTACATTTATTTGGAAGTGTGCTGCTTAATCGCCACGTATTTTGAGATTTTTCCACTTATCTTTCTGTTACTGACTACTAACTTAATTCCACTGTGGTTTGAGAGCAGACATTGTATGATTTCTATTTTTTTTTTCAGATTAGCTAAGGTGTATTTATCTTCCAGAATGTGGTTTGTCCTGGTTGACTGTTTCATGTGAGCTCAACAGGAATGTCTGTTTGTTGTTTGATGAATAGTCTGTACATGTACACTGTAGCCAGTTGATTGATGGTGTTGGTGAGTTCAACTCTATCCTTATAGTATTTCTTCCTAATGTATCTGCCAATTTCTGATAGAGGAGTATTAAAGTCTTCAACTCTAAGGTGGACGCATCTATTTCTCCTTGCAATTCTTCCTCATGTAGTTTGATGCTCCATCATTAGGCACCTACGTGTTAAAAATCATTACATCGCCTTGGAGAATTGATCCCCTTACCATTTTGTAATGACCTTCTTTATTGCCAATAATTTTCCCTGCTTTGAAATTTTGCTTTGTATACAATTAATACAGCTTCTGCTTTTTAATTTTTTTATTTTTTTAAGATTTTATTTATTTATTTATTTATTTGACAAAGACAGAGAGAGAGACAGAGAACACAAGCAGGGGGAGTGGGAGAGGAAGAAGCAGGCTTCCCACCAAGCAGAGAGCCCGATGTGGGGCTCGACCCCACAACGTTGGGATCACAACCTGGATCGTGATCGTGATCGTTAAGCACCTGTTAAGGCAGATGCTTAACAACTGAGCCACCCAGCACCCCACTTCTGCTTTTTTTATAATTAAAGTTATCATGGTATGTTTCTTTATTCACTGACTTTTAGTCTATATGTGTCTTTATATTTAAAGTGGGCTTCTTGTACATAACATATATTTGGATCTTGTTTTTTGATCCACCTAACAGTCTCTGTCTTAATTGTCTAATTTAAACCATTGATATCTAAGCTGACTATTGATATAGTTGGATTAATATTTATCATATTTATTAATGTTTTCTATTTGTTGTTTCTGTTCTTTATTGCTTTTTGTCTTTTATTTTTCTGTATTTTAATTAAACATTTTACATAATTCCATTTTTCTCCTTTCTTAGCACAGCAGTTATACTATTTTTAAAACACTTTTTTTAGTGTTTATTCTAGAGTTTCCAATATATATTCCTTATGAATCTAAGTGTACTTTTTAATAACATTATACCACTTCATGGACAATGTGAGTACCTTGTAATAACAAAATAATCCTAATTCCTCTCTCTCATTCCTTGAATCATTGTTGTCATTCATTTATCTTATTATAGCATACAGAAGCATATATTAAAGTATATATACATATATATGGCACATACATAAACACATATAATCAAATACATTGTTTATGAAAGAAAAGAATCATATGATCATCTCAATAGACATAGAAAAAGTATTTAGTAAAATTCAAAATCCATTTATGATAAAAACAGTTAATAAGTTGGCATAGAAGGAGCATATTTTAACATAATAAAGACCATATATGACAAGCCTATAGCTAACGTCATACTTAATGGTAAAAGGTTGAAAGTTTTTCCTCTAATATCAGGAACAAGAGAAGGATTCTCACTCTCACTACTCCTACTCAACATAATGCTGGAGGTCCTAGCTAGAGAAATCAGGCAAAAAAACAAAATTAAATTAAATTAAAATAAAAGATATCAGAATTAGAAGGGAAGAAATAAAACTGTCCTGTTTGCAGATTATATGATTTTATGTATAAAAAATCCCAAAGATTCAACTAAAAAATTATTAATATTAATCAATGAATTCAGTACAGTTTCAGGATACAAAATTAACACAAAGCAAGCAGTATTTCCATACACTAATAGTTGATTTTCTGAAAAAGAAACAAAAACAACTGATTTCATTTACAATAACATCAAAACAATAAAATAATTAAGAATAAATCTGACCAAGAAGGTTAAAGAATCTCTACTCTGGAAACTATAAACCACTGATGAAAGAAATTGAAGGAGACACAAGTAAATGGAAAGGTATCCCATGTACATGGAAAAAGAAATATTGAATATTGCTAAAATGTCTATAGATTCAATGCAATTCTTATCAAGATTCCAATGGCATTTCTTACAGAAATAAAAAAAATACTACTAAAATTTGTGTGGAACCACAGAAGATGCTGAGTAACAAAAGAAGTCCTGAGGAAGAACAAGGAGGCATCATACCTCCTGACTTAAAGCTATACTATAAAACTATAGTAATTAAAACAGTATGATACTGGCATAAAAACAGATAAATAGACCAATAGGGCAGAATCAAAAGCCCAGAAACAAATCCAAGCATATACACTTTACCTAATATTTAATAAGAGAGCCAAGAATACCCAATGGAGAAAAAACAGTGTCTTTAATAAATGGTGTTGGGAAACTTGAATAGTCACATGTAAAAGAATGAAAGTTGAATCCTATCTTACACCACTCACAAAAATTAGCTCAATTAAATTACTAATGACTTAAATGTAAGACATGAAACCATAAAACTCTTAGAAGAAACCAAGAAAAAAATCACCTTGACATGGGGCTTGGTAATATTTTTTTGGCAATCACACATAAAGTACAAGCACCAAAATAAAAATAAACAAGTGAAACCACATCAAACCAAAAAGCTTCTGCACAGCAAAAGAAACTACCAACAAACAGAGTGAAAAGACAACCAATGGAATGGGAAAAAAGTATTTGCCAATCGTATATCTGATAAAGGGTTAATATCCAAAATATACAAAGAACTCATACAACTGTATAGCAAAATCAATAACAGTAACAACAGTAATGATCCAATTCAAAAAGGACAAAGAACCTGAATAGATACTTCCAAAGAAGATATGTGAATAGCCAACAGGTACATGAAAAGATATTCAACAGCACTAGTCGTTATGGAAATGCAAATTAAAGCCACAAGGAGATTTCACCACATGCTTGTTAGAAGGGTCATCATCCTAAAGACAAGACAGAACAAATGCTGGTGTGGTTGTGGAGAAAAGGAAACCCCATTGCACTGTTAATGGGATTGTAAATTGACACAGCCATGATGGAAAAACAGTATGGAGGATACTCAAAAAATTAAAAATAGAACTACCATAGGATCCACCAATTCCACTTCTAAGGATGTAAAGGAAACCAAAACATAAATTTGAAAAGATATCTGAACTCCCATGTTCATAGCAGCATTATTTACAATAGCCAAGACATGGTACTAACTTAAGTGTCCATCAATGGATGAATGGATAAAGAACTTGTGTGTGTGTATATACACACACACACACATATATATGTGTGTGTGTGTGTATATAACTATATGTTATAACTATAACTATATACATATGTATATATGTATATATACATATACGTATATATATATATGTGTGTATATACACACACACACTCAGCTATAACAAATGAGAAAAATCCCACCATCTGCAATGACATGTATAGGCTTAAAAGCATTATGCTAAATGAAATAGGTCAAGGAAAGACAAATACTGTATGATCTCACTTACATGTGGAATTTAAAAACAAAATACAACTAAATAAAAAACACCAAACTCATAAAAAAGACA
Organism: Nasua narica; assembly: GCA_028533885.1. Lineage (NCBI taxonomy): Eukaryota > Metazoa > Chordata > Mammalia > Carnivora > Procyonidae > Nasua > Nasua narica. The sequence continues at coordinate 129,734,542 of CM052800.1, forward strand.
TCAGATTTGTGCTTACCAGAAGCAAGGGGTGGAGGGTGGAGAATCTGGAGGAATGTAGTTGAAATACACAAACTTTCAGTGATGAGACAAATAAATACTAAGGATATAATGTACAACATGATGACTAATACAACTAAATAATATATAGGAGAGTTGTTAATATAGTAGATTCTAAGAATTCTCATCACAAGGAGAATTTGGTTTTTTTTCATCGTATCTATATGAAATGATGGATGTTAACTAACCCTACTGTGTTAATCATTTCACGATGTATATAAATCAAGCCATCATGCTGTACACCTCAAACATATACAGTGATGTGTGTCAAATTGTTTCTCAATTAAACTGTTAAAAATGCAGTTACTATTATTTTGAACAAATTATTTTCTGTTATATCAATTAAGAATAAGACAATTAGAAGTTTTAAACTTTATCTTTACTATTTCTTCTTTAGTGCTCTTCCCTTTTTTATGTAGATCTGATCTTCTGACCTATATTATTTCCCTCCTCTGTAAAGAAGTTCTTTTAACGTTTCTTGCAAGGCAACTCTACTGGCAACAAATTCCCTCAGTTTTTGCTTGTATGAGAAAGTATTTAGTTTTCCCTCCCTTTTAAAGAATAATTTTTTAGGGTACAAAATTCTAGTTGGTGTTTCTTTTCTCTTGACACTATTTCACTCCACTCTCTTCTCACTTGAATGTTTTTAAAGAAGTCAGATATAATTTTCATCTTTGTTCTTCTATAGGTAGAGTGTGTCTTTGCCTTCTTTCAGGATTTTTTTCTTTATCTTTGATTTTTCTATAGTTTAAAAAATAATTTGCCCAGTGTTGGGTTTTTTGACATTTGTTTTGCATGATGTTCTCTAAACTTTCTGGATCTATGGTTTGCTGTCTGACATTAACTTGGGGGAAATTTTCAGTCATTACTATTCAAATATTTATTTGTTCCTTTCTGTTTTTCTTCTCCTTTTGGAATCCCCAATTCCACACAGTTGTCCCTCAGCCTTTGATATTCTGTTCTCTTCCCTCTAGTCTTTGTCTCATTATTTTCAGTTTTGAAAGTTTCCATGGTCATATCCTCAAGCTGAGAGAATCTTTCCTTTCTTTTCCAGTCTACTAATAATCCTATCAAAAGCATTCTTCATTTCTGTTATAGAAGGTTTTTTTGGTTTTTGTTTTTGTTTTTTATCTCTAGCATTTCTCTTTGGTTCTTTTTAGGATTTCCATCTCTCTAATTACAATTGTCATTTGTTCTTGTATGCTGTCTTCTTCATCCATTTGAGCCCTCAGCATATGAATCATTATTGTTTTAAATTCCTGGTATGATAAATCCGACATCCTTACCATGTCTGGTTCTGACACTTGTTCCATCTTTTCATATTGCGGAGTGGGGAGTGTTACTTTTGGTGTGCCATGTAATTTTTTCTTAATAGCCACACATGATATACTTGGGTAAAAGGAACTGTTACAAATAGATTTTTACTAATGTGGTGGTGAGATGTGGGGAAGAGAAGGTGTTCTATAGGGTGCTATAGGTTCTATAGGGTTCTATAGAAGGTTCTAAGAGAAGGTTCTATTAGGTGTATAGACCTAATATAGGTCAGTCTTTTAATAAGCCCATGCTTCTGGACTATGAAGTTCACGAGTGTTTATAGATTTTTCCTCCCTTCTTAAGTGGTAAAGGGCAGCTAGAGTGGATTGGAGTTGGATATTTCCCTTCATCCACATGAAAGGCTAGAGCAACTGGAGTTTGGTTGACCTTCCTCTAAGCAGTTAGGCTCCAATAATATGTGGTTCACATAACAATTTCTACACATGATGTCTCTACTCCAGTAAGTTAAGACTGTCTATAGTCACCTGTCTCTCCAATCCTGAGATCCTTGGTTTGCCTTGTGTTCTCATTTCTCCTTTGGATCCTAGAAGAGTTGTTGATTTTCCTGTCTGTTCACCATTTTACTTGTTATTAGGATTAAATGGCAACTTCCAAGCTCTTTATTTGTGGAACCAGAAACAGGAAGCCCCTATTTTTTTTTATGTGAGTGATAGGGTAAACATTGGTGTCATTTATAGAAACAATATTTATCATTAGTGAGGTATTGTTGATGTTTATACAGACACAGCTGTGACATAAAACTATACGTGGTCTATACCAAGATGTGCTATGTAAGGCATACATTCCTTAATTCTTTCATTTATTCCACAAATATTTACTAAGTGCAAAATGGGCTCTATGCTGTATTGAGAAAACAGTGGGGACAAGTAAGACAAATCTTTATTCTCATAGCAGAAACTCTGAGTTCAAGGTATCTATCAGAAGGTGAAAGGCCCCAGGAATGATAATTGGCTGAGGTTGAGCCACCTGGGTGCAATCTGTAAGAATAGCAAGACAGGAAAAATGGACAACATCCAGGCTGGAGTGCTACTGGAAGTCATCTAAAGCAGTGTAGTTCTGGATCACAGACTTAAATTTCCTACAAAGAACTCCCATGTCTACAAGTATGAAGGCTTATGAGAATTTGGATTTAAGAAACTCTGAATCCTTCAAAATTCACTATTGCCTTGAGCTAATAGAGAAAGTCCTATGTATGAAGGGCTAAAAGTGAGGGGCAGTGAAGTTTGATGGACTGCTGTTTTCCTTAGACATTGGTAACCGCTGCTGTTTGAAATACCCCTCAGCAACACATCCCAGGGCACTACAGGCAAGAATGAGGTGACACTGGAATTACACCAGAATGTTGATCCCAAAGTCTCTCTTATGGAGGCATACTTCTATGTGTTTCCCATCCTAGTGGATGATGCGGACCTGGTTGAGGCCTTTGTCCAGTATATGCTAAGATGCCCCAAATCCTGGAGGCCTGGAAAAGCATTTTTCAGAAGTTGCGATGTCTGACTTCTTGTGGTTGTGACAACATTTGGATATACCCCGACTTTCTGCAGCTACACAAGAAGACCTTTGACTGTAAGATCCCCAATACCAACATACTTAATCTCTTTTTGCTGCCTTACAAGGATTAGCACCACATGTTCTTTGTGATCAGCCTGGATTTGCCCAGCAGACAGGACCAAACCTATTGCCACTTCCTGATCCTCCTTTTCTCCAAGAACAAGGCTTCTTGCTTTCTTTCTTTTTTAAGATTTATTTATTTATTTTTAGAGAGAAAGAGAGCATGCAAAAATGCAAGTGGGAGGAGGGGCAGAGAGAGAGGGATAGAGAAAATCCTTAAACAGACTCCCCACTGAGTGCAGAGCCTGATGTGGGGCTTGATCTCACAACCCTGAGATGATAACCTAAGCTGAAACTGAGAGTCCAATGATTAACAGACTGAACCATCCCAGGCACCCAAAGGATATTTTCTCAAGTCCCATGATGAATGAGGAAAAGATGGTGAAGCACTTTGACAAATCACCAATAATGTGTCAAGATTCCTCGAAAAGATGGTTAATTGGGTCATGAAAACACTAACAAACAAGTTTACAGTTATAAGCAACATCCAGGCAACATCCAAAGACACTCAGGGCCTGGTGCACCGCCTGCTCCTTAAGGAAAGCTCAAGACTACTGTATCTGATGGAGTGAGGTTTTATCTGGGCTCACAAGTCACCTATGCACATCTGCTCTGACGATATCTCCTATGTCAACTTTGCCTGTGGCCTCACCACCCCTTGCTCCTTTGACCTTGATATTGAGACCAAGCAGGGCACTCACTACACCAGCAGAAGCATCAAGAGGCAGGAGTATGGGAAACTGATTTTGTTAATGCAAAGGGTTCGACATTAAAAATGAAATATTGAAAGAGAGGATAAATTAAAACTACAATATGTAGATCTCTAACTGTGACGATGATGAATGTGATACCCACTTGAAGCTGATAAAGGCTGCCTACTTAGAGAATGCCATCAACAAAAGAGATGACTCAGGAGAAGGAACCAATAAGGCATTCAACTCAGATGAAGAGGAGGAAGAAATGGCGGAGATGTTTGACAGCAATGCCTCTGCCATTTCCCACAGTAATGAGGATGACAGTGACTGGAATGAAAAGAAGAGGAAACACCTCAAAAAGACCAAGGTTCATAGGTTACAAGAAATCTGTGGAGACAGAGAAGACAGAGAAGGGCAAAGACCTCTATGCCTCTAAGGGGCATATTTATCCACAGATGCCAAGGCTCAATGCTGGCTGAGAAGGAGACTACATCAGAGCACCTTAGCCTCAGTATTATGGATCTTTCCAAGAAGGCAAACAAGACCTGGAAGGGAATGTTCAAAGAGAAGAAAGAGGAATAACATTGCAAGGCTGAAGATACCAGGAAGGAATATGAATAAGCCATGAAAGAATACAAAGGAGTCCACAGTGAGTCTTCTAAGACAGACAAGTCAAAGAAAAAGAAAAGTAAAGATGGAAAAGAAATCAATGCCTTCCAGGGGCTCATTATCTAAGTCATTCCCAAGCAGCTAAGTGAGGACTTCAAGGAAATAGTCCATGTCCTGTGATGACAACATTTTAGGAAAGAACAAGAGAAAATAAAAAAGGAAGAGAAGGCAGGATTAGCACTCTAAAGAAGAAGAACTAGTCAGTATTTCCCCAGTTCGGAGGACTGCATGACAGGTTTCTGTAAGCAGGGAGAGGAAAATACTCCCTCCTCGCTCTTGTCCTGTCACACCTAGTCTCATCTATGTTTTGGTACCTGTTTCTCCTCATGTGAAATGTCATCCTTGGGTTATGTGCCATCCAAACAAGTTCTCCTGATGATATGCCCTTTATCGGGGTAGCAAGAGAGATGTCTTATCTGCTCCTTTACATGCATGACTCCTTATAACTTGGGGAGAGATTGGGTAGGAGGCAGGTTAATGCAGGTTCAAAATCCTCTTAATTTCCCAGCCTTGAGAATATATTCAAGGTGCTGCTATAGGAGTTATGTGAGGTCAGGCCTGTACCTTCTAACTGGGGCCTATTTCTACTTTTATTTTGTATTTTTGGTCTGCAAAAATCAACATTTAATAAAGGGAAATGACCTTTGGGGGGAAGGAGAAGAAAGCAGTGAAAAATTTTGCCAAATACTACTGCTTGGTAGAGAAAGGCAGATAATGCCTAATGAAGGTTAACTAATGATGACCTTAACAAAAGCAGGTACGTGAGCTTTGAGGCAACACATCTAGGGATTTAACATCAGGCTCCACCACTTAATAGGTTATGACTTTGGGCAAGAAACCCAAATTTTCTGAGAAATCTTGGCAATCTGGTGATAGTGCCTACAGTCAAACTGGTCTGGTGACTAACAAAGTAACATGGGAAAGCTCTCATGACTCAAGAAATAGTCTTTCTTTTATCCCTCTTTGCCCAAGTCAAAAAATGAAAATATTGTTAATTAACTGGTTTTGTTAAAGCCAAATAAGGTCCATGCATTGGAATTCAGAGAATAGATGCCTACATTTCTGAAGCTACTCTTCTACTTACAAATTTAAGAGAGCGAAGTTTAAATTTTGTAATGGGAATAATCATAAATTACCAAATGGTCACATAATAGCTAATAATTCTAATAAATGCTTTAAATTTCTATCATAAAATTTCTATCATAAAGAAAATAAGTAAAATATGTTTCTTACACTAAGAACTATTTTTTTTCTGAAATAAAAGCAAAATGAAAGAAGAAATCCTGACAATGGGGGTATTAATAAAATTAAAGGCATATTAAATTACATTAAAATGGTAATGATGTCCCAGTAGGAATGAATAAATTCTTTTCAGACTGAGGAAACAATTTTATGCAGAATTTGCAACAAAAGAAATGGTATCCATGTAATAGGATCTATCATTTTGCAATTAATTAAACATTTTGTCTGGGTTAAGTCTTAATTATTGCACTAATATTCTTAAAGCAGCATGAATTTCTGTCAAGACATTAAAACAGTTAAAACATTTTAGGAATGTTTGGAACATACCTGGGAATTTCTGTAATACTTTCTTAATTGCAAGCATGAAATTGGAAACAGTGAGGTTCGCTGAAATTCTCTAATTTTAATGTAGTCTGATGTGTCGATCTTTTCTGAACAGTTAGTATCTTTTGTGTCCTATTAAAACTTTTCATAGGTGGAGCGCCTGGGTGGCTCAGTGGGTTAAAGCCTCTGCCTTCGGCTCAGGTCATGATCTCAGGGTCCTGGGATGGAGCCCTGCAATGGGCTCTCTGCTCAGCAGGGAGCCTGCTTCCCCTTCTCTCTCTGCCTGCCTCTCTGCCTACTTGTGATCTCTCTCTCTGTCAAATAAATAAATAAAATCCTTTAAAAAAACTTTTAATGGGTTTTAAAGTTCATTTATTCAGTCATTTATCCAACAACATTACCTCTGTGCCCTTCTGTGTCAAAAGGACACAAAAATGAACAAGATAAATCACAATTCCTAAAGAGTTCCTTGTAGAATTATAGAAGGGTAAGAGGAATGGAAAAGAGCCTTAGCACGGATAAGTAACTACACATTAAAAACTGGTGTGATAAATGTTATAGCACAAACATATGAAATGCCAAGAGAGCAGAACAGGAGATTAATTCGTACTGCTAGGGGATAGGTCTTATTTCAGAATCAAAATTCTACATACTTCCAATACATCTAAAGGCTGTGGAAAAAGTGTGTTCAGTCTTATTCCTGGATAGACCCAAGTTTCTGTCTGGTTTTAGTAGCCATATAAATTCAAGTAATTATTAACCAATCCAACTTTCAGTTTATCCATTAATAAAATAAGCATGATAATTCCTGTCTGATGGGATAATTAAAAGTTTAATGAGCCAACTTATCAAAGGATTGACCTATGGTGATCTCTCAATAAATGCTAGTTCCTGGGAGCCTGGGTGGCTCAGTGGGTTAAAGCCTCTACCTTCGGCTCAGGACATGATCTCAGGGTCCTGGAATCGAGCCCCGCATAGGGGGTCCCTGCTCAGCGGGGAGCCTGCTTCCCCCTCTCTCTCAGCCTGCCTCTCTGCTACTTGTGATCTCTCTGTCAAATAAATAAATAAAATCCTTTAAAATAAATAAATAATGCTAATTCCCTTCACCTCTACTTTATCTTAAATTATTGAAGACATTTCAGTTAACTGTATTATCAATTGATACCAGAAAGCTAAATAAATGTCCATGGTCCCTCCAAGGTTTAAAATTGTAGTGGTTGAGAAAATGTTAGTGTATCAGAGAATTCTATGGCTTCCCACTTAAATTGCTATCTGCTTCCTCCTCAGTAATTAAAAAATGCTACTAATAAAAAGCTGGGCATAGACCCAGTGAGGTTCAGAATTAAATTTCAATCTTCCTCACAGTCTATAGATGTGGTCACCTGCTAAAGTTCTGGTCAGTGGTAGATGAATGAAAGGGTTGTAGGCAACTCTCAGACCCTTCCTTAATATCTCATATTCTTACCAATTGCCCCATATATGTACTTGATCTCATTCCCCTTGCCTCCATTCATTTTTTTTTTAAAGAATCTTCTCAGGTGCCTGGGTGACTCGGTTGGTGAAGTGTCTGCCTTCGGCTCAGGCTATGATCCCAGGTTTCCTGGGATCTAGCCCCGCATTGGACTCCGTGCTCAACAGGAAGTCTTCTTCTCCCTCTGCCCTTCTGCCCCGCTTGTGCTCTCTCAAATAAATCAATAAAATCTTTAAAAGAATCCTCTCTTAACCTCTCTCACCTTGCCAACTAGCATTTCATTTCTTTTCTCCCCTTTGCCGAAAAGTTTTCAGAAAACATGTAAAAACTCACTCTGTCCAATACTTTTCTACTTTCTCAAAATGACTTTTCTCAACCACTCCATGGATTGCCAGGTTGCTCACTCAAGTTGTTGTTTCTTGTCCCTTATCTAGAGTACTCAGGAGTATTTAACTCAATTCATGCCCCCCTCTTCTTTGATGTGTTTTCCTTACTTGTTCTCTTGATTTTCTTTCTTCCTCATCTAGAATTCCTTCTCGATATCCTTTGTCCTTTCCTCTTTTCCATGATGCTTTAATGTTGGAGTTCTCCAAGGCTCCCATCTTAGTCCTCTTTTCCTCCACCTACATCCTCTTGCTGATCTCATCAAGCACCATGTCTTTGTCCTTTTGTTTTGTTTTTTAAAGAGAGAAAGAGCTTGAAAGGGATGGGAGGAAGAGGCAGAAGAAGAGGGAGAGAGAGAATCTCAAGCAGACTCCACACTCAGCGTAGAGCCTGACATGGGGCCTGAGCTGAAACAGGGCAGGGTGCTTGACTTGACTGAGCCACCCAGGTGCCTCAAGCACCGAGTCTTAGAATACCATCTGTATATTCACATACCTTTTGTTTCTGATTTCAGAAAGTATTCAATACTTTACTATTTAGTATGATATTTACTATCTATTTTTTGTAACTATCCCTGATGGGATTAAAGAAGTTTCCATCTCATTTCTAGTTTTCTAATATCTTTTTATGAATGGATATTGAATTGTGACAAGTGTTTTTCTTCATCTACCATTATGAGGCTATAATTTTTTCTTTATTCTGTCAATGTGCTAATAAATACTGCTTTATCAAAATTAAGCTAGCTTTATGAAATAAGTTGGAAAATATTCCTTCTCTGTTTTTACTTCCGTTTTATCTTCATCTCTGTTTTTTTCTCTGTTTTTATTGGAAGAATATGTTAATACTGATGATATGTCTTTCTTAAACGCTTGGTATAACTCACTACTCACAACTAGTCCTGGAAACTTTTTTGTAAGGAAGATTTTAGTTATGGACTCAATTTCCATAACTGATACAGGACTCTTCATATTTTTTAATTCTTTTTTTAGTTTTGATAGGTTAGTTTCTTCTAGGAAGAGGTCCAATTCACCCAAATTTTAGAATTTATTGCAGCAGAATTATTTGTCATCTTATGACCATCATAACATTTATAGAACATGTGGTGATCATTCCAACATTAGCAATTCTTTTTTTTCCTTTATCAATCTTTCCAAATGTTTATCCATTTTGTTTTCTTTTCGAAAAGAAGTTATTTCATGGATTGATGTTCTTTTGATTATGTTCTATCTTTATGTTTAGCTTGTTGTTCTTTACACAACCTCATGAAACAGATACTTGAAATAATTTATCATTTTTTTCAATATATAAATTAAGAGCTATAAATTTCTGTCTCATTTCCCCACAAGGTATTCATATATCATATCTTTATTACTATTCAGTTTAAAATATTTCTACTTTCCATTAATTTTGATTTTGATTCATGTATTTTTTAGAATTAGAGTGGAGATTATGCTAGAAATTTTCTAGTGAATCTCTATTTTTATGATCAATTTTGATAAATGTTACAGTTACATTTGAAAATATATGTGTTCTACAGTTATGTGAAGTATTCTATATATTTAATTAAATCCAGTAAGTTAATTGTTTTTATATTCTTACTGATTTTTTCTTGCCTATTATATCAGTGACTGAGAGATGTGTGTTGAAATTTCCTCAAATGATTGCAGATACTCGGTTTAATCTTTTAGTTACATCAACTTTTGTTTTGTGTGTTGTCAAGCTGTGTATTAAGCACATGCAAATTTAAAATTCTTTAATCATCTTGCTGGATTGAACTTTTATCACTACACAATGTCCTTCTCTATCTCTAGTTTCTTACCTGAAAGCAAGATTGGTATTAGTGTAGATGCCCCAGCTGTCTTTTGGTTGGCTGGCACTATGTGTGACTGCCTCCTTTTGCTTACAATCCTTTGTCATTTTTATATTTAAGGTATATCTCTTATCAGTAGCACATAGGTGGCTTTTTAAAAGAATTTGATAAGAGTTCTTTTTTTTAAAATTTTTTTATTAACATGTAATGTATTATTTGCCCCAGGGTACATGTCTGTGAATCATCAGGCTTACACATTTCACAGCATTTGCCATAGCACATATCCTCCCCAATGTCCATAACCCTACCCCCCCACCTCCCAGAAACCCTTAGTTTGTTTCGTGAGTTTAGGAGTCTCTTATGATTTGTCTCCTTCCCCATCCCATCTTGTTTCATTTCTCTTCCCCACTCCCCCATAACCCCCGGCCCTGCCTCTCAAATTCTTCATATCAGAGCGATCATGTGATAATTGTCTTTCTCTGACTGACTTATTTCCCTTAGCATAATTCCCTCTAGTTCCATCCACGTGCTGCAAATGGCAAGATTTCATTTCTCTTGATGGCTGCATAGTATTCCATTGTATATATATACCACATCTTCTTTATCCATTCTTCTGTTGTTGGACATCTAGGTTCTTTCCATAGTTTGGCTATTGTGGACATTGCTGCTATAAAAATTCGGGTGCATGTGACCCTTAGGATCACTACATTTGTATCTTTAGGGTAAATACCCAGTAGTCTTTATTATGTTATGTTTAATGTAAGTCCCGATATATTGAGATTTCAATCAACTATCTTACAATTTGTTTTCTTCTTCTCGTCCCCAAAGCCTTACATTCCATGTCCTTATCTCTTTCTTTCTAGATGATTAATCAAATGCTTTATATCCTCTTAGGTCTCATTTTGTTTCTTCTCAATGATAAATTACTCATTTTAATGATTAGTGTGGAGATTATAGCATGCCTTTTTGACTTATTAATACCTGATATAAATTAGTAACTTCACCACCTTCCAGATATTGCAAACACCTCAGAATAGTATAACTCCAATTATCTATCTTTCTTACGTAATTACTAATACATATTTTAATTTATATGTGTCTCAAATCTAAAAGGCAACTCCTGCAATTTTCATTTAGAGATACTAAGGTATTTACCCTTTACTGTATTTTTTCCCTTCATGCAGCTGCATGCATTATTTCACTTCTGTCTGAAGAAATTGTCTCAAATCATTGCTGCTTTGGTAGTTTACCAGTACCTACAAACAATTATTTTCACATTTTATCCAAATTTTCTAATTATTCTTGGTAAGTGTATTGGCCTGAAGTTAGGTAGTCTGTTATTGCTGGAAACAAAAAAGTCTCCTCGGATATCTCCATCTCAGACCTCTCTTCCAGATTCTCTCCCAGATTCACATATTCCAATGCCTACTTGACATCTCTCCATAGATGTGTAACAGCTCAAACCTTGGCCTTCCCCTGACACTCCCACCCCATTCCCAACAAACCCTCACTTAATCTACCATATTCCTGTCTTTCTTGGTAATATTATCAGCCTTTTAGTTGGTCAACCTCAAGTCTTCAGAATCATTTTTCATTCTTCTTTTTCCCTCAGAACTCAAGTCAATCTTTCAGAATTTTGTAGGCTCTGTCTTCAAGATGTATTCAGAAACCAACTATTTCCATCTGTAGTGTCACAACACTAACAGGAACCATTATTATATCTCACCTGGATTATTACAAAATTCTCCTAATAGGTCTCTCTGAGTCTACCCCTGGCCCCCAAAGGTCTGTCCTCAGCGGTGCAGCTATTACAATCCTTTTGATAGTTTAATCACATCATGGCACTTCTCAGTTCATACCTTCCATTTAAATAGTCAAAGATCTTACTATAACTTGCAAGGTACTACTTGATTGTCCTCTCCTTACCTATCTGATCTCATCTACCTTTTTCACTATACTCCATCACTGGTGTCTTCGCTGGTTCCAAAACATAAAAGGCATTCTCATACCTCAAAGTTCCCACTCTAGCTCTTTCTCCTTCCTATAGAGCTCTTCCCTTACATATTCTATTGGCTAATGTTCACCCTTTCAGGTCATTTCTCAAATCCCACCTTTTCAATGAAATAAGGCCTACCATGACTGATGTATTTAAAACTGCAACTTGCCTGACTTTTGAATGGCCCCTTTAAACCCCCTTATTCTGCTCTATAGCTTTTCTTTTTTTCCATTGAATTTTTCAGTCTTTTAACATAATATATGGATTTCTTTATTTTATGGTTTATCTTTATTTATCTTCAACTGCTAGCATTAATGTTCCAAAAAGAAAGGAATCTGTTTTTCATTAGTGTATCCCAAACAGAACAATGCCTGGCATATAACAGGTTCTCTATACCTATTGGTTGAATAATAAGTGAGTGAATGAATATATACTTTTCTCTGTCTACAAATTCTCATTCAGAAGATAGATGAGATATTTGTCTATCTCAAAACATGACAATATAGTGTGTTAGGGTCCTGTGCCAGCTGCAACAAATTACCACAAACTTGGTAATTAAAGCAAGAGAAATTGACTCTCTCACAATTCTGGATGTCAAAATCCAAATTCAGTATCACTGGGCCCAAGTCAGAGTGTCTGAAGCCATACTCCTTCCAGAGGCTCTAGGGGAGAATCTTCTCCTTGAATTCAAATTTTAGAGTGGAATTCCTAGGCTTATGGCCACAATAATCCCTAAGACCAGAATCTTCAGCTCTCTCTGCTTTGCTTTTGCATCACCTTCCCTTCTATATGTGTGTCAAATCTCCCTCTGCCTCCACTTATGAGGACACATGTGGCATTTAGGACCCACATGAATCCCCCAACATGTCTCTCTATCTCAAAATCCTAAGCTTATCCACATTTGCAAAGATTTTTTTCCCATATAAGGTAATATTTAAGGTTTCAGGTATTAAGATGTGATATTTGGGGGGCTATTATCATACTACTACTCTTTGGGATGGTAGTGTAATGAGGATATGTTCCTTAGAACTTCACGGAGCAGAGTTGTCATATCAGCCCCAGAATCGTTACTTTGGGATATTAGGTTAAAGTGAAATAAACCTATTTTAAGGCACTGCTATTTGGGGCCTTGTTAAGTCAACTGAATCAAATCTTATCTGATAAAAGCTGGTGAATCATTGTTAATATTTTTAATTGAAATATTACATTTACCTAAGGTGAAGTAGTACAAACTAATCCTAAGGTCATGTTTCTTTAATTTATATTGGAATTATATTGACTCTAGGCAACACTGGTTATTTCATACTGATCAGAAACTCTAATATGAAATTTAAGAAAATGTTGCAGCTTGATAATAAAGGACAGCATAATTAAAAAACAACTTGAGATGCTTAGAGCATATAAAAAGTAATATAAAGAAGTCTTATTTTAGAACTGTTTAGAACTACTGCTCTATATGAAGGACATTAAATAGTTGGGCAGTTATCTTCCTTACCCACTACATTTTCTCAAAAAGCCTAATAAGAAGCAAATTACAACAGTCTAGACTGAGTTACAAAGCAAGAGTGTTCAAAGAAAAGTATGTTCTAAGCAAATATAATATTTAGTAAGTGCCAATAAATGTGACTGAAAAGCTGAATTTTTTAAATAAAAAAACTGCCTCTTTAGCGTAGTTGTAAAAGCACATTTTTATTTTGACATATTTGTCAAATAATACATTAAGAAAATATTAGGCAATTCTAATGCTGCAAAAATAATCTCCAATAATCTTTCACCAGATATCCTCCAGGGAAAGGTATCATAGAGGATTATAAACCAAAAAATGTTTTAAGAGATTAGACCTGTGAAAGACAATTCAGCAGACTGGAATTCTAGTGGACATCTGTGTTTGGTCATGTTTGGTCATTGTCTACATGTCCTACTAGTAAGTAACTGTTGGGGAAAATATTTCAGACCAAAATCAAATTCATTACCTGACAGAGTTATGTACTAAATGTTATTATCTTATTATTAAATTATGTTGGTTCCCAACTGCTACCCAAATAATCATACTGACCATACATTTCATCAAGATATGCCAAATTTTATGTTGTGAATTTTTCTATAAATTATCATCAGTTGGGTTATTCAGTAATTAATGAATTAATTAATTACTTAATCCAGTAATTAACCACTATCCACTCAGCTGCCCAAGCCCAAATCCATTTTTCCTATTTTCCTTTCTACACCCAGTGAGAAAATAAATCCCACCTATTTAATATCTTCATCCCTGTGTCCCCCCATTACATCCCCTCCACTCAGGTCAACTCTGGAACTATTATTTCCCATCCAACTTGCATTAAGGTCCTAAATGATCTCCACAAGGCCTATCTAACACATTTTCCTCCAGAGGGACCTCTAAAAAGTTAAATACATCCTTCTACTGAAGACCACTTGGTGACCCACCAGATTCTCTAAAATAAAACAGTGGAGCTATTAAGAACTTGGGCCCTGGATCCAAACAATGTAGATTTGAATCCTGACTCTACCACTATCTAACTCTACTATTCTTGGAAGTTAACTTCATGTCTCTGGTTCTCAATTTCACATCCTGAAAAATAATGAATACAATAGTAGTACTGTCACGTTACCACATTTATAAGGATTAAAAGAAATGATGCCTGTAAAGTCCTTAGTCCAATGGCTGGTACACAGAAAACACTCCATAAAAATAAGCTGCTATGTCTCTAGTCTTATGTTCTCTACAGTTATAAGAAAGTGCTGATAATTCTCTGAAGGTATCATTCTGTCTCTGGTTTCTGTCTTTATACATTCTGCTTCCTTTTACTGGAATCAAGAGTCCTTTCCCTACAACTTGAATACCACTTTCCCTAATTGATTTCCACTTTTATTCTTAAAAATTAGTGAGACTGAGTGATCAAAAACCCCCCAAAAAACAAGAGTCCAGGGCCTGACGGATTCCCTGGGGAATTCTACCAAACATTCAAGGAAGAAATAATACCTATTCTCCTGAAACTGTTTCAAAAAATAGAAACAGAAGGAAAACTTCCAGACTCTTTCTATGAAGCCAGCATTACCCTGATCCCCAAACCAGGTAAAGACCCCATCAAAAAGGAGAATTTCATAACAATATCCCTGATGAATATGGATGCCAAGATTCTCAACAAGATCCTAGCTAATAGGATCCAACAGCATATTAAAAAGATTATTCATCATGACCAGGTGGGATGTATCCCTGGGATGCAAGGATGGTTCAACATTCGCAAATCGATCCATGTGATAGAACAAATCAACAAAAGAGAGAAGAACCACATGATCCTGTCAATAGATGCAGAAAAAGCATTTGACAAAATTCAGCATCCGTTCCTGAT